>OY728165.1:2102115953-2102743173 GCA_963277665.1 Viscum album
TTAACAAGTAGCACCATTATGAAATTTCATCTTTTAAGAATTTTTTGTCGTTAAATCTGATTTTGTGTGTGTGTGTACCATTTTTGGGCCTTTTGTAATGCTTCTGACATATTTGTAACCTGTGCACAAAATTAGTTAAGCTTCTCTCTCAGAATTGAGTTGGCAAAGAGAGCACCTTAATAGCTTGAACATCTTTGTTCTCATATGCTTTTACATTTGTAAATTATTTATCAAACCATTAGTTAATCTCATTTAGTAAGTTATTTGTTGACACAATTCTCTCCGTTGGACCCTGTCAGGTTGGGGCTTGGCCCATTGTCTTTTTTATGTTTTAGAGTTGTGTATTAGAGTATGCCACTGATTTTCTCCTATGATGTATCTCCTAGCTCTATTTGTAAATAAAGAATTCCACCTCTCATTGAGGTACAAGATTCTATCTCACATGGTGTCAGAGTCACCCTTCCCTCTTTCTCTCACATAGAAACCCTGTAATCGAGAAACCATAGTTGTTGGTCCCTCCCTCTCCAAGTCGCCGACCCCCTGCCTGGTTGTCGACAATGCTAGGTTGTCAGATCATCTCATAGTTGATGCAGATATGCTTACTGCCTATCACCATTAAATCAAAATTGTTGCTATCACATCCACCGTTCCTATTGTGGGATTTGATACTTAACACATTGAATTGAAGTCTTAAATCAAAATTGTTGCTATCACATCCACCGTTCCTATTGCGGGGTTTGATACTTAACACATTGAATTGAAGTCGGTGGCCCATGTCCTTCGTAGTCCCTTCAATCTTTTGTCTATCAGTATGCTTACACAAGATTTGAAGTGCATTGCGGCTTTCTCATCCACTGATGTTGTTTTTCAAGAGTGTTTAATGAATCAGAAACTTGGTAGGGATCACATGAATGGAGTGGTCTACATGTTCAATCCAACATTTATCGTGTGTCCCTCTATGTCCACCTAAGCTTTAGAGTTTCATTTTTGTCATGACCATCCACCTGTGAATATCTTATGTTAGTCATGTTAGAACCATTGAATGTTTTATGTTCCTGGGTTGTTGGTGCGTGTGGTTATTTTTTGAGTTAGTTTATTCCGATGAACTAAATCTAAATAGACCCATATCCTAATCACTTAAATACTCTTAACACTTTCCCTCAAACTGGAGCATTGTTGCACTCATTCAGAAGATGATGTAACTAGTGAAGATACTCCTTCAAAGACAGGTGTTGGAATTATCATGAAAGACACTTTTCTACGAGTCATATGGATGTCTTGATATTTTCGGCCATCGGAGAAAGTGTCAAAATGACCACGAAGAGGGCGCTGATGAATGATCACCTGGAAATGGAAAAGGCCATCTGAAAAAGGAACCTTAAAAAAGTCATCCGAAATACAATGCAACATCTTTAAAGACATCATGAATAGATTGTGTGACATTGGATTTGGCAAGCACTATGATGCCTGACATAGGGTGTCTATGTAGCGGTGACACCAGAGAGCGTGCGATAAAGAATCCTGATAGAGAGCTTTTGTGATGGAGTCCCAACCATGGCTTGGGCAGCAAAAAAGAGGCCCGACGGTGATCAGAATCTTATCCGAGAAGTAGGGTTGACTATTTCTCCCCAATAAATCTGTTGTTATTCGACAAATCTAGCTTTTAGATTCTGTTAGACAAAAAAAGAGGCTTTGTAGAGGGGCACTTGGTGTGTGCCTGGGTAATTAGGAGTTGCAAGAGAGCCCATAAATGACTTTTTTAGGAAAACATCCTTTTCCACATGGTAATTTATTGGAAGAACGCACTTGAGTGAAGATGATGCCTTGGCTGAAAAGGGTGCATGAGAGGCAAAAACACAACAGGAGGCACGTAAGAAATGACTTGTGTCATGGGGCTAGCACGCTCATGAGGTGGACTCGAAGGGGATGCATTTTGTAGATCTGAATGCGGCAGTGGGCACGACTTGATTAGGAGAACATGCCCAATGATACGCTAGGCGCGCGTATAGGGAGAGAGGTGGGGAGGAGAGGGGTACTTCTCTGACAAATGGTGTGCCTGGAGGTGCCTTGTCTATGTCCAGGTGATAAAGGAAGGTTTGCCTATTGGGAGCGCCTGGAGCGAAAGCAAGGCACAGGGAGAGAGGCATGTCACGGCCATGGGTGTGGCTTGGAGTGTGCAAAAAAAATGCCTTTGGCGTGTGGCAGTGGGAAGAGATTCGCGTGGGCGGTGACCACATGGGGAGGCACGGTCTAGGGGGAGTGTGCTTAGGGTGACGACAAGTCGGGGCATGTGACTTAGCAGATACAACTTAAATGCGCGGAAAAAAGGTATCACGTATGGAGGTCAGAGATGATTGGAGTCGGGTGCCCAAGCGCAGGGGCACCTAGGCACCAGGGAGAGAGGAAAAGGAAAAGAAGCACTGTTTTAGAGGGAGGTGTGCCTGCTAGCTGGGGCGCGCTTGGAGCAAAAATAAGGCGGATAGATACCATGTATGCCACTTGGAGAAAGGTTGGTTAGGGGGAATATTCTGGGGAATATTATATGGAATATGCTGTGGGCCTCAAGGGAATATTCTGGGAAATATTATTAGTTGGTTAGGGAGAGGTTATAAATAAGGATAGATGGTGAATGAGAGGACATCTAGGAAGAATGAGTTTAATGAGCTGCTTTGTGCATATCGACCATTAGGCTTGGGCGGGATCAGTCCCGACCTTCTTATTCCTCTTCCCCGGTGTTTGGTTCGTATCAATTGGTCCGACCTGCCTCATCCTCCTCTGTCTCGCGCTCGCCTTTGTTGTTCTTTTCAGAGCCGCAACAGGTATTGCCGCATAAGGAGCACGCCGCTGCTTCCCAATTGAACTTGTTCTTCCTCGCCGCTTTGCCTTGACGTCGTGTTCCACGACAGCCACCGTTGGCGCGCACCATCTGCCTCAGCTCCCTTCCCGATCGGACGTGTCGCACGGAGGCGCTCACAGTCATCTTCCTCTGCAGTGGTGTGCACGAGACACCGACGCACTGCTGGCTAGCTCATCTTTTATTTCGAACGGACGCGTGGGCTGCCGCGGTTCTTCACGGGCACCGTGGTTCTTCCTCGACCGGTTCACATCTTGCGCAACGAGGCGTCCAACCAGTTTTTGCTTAGCCGCAACGCCCACAAACGACTGGTCTTCAGTATCAAGCGTGCACAACGAATCTCTGCCCAAGGAGGTGCGCCCTGCTGAAACTCACTCACGCGGGGACAACACACTGTCGGAAGGAGACGCACTGCCGCTGTCGCCTCTTCACTCAACGACGGCGCTCTGCCAGAAGCTCTCAGTTGAGGAGCCCCACCGCTCCACCCGTGGCGTTGTGCATTGTCGGAAGCTTCCGAGTTGCCTGCTCCCGCCTTTGTGCGTTGCATCCAGGTTGGCCGCGCACTGTTGCTAATAAAAAGGGGGGCCGACCCGATTTTCTGTTTCGGGAGAGAAACACAGGAAACAAAAAAAAAAGAGTGCCCTACTTCGCTATTAAAAAAAAACACTTCGCAAACACAACAGCCTACGGTGACTCAAATGCCGGAAATATGGGCTTCATTGGCCCGGGTGATTAGAAATCAGAAAAAATACTCACAGAAAGAGTTTGTACTGGAATTTTCTGCCACATTTGAGACTTGGATCTCAAGTTGAGGATTATTTCACTCGCAATCAAACACCGGATCAGATGAAGGCGCCAACGACATGCCTATGCATGTTCGGTATGTGTGAACTTTGGTTTTTACTGGCCAAAGGATCTGCTACTATGTTCACTTGAGCGCAACTCAAAGAAGCGCTCCTTGAGAATTTTGGTAGCTCCGTTGGGGACGCCCCTACAACTACATACAAGTTCTTGCCGACGGTAATGCAACTGTCCGCGTCGCACTCCGAGGGGCCTACCGAACATGGGACGCACAACTGGAGCAAAGGGCTGCCTAAAAATCTTGGCGACACTATCTCTAGTCAGTTTGTGATAGACCTCCCACATATTGTGGAGTCGGATGCTTCAATGTTCGTAATGTTGGAGCAAGAGTCGCAGCAGATTGAGCTGGCTCATACATGGGCTATTGTTATTTTACCACCAGTTGTACAGGTCTCCCCCACAGTGTCGGAATGAGGTCTTCGGGTTCCTGAAGGAGGTTTATCCAATTTTTATGCCCCAAAAGCCGGGTGGTACTAGCTGCACTTGCGGCTCGGCTCACGACAACACACCAAAGACCTTCCCGATGGAAGGAGGGTAGACATTACGACGATAGACACTCTCACCTTCGTCTTTCCAACCGTGATCCATGGCGGTGAACGACGCGTTTGAGAGATTGCGTGGCGTACACCTGCGACACAGACACTTTATACAAGACCGCAACAGAGGATATGGAAGCTTGCTTGGCATAACTGTCTGACTAACACCCCTTGTCCTCAGTTCCCTACAACACAAATGATATGGGAGATCACCTGACATGCCTACGCGATCCACCACTTTGAGGACAAGGTGGTTTTTCGGGACGGTGGTGGTGATAGATACTATGTATGCCACCTGGAGAGAGGTTGGTTAGGGAGAATATTTTGGGGAATATTATATGGAACATGCTGTGGGCCTCAAGGTAATATTCTGGGGAATATTATTAGTTGGTTAGGGAGGGAGGTTATAAATAAGGGTAGATGGTGAATGAGAGGGCATCCAGAGAGATGAGTTTAATGGGATGCTTTGTGCAGATCAACTGTTAGACTTGGGCGGGACCACTCCCGATCTTCTTATTCCTCCTCCCCTTATGCATGTAATTCTCTTGCTTCTTTTTTATATTACAAGTAGCTGGTGTTTGGTTTGTATCAAAGGCACAGGGAGAGAAGCATGTCACGACCATGGGTGTGGCTTGGAGTGTGCAAAAAAAAATGCCCTTGGAGTGTGGTAGTGGGGAGAGATTCACGTGGGTGGTGCATCACAAGGGGAGGCACTGTCTGGGAGGAACGTGCTAGGGCGACAACAAGTCGGGACATGTGACTTAGCAGACACAACTTAAATGCGTGGACCGAAGGTATCACGTATGGAGGTTAGAGATGATTAGAGTCGGGTGCCGAAGCGCAGGGCACCTGGGTACTAGGGAGAGGAAAAGGAAAATATACAGTGTTTTAGGGTTTTTCCGACTTTAATACCATGCAAAAAGAATAGAGCCAAAAATCGTACCTCTTGAATGAGACCAAAACACTTTACTTTTAAAGACTGAAAATCAGAGATTTTACTTTTAAAGACTGATAACGTGATACATGATTCCTAGTTGATATGAAATACATATTTAAGAAGTGGAAAACGGGATAGGATAGACCTATTCTAATAATAAAGCCTAGATAAACTCATATCCTAATTAACATCATTTTAATGTTAGAATTTTTATTCTTTGTGATTGTTTTGGAGCCTTTAATATATTCACATCATTTTATCATGAAATCCATACCGATTTCTCCACCAACATTACAAGTTTATGGTCAGATAATGATTATGAGTATCTGTCTTCTTTCTAGTCCTTTCTTACATGCTATAGTGTCATTCGTTAGATTTCCTTCCCTAGCACAACTCAGTAAAATGGTTGAGTCAAATATAAATATTGTCATATCATGGAGACGGCTCACACTATACCTTTTCACATGGTGCCCCTTTAGTTTTGGGGAGAAGTTATTCTTATTACAACTATCTCTTATTAATCATTTTCCATTCTATATCTTTCAAGGGGAGAGTCTCTTTCAGGTCCCGTTTCTATTCCCGCCCATCCCCTCCCTCGTGTTTTTATTTATTTTTATTAGGTTTCTGACACACGACACAGTTTGTCTGAATTTGCTCCATAGACCTTTCGTTTCCTGTTTCTGGAGTACTCCCGCACTCAATGGGGATATTGTTGTTTCTCTCCCAACTTGGGGGTTTATGTTACTGTAGAATGATAGAGAGGTGGGCCTGATACCCAAGGTGCCTCTCTAAGGGAGACATTGAGATTATTTTATAATGAATAATAAGGACCACATAGGACTACAAGTCCGATGTGGGATGCAGAATCCAACACTCCCCCTCAAGCTAGGTCTACCTAGCTTGAACGCATAATTAAAGAAAACAAACCAAAGAAAACAAAGAAAATACACTTCCGCACTCCCCCTCAAGTTGGACATACCCAACTTGACGACAAAACAAGACAAAAGAGAACAAAAGATAAACCGTCATGGCTGCTGCTCCCCCTCAAGAAGTTGATAGATGATGCCGCTGAAAAAGATTACGAACCAACAAACAACGCCCGTCTGCAGAACTAGCAGAAATAGCTGGAATGAGGATGCAATGGCAGGCGGGGCTGGACGACGGAGCGCCAGGAAATCCGCATAGGCGGGGCCGAAGGACAGAGCATCAGGAAAGCCGGGGTGGAGTGGGTCACTGGCGGCGAGCTGCGTTCGATTGGAGGGAGACCTAGCCGGTGTGCAGAGGGCCGACAAGAGGGAGAATGAGGCGTGCGCAGGGAGGGCCGACGAGCAGGGGAGGCAACGCTCTAGATTTGGACGGTGCAGTGAGCAGAGGGGAGCGGTGCGTCGCGCGCAGGGAGGGGCGGGGGGGTCGGCATCGCGCGCAAGGAGGGTTCTGCAAGAAGAGGCAGTATTGGCGTCAGGGAGAAACTGCGCCTGGAGGGCCGCGGAGCGCAGTGATGGAGCGGGCGACCTGGAGTCGTCGCGCGCAGGGTGAGGCCGACGCAGGAGGCCGATGGGAAAGGGGGTCGTCGCAGGGATGGGAGGCGCGACGAGGAGGTGACCATGATGGGTCTCGTCTGTCGGGAATGGGCGCAGAGGCGCTCGCGATCGACAGAGGGGCGTCCATGAGAGGAGGCCGACGACGCTGGCGGGGCGTCCATTGTCGAGCGCACTAGGGAGGGAGGCAGGGCTGGGAAACCGCATAGGGAGGCGGGTCGGGAGTCCGCTCAGGGAGGAGGCCACAGGAGGAGAGAGGTCGGCGAGGGATGCGCAGGGGGCACCTGAAAGATGGTAGGGGGCGGTGCTGATGGTGGCCAAAGGGCCGTGCCCCCCCCCCCCCCAACGGGGGGAAATCTCGGGGAAAACTTAGGGCGAGAAAAAAATGGGAGGGATCAAGTTAGAGAACCCCCTCTGATACCATGTAGAATGATAGAGAGGTGGACCTAATACCTAAGATGTCTCTCTATGGGAGGTCTTGAGGTTATTTTATAATGAATAATAAAGATCACATAGAACCACAAGTCCGATGTGAGATGCAGACTCCAACAATTATCTTTACCGATGTGCGCATCTCTCTTTTCCTTACCTCCGACTTTTTTCTTCTTAGATATCGATCTGGATGATTGACTTCCTTTTATCATTCACCCATCCATACAATTTTCTTGCATATCTGATAATTGCCATTTTGGCTTTGTTTACTCTCATCGCTCATCGACTATCCCCTCCATGTCGACCAAGGATGCTACCGCCCTGAATTCGCATGACACTTCTGAGACAACCCTGAATTACTTGTCAATTGCCTTGAGGGAAGGTCCATGTTTATGTAAGTCTCATTATATATGCATTTCTTTGGGGGTTAATCCACTAAAATGAACACTTTGATCTCAACTCTGAATATGATATATGTTCCCCATACAATCATTGAGGCTAAATCTAATCTTGGCTAATTCTAATTAATGCAAAGCATGAATTGGAGTCTCTGAAAGATAATCAGATTTGGGACCTTTCCAAAGGCCATGCTTAGAAGTATGAAGTTGATTATTTTTACTCTTTTTCACCATTCGTGAAATTGGTCTTTGTTGGCTTATTTATCTATGTAGAATCAAGTACTATGATCCTGTGCCTCGGTAAGAGGAGATTATTTATAGATAGAATAGAACAAAATGATACAGCCTAAAGAATTTAGATGCGGGGCTCTAAATCTATGAAATTGGGGCTCAAGCCCTAACCCGACCAGGCCCAACACCCCTCTTTATCTAGAACATGTTTAGCTTGTAACGGAAGAGTCCTATAAAAAAAACATTGAACAAACTCCTCAAGTTGGGTCGTAGATGTTGTGAATGCGTAGATTGATACAGAGAAATTTCAACCGGGCCCCCTATAGGCCTTTGGTGAAGATGTCGACAATCTGATAAGCAACGGGTATGTAGTCGATGGTGATACGTTTTTGCTCAATTTGATGTTGAAGAAAGTGACAGTCGATGTCAATATATTGGGTGCGAATATAGAAGACTGTCTCATTTCTTGCTTGATATATCTAACGATGTACCATTGGGATTTCGTCGGACAAGCCATGGATTGATTGGCCTTGTTGACACCGCACGTCATATTGGGACGAGTCATCGTGATATAATTGAGTTTTCCAACAAGATGATGACACCTGTCTGGAAGAATGAAGGTCACTAGTATCGTGGAGAGACTTTTCCCCAAGAAGAGTGTCAACAACTATTGTCTGAGATAATCCGTTAATTTTATGACATCTGACACATTTGTGTTGTAAAAGGGAGATGCCTTTGCGACATCAAGAAATTCCATTGCCGAGAAAATATTTTCGGGGAACCAAGTTTTTGGTATGAAACCAATGATAAAGATAGGTTTTGAGATTAGTGATTCCGTATGAGTCACTACCTTAGATAATTATATCACTAACATAGGCCACCAAAAGAATATTGTCAGAGGATGTTTGCTGATAAATGACAAAGTGGTATTTCATACACCGAGAAAGCCCAAATGTAGTAATCACAGTGCAAAATTTGTCGAACCAAGCATGAGGTGACTGATTAAGCCCATAAAGAGAACGATGAAGCCGATAAATGTGGGTTTCAATCTGTGAAACAACGATGCCAAGAGGTTGCTACAGATAAACTTCTTCGTTAAGAAAACCATGCAGAAAGACATTCTTGACATCAAGTTGTTGAAGAGACCATTGAGAGACAACTGTAAGTATGATAAATAATCATACAAAGATCATCTTGACAACAGGTGAGAAAGTGCCGAAATAATCAATGTCATATGTTTGAGCATAGCCTTTGGAAACAAGACGCGCTTTAAGGCGATGAAGAGTATCATCGGTATTTGGATGTACGCTATAAATCCATTTGGAGCTAACTACCTATTTACCCGCTGAAAGTGGTATAAGATCTCAGGTGTGATTATCATCTAAAGTCTGTAATTTATCCTGTATTTTTTGAAGTCAACTAGGATGAGATTTAGCCTCAACAACAATATGTGGAACAAATACCGTCTCCAAAGTCAGAAATGAGTGTTCATTTCTACAAATAAGCCTTTATAGGAATTTGTACATATAGGATGAGACTAACAAGAATGCATACCTTTCCTATAGGCATGCATCCAGGGTTGCGGCAGAAGCGACTGGGGAAGTCAGGGAATTGACATCCTCAATCGACGCAAAGGACATATTCGATGAACAACGAGAATAAACATACCCAAAGAGATGATCATCAAAGCTGAGAATAAGCAGCAGGGGTGGGTGGATTATAAGAGGATGACAATCGTCGATGTCAGTATTTGAGAAGGGGGAGGTCAGATGGGATGAGAATGGAGTGCTCTTAATCAAAGAGATCAGCGAAAATGACTCAACTCCTCTAGTTAGGAGAGAAACTGCGTTATCCACGTTGGATGCAAGAAATGTAGGGACCTCACACATCAGAAACACACAAGGGACCCACTCATCAGAATGTACTAAATCAAAAGGTTTGGATGCCCATGACAACTAAGACATTCGATGGTGTTTAACAAACTAACATGACTCATGATGGTAAGAAAGGCGAGGGCTGAGATGGGGACAAAATTGATGTAATATCGAAGTAGGGGGATGGCCATGGAAAAAATGAAAGTTCAGAAGCACGGGTGGAGGTGGTTGTGCAATGGTTTCCGTTTTTTGTGGTTAAACCCTTTGGATATTCTATATATTATCTGTAGAGTTAGTCATTGAATTAACATGGTGTTTTGGGCGTCGTTTAGCCCTGATGTTGATATATTAAAAATATTAAAATATATCACCACACGACCGCGCATAATTTCGGAAATAATGGATTATCTCTCGAACGGAGTCTCAGATGGGAAAACCAGAACCGCAATTGAATCCGGACCGCAAGGTTTTCTCTAGGTGCGACATAAACCTTGCTCGCATCGGGTTTTGGGGTGATGTACAATCGTTGATGAATATGTTAAATAAAATTAAATAAATTTATTTATTTGATGTATTAAATGTTCGATCTAACCTAATCCCTTTTTAAACCTCATTATAACAATTCTCTAGGGTTAGCCAAAACTTTGAGAATTGCGAGCAAGGGAGAGCCACCGCGGGAGAATCTTCGACGACGGACGAGGAGATTTGTGGATCGGTGATCAGATTCAGTGAAGCCCGTTAATGACATTGGAATTGGCGGGGATCACCAATAACATCGTCGCACACTCTTTCTTCGTCAGCGATCGATCCGATATCAAGGTAGGACTTTGATTTGTGAATTTATCATCGCTTTGGATTTCGTTGCCATTATGGATTAGCCACCAGCAATCTAATCCGAAATCAATCGTTGCCTAGCTGTTAATTTACTTTTCCATAATTGTTACTTGAGGAATGATTATTTTATTTTTGTTTCACCTTGTTTCCCTCGGATTCCATCAACGAACGGTGGCCAAAACGAACACGACTGTTGTTTTTCTCACATTTGTGTTTCATGGGTTTATCCCTCTGTTCTACATGCACTCATTGCCGATATTTGTTTGGCCTGTGGTTTGAAAAATTCTGGGAACCCAAATCGTTGCGCGTTCGATCATTGGTTCCACAGATTGTTGTTGTGGGTTCAAAATCGGAATTGGGGCGTGATGAAGGTATGGTATTGGCGATGGGAATTTGAAGAGGGATCAGGTGATGGTAGCTTCACGAGTTGTGGAGAGCGGGACAATGATTTTTTCTGCATGAGGCACCAATGGCTTGTTTTCCTGACGAATCATGGCCGAAATCCGACTTTCGGCCAAGCTTGATGACAGTCAACTTGGTTGTGGGCGTTGCAAGAGGATTGCGTGGTGGAATCAGAGGAAGAGGCGACAAAATCAGAAGACGCGTCACTTATCTGATTTTCTAGAAGTTTCTCGACTACATGTCGGGTGTTTTGGAAGCACACATTGTGTAGTTCCTTTTTATGCGGTGCTAGGGTTTCAGTTGAAGTTAAGGAGCACACGGCCGTGTGCCCAAGGCACACGCCGTGTGACCCATACCCGCGGCCAGGTTGGCATGTACCTAGGGTTCATGCTTAGGGACCCATGTGGCTTCACACGCTGTGTGTGTTGGGCCACACCCTGTGTACCCTCGAAGGTACATGGATCAGGCTGATAGGGTACACGCTGAATACCACAAAGTCATGACACGCTATGCGACTATTCCCTACACTTCGTGTAGTTGGTCCGAGACATGTCATGTGGAACGGTAGGACACGACCAGGTGGCCGACTTGGGACAACACGTCGTGTATCCCTATGGCACCTTGTGAACATCCCCTTGACCTTGGGTACTTCGGTCATATGCGAATTTTTCCTCACGTTATTCCTAGGTGGAGTTGGTATCTCTCTTATTGGGACTGAGAACCTCTCGAGGAGTCGGTGTTTTGCTCATGTGAACACAGGGTTGGGATCCTCTACCTGCGCAATCAGATAGTCTATATTTCACCCACTTGTACGGGGTATAGATCCTCTATCTGCGGAGTGATATTTCACACCTCCATAGAGCTCGGACGGGACATGGATCCTCCACTGAAGTCGTTATTTCACCCATAGCAATGGGCATGGATCTTCCATCACATATGAGGGAACATAATAACGGTACCCTAACTGACTGGGGACCATGCAGGGACCCTAGACATTAGAATGGACTAAGTCAAAAGTTTTAGGCGCACGCATCACCAGACGAGGAACATAAGATGTGCAATGATGTTTTGCAAACTTCCAATACTCGCAATGTAAAGAAAGGTGCGGACTAAATTGGGGGTAAAACGGATGTAAGACTGAAGCCGGAGGATGACCATGGCAAAAATGTAGATCTAGAGCACGAGAAGAGGTGGACAAGCAAACAAGGGATGACGGAGTATCAAACATGTATACCTCATCTCGAAGATGACCTCTACTAAGCCCCCAAGTCGTCGACCGCTCTTGAAAAACAACAACAGAGGATGTTAAAATAGCAACACAGTTCAAGTCTTTTGTGAGCTTACTGATGGAGAGGAGATTAAAAGGATTGTGAGGAACATGAGCCATTGAAGTCAGATGAATACCATGAGTCAAGGAGCAAGTGCCAAATCCCGCAATAAGGATGGTGGATCCATTAGTGACAGTAATTGCAGTGGCGCTGGTATACAAACGATAGGTAGTAAGCATACCTGCATCACTAGTGAGATGATCAGAAGTCCCAGAATCAAGAATTCAAGCAATCAGGCAATGTGAGACGCAAGTGGTAGAGCCACTAGTCTGAGCAACAATGGCCGAAGGGGAGGCAGGTAGTGAGATGACTCGATGAGAGTGTTTAAGAACAATCTCTGCCATTGTTAGTTCCAGGTTATGCCGGATAACAGTTGGTGGTGAGGAAGCTGCCATATCTGGAGGGAGATCTGAAGGGGCAAGTAGATAAGACCAAGCCAGCAGGAAGGGCTAAGGAGTCCAGCAAGAATAACTGAAAATCTGGCCTCAGCAAGAAAAGCAGGGCCTCTGTAGTGGTAGGAGGAAATCGCGAGCCAGTCTTGATGACGTGATGTCGGAGTCATGGTATCAGAGAGGCGCCATAGGGGAGTAGTGACGCTGGGAGTCTGTGACTAGGAACACTAGACCCGTCCAACAGGAGGTGGAGGCTGAGGTGCGCCTGGAGGAGCGCTGCTGAAGGGACACAAAGAGAGCAAGGGTTGCGTGAGATGCTGGAGCGAGAAGCTTAGGCATGTGCGCGGAGAAGCTCAACGCGACCGCAGTGGCCGCCAGGAGAGGCGCCCAAATTACCTTGATCGCGCCTGGAGGAGAGGCGCGCCTAGTGTAGTTCTCCACGCGCGAGATAGAGGAAGAATCATCTGGAAAGATGAAAGCCACAGAGATCATCGCCAGGATTGGATGTCACCATCAGGAGTTGCAATATGCTCGACGCAAGCACACTCGCCGGGGGAGCCAATGGGCGACGAGGCGTGTTGGGGAGACCTGACGGGATCGCGCTCCGAATGGAAGGTGGGTAAGGCACGGCAGGGAAGCGCGACGGGCGATGGGAGGGGGCGAGGCTTGGTAGAGAGGGTGGTGAGGCTGGTCAGGGAAGCGCAACGGGCGACGGGAGGTGGTAAGGCACGATAGAGAGGGCGGCGACTCGCGGCAAGGAGGCGCGGCGGGTGAAGTCGGATCGCAGCGGATGGGGTAAGAAAAAATAGGGCAGTGTGTTTCCTCTGATACCATGTAGAACAGTACTCCTTACCTCAATGAGAGGTGAAACCCTTTATTTATAGATAGAGGAAAAGTAGTACAAGACCGTACAAACTAATGTGACTCTAAAATACACATAACCGGGTATGATATTATCTTTTTAGAATGATGATTATATTATAAATATCGTATCCTTTTTTTAAATACACTTATATATAGCATCCACGTGATGTGGTTATGAAAAACGAATCATATCGCTTCGTGGATGTGGTAATCCACACGTATGCACGAACGATGTTATCATTTTTCATTGCATGAAAATGTAAGAAAATAGATAAGATATTATCTTGTCATTAATATCATATATATACATTAAATCCATCATTATAACCAGCCGTGAGTGGTGGTGATGAAAAATGAATTATATCGGTTCGTGTGGTGGTAGTCCGTTGTACACATGAACGACAACTTCTCTTCTCATTTGATGGAAGAAGAGATGGATGTAGGTGATAACATTAACATAATAACATCTCAGTATATAAAAGATATTGGTGTTATTATTTTAGCATGTTTGAAGAAGATTTAAAGGAGATAGAATAAATAAAACTAAAACATTCAGTTAAAGACTATACCTCTTATTCGGACAACTTCCTTTGATTTACGCCTTATACCCATTAAGGTTAGTATTTTGCCCAAACCAAGACTTCTAGAACGTAGAGAGATGTTAGGAAGAGATTTGAGCATGGCTTGACCGAACTATAAAAGACTTTTGAAGTGTAAAGAAAAGAGAAGAGAATGTGTCCTTTTATAGTGAGGGGATGAACACTCTTGGATTTACTTAAAATATTAAATTAATATAAATTAGTTTTCATGGACAAAGACTCCATATTGATATTATTCGAAAATAGGATGTGGATGGGTCAAAATCTTATCAGTTTAGATTATGTTTTTACCCTATTTCTGTTTTAATCCACGTTGACATTTTTTGACAATTATCACGATAACAAAGTTTTTACTCTTTAGAGGTCGATATAGTTGTTATAAAAGGATAATTGGTCCATAAATGGGTCATAGTTGTTTTTTTTAAACATATACCAATCACTTGGCTGAAGATAGAATTTTTAGGAATTTTAAATTATTTAATAAAATATTATTTATTATAAAATAACATTAATGTTATTTTTTAACTGTTCATTTAATTTGTCTTTGAAAATAGCATAAAAACAATAGAATTCGAAGTTAATCCATTCACACATCCCTAACATGTTATTTTTATCTATGAAATTCACAGGACATAATAATTCATTCAAATTATATTACTTTTAACAGTTTTAAAATCATTTATTTTATTTTTTTATTAATTGAATGAATGCTATGTCGGCGTTGCGTAAACATTTAAGGTAAATATTTAATTCCTAAAAATTGAAAAAAAAATCATGATAAAAACAAATCATTTGTCATTCAAATAACCCTATTAGAACTGAACATAGGGTCCGTTTATCCCTATGCCAAAATTTAGAGATAATAAAACAAAGAGTGATATTTTTTATTTTTCTTTACATAAAATAATATAAGTCAAAATCAAGGAAATATGACACCAAATTGTCATATTTTCGATACTTGGATGGACATGACCGAACTCCACTCATCCAATGAGCTAAAAGCAAGTGTTAGGGTCCTTTTTTATTCATTATCAAATTATTTTTAACCTTAATTATCCGATTTACTCTTACTGCGGTGACAATTATTTACTATGATATTTATAATGAAAAAAATAAGAGACCTATTTACCAAATTTGGATCTTCTGATTCAAAATGTTAAATCCATTTTTCAAGATTCAATTTCTAGAAGTGTCAGAAATTAATTTAAGATTAAAACGTAAAACGCAACAAAAAATAGTTTTTTCAGAAAAATGTCTTTTTAAGTATAAAAATGTTTTTATACCAAATTCAAGTATAAATTTCATTCCAAAGACTATTGGATTATGTTTAATCAAAAGGAACTAATGTCATTTTAAAACTAATCCGAAATAGAATTTGTCTTTTTAAATACTTTAAAAGAAAATACAGTTTTTTAATAAAAATCGGTGTTTTCACTATTCATTGATAAATCAAACTTTTCAGAAAAATCTCAAAATTTCACGATAACCTAATTTTGATATGCTGATTTCAAATATGATATCATTTTAATCAAATAAAATTTCTAAAATTCTTGAATTTAATTATAATATTTGCTCAAAAAAACAATAAAAAGCATTTTTGAAAAAAACATATTTTTGATGAATAAAAATGACTTTACTAAAAATTGAATGATTATTTACTAAGCATTTATCAACACATTTGTATTGATTATGACCTTTATATATATTTCATAATACGGTTAATCTCATTCATACATGTTAATTAAACGACTAGGTTATAACGGTTATATTTAAATAATAATATTTTGCCGGCCATTTAAACTCGATGTTGCGTGTCGTATATGCTATCGAACATAATATATATATTTTTAAAAATGTTGAGGTGTTACACGCAAAGAATGGGTTTGGCCCAGCCCCTTTAGGTGTCGAAATGGAAATGAGATGGTATATCCATGAATTTTGTGACGGGATTTCCATGGCGACGAGAGGTCATGACGCTATCTGGGTGATCATGGATCGACATACTAAGTCGTCCCACTTCCTCACCATCAGCAAGTAGAGTTCGTTGGAAAGCTTGAGACACTTATACGTGCAGGAGATCGTCCGACTTTATGGTGTCCCCTCAACGATTGTCTCGGATCGTGACACATGGTTCACGTCTTGATTGTAGAGGGGTTTGCAGGAGGATTTTGGGACTCAGTTACGAATGAGCACGACGTTTCACTTCTAGACAGACGATCGGACCGAGCGAACCATTTAGGTCATGAAGGACATGCTGCGGGCTTGCACATTAGAGTTTGGCTGAAGTTGGGTGGATCACCTACCCTTAGTAGAGTTTGCATACAACAACTTTCACTCTACTATTGATATGGCGCCTTTCAAGGCTCTTTATGGGAGACCTTGCAAGTCATCACTGTGCTTGTCAAAGTTGGGAGAATCAACACTTATGGGTCCAGGATTAGTTCGAGCAATGCCGGAGAAAGTGCAGATCATCAGGATGATGACAACTCAGAACCATTAGAAGTCCTACGCGGACCGATGACAGAGACCCTTAGAGTTCAGCGAGGGATACCATGTGTTCCAGAAGGTCTCACCACGACGTGGTTTACGGAGGTTTGGTTGGGGCGATAAACTATCTCTGAGGTTCATCGGTCCATTCCAGATTCTGCGCAGGATCGGTGAGGTTGCATACCGTTTGGCCTTACCTCCGTAGTTGGACCGAGTTCATGACGTCACGTGTTGCAGCTGAGGAAGTATGTGCATGATCCGTTACACGTTATTAATTGGGGTGAGCTGGGCATTGTAAATGGAACCATCTTTTCAGAGTATTTGATAATGTTTGGGGATCGGAAAGAGAAGATCTTTTGTGGGCGAACGATTCCTCTTGTGCGTGTTTGATGCTACCACAAGAACCTTCAAGAGAGCTCATGGGAGCAGGAAAACAAAATGTGGGCTCAATACCCTCACCTATTTGAGTAGTTCTTGATTTTCGGGATGAAAAACCTTTAAGGTGAGGAGAGTGTAACGACTCCGGTTTTTTACGACTAGACACTTCGAATATTTTAAATAATATTTGTGGAGCTAGTCGTAGAGTTGGTGCAGTGTTTTGGGTGTTGTTTAGCCCTGATGTTGACATATGGAAAATATTAAAAAATATTAACACATACGCGCGCATAATCATAGAAATAATGGATTATCTCCCGAACGAAGTCTCATATAGGAAAACTAGGATTGGTGTTGAATCCAAAATGTGGGGTTTTCCCTAGGTGCAACATAAACCTTGCTCACATCGAGTTTTGTGGTGATGTGTAGTCGGTGACGAATATGTTAAATAAAATAAAATAAATAAATTTGATGTATTAAATGTTCGACCTATCCCTATCTCTTTTTAAACCCCATTTTTTCAATTCTCTAGGGTTAGCCACAACCTTGAGAACCCTGGAGAATTGAGAGCAAGGGAGAGCCACCGCTGGGGAATCTTTGATGCTGAAAGAGGAGAGTTGTGGATTGACGATCGGATTCAATAAAGCTCATTGGAATTGGTGGGGATTGCCAACGACATCGTCGCAAACTCATTTTTCATCAGCGATCGATCCGATATCAAGGTAGAGCTTTGATTTGTGAATTTATCTTCGCTTTGGATTTTGTTGCGATTACGGATTAGCCACAAACAATCTTATCCAAAATCAATCGTTGCCTAGCTGTTAATTTACATTTTAATAATCGTTATTTAAGGAATGATTATTTTATTTTTCTTTCACCCTGTTTCCCTCGAATTCCGTCAACGAATAGTGGCCAAACTGAATACGACTATTGTTTGTTAATCACTTTTGTGTTTTATGGATTTCTCCCTCTGTTCTATGTGCGCTCATCGCTGATATTCATTGGGCTAGTGGTTCAATAAATTCTAGGAACCCAAATCGTTGCACGTTCGATCATTGGTTCCACTGATTGTTGTTGTGGGTTCAGAATCGGGATTGCGGCATGATGAAGGCATGATAATGACAATGGGAATTTGAAGAGGGATCAGGTGATGCTAGCTTTGTGAGCCGTGGAGTGCGGGACGACGAATCTTCCACGGGAGGCACAAATGACTCGTTTTTCTGATGAATCATAGCTGAAATCCGACTTCCGACCAAGCTTGATGACGATCAACTTGGTTGTGGGCGTCATGGGTGGATTGCGTGGCAGAATCGAAGGGGTGACGAAATCGGAAGACATGTCGTTTGTTAGATTTTTTGGAAATTTCTGAACTACACTTTGAATGTTTTTGAAAAACACACGTTGTGTATTCCCTTTTTATGCAGCGCTAGAGTTTTAGTTGAAGTTAAGGATTACACGGCTGTGTGCCTAAGGCACAGGTCGTATGATCCGTACCCTGCCAAGTCGGCGTGTACCTGGGGTACATGCCCAGGGACCCGTGTGGCCCCACACGCCGTGTGTTGGGCCACCCGTGTACCTTTAGAGAGGTACATGGCTTGGGCAGAAGGGGTGCATGCTGAGTACCCTGAAGTCATGACATGTCATGCGACTCCTCCCTACACGCTGTGTAATTGGGCTGAGACACGTCATGTGGAACGATAGGCAGGACCAGGCAGCCAACTTGGGACAACACACCGTGTACCCCTAGGGCACGCCGTGTACATCCCCTTGACCTTGGGTACTTAGGTCAGATGCGAATTTTTCCTCACGTTATTCCTAGGTGGAGTTGGTATCTCACTCGTTGGGACTGGGATCCTCCTCGGGAGTTGGAATTTCGCCCACATGAGCACAAGGCTGAGATCCTCTACCCGCGAAATTAGATAGAGTCGGCATTTCACCCACTTGTACGGAGCATTGATCCTCTATCTGCGAAGTGGTATTTCGCCCGTTTATAGAGCTCAGATATGACAGAGATCCTCCACTTGAGTCATTATTTCATCCATAGCAATGGGGCAGGGAACTTCCAACATCATTTGAGGGAATGACCGCATGGTTTGCTTAGGATTTTTGGATTGGTTTGCTTAGGACTTTTGGATTAGGAGCTGCGAACGCAATGTATGTTTGGTTGGATGTGAGATTGAGACTGTACTTTGGGATGAATATTCTTCTATGAACATATCTGGGTTTTTCCTCTTTTCTTTTTGATGCTTTATTTCTTAGTAATTTTGGAGTGTCTTACTGGGTATATGTATACTTACCCCCACATGAGCTCTGTTTACATGTGTTGTGTCTTATGTAGACGACGGGTTATTAGACGATGATCTAGGGAGACATGGTGTGGGTGGTGCTCAGCGGCGTTTGATGGCTGTGGTAGATAGACTGTTGACGGACTGGTGTTTGCGTGCTGAGACTGTTTTCTCTTTTTTTATCAGGTTAGACTTACTTTTTGGTTGTTGGGTCTGGATTTTGCCGGCTTTGCTTGACTATGTACTGTCGTACTCGGTTGTGGGATATTAGAGGGTGTGCATGCATTCATTATTCCGGTTGTTTACCTTTTGCATTACCCTGGTGTGTATGGAGATACGTGTGCGTGTGTACAGGTGCATTAAGTTATGACCTCTCATATGCCTACTCGGTGCTAGTCACCAGCTCCTGACCTATTGGAAGCGGGCTTGGGGTGACACACTCGGTTTAACGCCGACCATACAAGTCCTGGTGGGTTGGGTCGTGTCAAGTCGAGTATGCAAGGGACGTTCGAGCATGGAACATGTAATCTCCATCGCGGAGATGACATCTACCAAACTCCCAATTCATCCGGCGCTCTTGAAAAACATTATCAAAGAATGGAAAAACAACAATACAATTCAATTGATGTGTAAACTTACTAATATATACGAGATTAAATGGACTTCGAGGAACATGGGACATTGAGGTCAGCCAAATGTGAGCATTCAAGGAACAAGTGCCGAATCTTGCAATAAGAATGATGGATCCATCATTAACGATGATAGTAGGAGTCCTTGTGTACGGACGATGATTTGAAGCGCAAAAAATCAAACATCTAGGCAATTGGACGACAGGAAGCACAAGCCATAGGACCAGTAGTCTGATGAGCTACAAAAGCTAATGAGAATATAGGCAATAAGGTAGCCCGATGATGGTGTATAAGTTCAGTTTCATCTACTAATAGTTCCAAATTGAGACGAATGCTTGATTGCAGATGCAATGAATCTACCATAGTTGTAGTATTCAAATCTGCCATAATGTTGAGGAATGTTGGGAACGGGCAAAAAAATATCAATAAGTCAGTGGAAAGAGCTGAGCAATACACCAACAAGAATAGTCGAATCATGATGGGTAGTCGTGCCTCAACGATATGGGATTGTTGTGCATGATCCTGACCATGGAAAGGAGGGGACACACAGAACTGGAAGGGGGATTCGTGCAGTAAAAGGCGGAGGGAGTCACGCGACAGAAGAGGGGGCGTGCAGGGAGGGGCGGTGATTGGGCAGTGCATGCCTGGGAGATGTGACGCCTTTGCCGTGTGTGTCTGGGTGGTGCAATGTTGGGGTATGCACGCCTGGGAGGCGCGATGCTGGGGGTGGGGCCTCACGTGGGAAGAGGACATGGCTGGGGTCGTGCTGAGAGCAGGTGGTGGGTGCACGATGGGGACCGACTCCACAGGAGAGAGTGAGAGAGAGAGAGACGACCGCTAAGGTTGGGACTGAAGGCAACTGGGCTTGGGCTACACAACTTTGATACCATGTAGAATCAAATACTGTAATTCCATGCCTCGATAAGAGGTGAGGTTCTTTATTTATATATAGATCAAAATGATACAACCTAGTGAATTTAATGTGAAACTCTAAATACATGACATTGGGCTTAGGATCTAACTTGAATGGGTCCAACAATCTCAATGTTTATAGCCTTCTTTTGGAATTTGTCACCTTCATGTAAAAAATGTCTTCCTAAATGGCTTAGGCTCTAACTTGACTGAATCCCTGGCATGCAGCCTTCACTGCTCTTTATATGGACTTGAGTGGTCAATCCGTGCTTGTTTTAACTGATTTTGCATTGTGGTAACTACATTTGGGCTTTCACAAAGTATGAAAGATCACTTTGTCTTTTATCAACAAACTTCCTCCCATAATATCCTATTGGTTGTTTATGTTGATGACATCAATATCGCATGAAGTTAATCCCAAGGGATCGCTCATCTCAAGTTCTCTCTTAATCTGCAGTTTCA
Source organism: Viscum album (assembly GCA_963277665.1). NCBI lineage: Eukaryota > Viridiplantae > Streptophyta > Magnoliopsida > Santalales > Viscaceae > Viscum > Viscum album. The sequence continues at coordinate 2,102,137,184 of OY728165.1, forward strand.
TACTAACGACTTGGATCCCTTAAAATATTTGATTAGTTTCGAAGTTGCCTCGCTGTAATGCAGAGATTTTTCTATCCCAACGCAAATATGTGTTGAATATCTTAAAGGAGAGTGACTTGTCTCACGCTACTGCAGCCCTTGCTCCTTGTAGTTGGGTGAATTCCCCTTACCTCAATGTGAGGTGAGGACATCCTTTTATAGATTAGGAAACAAATGTACAGGATGGGTAAGTCCGATGTGGGACTCACCCATTTACACTTAAATGGGTTCCAACACTCCCCCTCAAGCTGGACATGCCCAGATTGGATAGAGTCCCACAAATAGAAAAAGACAACAAAGACACAGGACCATCTCAGACTCCCCCTCAAGCTGGGCCTGGGAGGCTGTGAATACCCAGCCGGGTAGTGAGAGACTCAAGGCGAGCTCCGGGAAGACCCTTGGTGAAGAGATCGGCAAGCTGATCGGCCGTCGGAATATGGCCGAAGCCGATATGGTGCTGCTCCAGATGGTGGCGGAGAAAGTGACAGTCCACCTCGATATGCTTCGTCCGTTCATGGAAGACGGGATTCGATGCAATCTTCGTGGCGGCCTGATTGTCACACCAGATATGAGCAGGAGTCGATGCGGGGAAACCGAGCTCATGGAGGAGATGACGAAGCCAGAGGATCTCAGTAGTGACGGTGGCCATGGCCCGATACTCGGCCTCGGCACTCGACCGGGAGACGACAGTCTGCTTCTTGCTGCGCCAAGAGATGAGATTGCCGGCAAAGAACACGGCGAAACCCGAAGTAGACCTGCGGGTAGCGAGGCAGCCGGCATAGTCCGCATCACAGAAGGCCTCAACATCCATGTGAGCCTGATGGGAGTACTGAAGGCCACGGGCAGGGTCTTTCTTGATGTATTTGGCAATGCGAAGGACAGCATCCCACTGAGAGCGGGTGGGATGTTCCATGAACTGGCTGACTTTGCCAACGGCACATGCAATGTCAGGACGTGTCATGGTGAGGTAGTTGAGTTTCCCGACCAGGCGGCGATAGCTCTCGGGATGAGGAAAGGGTTCCGAGTCAGAATGAAGGGAGCGTTCCCCAGGCTCAAGGGGAGTGTCCACTGCAGTGGCGGTGCTCAACCCGGCATCCTGCAAGATATCAAGAGCATACTTGCGCTGACAGAGAGAAATAGTGTCCGCAGTCCGGGAGACCTCGATGCCAAGGAAGTAAGTGAGGGGACCAAGATCCTTGGTGTGAAAATGCTGGTGAAGATGCGCCTTAAGACTGGCGATGCCTCTGGAGTCGCTCCCTGTGATGATGATGTCATCCACATAAACCACAAGCAAGATACAGCCATGCGCCGTCGTACGGAAGAAGACGGTGTGATCCTTCATACTGCGAGATAGGCCAAAGGCTGTGACGACCGTGCTGAAGCGGCCAAACCAAGCCCGAGGAGACTGCTTGAGGCCGTAGAGGGAGCGGCGGAGACGGCAGACATGGCGGTCGGCACCAGAGGCCGAAAAACCAGGAGGCTGCTGGAGGTAGACCTCTTCATCAAGAAAGCCATGGAGAAAAGCATTTTTAACATCCAGTTGATGAAGCGGCCAATGATGATGAGCAGCTAGCGAAAGGAAAAGGCGGACCGAGGCCATCTTGGCGACTGGAGAGAAGGTCTCAAAGTAGTCGATGCCATACGTCTGAGCAAAGCCCTTGGCGACAAGCCGGGCTTTGAGGCGGCAAAGAGAGCCATCGGGATTGAGACGGATAGTGAAAATCCATTTACAACCGACCGCCTGTTTGCCCACCGGAAGTGGAACAAGATCCCATGTATGGTTGGCATCCAGAGCCTGCAATTCATCCCTCATGGCGGCAAGCCACCCGGGGTGAGATTTTGCTTCACCGACTGTCCGAGGAAGCGATACGGTCTCCAAGGCTGACAGACCCCTGTAGGAAGATACAAAGAGAGGAGTAGTCTGACAGGAGCGAGTACCTTTCCGAAGCGCAATCGGCTCGTCCGCGGGAGCGGGGACAGGAGCAGCAGACGAAGCAGGAACAAGGTGGTCCTCGGACGGGATGGGAGGTACAACCGATGGACGACGGGAGTAGGTCCGGCCAAAGAGATGACCGGGAGGGGGAGATATGAGAGGTGGGTGAACGAAGAGCGGAAGACAGTCATCGATGGTAGAGTCAGGAGAAGGAGAGGGGAGAGTGAACGAAGAAGTCTCGACAAACGATACGTCGGCAGAGGTGATATACCGGCGGAGGTCTGGAGAGAAGCAGCGGTACCCGCGCTGAGTGCGGGAATATCCAAGAAAAATACAGCGAAGAGATTTGGGAGAAAGTTTGGAGAGATTGGGGCGAGTGTCCCGGACATAACATAGACATCCGAAGACGCGGAGTGGAAGAGAGTGAGGAGGAACAGAGGGAAACAGGGTATGGAAAGGAGTCTCCCCCTGAAGTAAGGAGGAGGGAAGACGATTCAGAAGGTAAGTAGCAGTGAGGATGGCATCCCCCCAGAAGAGAAGAGGGACCTGGCGGTGGAAGAGGAGGGCACGAGCGGTTTCCAAAATATGCCGGTGTTTCCGCTCGGCCACCCCATTCTGCTGAGGGGTATCAGGACAAGAGGTCTGGTGGATGATGCCGTGGGCGCGGAGAAACTGCTGAAAGTGAGTGGATAAGTACTCCCGCCCATTGTCAGATCGAAGACATTTGACAGGGATAGAAAACTGTGTTTGGATCTCAAGAAAAAATGTCTGGAAGGTAGAGAAAACCTCTGTCCGATCCCGAAGAAGATAAAGCCATGTCATCCGGGAATAATCATCAATGAAGGAAATGTAATATTTATACCCAGATTGACTCGAGGTAGCACAGGGACCCCATACATCAGAATGAACCAAATCAAAGGGTTTGGCGGCCCGTGTGTCAACTCGAGGAGGATATGAGGTGCGATGATGTTTCGCAAAGCGACACGACTCACAAGGAAAGGAAAAACGGGGACTAATATCGGGGTAGAGCCGATGAAGTGCAGAGGCGGAAGGGTGGCCCAACCGGGAATGGAGGTCAACGGCATGAGCAGGGAGAGACGCGCAGGCGATGGAAGACGGGCCACCGAACATGTACACTCCATCCCGAAGCTGGCCTCTACCAAGTTCCCGGTTCGTCGTCCGCTCCTGAAACAAAACAGAAGACGAGGAAAAGAGAGCAGTGCAATTGAGATCCTTGGTCAGTTTGCTGATGGAAAGCAGGTTAAAAGGACTCCGGGGTACATGAGCCACCGAGGAGAGGTGAAGGGAGGAGGTGAGGGAACAGGAGCCAAAGCCGGCTATGGGGAGAGTGGACCCATCAGCAACAGTGATGGCAGAGGATCCACTATAGGGACGGTAGTGGGAGAGCATACCTGCATCCCCGGTGAGGTGGTCGGACGCACCAGAGTCAAGCATCCAAGCCGGAGAACGATGACTGACAAGGGCAGTGTGACCACCGGAATGGGCAAGAGAAGCCGACGAAGAGCCCGCGATGGAGGTGGACCGGTAATCGTGAATCAGCTGGAGCTCAGCCAGGGAGAGATCCAAGGACGAGGGAAGAGAAGCAGCAGGGGAGGGCGCTTCACGGAGCACAGTCTGGCCCCGGCGGGGGTGCGACTCAGGACGACCATGCAGGACCCAGCAACGGTCCACCAGATGGCCGAGCTTGCCGCAATGCTGGCAGAGGGGGCGAGGTCGGCCGTCCCCACGGCCGCGCCCACGAGGGCTGGGAGGGCGACCACCGCCACGTCCGAGGAGCGCAGTGTGATCAGGAAGGGGGACGGGTGGTGCAAGGGCCCGATGTGCCTTCTGCAGGCGATGATAGACCTGCGGGATATCCAGTGTAGATGGGCTAGCAAGCATCTCGGTGGCCGTCGTGGCATAGTCCGGTGCGAGGCCATTCAGGAGGTTGAAGAGGCAGAGCTGGTCCCGCTGAGTCTGCGCTTCGGCCGGAGTTTGAGGAATCGGCCAAAGTTCCTGGAGTTCATCGCGGAGACCCTTCCATTCCATGAAGTAGGTGGGGAAGGTCCGATCCTGCTGGCGGATATGCGAGAGACGCTGTAGAACGTCAGAGACCCGGGCCAAGTTATTGGTCTCGGAGAACATGACAATCAAGGAGTCCCAGAGCTCCTTGACGGTGTTGGCAGTCCGGGTGACATCCTTCACGGAGCGGTCCATGGAGTTGACCAGTAGGGCGAATATTTTGCTGTCTGCCAGCTGCCAAGAGTCGAACTTAGGATCATTGAGTTCAGGTGGGGGTTTCTCAAGATGAGAATGAAGCCCCATGCCGCGGAGGGACATCAAGACCGTCTTCCGCCAGACAGAAAAATTAGTGGCATCCAGCCGGTCATCGACAAGCCGGGAGGAGGCCGTGATGAGGGACGGAAGAACGGAGGAGGCGTCCATGGAGGGCGGGCGCTGGACCCGTGCGCCGGGAGGCGGGTGGAGGAAGGGAAGCAGCCCGGAGATGCGGCCGGAGGGAGCAGCGACAGGTGGTCGCGCTCAGGATGGTGCGGCCGAGCAGGGGCGGCGCGAGGGCTGGGGCAGGAGCGCCGCAGGGCCGAGAGCAAGGCTGGACCGGGGCGCGCCGGGCGCCGGAAGGCCGAACCGGGAGCAACGCCGGGAACGGGCAGCGGGTAGGGAGCTGCTGGGGGGGCGAGGGTGCAGCGCCGGGGCGAGGCCGAGGGCGAGACGCCGGGAGGCGGTGCGCCGGGATGGCGGGGCGAGCCGGGAGCCGGGAGCCGGGGAGCCGGGAGCCGGGAGTCAGGAGAAGCCGCCGGGAGCCGGGAGAGGCTGCTGGAGCAGAGGGAGGCGCGGGAGGCGCGGGGAGCAGCGGGAGGCGCCGGCGGGGGAGCAGCGGGAGGCCGCTGGCGGGGCGCGCGGGTGATGGCGTCGGGAGCAGCGGGAGGCCGCTGGGAGTAGCGGGAGGCCGGCGAGAGCGCTGGAGCAGCGGGAGGCGCCGGAGGGAGGAGATCCGTCGGGAGGGCCGGCGCGGGCAGGGGAGGTCCGGCGACGGGATGGGCTGCGACGGCGAGTGGGAGGCGCGGTGGGAACCGCGGCGGACCGGAGGGCCGGGAGGCGAGCTGGAGCCGCGCGAGAGGAGGGAGGTTCGTCGGGAGGGCCGGGAGCCGCGGGGAGCCGCGGGGAGGGTGCGGCGTCGGGGAGGAGCTCCGCAGGAAGGAGCCGGCGCAGGCAGCGTCGGGGGGAGAGAGGGCCGTCGGTTGAGGGCGAGGGAGCCGCGCAGGCGAGGGTGCGGGGGCGCTGGGGAGGGAGGGCCTGCCGGGAGGGAGGGCCTGCCGGGATCAGAGGAGCGCCGGGAGGGAGGGCCGGAGAGGAGAGGTGCGCCGGAGGGGAGGGCCTGCCGGGAAAACTAGGGCAGGAGGGAGAGAGGCGGGGCCGGGAGAGTGCCGGGAATCCGCAAGGGAGGGAGGATGTGGGATAAAAATCCCTCTGATACCATGTAGTTGGGTGAATTCCCCTTACCTCAATGTGAGGTGAGGACATCCTTTTATAGATTAGGAAACAAATGTACAGGATGGGTAAGTCCGATGTGGGACTCACCCATTTACACTTAAATGGGTTCCAACACTCCTCTTGAGCTTGGAGAAAAGCCTTTCATGACTCTAGTGAGTTTTTCTCCATTCTGAAGCAGTATCATCTTATTTTCAGGTAACTGGATTACCTCAGAATTACGTATCCTGATACTGCATGTGCCGCCAACAAGATTAGTCAATTTAGGAAGTCCCACAATGTCCCAGTGGGATACAGTTCTTCACATCGACAAATATTTTAAGCAAAATCCTGGGCATAGTCTTCTTTATTTCGATCATGGTCACTTGGATGTTGAGGCTTTTTCTGATGTTGAGCATGCGGGTTGTTTATCTACCTATAAGTCCACTTCTAGGTTCATTATATTCCTTGGCGGCGACTTGATTTCCTAGTGCAACAAGAAAGCAAACATTATCTCACGATCTAGTGTCGATTCTGAATACCATTCTATTACAGTTGTCATTATCGGGATCCTTTGGATCCGCCAGCTACTCTTGAAGTTGCCTCTCAACTGAAGGATCTTTCTCATCTCTGATGTGATAATCTGACAATCGTGTAAATCACTTCTAATCCGACCTTTCACGGATGCTCCAAACACATTGAGGTGGATTGACACTTTATTTGTCATTACTTCGAGCAAAAACATCTTAGATTTTGCTACATTTTCACTACGAATCAGCTTGCCAACATCTTCATGAAAGGTGTTCTTGGATCTTGTGTGAAGCCTTTTGCACCACATTGGGGATGTACAACATTTATAACTTAGGTTGAGTGGGAGATTGATAGGAGAGTACTAGAAGAAGTTTGTTATTGCACCAGAATTCTGTTACAGATTCCCTACAGCGTACTTGGAAGGCAGGTTCTTCCGCATTCCCTCCTGGAGAGCTCTCCCTCACAGACCCAGGCAACAAGCTGATAATCCCAACCACCTCCTTTACCCGTATTATTCCCTACTTATAACAGAAAAACAAAGAGACAAAGACATAACGACCCCTGACAGTTAAATAACTAATCCAGGTAGTCAGGCAGGTACCCCGACCCTCTCCCTATCACTCCCCTTCCCTTTCCTATGATAGGTGAAGCTTACAACAGGCCTATCATTTCTGCTCCCTTGAAGTGTCACCTTGTCCTCAAGGTGAAAATTAGGAAACTGAGCTTTAATCTTTTCAGCTTCCTCCCAAGTCGCTTCATCTGGAGATCTTCCATGCCACTGTATTAGCCACATAAGAGACTTCCCTTGAGTTTTGTCTGCCAAAATCGCAATAGGGAAGTCAAGATCAGCAAGGAATTCTGAAGGTAATTCTGTGTTTTTAGAATGTTGTCCAACTGTAGCTTTAAGCTGTGAAACGTGAAAAACCAGATGGAGTCTACTGTTTGCTGGAAGTTTGATGCGATAGGCAACTGGTCCAACACTTCCCAAAACTACAAAAGGGCCAAAATAGCGAGCAACCAGCTTTGGATTTATCTTTAAACGCATTCCAGGTCAATTTTTCCGTAGTTTGACCCCAACTAAATTGCCCTCCTTGTATGTGACATGCCTCCTATGTCGATTAACATTCTTCACCATTATTTATTGTGCTCGATGAAGATTTTCCCGCAACTGTTTGAGAACTTCATCCCTTTCTAGTAGAGTTTCGGCCACTGCTTCTACTGCTGCTTCCCCCCATCTGGTATAATGAAAAACATATGGTGGAACTCGCCCATACACAACCTCAAACGGAGTACGCCCAACAGATGTATGAAAAGAAGTTTTATAATGATACTCTGCCCAAGGTAGCCAGGTCGCCCTATGCTTAGGATGGTCAGAAGAAAAACAGCTTAGATAGGTTTCTAAGCAACGATTTACTACTTTGGTCTGTCCGTCACTTTGAGGATGATAGGAGGAGCTCATTTTCATACCTTGTAACTTGAATAACTCTTGCCAAAAAAGACTAGTAAAAAGTGGATCTCTATCACTTACAATAACACTAGGAACTCAATGTAATTTTACTATTTCTCTCACAAAAAACCTCTGCAACTGTTTTAGTAGAATACGGATGCCGCAGTAAAAGAAAATTTGAATTTTTGCTCAATCTATCAACGACCACTAAAATAACATCGTACCCTTTAGACTTCGGCAGACCTGTAATAAAATCCATTGATACTTCCTCCCATACCAAATTTGAAAGAGGTAATGGCTTTAATAAACCAACGGGATTCATAACCTCATATTTGTGTTGTTGGCACACTTCACACGACTGAATAAAGTGTTGAATATCACGGGTCATCCCTATCCAATATACTCCATTCGCAAGGCGTTTGTAGGTTTTCAAGAATCTTGAATGTCCCCCAATAGGTGATAAATGAAAGTCATGCAATAATCTTGGGATCATATCTGATTTTTTATGTAAAACCAGCCTATTCTTGTAGAATAAAAGGTCCCCTCTTGTCGAATAACCCAACCTTGAAGAATTGTCTGCATGTAGAGACTGAATAATCGCCTGTAATATTGTATTTGTTGGATTGGTGTTGCCCGATCCGGTTGGGCCGAATGCTTGTGGCCCGCAACTTTACTGTAGCGGTGCGGACTTCAGGGTCAACTTTACTGTAGCGCTTTTGACAAAGCCAGCCGCCGTTCACTGTAGCGACGCGGACCACTTTTTCGAATAGTGATCGTCTTCTGCATTTGTTTTATAGCCCATTTCGGGCTAGGGTTTGATGTTGGAAATCCTCTGTAATTTTCTGTGCTCCCGAATCATAGTGAAAATCTGCCTCTCCCGTGGACGTAGGGATTTTTCCCGAACCACGTAAATCGCCGTGTTCATTGTTGCTTTTCTTTCTTTCGTTTTCTCGTTTTCTGTCGTTCTGTCTCCCGGTGTTTCTGTAACAGTATTGTGCTGCACTTCATGTTTAATTGTCTGAATATCCAGCCAAGTAGGTCTGGAAATAGACAAATGAGCTTCATGATAAAGCATCAACAACATTATTGAACTGCCCGGGCTTATAGATTACTTCAAAGTCATATCCCAATAACTTGGCTTGCCAACATTGTTGGCTCATTGATACCACCCGTTGACTCAACTAATGTTTGAGACTCCGGTGATCCGTATTGACTTTAAACTGCCTTCCCATAAGATATTGCCTCAAATGTTGAACAAATTGCAAATAATGCTATTAATTGCTTCTCGTACACTGATTTAGCCAGATTGGTCTCAGGTAAAGCCTTACTAAATTAAGCAAGAGGGCGCCCCTCCTGCATTAATACGCCAATTCCAGCCCCTGATGCATCACATTCTACCACGAACTCTTTAGAAAAATTAGGCATGCCGAGGAAAGGAGTTGTTGCCATTTTTTGTTTTAAAAGTTCGAAAGTCTCATGAGCTGCAGGTGTCCACAGAAATCCCTCATTCTTGGTAAGTACCATAAGGGGTTTAATAAATTTTCCATAATCTTTTATAAACTTTCTGTAATGACCAGTTAAGCCTAAAAATCCTATGATCTCACGGACATTCCTAGGCTGCTGCCACAAGTTAACGGACTGCAACTTCTTAGGATCTATGGATACCCCTTTTTTTGAAATTATGTCCCAAATATTCCACAGATTTTCTTCCGAAAGCACACTTCTTAAGGTTGACATATAGAATATTCTTGAAGTATAAGATTAAAGACCCAATCCCCAAGGTTCTCTATAAAGGAGGCCTTGAGGTTATTTTATAAGGAATAATAAAGACCACATCAGACCACAAGTCCGATGTGGGATACAGACTCCAACACTCCCCCTCAAGCTAGGTGTACCTGGTTTGGACATATAAAGAAAAGAGAGCAAAGCAAAGACAATACAAAACAAACAAGAAACGCTGCAAACACTCCCTCTAAAGCTGGGTCAAGCTGGACATACCCAGCTTGATAACAAATCAGGAAAAAACAAAGCAAAGATAAATCGCCATGACTGCTCCTCCTCCTCACGAAGATGGATGATGATGCTGAAAAAGATTTGCCAAGCCGCTCAAGCGGTGCCGATCAATGGAGTGCCGGGAAAGCCGCACAGGTGGGCCGGTTGTCAGAGTTGCCGGAAAAAACGCACGGGTGGGCCGGTCGTCAGAGTCGCCGAGAAAACCGCACGGGCGGGCCGGTGGTCGGAGCACCGGGAAATCCGCATGGGCAGGTAGGTGGTTTGAGCGCCTGGATACCGCAGGAGGAGGCTGGCACGAAGGCGGTGGCTGCCGTAGGAGGAGGCCGGCATGGAGGGAGCAACGGTGGACAGGGAGGGAGTCAGCGCAGGAACATCGCGTCGGGGGGGGGGGGGTGCAGAAGGCCGAAGCGGAAGCAGAGGAGCCGCAGGAGGGGTTCCGCCGGGAGAGATGCGTCGGTCGTCTGCTTCGGAAGCAGGCCGGGAGTTGCGTCGGGAGGTCGCTGGAGGGTGGAGCGGAGGAATGGGGGTCGCTTGGTCCGGCGAGCATTGCGCGCACAGAGGCGACGTTGGACAATGCACAGGGAGCAGCGCGCACGGGAGATGCCTCGTACGGGAATGGGGGTTGTCGTGGACTGGGGATGATCCACGGGAGGCAACGACGGGTGGAGGACCGGGACGTCGTGGGAGTAGGCGGAGGGGAGGGCTCTGCCTGGACGAAGGGAGGGGAGGGAGCCGCGACGGATGCGGGAGTGCCAGGATCTGGCATCGGGATTGGGAGGCACGCCGTCGGGATCGGGAGGCGCAACGGGTTTGAGAGGGGTGACGAGAGGGCGGAGCTGGGCAGGACTGATGGACAGGAGGCCGTTCGCGACGCGAGGGCGCCGCTGGGGGGGAGGGGGGCGTTCGCGACGGGAGGAGGCCTCCCAAAGGGGGAAAACCTAGGAAACTTAGGGCGAGAGAGGAAAAATGGAAGGGAGAACTCGGGTTAGAGAACCTCCTCTGATACCATGTAAGAATGATATGAAGGAGAACCTAATACCCAAGATACTCTCTAAAGAATGACTTGAGGTTCTTTTATAATGAATAATAAAGACCACATTGGACCACAAGTCCGATGTGAGATGCAAACTCCAACAAATATTTTCTTCTATGGTCTAATACTCTATGCAAAGCCCTGATATGCTCTTCCCAATCTCTGTTATACATCAAAATATCGTCAAAGAATACCAGCACTATCTTCCGTAGCATGGATCGAAACACTGAATTCATCGTTGTCTAGAAAGTGGTAGGAGCATTTGTTAATCCGAAAGACATGACAAGATATTCATAGTGCCCTTCACGAGTCTTGAAGACTGTTTTCTCTATATCCTTTTCTCACATCCTGACTTTATGTAATCCAGATTTCAAGTCAATTTTTGAGAAAAAGGTTGCTCCAAAGAGCTCATTTAATAACTCCTCAATAATAGGAATAGGGTATCTATCAGTTATCGTTAGCCGGTTTAGAGCTCGGTAATCGACACACATCCGCCACCCACCATCCTTCTTTTTGGCCAAAATAATCGGACTGGAATAAGGTCCAGTACTAGGTCTTATTAACCCCTGTTTCAGCAGTTCCTGAATTTGCTTTTCGATTTCATTCTTCAAATGATATGCATGTCTGTACGGTCTGATATTAACTGGATCAACTCCTTCCTTCAGTTTGATGAAATGGTCTGTTCTCTTTGGTGGAAGTACTCCGGGAGCTTCAAAAACCGTCCCATGACTATCTAGAAGCTCCTGAAGCTGCCTCGACTGGAGGCTGGATAATGGGTTCTCTTTCTCTTCCAACTCATCTGGTTCGTTCCAACGCAACCCTTGTACCCGATATTTAATTCCCCCAAGAAATTCTTGCAAAGCCCCAGTTGTTCCTTGTAAAGATGGTTGTACGCCCCTGAGCATAACGTGCCTCCATTATCGCACAAAACTCCTTGTCATATCTTTTCAATGCATAGTAATGTATCCCAAGTTCTCCAGCCAGGTTATGCCAAGAACTTAATATGGTCCGGAAGTATACAAAAATATACACATCAATAATAAATTCTTCTCTTCCCAATTCCACTCTCAAAGACTTGCAAATGCCCCTAGATTTCACCCTTTGGCCGTCTCCCAATCGGATACTGAAAGGCCTCGTATCCAGAACACGTGCAGAATTTTTTTTTCAACAGTCGTTTAGAGATGAAGTTATGGTTGGCCCCACTGTCGATAAGAACCAGCATTGGTACTTCATCAATTCTTCCTTCTAGCATCATTGATTTTGCCCCATTTTCCTATCTTTTATCTTCAACACAAGCAATTGTACCTTGCATTCACATTTCCCTAGTTCCTTCCTCTTGGTTTTCTGCTATTCCTTTTTCTGCTTCTAGAATTTCTGCCTCCTCAACTTCTTCACTGGGTTTTATACACCCATATCATCAGTTTGTATTTCTTCTTTGAACACTTATGTCCAGGTTGGTATCTTTGCCCACAAGCATAACACAATCCCTTCGCCCTCCTTTCTTCATATTCTTCCCTAGGAAAACTCCTTACTCCCTTCCCTCTGGGTTCAGATTCTATTTTCCGCTCCCTGTTCAAAACTGTTTGATGGAAAAGTTGGTTTCGTTGCATTCATGCCCCAGTTCCGATTCTGGCTACTTAGTGTTGCACACCATCCCCTAGGCTCCGACTGTTTGATTACTCCCTGTACTATTAGTTCCCTCTCCACTCGCCGGGACGAGGTCAAAAGTCGAGGCTTATTCTGAGGTTCATGAGTCATGTAGAATGATAAAGAGGGGTGAACCTAATACCCAAGGTGTCTCATTAATGGAGACCTCGAAGTTATTTTACAAGGAATAATAAAGACCACATCGGACCATAAGTCCGATGTGGGATATAGACTCCAACACTCCCCCTCAAGCTAAGTGTATCTAGTTTGAACACATAAAGAAAAACAAAGCAATCAACAGATGGTGCAAATACTTCCCCTCAAGCTAGAAATACCCAGCATGATTACAAAACAAGACAAAACAAAGAAAAGATAAACCGCTATGACTGTTGCTCCCCCTCATGAAGGTGATTGATGATGGAAGAAGCCGATAAAGCGTCGGGAAAGCCGCACTGGCGGGACCGGTCGTCAAGGCGTCGGGAAAGCCGCACTGGCGGTGCCGGATGATAAAGCGCCGGGAAAGCTGCACTGGCGGGGCCGGTCATCGAGGCGCCCAGAAAGCCTCACTGGCGGTGCCAGACGATGGAGTGGAAGGTGAATTTTTCGGAGAAGATGTCGGAGAAAATACAGGAGTCTGAGCAGCAACAGTTCTGACGAAAAAAGAAACAAAAAACAAAGCAGAAAATGCCACCGTAGGGAGGAGGGCCACCGGCTGGAAGGGCGGCTAACAGGGGAGACGAGTCGGATTTGGGGAGCGCCTGGAACCCACCGGTGCAAGCAGGAGAGGCGCTGTCGCTGCGGAAGGGTCGCCGCGTGAGAGGACAACTGACCAGTAGAGGCGTTGTCGCTGCGGAAGGGTCGCCGTGTGAGAGGACAACCGACCAGTAGAGGCGTTGTCGCTGCGGAAGGGTCGCCGCGTGAGAGGACAACCGACCAGTGGGGTTGCTGTGCGAGAGGACTGTCGACCTGGAGGGTAATGCTGGGAGGGTTCTGCAGGAGGAGGCGGTTCGGGCGTCGGGGGGGGGGGGGGGTACCGCACCTAGAGGGCCGCGTAGGACGGAGCACAGTCGCGCGCAAGGAGGGAGCCTCCGGGTGGGATACATCGGGGGATGAAGGTCTGTAGTTCGTGAGATCGGTCGTGGCCTTCGAGATCCAGGGCGAAGCAACCGAGTCGATGCGCAGGGATGAACGGCCCGTCGGGAGGGCGACGCGCAGGAGGGTTCCGTCGGGAGGGAGTTGTGCGCAGGGATCACGCACAGTGAGCGGTAGGCGATAGGGCCGTCGCACAGGGGCGCACCGGAGGGATGCGTGACGAGAGATGCTGTCGGGGAGGGATGCGCAGGGGCACCCGGAAGATGGCAGGGGGGCGGCGATGTTGGTGGCCAAGAAACCCTAGATCGGGGAAAAATATTGGAGGGAGGGCTCGGGTTAGAGAACCTCCTCTGATACCATGTAGAATGATAAAGATGGGTGAACCTAATACCCAACAAGTCATGACAGAACTTCCAACCTCTGATCGTAGTCCTCCTATAAACATGCTCGCATACCAATGCTCGGTCAAATCTGGTATTCGCAACGCTACTGGTTCAAATTCTTTTATGTATTCATCCACCGTACCAGTCTGCCACAATTCTTTCAAATAGATGATAGGATCCTCCTTTGCTACGTTCCCATACCGGCCAAGTAATTCCTCTTTATGCTGTGTCCAGGTAAGTGTTGGCTTGACTAACCTCAAAGATATAACCCAATATTGAATCATTCCATCCATGCTTAATTGTGCCAAAAGAACCTTCATTTCCTCACGAATTCACTGAAGTGAAAAATATGTTTCTGCCCTTACAATCCAAGAAACAAGATCTTCGCTAAAAAAAGTAGGTAATTCCACTGGTTTTGCAATAGCACGTATCGCTTCCCATTCTGAATCGCGATTGTTATTCCTTGCTTCAGTCTGCATCGCATTTCCATTTCTTCTTCCCTTCGTTTTGTTCTCCACTTCTGCTTTTATGTAACTACTTCCTCCTTCCTCTATTTCCACAGTTTTTCCTTTGTTTTTTTCTCGTTCTCATTTCTCTTCATGAGCCGTTCTATGATGTGAAACTTCCGCCATCATCTCCTTCATTTGTGTTTCAATTCGAAGCATTGCGTTCTCCTGCCGTTCCTCCTGTCGTTGAATTTCGACCTGCAATTCCGCAACAGATGCTCCGATTCCTGTAATAGTAGTCTCCAGACCAGCAACTCGAGTCTCCATTCATGCGGTCATGAAACCGCTGCTCTTGGTTCAAACTCCGTACCAGAACTCTTATCCGCAAAGCTTCAACACCTCTCTCAACGAGAGCACCAAATTGATAGGAGAATACTAGAAGAAGTTTGTTATTGCACCAGAATTCTTTTACAAATTCCCTACAACGTACCTGGAAGGCAAGTTCTTCCGCATTCCCTCCTAGAGAGCTCTCCCTCAGAGGCCCAGGCAACAAGCCGATAATCCCAACCACCCCCTTTACCCATAATATTCCCTACTTATAACAGAAAAATAAAGAGACAAAGACATAACTACCCCTGACAGTTAAATAGCTAATCTGGGTAGTTAGGCAGGTACCCCGACTCTCTCCCTATCACTCCCCTTCCATTTCCTATGATAGGTGAAGCGTATAACAGGCCTATCAGAGATTGTATGGGTTTGTTCTCCATTTTTCACGACTCTTGTATTCCAAGTTGGATATGTCCTTGCTTGAGGGGATAATGTTACATTTGAACCTTGGCGTGGTGTCATTTATATATTTATGTACGAGTCCGACATTGGTTTTCTCCTATGATTTACCTCTTAGCTCTGTTTATAGTGTCCCACCTCTCATTGAGGGATAGGACTCCATCTCACTCTCTTCGTTGTATTGGCGTTGTAGAGATTTGGATCTTTGTGTTTATGCCAATATTTTTCAAGATTGCTTCTTTCTATATATTTTTTTTGTTTCTGGTGTTTATGTTCTACCAGTCCTTAATGTGTTTTCTTATTCTAGGGAGTTCCTTTTTTCCATGCCGGTGATGAGATTCTGCGCTCAAAATCACTTGATCGTGATTCATACAACTCTGGAGATTGGTTCAACAGGTACGTATTTACATTTGTCTGTTGAAAAAAATAATAATAAATAAATAAACAGTTTGTCAAATTTCAGCAAATTCTAGTTGTGGAAATAATGTGAGATTATGATGTTCATTTTCTCTTGTTTTTTTGAGTATAAAATGACATCTATTTGAAACCCTGTGAAAATGCTCTTTCTTTGAAAGGTGCTTGTGAAATTTCCGCAAAACAGGTTCTGTTTGACAACACTTATTGATAACTGCTTATAGCATTTTTTTTAACATTCAACTGCTTATAGTACTTAATACTTATGTTAAGTCATTTGAAAAAGTAAGCGGTGTTTTGAAAACAAAAAAACTTACAGTTGAACTGCTGAAGAAGACCACTTAAATAAGTGACAAGAAAATACTTTTTCGACAAGCAATCTGAAAATTTCTTATTCATGTGCTCTTATCATGAGTGTTAACTGTGATAATGTGTTTTCAGCAACTTTTGTCAAACGTTCTCTAAACCCTTCCCACAAACAGGCTACCAAGAGTGTTATTTTCATCCATCAATGATTATTTACAGTTCTCTTGTCTTGGTTAATTTTTCTAAATACTGACAATTAATTTCAGGCTAGACTTCAGCTACAAGTCTAACAACTGGGGTGTGGGTCTTCCTCCAAAAGCCAAAAATGAGAAGAACTGGCCATTGTAAGATTTGACCTGTCTCCATTGGTACCAGTTTCAAGTTTTTTTCTTATTATTTTTTGCTTAATGATTTCTTTTGCAGAATCGAGCCAAGATTGGCAGATCCATCCTTCAAACCCGAAACAGCCCACATCCTTGCAGCTTTAGAAGACTTCTTAGATTTACTCCGGATAAGATACTCGTCTCCGCTCTTCCGCCTGCAAACTGCAAAATCCATACAGGTACCTCTTATTAGCAAACTGATCTTGAGTTAATAATGCTTTTCCAATGTAGTTGGTCATAGAAATCAGGGAAAATGACATTTAGAGACCAAAATATAAGAAAAGTAACGCTTTTAATTATATTTTTTCACAAATGATTTTTAGTAATTATGAGAAAGTGCAGTTTTAATGCTGAATCAAGGGTGTTTTTTTAGAACATGTCATGATTTTCGACAAGTTCAATGGGTCAAATGTCTTTCAACTGATTTTCTTAATTCATGTGAAATTCTTATATTTTCATTATATTATGGACTAAAGAAAATCCTTAATCCTCATTGCCACAAAAACCAATGATTATTGAATAGAACAAAGAATAAATTAAATGTGTGAAATGGGGATTTGGGATTTTGATAAGTTTTAATTGGACGTATTAGGTGATTTTATTTATGGATTTATTTATGTAAGAAGAAATTAAATGTTTCATCATTAGGAGGGTTAATTAATCATATTAGGAAATAAGAGCAGTATTGGAATTAGGATTCGTAGAGTTTTAATTTATATTTTAATTTGACGTGGGTTCAGGAACGGGTCCGTTTTCATAATACTGGCCCGTCGCCGGTGGTCCCTGGTGTGATAGCGATGAGCATTGAAGACGGCCATGAAGGCGTCCCTGGATCGACTCAACTGGACCCCTTGTAGGTGTCGTTGGTCAACAAACTCCGTGCGATCTTTTCTTTTTCTTTTTATTTCTTTTTTATTGTCCCAATGCATCAGGTACTCCTCCATCGCTGTTATAATCAACGCAGGGCCCGACGAGGTTGTGTTTGCTTCCCCTGCATTGCAAGCAAGAAACCTTCAACTGCATCCCCTCCAGGTAAAATGCCATTTTTTTCCCTTTTAATTTAGAGTGAAAACCTGGCATCGCTTATATAAAAATGTTTGAAGTAGTTTGCCGTTCGTGCGGTGCAGGTAAGGTCACGTGATGAGTTGGTGAGGGAGTCAAGGTACGAGGCAGGGTCGGGGTCCTTCACGGTGCCCCGTCGCACGGCGGCCGTCTTTGTGGAGCCCCGCAGCTAGCTAGCTGGTAGCTCCGGCCTCACTCCCCGGCACGGTGGCCACCGGCTGATATGGATGAAAGGCCGGGGCACTACCCTGCCACGTGGGAATTCACTCCTGGGTTAAGTTTAAAGGTTTGCGGAGAGCTATCTTTAAGACGGATCACTTCATGCTCTGCCTGTCATATCGTTTATGTATGTTTTAATATGGCTGGGCTGTATGAAAATGTATATACCGGCATTTGTGATCGTTTGAAACACATGATATTTTCCATGAGATTTTGTTTGTTTTATTATTATTTTTAAATATCATCATGTTGATGTATGAATGTAATATATGTTTTGCATTTTAACTGTCTTTTCAAAATTAAAAGCGTTTTTAATTGTTTAAAACAAACTGCATTTGCGTTACCATATTTTTTTAGTAGTTTTGAATTGAAATGTTTTTTTAAAATATTTAAATATGTTCTTTTTTAAACATAAAACATACCTAATGCGTTTTATGCGATTTTTTATTAACTTTTTATTTAGTATTTTTTGAAAAATCATTTGAATATATATATAACATATGTTCTAAAATGGGAGTGTTGTTTAGTTCGTGTTTGTTAGTAAAATGATGAATGAGAATTATTATTTTAAGGAAAAGCTTTGAATGATTTGGAAATGTTTTGATGTTGATGGGAGTTTTACTTTGAAGTATAAAGCATCACACCGATTGATGAAAAAATGTTCGTGGTTATGGAGAATGGATGAGTCGTTTTGAAGTAAAATGTGCTTTGAATGTAGTTGGTCGTGAAGTCATTCTTGTAATAAATTTGGATGTAAACAATGTTTGAAGTCATGTTCAATGAAAGCTCAATTTTTTTTTTTGGGAGTATGAAACAGGTAAAGGAAAGATGGTTGTTTTCATCCTAGATAATTGCGGTATTGAACATGATTCTTATGGAGGTTTTTAAGATTTGATTTGATAAAAAAATAATCATGTTGTGTGGATATTTGGCATGTTGTGGTTTTCTTAGTTAAATATGTGATTTTTCTGTATCTTCACAATATATGTAACCTTTTGACAAATTAATGAAAAGTGAGGTATAGAGATTTCCAAGAATGAGTGTATGTTTCACAGAATGAATCCAATAAAGTGTGTCATTTTTCAAAGAAGAAAGATGAGGGCTTGCATGTGACTGTTCATAGGAATTAGCACACTAAGATGGAGATCATTGCAACACAATTATGTTAAATGTGTTATATTTTTTATCTTGTTGATGGTTATTATTGTTAAGACAATGTGCCTATCATTATGAGTAGTGAGCTCAAAACATGGTGAAAGTTGTGAACACTAAGGGACAACGAATCTTCTCTGAATCTTATAATTGGCGATTAATGATTCGAGTAAGATAACAAATGAGTTGTTCTTGCTCTTGACATGATTATATTATGAAGATGTTGATTTTAAAAGTACATGACACAAGATCTCTCTCTCTCTCTGTCTCACACGCGCGCCCACACACACACTATGTTTGTTAGGCACTCATGAGAGGACCTTCACCTGTCAAAAAGTTGTTTATTTGAAGAAGAGGAAGCTTGAGAAGAGTTCAACATGTAGGCTATAATTGAAGATTGAAGATGAACATGAAATGAGTATTTATTAGATAACATGAATGAGTTTCTATAGACCAACATTATGTGGTGGTGGTTGGTAATGAAAGGAATCAAAACATGGAGGTTGATTCAAATTCACTGGATCTATTTGAAAATGGCTCTTAAGTAAAACTTATATGCAAATATCATTGGATATTCTCGAAGACTGAATATGATTTGAATGCATATGAGGATGCTTTATATTCAGCAAAACGGTGCGCAAGAGGATTGGAGACAATGTGTGTGCATGAGATTCACTCCACATCATCAAAGATGATGCAACATATGAAAGTTCTATGATGTTTGAGCACATTTAGAGGAAAATTGAAGTTTGAAGAAGATTTGTAGTGATCCCTGGAGTGTAACATAATTGGTCTTTCAACCAAAAAATAAGTTTTTAAATCATCTTACAGGTTTATCTAAATCTTGCTCAAAACTAATAAAATGTAGCCACATATGTTAGTTTTCCAATGCATGTTAATTCAGGTCAATTGGAGTTGTATAACAAAAATTATGTTCATTCTAAGTGGCCTTTTTGGCGAAAGTTTTCCCCATGGTTGACATCCTGACTTGAATGAATTTATTTTTGTATGGAGCTTCTATAATGGATGGAAACACTTGTAAAAACACTGATGAAGCTTGAGAAGAGTGTATGACTTTGTTGAAGATCACCTTGTACTTAAATGAAAATGTGATGAATGAATTCATGGAGAAACTCCATTTCTCCCGAACCTTTAAGAAGTCTTTCACTCTTTGGCATGAGAATAACTTTTGCAATTGATGATGAATTTAAAGAAATCAAAAGTAATTGTTGAATGTGCTTGAGGAAGTGTGGTGCATCATTCTTGAATATCATTATACACTCAAGACACATAGAGAGAGGCTTGTAGAGATTGAAAGTCAAGTTGGGATAACTCTATGCTATATTGAGGACACTTAAAAGCTTTGGGAGAACCTCTTATATTTGTTGAAAAAAATTTGAGCCTCATTAAGATTGATTATAAAACATGAGGGGTGGTCATTATTATTGAAGACTCAAAGCACTCATGAGAAGATTTGTGGACTGAAATGATTCTGGAGTGTATCTTCTCTCTCATTATAACATTGCAAGTTCATCTACTATTGAAGGAAAAGTTTCCTTTTGTTGACATGACAACCAAAACTTATTTTTTTTACCCATTCATTTTTATAAATCTATTATATTTTTAATTTGTGAGGGAGACATAATTGGGTGTTGAGATACATTGTAAAAGGAGTGCAAGACAATTTCCTTTCACCAATTTGGTTTCACTTTAATAAAAAAAGAAGAGTCATGTGTAGTGTGATATTACCCATTGCACACTAAAGGCTAGCCACTTAGATCAAAGGGTGAAACTTGTAAAAATCGTTTGTCTTGATCATTACTTTCATTGCATGATCATTGTGGAGAGTATTGACCCCGCCATATACAAATGAATCAAGAGGGGGTGAATTGAGTACTTAAAATTTTTCAAATTAATTTATCCTCTAAATAAATTATATTATGCTCTTGGATTTATCTTGTGTCAATTTTAATCAAGTACATAAGAAAATAAAATTTATATAGTGAAACACAAAAAAATTTTATAGAGGTTTGAGGGTGTCAATAATATCCCTTAATCCTCTCCACTGATATCCAATGTGAGTTTGGTGAATTAATCGAAGAATACTTTCAATTGAAGACCTTCACAACCAAGGACAAAGAAATTTTAACTTAAAAGTACAAGAAACGAGATTTTCCTAGGTTTTTTTACAAACAAGACCTTTCCTGGGTCTCAACATCATAGTAAGCACAAGTAGTGTGCACTTAACAAAAATACAAAATATAGAAAAAAAACTAAATTATGTAAAGACACGATTAAAAGAAAATAAATTAGAGTTGAAATCATAATTAAGAAAAGTTGAATCTTTGAGTTTGTTGTTGTTGATTCCTGATCTAAAGCTGATTCATAAATGGATGTTTAACCTTCTACCAATCGATTGTAAAATCTTTAATGCATAGAAAAATTAATTTTTTTATAGTTTGTATTATTCTATTCTTCACCTTAGAACTTAAATAATTGTAAGATTTCCTTATATCCTCTATAAAAATATCTATCTTCCTATTTAAAATAATTAGTTACCTTCCATGATCCTTGATTTATCTGTTTGAATCTTTTTTTTAAAAATCCATGAATCTTGGTAACAATTAGTAACAAATCCCTAAACAAACTCCTTGTTTTCAACACTAAAATAATTATTCAGAGATTATATAGAAGAAATTTTTTTATTGAACTATAGAATTTCACTTTAAAATGTTGGATATGTGTACTAAAACACTACCACATTGTGTTGCATGGTTATTACATGATTTTCATGAAACATGATATTCAATTCTCTTATAAATGATTATCATTATTGTTTAGCTTGTAACACATCATTAATGTTAAAAGAAGTTTAATAATTAAATAAATATGGAAAATGATATAAATCTTATAACATTAGAAGACCAAAGGTTGACTGAGAGTTGTGAACTCTTGTAGAAAAGTAATTAAATGAAACTATATTATAAAAGGAATTTTTCATTTCCTTGTTTATGGTGTGGGTGTGATCATCATATGTTAAGTTGAAACTCTTTCTCTCCCTCCCTCCCTCCCATTATCTTCATTTACCTTTAAGGAGGTGGTGTTAGCACACCTTTGAAGGAGAAGTGATCTTGCTGAAGTGTTTAGTGATTCCAGTGTTCGTTGTACACCTTCAAAGGCAAGAACCTTTCAAATATTTCTTAATGATATTCATCAACCTCACTGACCAGATGATGATAATGATCTATAATGAGGTACACATATTTTTTTATTTATGTATTACATTTTATTGATTCCTCTCCTGAACAATATTGGTGTCATGTTTCATTTTATTCCATAGCATTTAAGTACATTTGATTCTTATGAAACCCTTAAGTGGCATTTGAGCGTTTCCCATGAAGAATCGATAAGATAAAGTATGGAAAATAGTATTGAGATTCATATTTTTCGAGGAGCATGGGATTGCACCAATTATGCATAGGGTCATATCAAATGTACAGGCATGGTGTATTTTGATCC
Source organism: Viscum album (assembly GCA_963277665.1). Classification (NCBI taxonomy): domain Eukaryota; kingdom Viridiplantae; phylum Streptophyta; class Magnoliopsida; order Santalales; family Viscaceae; genus Viscum; species Viscum album. The sequence goes on from OY728165.1 coordinate 2,102,159,078, forward strand.
ATTGAGTTACATGAGGGTCCTAACAAAATGAAATAGATCGTTCCATATTTTCATGTGTCCATTCCACATACTAATGATTATTATTAATTTTTTACTATTTATTTATTTATGAAATGTTCAAAAATATTCATATCTCATGTCTACATTTTCAAAATGTTCATTTTAAATTCCTATTTAACATTCACACACACAGACATATTATTTATGTAACATCTCTATTTTTTCTATTCAAAGCTTTGGAATATCTAGTAATATTTTTAGAGCCAGGCGCTGAGATGGTGCGAGATTTCAAGACCCAGTGATCCTACTATTGATATTATAAAAATATTAAATACATTAATATCATGCACACACAGTTTTCCCAAAATATTGGAATAACATCCGAATGGGGTCTCAAATGAGAAATCTAAGACTACCGTTGAGTCCGAAACATGGGTTTTAGTTTAGGTGGACATTACCTAGGTCGACATTGTGCATTTTTTAAAAATGTTATCGCAAACATAAATAATGAAATAAATAAATTTATTATTTTTAGTGTAGCGACCTAACTCTATCCTTATTTAAAAATTCTTATGGTCAATTACCATGGTTATTCACATAACCCTAGGGATTGAGAGAGAGCATTAGAGGAAGGTTTGGCAAACGATGATGAAAAATTGAGGATCGTTTTCGCCAACACAGTTCGATGATCTCACCAACAACGATGATGCAGATTCATTCTTCATCAGCAATTGATCCAACCCGAGGTAGGGTATTTTTTTCTCTATTTATTTCCCCATTTTATTAACCCAAGATGAACGTGAATCAGATCAACTAACAGATCGACTCGTGAGTCAACTGTGTTGTGGGTGCAGGTTCTTTTACCTAGGATTTGGGGAATTTTTTTATTGGATTACTTTTGTTTATCTTCGTTCTTCATTCCAATTACAAAAAATCGAGGCCAACCTAAAAAATGGCCAAAGTTAATTTCTCATTTTGTATTTTTTGGTTTTCTCTCCCCGTTCTTAGTGCGATCGTCATTGGAATTTTGTTTGGTTGGTGGTCTGACAGATATATAGTGAACGATCATTGCACAATCGATCCTTGACACAATGAATCATTAATGCGGGTTCAAGATAGTGATATACGACATGATCGAGGTGTAACGATGAAAGTGGGTGATCAGATTGAGTCAGGGGTTCCCTGGTTTTTGGATTTTTGGTTTTCAGACGATACAGTGCGACAAAGGTGTTTCCCGATCAAATTTGACAAATGAATTTTGGCAAGCGGTGATAGGACTCAATCAATCCAAATACATGATCAGTGGTGAGAATCAAGGTGTATTGAAGGTTGGAGGCATAAATGAATATGCATAGAACAACATGGAATTTCTGGAAAATTTCCCACCACACAATGTGTAGTCTGAAGAACACATGTCATGTAATCTTTCTTTTGCAGTGCTAGGGTTTACACACTGAGAAAAGAGTAATGTGTCACATGCCATGTGGCTCTGCGATAGCAGCTTGGTGTGTATCTCAGAGGATATAATGGCACAAACACAGCTAGGCACATGGGTATGGGTAGAGTACACGGGCACAACCCAATACTCATACACATACAAGTACATGAGTAGAGCCACATTACATGGGCCCGACCAGGTGTACATAACCATAAGAAAAGGTACATGGGAATAGAAATGGGTTGGTCCGAGATTAGAGGTACACACTGTGTACCCTCTATACACACTGTACTTCCTCTAAGGAAGTTTAGATCCCTTCATTTCCTTATTATAGATTATGTTTAGTTGAGTGTGATCCCTTGGTCCATCCCTATGTGGATACAATGTGGAATTCTATTATCAACATAGGATTATAATCCCTTATATGGGTTCTGTTTCGTATAGAGTTTGTGGTAAACCATCATGAGGCCTGGGGTGAGATCCTATATTATATATTTCCTAGTTAGAATTCATGGTATCGACATGACCACCATGAACAGGGCACCGATCCCCTATCAAGCAGTTTGATCCAGTAGGTTTGGTTGTGCCCCCCCAGAGGTCCTAGGTCTGATCCCTTATCTAGACAACGAGATATTCAGAGATCTTGTGAGAACATATTGGCAAGTCCAGATGAGCATGATCTCTCGGACGAGTGTCTTCAATGACAACATGGATCATGGAGCGAGTCCTCCCAGACTTGCATTACCTTGAATCCTCACGCAGAATCCTATAGATTGCAGTGATGGTAGAGACCTTTGATACTCAGAGTCTATTATGAATATATTTGGGTTTTCTCTATTTATTTTTATGTATCATATCTTGATTTACATACCTATGTATTGATGAGATAACTACTCTTGATGCTTTATGGTTGGTTATTTCAGGGTGTCCTACTGATTATTGTTATACTCACCCCTATATGGGCTCTTCCCACACATTTCATATCTTATGCAGATGATAGACCATTTGATGGAGTCCTAAGGGGAATGGGAGCAGGCGAAGCTTAGTATTGGTCTAGAAAGACTGAGGTTCTTTCTGATGTTTCATTTGATAGTCATCCCCTCCTTTTGAGTAGGTTGAATAATATATCTAGTTTTGGGTGGGCTTGTATTTTCCCCATTTTATCACTTTCAGTATTTTTTGTTAGGTCGGAATATACAAATATATACAAGAGGGGGTGAATTGTGTCTTTTCAAATTATTTTACAATTCTTCCTCTTGATGTCGACAGATGATTATGCAGGTAAGTAGTGTTTATCTTCTATATGAAATTATGAGTAGCAGATAAAAATAAAAATATAGAACATGACTATTTATAGTTGTTCGAGGCATAAAGATCCCCTAGTCCACTCCACCAATTTCTCTCTCTGCGAGTTTGGTGAATTTCACTAGTCAGGTCCTCATATCATAAGACCAATCCCCAAATGAGTGCAGACAGTTGACACCTTTACAAACAAGACTAAAAACAGAGTCTTTTGGTTCTATAACAGAGAACCGATAAACCATAACTTAGATTGAGAAGATGATTCTCCACCACAATTGAGTACGAGCAGTTGAAACTCTCAATAAAAAGATATTGATTATAAAGGATTCTAGTTGAAATTATCACCAACCAAGTGTCCCCCGGTGGGTCAGATTTTGATAGTTTATATGATATAAATATTTGTATGCTTTAATTTAAATTGTTAATTTTTTTCTTATAAATTTTCATAACATACACAAAATGTTATATTTTGGGTACAATAAATAAGATTTTGATTTCTTTCAACTATGAATATGTTTTATTATATGGATATGAACTTAATATTATATGTTGATTTTGATTTATACATATTAGGTGTTAGAGTTGTATTGGAAACAAGGTCTCTCTTGAATATTGATTCATGGATAGTGCGTTTTTGGGTCAAGCTTCTCACTGATCTAAGAGATGGCATTGCCCAAAAAAAATGAGGGATGACTACCTATCCCACCATACTTGATCTTATGGGTATTTTGATTTCATATTATTCTAAAACTTTATATTAAAGAGTTTCATATAACTTATACATGTGATACATTTACATATGTGTGAATATATTCTTCTTTTACTTTTGGGTGAGTAACACAAGCTGTTTGTTGTGTAAGGTGTCACACATTAATATGTTGGGAAACATATTAATTTGGATAAAGTAATAAGGATTCAAAAAATAAATTGTTAAAACCATGCATACATATAAAAATTACATGACATGTAAAGATTATATATGATACAATATATATATATATATATATGATATGCATAAGATGTATATGGAAATGATGAGACATAAAGAAACTCCTTGAAAATACTAAGAGTTAAACTCCTTCCAAAGTGAACACATGTTAATACATTAATCATCTAAATGGGAAGGTCATACTAAATTTGGGTCCGTATGAATTATATTGTGTAAGAAATGCTAGGCATGGGTGACCCTAAAAAAATCAAGTGCTCATATTAAATTGTAAGGTTTGGGTTACAATTATCTAGGCGTCCTTAATAGGATTAGGTTCTTAGATAATAGTATTAGAATAATTCATATTATGAGTTAGATAAGGATTTTTCCACCTAACCATACAATAATAATATGTGATATGAAAGACCAAACTAAATAGTTAAAAATGGAGAGAAATGAAAAAGAAACTCAATATTTAGTGAAATATGGATCATGGATCCCTAATACATATGATTTATGAGGTTATCATTTTAATGGGAGTATATTCAATATAATTCCTTATTGAAATTATATAAATCATGATACTCACCAAAAAATATTCCATGTTATAAATAATGTATTTCATCATGAACATCATTTTGAAAACAATTATAATACCCATATTTTTGTGTTTTTTAATGAAATAGATAATGACTTTAAATTATCTATTGAAGTGTGATTAACATGGAGATGTGACTTGAATTTATTTATTGAAGTGTGATTGACATGAAGATATGATTAAAATTTAATTATTTAATTAGAGGATTGTTTTGTTGTCACATGATCATCGTGAGTTTAAATAATTATTTGAATTGAAGATATAAATTAGGAAATTTAATTGAGAGTCTTTAAATTAGAATGATTGGATATGAATATTAATTTAGTATTATAAATTGAATTAGAGGGTTGGGTGGATTTAAATTGGCATGTCATGGAATTTTGGTGGTGGTTTACCATAACTTTTTTGAAGGAAAAAAGGCTATTAAAAATGGATAATTGTCTATAGATTATAAAGGATATAAAAAGTGAAGTTAATTCAGAGAAATTAATAGTGTAATTATGGAAAATATGTTGATATGGAAAATTAGTGTATTTTATGAGAGAATATTAACTCATTAGATGGGATATTCCGTAGTGAATTTAAGGAGGAATTAGATGGATTGGTCTATAAATAGAAGAGTGGTTTGACACATTTTTATCCTTGAGATCTCTCTATATTCTTCATTATTGATTATGGAATCTTGGATAAAAGGTTAGGAAAAAGGTGATTGGAGGATGGAGATTAGTCAAAACTTTAGGGTATGCAAAATATTTTTTTCAATATATATATATTTAAAATTATCCAGATTGTCAGTGACTTTCCAAAGTCTTAAAAATTATTATTTTTGATGTTCTAATGATGAAGGAATCAAAAATAGAGTTTTATAACATTTTAAATGGGTCTTTAAAAAATGAAACTGAGTCGTGACACTTTCTATAAACTTTCCCCATTGACTCTTCTTCTTGCATACCTTGAAACCGATGTGTTACACATGGGTCATTCCAAGTTTCACGAGGTTCGTGAAGTATATTGGATGTTGTGTACTTTTACAGTGAGTTGCATGGGGCTATTTTATAATGGAATGAGGTCATAGAAAATATACATAGGTCCTACCAATTTTCTTTATATAAAGGGTTATAACCTTTGATGAATTGAGATTTATGGAGGGTATTGTTGATATAACTTGGAAGTTTTATTTGAAAGGATCATCAATTTAAGAAATTATAGAGACTCTAAGAAATATTTTATAAGTGGGTGACTTCGATACTTTCTATGAGATTAGATAATTCATTTATACTCTATTAATTAATTATGATATTGAAATGTGATTTGATTATTTTAATTTTTTGAGAAACTATGATTTTATTTAAAATATGTAATTTTTGAATAATTTAGTTTTTTTAATAAAAATTCCCTTAGGAATGTATGATTTTTTATAAATGTTCTCCATGTAATTTATTCACACAATGTTTATGTGTGTGAAAATGGATTTAGCGAGAACCATTTTTTGAAAACTCTAAGATTTATCCACGGTAAGGTAGAGACTTGGAGAGCATGAGTTAAGGTGAGAAATAGTTGGGATGATTGAGGCTAAAATAGAACACCTCACTATTTTCCATGGTATAACAGAGGATTTGGGGTTCATGTGTGAATGAGTGATGAATTAGTTTACACAAAAGCATTGGGATAATGATGATTTAATTTTGGTCAGGCAAGTGATGACTTATGTATGGGTTATAGGTAGAGAGAATTAAATTGATTTGATTATATTATGCTCCATATTACCTTAGAATGAGTGAATTTTTAGGAAATGAGAGTTTTTGGTGGGGTTTAAGAAAACGAGGAGTTCATTAAAATTTGAGGAAATGAGTATCTTCCATTGGATTTTTGGAAAGCGAGGTGTTTTCTAAAATAATTATTTCAAGGATAAAATATAGTTTAAAAATGGGATTTAAATCATAGTGTGGTCTTATGATTTTTATAGAAGAAATGAATTTTGAAATTAAAGGGTATACAAGGAATTGATATCTTTGATTTTGAAGGTTTTATGATAAATGCTTTTGGATAAATCAATTTTTGATTTATCTTTATTGGTTAAAATTTAATTTTAGGAATTTATCATACATGGATATTTATCAAGAAATCCTAATGAGTTTATACTCACTCCTTAAATGTTCACTTCATTGTACATGTAGACATGATTGGTCATGATGAAGGAAAAAAGGAAGGTTTTATACTTCATTAATGGAGATCCATAGATCCACATTATAGATATGTAAGGAAGTGTTAGTGTCTTGGGATTGAGTCACATTTATTTATTTATTGGTGTTAGAATAAAAGGATGGATGTTTCTCTTATGGCGGTTTTGTAAAAATATTTTTCTTTCAACTGTGATTTTAATGATTTTTTAATAAGTGTTTTTGTATAAACATGAATTTTTATCATTTTGGTTAATTATTTTTTAGGTAAAATCATTTCTCAATAGTTTAATTTATCCCTTAACACTAGTTGTTAGCCTTTGGTGATCATGGGAGTGTGTTTGAGGCCAAGAAACACTCTAATTTGGGTCTCAGGATTTGGGTCCCCGTGTTGTGGTGTTACAGTATTATATCAGAGAAATATTTTTAAATTTGAGACTTGTGAAGTCTAGTAGGGATGGATAATAGGATTTATGGAAATAAAAAAATACATATAAAAAGGAATAACTATCCTCTATATGAAAAAACTCAATTTACCTTGAATTTTGAGAAAATAAAAGGTTGATGATGAAATTTTTGGATGTTATAATCTGTTCCAAGTTAACCTATGATGGGTCAGAATTGGAAAGAGTCCATAAATCATGATAAATTTGGAAATTAATTACATCACATGACCATGTTAAAAAAAAATCTTGCATGAAAAAGTATTTTTAATGACTCAATGAATTTCATATTTTCAAAAGTGATTTGAAACATGAGTTGTGAGAACTTGTTATAATTGTTGGGATAAAGTGATGGGAAATAGAATTAACTAAAGTGAAATGATAAATATACATATAGACGTATTTTTAGATAGGAATTTTATGATAATGGTTAATAATGAAATTATATGAATTTGATTAAATTATTCTATATGCTATAAAATTAAGTTGCATAGAGGAATTCCAATTGGATATATATATGTGGATCAATGGGGTTTTATCCTATTATTTTTAGGAATTTTTGAGTCCTAAAAGGTATAGTTTATGTCTTATCTATAGGAAGGAACAACTTGAAAATTATGGAATATTGTGATAAAAGTTGAACATAATAAGGATTTTGACTGGAAGGGTTTCTAAAAGATCTTTAATGATCTGTATTATTTTTTGAGCTAAAATTTAACTTTATTTTCAAATAGAAATTCATTGTAAATTTCATAAAATTATTCACAATTATTGCTTAAATACTTAATTTCATAAGATTTTTAATTTTTATAATTAATTTTGAAAACTTGATTAAAATGAAAAAATTAATTTGGTAATTCTTAACTTGAATTTTAATTGTCACATAAAAACTTTTAAATAAATATTTTGATGATGTACAGGTAAGAAGAGGTTTAGTTGAGCCCATAGAATGATTGAAAAATACAAAGGATGTGGAGAAAAAGGTATATCGTATTGGATGACTAGTATATACTATAGAAAACGATCATCCCAATGATTAAAGAAATTAGATGTTATAGGATAGTGGTAATGGAATGTTTTTGCCCACATCTCAATCATCCCTTATGATCTAGTGATATAGGTGGTTGTAGTCAAAGGAAATAAATGGGAGAGGGCATGATATTTGTAATCCATATTGTTTTGTTTTGGTGGGGATGATAAATAGTATCCATACTACTAGAAATTAAGGTTTTTGAGTCTCTTGGAATGGGAGACCGCCATTGGTGGCCGCAAGCCTTAAAAAAAATAACACAACCTTTCACGCCCCCTTCCCTCACTCGTGCATAGCCTCCCTTATCAAAACCTACCACTGCCACCCATCCTCTCCCTCACTACACCTGCCTCCACCTCTGAATTCGGTTCCCTTTAGCTCCATATCCCTCTTTCTCCTACTCCCTCCCCCTCCCTAACTCCCCTCCCCAACTCCACCTCTGCCTCCATCACCCCGGCTCCCTCTCCTAGCACCTCGCCTGTCACCATAACTGCACCCAGAGCCACGTGTTTCCCATCCGCTCTCATCTCTTCCCCTCCCTCATGTCTTGCTGGTCCTCCGACTCCACCTCTACATTCACTTGGTTCCAGATTTTTGTGCTATCAAGTAATCACTAATTTTGGTTTTAGTGTTTTGATTTTGGTCACTTCCATCACTAAGATTTAATAAATAATAATAACTATAAAAAAGTTATGGATATATTCTGTAGTTAAGGAAAATTTTCTTATTTCTTAAAACTTGATATAAGGCTGGACACATTTGCAAAACCACTTACTAAATGGTATTAAAAAATCTAGGTGAGAAAACTAGTATCCTCAACAATCAATAAATATGTATTTTTTATAACACATCAGTAAATTCGAATTGAGAGGTAAATTATATTCATTTTTGATAGTTTTATATGTCACCCTTTATATCCTTTAGGTTATATATCATTTATACCATTTATATGAAGCTAATATGATAAGAGATTTATGTTAAAGATCTATCAACCTCTCTTTAGAGAACTAAACATTTGAAAATTGGAATAAGGGAGACACATAATTGGAAAGAGTGTTATGAAATTATATTAGACTATTAGTTAGTTGTAATTAGAGTTTTAAAAGTTTATTTTATTTATATCTTAATATTATCCATATTAGCTCGCTATGTTTTAGCATACCCAATAAAATAGATTTTGTTTCTTAACTGATCGACTCATGAATTTTTAGTGGTGAATTTATTTTATTCCAATCACACAACAGAAGTGTTACTTTATTTTTTTCATGAAAATAATATCTTATTGTAAATGTAAAACCCATATATCATGCATAAGATCTAGATCTTAGTTATGTGATAGTTGTGCCAATTTTTAAGTCTATGTGATCCATTTTAAAAGTTCTATAGGATAATTGATATTTTAGTATAACCTCAACCAAATAAATGATCAAACCAAATTAAATTTTAATGACTTATAATTTTATAAATTTTTAGTAATGTTTTGATGATAACCAATGTATACATCCCATGAATCCCAATTTATTTTACAAAATCCTTATGTTTAATTAATGTTATTTCATTTTCATATTTTAAATATTATCACAACCAACACCCACCAATAATTTTTATTTGTTTTCCAAAATTTTAATAAAAATACATACATTATACCTTAAACATTATTAAACAGGAGACCTAGTGTTCATCCTATACAATGTGTTTAGTTTATAAACTTATTAATTCAATTTATAAGTAAAATGTGGCCACATATAACCCAGTCTTTCTAAAATGTATAACATCATTAATGTAATCCTTTTATAGATTTACATAGTATATCCAATGCATTTCCATAGCACTGTAATATTTAAAAGACATTACTATTTACTATATAATGAATAACTTGTATAAATCCTTGAACGAGGAGATACAATGGGGAGAAATCAAGTGAATCGATTAGTGATGATGTTGTGAATGAATCACAACTTAGAAGATACAATGTGAGAGTTAGAGTAGGATATGATGGAACAATAATCACACTTTTTCAAAAATTGAGATCTGATTAAAATATATGTGAATAATTTTTATGGGAGAATAATGTGGGAACTAATAAAACTTATAAATGTTTTTTTCATAAATTATAAATAAATATTTTTTTATGATGCACCACTATAGAAATAATATGAAATAAAAATTATTTTATTAAATATAAAATTAAATAATAATGATATGAATCCATCATAATCATAATATAAAAAAAATAACAATAAGTAAAAATAATCATGGTGATCTTGATTTGGGAATCATATAGTGGGTATTCACCAATAAGAAGGATGGATATAAATATCACAATATTAATAAAAACACTTTTAGAATTCAACTAATAATTTTTAGACGAAATTAAAATCATTAAAATAAACAAATGGAATAAAAATCATGGTTTTATAGATTATATTTTAGATAATTTAATGAAATTTATGACTGTAAGTTATTCATTACACAACTATTAATGGAAGATAAAGTATTCATTATATAACTATTTGGTGTTATTATTAGGTGACAATTAGGAATCCACTAAAAGTAATTGTTAACTATTTTATATAGAGTATTTGGTACATATAAATAAATGTTATTAATCATAAAATTATAATTTAACGTAATACGTACTTATCAAAATGATAGAAAATATTAATTTTTTTGATAACACCTATCACTTGGAAGTACTTATCTTATTAACACACTGGGAAAATGTGTTTTTCTATTATTTAAGTGGGTTTCTTTTGAAATTTATATGAAAATTATGTGAAACTATTTTTTAGAAATAAATCAATATTTAGGCTCTATTTGGAAATACTTTCTAAAAACCTCTTAGCGTACATATCAGTTTTGATATATTCTTTTTTGTAAGTGTTTTCAAATTTCTTAGAAATGTTTTTGTTGAAAACGTGTTTCTTGAAAATGTTTTTATTCATATATTATAATCAAGACTAGATGTTGTCTTTATATTTACTTGTTCTTTAACTGGATATTCTGATTTCCTTATATATTAATAATTTTAACAAAATAAATTCTCATTTCCTAACAAAAATATATCTTAGTTTAGTTTTATTTTATATATTAATTTGATCAACATTTTCTTTATCTTAAAAATATTTTTTTTCTGAATTTTTTTTATAAGTACCTCTCTACAAAATATTTAGTCATGTACAAAAGAAGACTTTAAAAAATAAAATATATAATTAATTAAATATAACATAATGGTCATGTCATATGTGAATTGTTTTTTCTATTTTGGATGAGTATGAATCGAAGTCCACACTCAATTGGTTAGTATTTATTTTAAATATAATTTATAATCTGAAATTTTAAAAATGCATGTAATATAAAGTATTGTGTAAATGTTACAAATTATTGTACATATATGAATATGGATAAGAGTTGGATTTATCTTCCAAATAGAATGTCTAAATAATATTTTTAAGGAATTATAGAGTTTATTGATTTCACTAAAGGAATTCAAAGTGACTATATCAATTTTCCATGTAGAAAATGTGCAAACATATATCAATTTATATGAAATACCATGAGGTAGTACCTATTATTGAATGGGTTTCAAAAAAAGTACAAGAGTTGGACTCACCATGGGGAAGAATATATTAATTTTCATCATATATAAATAGTTAAAATAGATGTTGATTCAAGGACAATTGATCCTATACATGAAATGATCACTGAAATGGTATGTGGTAGGGATCCTAAAGAAATTAACTTCCGAAATGTTGAGACTGGTGTGATTAATCCACACTCTGGTGTAGATCATGATTTTTTGAGGTTTTATGAAATACTTGATGATGAAAAAAATGAATTATATTCTATGCGTACCAATTAGAGTAAAATTTCATTTATCAGGGAGTTGTTTCACTTGAAGACTTTGAATTAGTGGATATATACATCGTTCAACATGTTGTTGGTGTTTTTGAAAAAAGTACTTCCTAATGAAGCTAAGATTCCTAAGTCGTATTCTCATGCTCTTAAGTTTATAGAGAATTTAGGTTTCACATATGAGACTATAAATTTATGTGCAAGAAACTGTATGCTATTTAGAAAGGAAACTATGCATTTGGATAATTGTACAGTCTGTTACTTTTCCAAGTGGAAAGATAATGGGGGAAATTGGACTCATCAAAGTTAGACTGTGAAACATGGGAAACTGACCATCATAAAGAAAATGTGTTACTTTACACTAAAGTTTAGGTTGAAAAGATTATTTATGTAATCTAAATTTTCTTAATTAATGAGATGACTTGTAGAAAAAAATATAGAAAGTGATATGCTAACCCACCCAAAAGATTCTCTTGCATGGAAATGTTTCAATTAGAGACACCCTAACTTTTCTAAAGATAGTCGTAATGTCTGATTGGGGTTAGTAGTAGGCGGTCTCAATCCATTAAGGTCTATGGTTGGTGAAACTCATAACACATGGCCCATGGTGTTGGTTCTATATAATCTTCTTTCATAGATTTGTATGAAACAACAATTTATATTACTTTCTACTCTTATTGATGGACCTAGAAGTCCGAGGGATAAGATTTATGATTACCTTCATCCATTGATTGACGATTTGAATGAATTTTGGGGCAATGGTGTGATGAATTATGACTATGAAACAAATAAAATGTTCAAACTAAAGGAAGATTTATCGTGGACAATAATGACTTCCTAGCTTATGAAAATTTGTCAGGTTGGAGTACAAAATGTAAATTTACTTTCCCTTGCTACAATAAAAGTAAAAATTATACATGGATTAATCATCGTAAAAAGTATACATACATGGTTCATAGAAGTTTTCTTCCCCCTCAGCACAGGTTTATAAAGGATAGAGTGACATTTTATGGTTCTAGTGAATTCAACCCAGCACCAAAGGTCATGAAAGAAGTAGAAGTATTATCACAGATTGAGGAAGAAAAAATCCACTTGGTATATGAATTTTAGGATTTAGTGGCTCATCCATTACCCAATATTTTTGGTGTAGGTAGATAGAGCAGTCACAATTAGAAGAAGAAAAGTATTTTTTTAATCTTCCTTACCAGGAAACTAACATGCTAATGCATAATCTGGATGTCATGAACATTGAATTTTTTTTTGTGATAATATATTATAGAATATTTTAGGTCTCAGTGGAAAATAAAAGGACCATTTCAATGAAAAACATGATTTAGAAGAAATGGGTTTAAGGAAACAATTGCATTTACATTTGGGTGAGGTAAACAAGGAATACATGCTCGTTGTACAATATACGATGAGAAAAAAAGAGAAAGAGACATTTATTTCCATTTTGAAGATACTCAAGGTGCCTGATGGTTACTCTTATAATATTTTCAAGTGTGTGCATGTGACGATCATGATATTTCAAGGGTTGAAAAGTCATGACAACCACATATTACTTTATTAGTTGATTCCAATCACAATTCGTGGTTGTTTATCTCCCAATGTTGTTCAAACATTGATTGAGATGATTAATTTTTTAAACAACTTTATTTAAGAAAATAATGAATGGATGATTTAAAAATTTTTTAGGATAGAATTTCACTTATGATTTTTCATGTGAAGAAACTATTTACACCCTCATTTTTCAATGTTATGGTTCACTTGAAAGTGCACCTAACCGATGAAGTAATGATTACTGGTCCAGTGAAATTCAGGTGGATGTATCCTATTGAGCGGTATCTGAATAAATTGAAATAATTCATATGTAATATGGCTCATATGGAGGCATCAATAGCCAATGGTTATTTGATGGATGAGTGTACTAATTTTTGTGCAGAATATCTTATGGATGTTGAAACAAAATTAGATAAGCCCTCTCAAATTCATGATGATCTAGTTAAAGAAGAAATTATATTTGATATAGAAAAAATAAAGTGGATACAAGCTCATTTATTTAACTTGTTCAATACTTCATCAGTTGCACCATTGATATAGTAAGTGTCTTATCGCTTTTAATGTTTAACTTTTATATGTGTTGTTTTCATATATAAAGTTGATCATTTAAACACAGTGTTATAATTTTTAGGAAAAACATTAATGAGCTAAAAGAAGAGATGTATTATGTGAGTGATTATCAAATTCAACAATCCCATTATGCATCATTTCATGATTGGTTCAAGGATTTTGTATGTATAAATGGATTTTAATTGTGATTGAAGTGTAATACTAATTTCAATATGCATAAATATTTATTGAAATCTATGAAATATATAGGTCCATAAATATTTAATTTCTTAAGGATTTTGTTTTATAATTAAATATGTTGATGAAAAATGGGTAGCACAAAACAACTTGATCAATACTTTGTAGTTCAACATGAAGAAGATATTCATTGGGTTAGAGAGACTATTGAAGGAGAAATGGTCAATTTTCATGTTTAATAAAATGTATGATTGTTTTCCTACTCTCTAGTTTAATTTTTTTTATTGTTTAACTTTTTATGAACCTTTTAACTATTTTTATATCTATTGTCTCTATCTTTGATATATACATGCATAACAAGTGAAACGAATTAGAGAAAAGAATAATTAAAGGAATTATTTTTTAGAAAAATATAAAAACAAAAATTCCTATAATATTTATATAATAAAACATATAAAACCATAAAATATATGCAAAATATGATAATAAAATAATAACAACAATATGTTAACCATATCCCCCATGTAGTGTAAATTTTTAATTTCTTATCTATGACACTAAACTAATTAGTATTCTTGGTCATAGATTTCCATTGATTCATGATGTATTTTTGATATCTATTTGATTCAAATCAATGGAATAATACTTGTATGCTCATTATTATGCCTCAAATATCGATAAAGGTGTGGAATCATTTGATGACTGGTTTTTTCAGCCCACTTGGTGTCTCTATATATCGGTTGTCAATATCCTTGTAAGGGTGTACTATCATAACGAAAGGTATGCACACTGAAATTAATTCAAGCATGGAATTTGATCTACTTCTGGTATACTCAGTGTTTCTTAAATCAAAAATATCTTCATGTTGTTTTGAGGAATTATCATGTGGGATTTGAGTTACTAGTCGTTTCACTGTAAGGATTTGCAGTGAATTTACTACAACCTCATTTTTCACTATTATATTGACTAGTGTTTTCAACATCCATCTTCTAGTCATTCTTATTTAGATCATAGATGGTTTGTGATATCATAAAGCTCCATTATATGTATACGTTCTGCAAGTTCTCATAATATTTTTTGATATGAAAAGAAAACCCTACTATATGATGTCAATAGTTCCCCGAAAGTCCTACTATTTATAATCTTATTGAGGAGGATCTTTTTACCAGACCTCCACTCTATCTACACAAAATTGGGATCCCAAAAGGTTTTATCACTGGTAGCTAGTCATAAAAACCATGTTTTGGGTCCACACTCCCATTTTATCTGAGAAATCTAGTCAAAATATTCTGGTTATTAGTATAGAATTGGTGCATGTTATGGTTCCTAACAATAAAGACTACCCATATATCATAACAACACCCCATCATCCATCTCTTATTTTGGTTCCCATAGAAATAACACACCCATATAGAGTAGGAATTAAGTTGATAAATCAAATTCACACTCTCTCATACTAAGAATATTTTCACAATCTTACAGTAGGAGCATATGAGTGGGTGAATATCTATGAAACAATTACCGAGTCATTAGAATATTCCAAAGGTGACTCAAATACTATTTTGTAATGTACTATTTCCTAAACTATCCCACCAACTACACACTACACCCATAGCTTGATGAGAATCATATAAAGACAACTATTATAAAAAATAACATACAAATTTGTAGAAGGATGAAATTTATACCCTAATAAATTATATTTTCCATGAGTATATAAAAGGATTATCAGTAGTAGCCAACTATTCATTGGGTTTTCATCATATGGATGACATGATACTTTCCATAGAATTCCTCCCTATGATAAATAGTGATGGATCATAGGGATTCCTCCCCTATCATCTATTGTGTAAATCCTCCCCATAGTGATATATTATCTAGGTAATGATATACTCTCTATATCAAATTAACTTCATATAGAGAGGTTCTTGGAAAATCATGTTCAACTAAATAAAATACCCCATCAGAAAATATAACTCATTCAATATAGTCAATGGATGGTTGGGGGCAGTACCAGTCATTACTGCTTGCCATAGATTGTGTGTAATTATACTCATAAAAAAGATCATTATAGTATGTACATATACATTATTACGATATCATTTGTTGGTTTAAAAATGGAAGAATTATTAAGGAAAAGAAAAAGATTAATTCATATTGAATGATCAAAGAATTAAAATATTAAAATATTTAAAGATAACTACTATAAATGAATAGTATAATGTGTTAAAACTAAGGGAATATAATAGATTGGAAGGATGAAGGTAAATAAAGATAACTAACTTCCTTGGATGTGATTTTTTTTGAAAGCGCTACTTCTTTTTCAGTTTCATCCTCATGTGGTAGTGGTACATCCATTTGAATCTTTCCATATTCAATTATTACGGAATCCTATGCTACTAGGTGGTTTATGTTGTTGATGATATCCACTTGTGACTACAATAACTCTTCATTTTAATGCATATATATCAATTGTTAATAACTAGAAATAAAATCCATAAAATTCAACACCCCTTTATATTCGATGAAAATGTGTGCAATAAATAAAAAGTACATGAGTCCTTTGTAGTTCAAATTATATGGCTCTGTAATAGGAATTGGATCCTTTCCTTACTAATCCTTTTTATGAATTTAGAAATTTCAAGGGAATATACACTAGATCCACATCATTGTGCAGATCCATCTGTATCTAAGGGTCGAGGTATGCATGAATGTAAATGTGTTTATTTTTTAATTAAGAGTTAAAAATATATATGCACATATGTCTAATTATGTATGAAATTATTTCCAATAGGACTAGGATAGATAGATTATTCCTCCCATAGGATAGGTCCTAGTCATGGTATTTCATTTTGGAATTCTGACACAACCCTTGACATATCATTTGATGAGAGATACCATCTCATGGGAGTGGGTTCCCCTGAATTTATTCTTCAGTTGGTTCATATCATATATGACCCACATAGATTTTCATTGACTACACATGACCGGCCTTCATTCCCCCAAGATAAATTATATCAGCGATGGAGGGAAGTCTAGGTAAGAGGACCATTTTAGTTTCTTAACTATGTTTAAAAATTACTAACATGTGTGATAATTTTTTTTTTCTTAAATAGAATAATATGAGAGTGTTCCCCAATGAGTTTTAGCCAGTGTGTATGAAAAAATTTCATAAAATGTAGAGATATCATAAAGGGAGAGTCAAGAGGGAGCATTGGGTACCAAATGTGGGTGCCCTAGACATTCTGGACAGAGTCCGAGTGGTGTTCTCCCATCTTAGAGGCGTGATTTAGTTGCACATTAGTCCATTAAGACTAAAAAGGCAAGTCTATTTATATTAATTTATATATTTTTAATAATGTGTAGCATTTTACATGTATGAAATTTGAATTAATTGAATGTATGAGGTTGTATCATGTCATTTCAAGAATCGTGCGTTGCAAGGACCACCTTATAGGCTTGGGACTCGTCACATGTCCCAAATTCGACATGATGTATTTATTATTAAATTTTTAAATTTATTATCTAATATGGTTATGTTTTATATATTTATATCTTATTGGTATACATTTATAGGATAAAGGTGTAACGAATGATAAAATGTCTGTGTGGATGATGTCTCGTGATCGAAATGATCTGGAGGTTGCAGATCTTATAGTAAGTTCTTATAATAATTATCAATAATTACATACATCTATATATACATATATATTTATATTTATATATTACCAAATATCAATTTGAGGTTGAGCTATTAGAGCTACCAGAGGACCAACGATAACTTTCGATGTGACGGGATGAGATTTTCCATCGCATTATTGGTTTTGATGAACATGGATAGAGTTTGACCTATGGAACAGGGATTCCTCATTCTTTAGTTTCACATGCTAAGGTTGTGGATCGTGTTTTTTCTTGGATGAAAAAGTAGGTGACAGATTTGGAGGCATGGATGTATGTTTTTGAGGTGGTAAATGTGCAATTGTTAGCTGAAGTTAGAGCACTACGAGAATATGTGCGCCGAGGTGATGGTGTAGGGGATCCAATGATGCTGGTTTACACTGATTTTTTTATTATATTAATTATTATTATCTTGATAATTTTTATTTTTTGTAGGCCCCTACCGTATCGTACAAAGTTAGCAACCATGGCCCCACATGATACATCAGATTCAAGAAGTGTTTTTTGTTTTATCTTTCTTGTTTCTCATTTAAATTGACTATCTCATTTTGTTTTTTTGTATTTTTAGTAAATTAAAAAACCAAATTTACATTTTCATTAAAATTAAATTTGACCAATTTGGGATTCAAAACCAAATAAATACATTTATATTGATGAGAAAATTTAGGAAAATAATCAGTAAGTGTTTTTAGCTTTAAATTTCAACCGAACGTCACATGTGGAGCATACAAATATTAGTGGTGTAACTTCCATTACACAGTGAAATAATCTCTACAATCAATATAAGAGTCCATAACATATTTTGAACCATTTTGGAAAGTCATAGTAGATCATAGGTAAATTGGAAGTGCTATTTTTCAATGATAATGGTTCGATGAAGATGATTTTTCTTCTAGTACTGGAAAATCTACGAATAATTCTTACCAGTTCATATGGATGAGCTTTAATGACTCTAGTAACATTAAACCTTTGAACCCTACATAAACATGTTATACATATACAAGATATGTATGATGAATTTTCCATCATCACACATCTTTCAGTGGTATAAATGGTCTAAAATGAAACTTAAAAATTATTCCTCTGACATAATAAAAATCAAATATTCAATTCCATTATCTTTGCACTTTCTTCAGTTCATAGAGACATCTATTCTATTTAAAAAATATTTTTTAGTTATCTTATTTTATCAAAAATATTTGTTTCATCATGTAAATTACTTCCAATAAATCTCCATGAAGGAAATCTATATTTACGTCTATATTTTCCATGTACTCACATTCTAATGACACTATTATCAACACTATTTGGAAAGTTCTTCAATGGGTACAAAAACTTATTCTTTTATTTTCCATCCCCTTGTCTAGAATTACTTCTTTATAGAGGTTTAGATATATAGTGTATTCATGTCTCTATATATTCTTCATTCTATACAAAAGGTTCTTAATATAATCTAAATTCCAAAATTTTAAATTCAAATCTAACACATCTAACATGTTTTCCTTTAAATTTAACATTTACATAATCTTCCAGAAAATCATAATCATTGGATTTGATTTTAGTTTTTTAGGTTTGATCCATTACTACCAATCCTTTAAATGAGTGCCAAACTCTTAGATCTAGATGCAACTTCTAAATATTCGAACACCATGACATAATACCTTAACAAAACACCCATTTTGAGCTCCATGTTTTAGAGACCATGACATGAAACTCCAGGATCCATGAAATATAATTCATTATCGATGTAAATTCCATTGAAAATGGATTCCTTCACATTAAACTATCCATATTGAACAATATATATATTTCTTGGTGTGAAACATGCCCAACAAAACAACCTCTATATCAGCACTATGGAGTAGTGGGTCCATAACATCCTTCATAGACTCACCTTACATGGGTCTAACACGACTTACAAAACACATGCAATGGGATCCTCATTTTGAACAGCTAAATTAGAAAGTCCAAGTACTAAGATCCATGGCACACAATGCTCTTGATACCTATTTTTAGATTTCATATTCTTTCAAATACTACATGTCTTCAACCACCTCTTAAAAGATATTTCATACTTTAAAATGATCAATTCTGGGATCCTTATTTCACATAGGAATTCTATCATTGTGAAACACCTTGTACCAAAAGGAAACCTATAGAAGGAGAATAGAATCACACATGATTATGAAGGATTCTGGGAGAAGTAATCAACAAAATGCGCCTGGATACCATGTAAAGGTTCCATGTAGGTGATCTTGGTAATGAAGCCGATGAGGTTGAGGTATGTGAATCAATGATGGGGTATATTGTTTAAGTGACAATGGACTAGGAATTTATCATTTGAGCATGAGATTTCAAAGACCATTGGCTTTATGGTTGTCTTCTTTGTCCTATAAAGGCCTCACCAAAATAAGACTACAATATTTTTGAGATTAACTCATTGTTAATAGTGTATTACACACAAATTAAATCTCGATCCACCAAACATGTTTACACAAAGGGACTACATGAATAAACCTAGATTTTGATGTCATGTAACACTGAAAAAGGTTCCAGTAGATATGAACTATATATGTAATGATATGCTGATAAATATCCTCTTATAAATATCCTACAAACATGATGACATGAACCTCACATTCTTAACTATTTTTATGTGATTTATGACTCCTATTTGGGAAAAAATTATGTGATCTCCTAGGAAGAAATTCACTATTTCTCCAAGATGAAGTTTTGTAGTTCCATATATGGATGCTGGTTTACACATTATAGTGTTTTCCACACCTTCTCTCTATTTTAATTTTTGTTTTTTATTCCCTTTTGCTAAATCTGAACCATAACTTTCATAGAAGGCATATTGGTCTTCCCTATTTCACCTAGGGAATTCTCTAACTCAAAACACCATGTGATATGGAGTGTATTTAACTTAATATCTATTTCAGAATCACCAGGCTTGGTCAATCTTCAATCAATAAATCTCACCATGTTCATCATAATTGTGTGGTTCCTAAAGGTTGATCATTTTTCTTTATACTTCCATTTAAATGTGGAGAGTTTCTTTCCAAACAAAACTTCATGCATTATATTTTTTGAACCTCATGCATACAAGAACCTTTGAGATTCAACTACTTATAGTGTGATAATGATATATTTTATGATTATAGGTTTGGATGAGAGTACGGGATAAATATGCTTAATGTTAATATTAATTTGTATTTTTATTTGTTTATTTTTTTTGTATCTTATCAGTAGTTTGATTGAGATAGAAGATTGGAAGGGATATGTAGTTGTTTGGATCACTTTTTTAGTCAGGATACCTATTTTTTATTTGTTGTTTTTGATTTATATGGGATTATTTTTTGTTTTTCTTATTTGGGGATTTCATACAACAATTTTTTTTTTAAAATTTCTATAGCTTAGCGACTGCCATTGGATGTCACTAATGATTTTCCATTTGGAGAGTATTAGAAACTACCTATGGAAGCCGCCAAAACATTCATTTTTTTGAAGCATTAAAAATTACCGAAGTGGATTCTAATGGTATTTCTAGTGATCACCTTTGGTGGTCTCTAATACGCTTTAGTGTCAGGAAAATAGAGAATGACAATGGTGGTCAGATAGTAGTCACTAAAGACCATCAGAGGTCACTTTTGGAGGCCGCTAATGCCCAATTTTTTAGTAGTTCCATTAGGCCTTTTTATCCTATGATATTTTCTATATTGGAATCAATAATTTAAGGTGGAAGACATACTAGGGATTACGAAAACCTATTTACAATCTGACATGATGTCATGATATTTGAAATTAATAAAGTGGTGTCTGTTATATTAATATCAACTAAAGTAGCAAAGAAAATATGGGAGGTATAGCTTATGATTGGGATATATCATAAAAGATGATAGGGATGTGAAACTAAAATGCACCATATCTCTAGTATGATACACCCATATTGTAAAAAAAATAATTCCATCATAAAATTACAAACCCATCAACACAAATTCCAAATGGATTCATGAAAACCCACATACATGTAATTATTGTTTTTTAAGATAAAAGAACCAAGATAGGGGAAAATTCATGGTTGTGGATGGAAAGGTGGGGACACATGGAATGAATTTAAATCATGAGTTGAAAAAAATATTTCCAATAGTCATTGACTAACTAAATCAGGTTAGGAAGAAACCAACTAGCAATATGGATCTTAATGGTGTAAATAGAAAAAATTTTGGTCCAAAAATTTTGGTCCCTTTGTTTTAGTGATGATTATGAGGTAAAAATAAAGTGTAAAATATGGAAAAAATGGACACCCAATGTAATGTGAAAAAACCCCTAAATGAAAGAGGTAAGAAAATACTAGAAAAAAGAATGATCAATATGGTAAAAAGTGGGAACACACTCTCCCACCATTATAAGGATAACACCCTCATAATTTTCTCTCTTGAATAAGTGGAGAAATATGACTCACAAATACCATACTCAAAATACCAATAAAGGATATGGGAAGATGCTTTCTTAAGGAATTGATTGCTGATTTGATAATAAATCATCAGAGAGTGATTTCTTTTATAGGAAAGATCCCTCACCCTTATCACATCCTCCATTGGGTGGTGGGTGGGGTTGGACACCCACCCATATTTGATGCCCACACCACCCACCCATATTCAATGTCCACCCCCTTGAAAAAAGGGAGGGGGAGGGGGTTACTGACCATGGAAAAGGGTTGCTGATAAATCCCCCACTTAGAGATTTGATTGAGGAATAAACGCACTTTCACACATCCTTTTTATCTTCCAAATCATTCTTATTTCATCTATATAAATCCCACTCGAGGATCTTCGTTATCCCAATGTGTTTCATCCTAGAATGAAAAGATAGATTCCTTGAAATATGTAAGGTTCTCTGAGTGTCACAAAATAATAGAATTTTCTCTTATTTGTGACAGATATCCTCTAATAACCTTTATATCCAAATTTCCTCTTTTCATGCCTGTGTATCTTCCATGTTCTCTTCCCCAGACATGGATAAAATCACAACTGACTGTAACTTTGAAATCCAATTCACAACTTCTCTTACAAGACCAAACAAAGAACCAGTAGTTGATTTCATCTGGTTAGAATCTTCTAAAAAAAATCTATATTAAGCACTACCATTTATCAGTGCTAAAAAAGTGTTGATAAAGAGGATACTTTTATCAGTTCTAAGCTAAATTCACTAACAAATGAGGTCATTATTAGTGCTAAAAAAATCAATGCTAAAGAATGACGTTTATCAGTGTCATTTTATCATTGATAAAATATACCTTTATAATCACTTTTCTTAGATTTTATTTATAATTTTTAGAACTAATAAAGATCCCCACTTTATCAGTGCTCTTCTTAGCCTTTATTAGTGATTTTCTTAGATCTGATAAAAGGAGACCTTCATAACTTTTTTTATAAATTATTAAAAATCACATTTTAAAACACATGTATATTTATATTGATGTATATAAAATATATTTTCATAAATATGATTTATATAATACCAAATATTTATTTACACATAATATAAAATATATTTATTGAAAAATTATTTAAAAAAATTGAACAATTAAAATTAATTAATAATTTACAAATTAGTATTGAGTAATAGATATTTAATAAAAAAATTGGTGATAAAAAAATCAATAAATTAATTAATAACTTAACATGACTTGAACTTCAAACTGTCATAAATTTTGATTTTAGTGTCTATTTGGGCTCTATGAGATATCACATCGAAGCATGAAAAATGATATAAACCATATGGACTTTGGGACTCCCTATTTTTTGAGGTAAAAAAAGACCCAAAAGGCCTCCAAAAATGAGTTTTTTTTGTTGGGATACCCTAATTTTTGAACATTTGATGGAACTTAAACTTTTTTTAAGAGAGTATTGTTATATTTTTTCAGTAAAGACTAAATTTATTCATAGGGATTAAAATCATATGGATATTATGAGGTTGAAATTTTAATTTTTTTATACTATAGTGTTATTTATAAATAAATATATACATATTTTCATATATATAAATATTAAAGGTTTAATTATACAAATAATTATTTAAATAAATTTACATATAAAATAACTTCTTAAATATATAAACCATATGTCAAAAAAATATTCATTTTATTTAAATTAAAAATTTATCCATTTTATTTAGGTTATAAAAATGTATGAATATGTGTATACCTATGAAAATGTATATGTGTTGTTGTATATGAATATATGTGTGTTTGTGTGCATGTATTAAAAACAAATATATATTCATGCATATATTCTAATACATGTAAATAAGTGTTAACATTTCATGTATGTAAATAAATATAAATTTTGATATTGATATTGATATTTTTATTGATATTGATATTTATATATAGACAACACACATGTGTAAATATAAATATAAACACACACACATAAACATATTTTGTAAATGTATTTAAAAATTATTACATGAATATATATATAATTATATAATTATATATAAATATAAATATGAACACACACATAAATATAAATATAAACACACACAAATGTACAAACACACACACATAAATACACACACACAAACATATTTTTATAAATTTATTTAAAAATAATTATATAAATAAACATAATTATATGAATAAATATATGAAAAATATGTATGTAAATATTTACAAATAAATGGACATATCACAAAATACCAAAAAATAGGTTGATGTAGTGGTAATGGGCATTCGGTTTGAAATTGGAGGTCCCAGGTTCGAATCCTTAGAGTTGTGAGTGAGGGATGAATGGGAGGGGAAGAATTGATAAAGGGGGGGAGAGGGGGTAGTGGGGTGGGATAGTGCTGATAAAGGGGTTTCTAGAGTGGGGAAAATAAGTTAAAAAAAATAATTTTACCACTAATAAAAAAGTGCTGATAAATGAGGTCTTTTTCTAGTAATTATAAAGGGTTCCTTTATCAGCTATTTTTAGTATTGATAAAAGAAGCCTAATTTTAAGGGTTCTTAGAACATAATTACTTCTTATTAATGATAAAAAAAATTCAAGTACTGATAAACGTGGGATCTGTAGTAGTGATAGTAAAATTTGATCCTCTGTAACATAATGTAGCATCTAAGGTGTCCTTGATGTATCTCAAAATCCTCTTCATCATGTTCCAATGCTCCCATCCTAGATTTTCCATGTACCAAATAAATTATCCCACTACATGTGTAATGTATAAGATTCCATATTTTTCTAGGTATGTCCCTCTAGTTTTTTCATTGAACATCTTTCATTGGGTTTTCCTTTGTCTTTAAGACCTGGTGGATGAGTCTTGTTCAGAGATAGAGAGCCTTTGTTGGGGAAAATGACCTAAATTTTAGGGATGTAGGTTTATTTAAATTAATGGATTTCAGATATAAATGTATTAAATGGTTTATGATGTTTTATATAGTTTGTAAAGGCTCATATGTGTTTGAGATCTTATGCATAAATTGGTCAAAGAATTGCATGATGGACATTTAAACACCTTGAACGTGTTACACAGTGTGTAAATGCACCGATAGATGTCGTGAACCAGTGCAGGATGTGAATTATTCACACATCATGTAAACCCTTCAAATCATGTAAAAGTTTAATAGGGTTAAATATTAATTTAAAATGATGGGGTTTTTGGTGCATCTATTTTAAAAAAATACACGATGTGTAAATAGATTACACACTGTGTATTTTTCATGAGCTGTAGTTTTAAGTGGGAAGTGTAGATGATTTTATTTCATTCCAATGAATCCAGCCCTCTCCTCTCAACCCTAAGGTGAACTATAAGATATTTTAGAGTTTATTTCTCCTCTTTGGATGTCTTGATTCCACATCTGATCCCTGATTAGTGTTTCTTCTTAGGTTTACCTTCTCTCCCGTCATTCCTTATTCATTGTGGTGAATATTTTGACTGTGGGTTTTTTTAGGGTTTTGATCTTGAATTGGGATGATCTAGTTTCTTCTCGTGATCTTTCATGCCTTCATCCTTATTGGTGTTTTCCATTGTAATCACTACGTCAATCAATGGTCAAAGGTAGGGAGTCTAAACTTAACCCGATAGTCTGTTTAATTGTGAAGTATATCATGATTGTGATGATGTAACATGTAATTTAATTTAATTTATTCATTTATAAATGGTAAATCACGGATTGAAATATGGGTTGGATCCATTTTAATTCAATTATTCATACGACATGGCTTTTGGATACTTGTGGGGTGAGAAAACCTTTGAATAATAAGAACATGGTTAATGGTTAAAGTGTGTTTAGCATGGCATGATACATTAGGTGATTGATTTATATTGAATCCTTGGGTAATGGATTATTTATCATTGATACGACTTTTGATTATTTGAGATATAAATGAAAGGTTAATTGAAATACATATAGTAATTTTCATAATTAACCATTGAGACTTATGATGTGATATTGCGATATCCTTGTCATTATGACTTATTGTGTTATCATATTGTAATTATTATATTGAGTGGGATCTACCCAGTTCCATGTTTTAATGCTTATATTTAGTGGGTTCTACCCATTCCCATGCTATAATACTTATATTGAGCATGCTCTACCCATTCCCATGTTGTAATGCTTATATGGAGCGGGCTTTGTCCAGTCCTATATTGTAATGCTTATATTGAGCGGGATATGTCTATTCCCATGTTGTAATTCTTATATTGAGTGGAATAAGACAAGTCCAATGATGTAATGATTATATTGAGCGGGCTATACTTAGTCCCATGCTATAATGCTTATATTGAGTGGGATATACCTAGTCTCATACTGAAATTATTATATAGAGGGTTCGACCCAGATTTGTGTGACTATTCCATGTTTATTGATATGGTTGTTTTTTTCATGGATATATGGTTATGGATAGAATGGTTGTGCTACATGCTCAGAGACATTCTGGCATGGTGCCGAAGCAGGTTGATTGTTGTATTATATTAATTGATTAATTAATAGACATGTTTATTGATTTATTGAATACTCTTATTATCAAACTGGTTTTTTTAGATATGGTGGTGTCGACCTAATGAGTTTTACTCACACCCTATTTGGGTCTCTATTTGGTACCCGATTATATTACATGGATATAGGTTTGGACAAGGGAAGGAGACCATGTTGTTGATTTTTTTTCTTGATGAATGAGATGAAGTTTGGAGATGGGCCCGAAATGGGGTTCAAGACTAGAGAATTTTGGGTTATCTTGTGTTAGATAATTATTTTATCTATATTATTTTAAGTTTGAAGTTTAGAAACATCTTATATTTTCATCACATGATTCCTTATTATTGGTATATTGGTTTCTCTTTTATTTCCCAGTTTGATGATATACTGTTTCCACTATTTTTCCATTACTATAATATTTATTATTTTATGTTTATTTTTGTTGTATTTAATAAATATTATAGGGTATAGTACCCCCAATATACATATCACACCCACACTGCTTGTTGACAACCTCTGGAATATGGGGAGGCGTGCTTGAGGTCCAGTAACTAACTTGATTTGGCCAGGTGAGAGAGTGACAGATTGGGGGACATTACAAAATGGTATCAAGGGAGTATATTTTTATTTTATATTACTTTACTATTTGGGAAAGGTATAAGGTAGACTAGGATATGTAGATACTTGGTAATGAGATTGTGTATGGGTGTAGTTAACCCATGTACGATGGAAAATATGAGTGTCCAGGGATGAAATTTTTATTTATTCTTTTCTCTTGTTACGACTAATGTTATTTCACCTTGGGTGATTCAAATATTGTGTGATGTTATTGTTTCTTGAGATTTATAATTGTGGCCCATTATGGCATAAGATGAGTATGCATGCACCATGATAGGAACATAAAGATATATAATGACATGCATTGTTCATGATATAAACATATTTCTTTCATGGGTTATATACTTGCCTACATGAACTATGGTATGGGATACTTATTATATCTGATAAATGAAATAAACTATTATGTCATGCTAAAACACTTGTAATACATTTTTGGAGAGGTCCAAAGTACTGTTTTTCTGTTTTTGTCACCTGTTGAGTTTAACCTTATTGTTATAGACAGTTTTCTAAGGAGTGTGTTTGTCTTGTAGAGAAAATGACCCCTCGTCATCTTTGAGTTGAGCATCAGGAGAGTGTAAATCAACACACTCCCAACACAACTAAACCATATCTTCCTATGTATCCTAAGGATCATATATATGTTCATATTCATAATATCTTCTTGAGGTTCATGCGATCCATAGAAAGGGAGACTAGTTGCATTGTTCCATCGATGATTGAACTAACAAGAGAGTTCCAACTAAAACATTCTCCAATGTTTATTGGAGAGGGAGGCCCCTAGTCAGCTGAGTTATGGATCGAATTAGTCTATATTATCTTTAGGTATCTTGAGACACCTCTTGATAGGTGGGTGAATCTTGTTGTGCATATGATCCATGGAACTTCCAAGCATTGGTGGGATATTATAGAGTAGGTTAGGGAGAATGAGGAGTTATATTGGAAGGACTTAAAGGTAAATTTATTGAGAATTTATATCCAGAGATGATGAGGGATGAGAAGGCTCACAAGTTCATGCATATGATATAGGATATGATTTCAGTGATGGACTACACTAAAGGTTTTACTGACCTACAGTTCTTTACACCATCTTTAGCTGATGATGAGATCTCCAGGTGAGACATTTTTAGGATGGGATTCACTATGATATCTATTCAGAGGTGAATATTTTTCATCTGAGTATCTTTTTAGATGTGATGAATTAAACACTCACCATAGAAGGAAATATGAGAGAGGCCACGAGTAGTGGCCAGGCTATTTTAGCAGGATGAACTGGGATCTCTTCTTCTGGTATCAAAAAGCACTATTATGATATTTTCGTCAAATGCAACAATATATAGAGAAGTTAGGGAAGTGGGGAGCCATCTCAGGACCATTTTCCATTATAGTGATCTTAGTCTAGAAAGTTGGTCCGCAAGCAGCCTCAATGCCAATGACCAAATTTTAAGTGTCATGCTTTCGACAGGATGGTACACCTATAGAGATTTTGTAGGGGAATGTAGTAGAAGAGAAATGGTAGGGGATCGTAATAGGTGACCGAGTCTGGGAAAGACTAATCTACTCCTCAAAAGACAAGTATCTAGAGTTCCATAGGACGTTCATGTTGAGGTAGGGGGCGTGGTACCCTAATGTAGGAACAAAAATACTAGGAATAGGTTATAAATCAGAGGAGTCAGGATAGAGCCTATGGTAGAGGGGATGGTCAGCTGCACGTTATGCAGACTACTCTAACTATTGTGGATGCAGAACCATCTATCGTCAGAGGTATGGTTCTTATATCATATAACCTTGATTGTGTTTTGTTTGATACACGATTATCACATTACTTTTTATCTAAACTCTTTGAAAATGGTTTGGGCTTGGTTGTGTAAATATTGGGTGTTTCTTTGACCATTGATACTCAATTGAGAGTGCAGTTAGATAATATCAAATGTAGTAAGGCATGTTCTCTAGAAATCGGTGGTTACCATTTCATGTGGGAACTGTTTGTGATGGAAATGATATGATATAATTTGATTATTAGTATGGATTAGTTATTCATATACCCGAATTATATTGACTATTACCAGAGGAGAGTTACCTTTCAATCTCTAGAAGGAGGCAACTATTCTCACCAGTGTGAGTGAGATCTTCATGCTGGTCATATAGGACCAATTCAGTGTAGATTGGACTATCTCATGGATCAAATAGAAAGTTGTTATAGATGATGGTGGAATGTAGAAGGATCATTTTCCTACAGTGGTATATCATATTTAGGATGTCTTTCCTGGTGAGTTCTAAAACTTACTACCTTAGCGGAAGATCATGTTCATGATCGAGTTGGTGCCGGTAGTAGAGCTAGTTTCCATCACACATTATAGAATGGAACCTGAATATATTTGTGATTTAAAAATCAAGTTTTAAGATCTAGAATATAAATATTTCATACAATCGAGTACGTCTTCATTGGGTTCTCCAATTATTTTCACCAAGAAGGCTAGTGGTACCTTGTTATTGTGTGTGGATTATCAGAGATTGAACCAGATGATGGTCAATAACTGGTATCCTCTTCTAAGCTTCAATGATATCTTTGATTAGCTAATAGGTGATGAGATATTACCCAATATTGATTTGAGATCTGGATATCACCAGTTAAGGGTGAGACCTTTGAACATATCTCATACTACTTTTAGGATCATGTATGGTTTGTATGAATTTGTAGTGATACCATTTGAGTTGAAGAACACACCAATGGTATTCATGGATTTGATGGATCAGATCTTTCAACTTTTTTTGGATTAGTTTGTGGTGGTTTTTTCAATAACATATTAGTGTACTCCCATTCAGTATATGATCATTCCAAAAATCATTAAATCATCATGATTATATTGAGATAGCATTAGTTTTACTCCAAGATAAAATAATATAGTTTTTGGATTGATAAAGTGCACTTCTTGGGCCATGTAATTTTATAGGAAAGAGTGTCAGTGGACCTAGAGAAAGTTTTAACCATGGTATATTGGGAGAGACCCAATAATGTCTTTGATATTCAAAGTTTTCTAGGTTTATCTAATTATTATCAGCTCGTTATTTAGGACTTCTCCTATTTAGTAACATTGATGTCTAGGCTAACCAAGAAGGGAGTGAAGTTTGTTTGGTCAAATGTTTATGAAGGATCTTTTTAGGAGTTGAAAGTAAGGATGACCTTAACACCTATCCTCACTTTACCTGTACTGAGTAAAGAATATACTGTGTACTGTGATGCATCCATAGTTGGACTTGGAGTATTTTTGATGTAGGAGGATCGAGTGGTTTCTTATGGCTCTAGAAAGCTAATATTACATGATTTTAATTACCATATAGTGGTACAAGCCCTTATATTTTGGAGAAATTATCTTTTGTGTGAGAGGTGTTTGGTATACATAGACCATAAGATCCTCAGATACATCTTTTCTTATTAGTACTTGAACCCTTGAAGAGGCCGTGGGTCGAGTATCTACAGTCTTTCTACTTTGAGTTGGCTTATACACCATGAAAGGGTAATGTCCTTGTGATGATTTGAGCTATAATATATAGACAAATATAGTTTGGGAGTCTTGTGATGAGTGACAGATGATGAAAATTTTTATAGACATACATCTATATGTTTATGAGTCTTAGGGACAAGTAGCTCCAACTTCAACATCTATTATACCCATGATTTTGGACCAGATTAAGATATATAATTTTTATTATCCGGAGGTATTAGTTCTAAGATATAGCTTATATGTTGGGGAGAAACCCTCAGGAAGGTTTCTTATTAGTGGTAATTATCTTCTTTTCTATGGTTAATTATGGGTTCCTACAGGCTTTCATGTGGAGCTGATGAGATAATTTCACGATTCTATATGGGAGGTACATCCTGGTTTGAAAAATATGTATCATGATCTCCATAGATAGTA
This sequence comes from Viscum album, assembly GCA_963277665.1. Lineage (NCBI taxonomy): Eukaryota > Viridiplantae > Streptophyta > Magnoliopsida > Santalales > Viscaceae > Viscum > Viscum album. The sequence continues at coordinate 2,102,190,358 of OY728165.1, forward strand.
CTAGTGGTATGGAATGAATAAGGAGGTAGAATGATTTTTGGAAATATGTTTCATCTTTCATTAGGTGAAAGCCGATTATCAGAGGCCAGATGGGCTATTGCAGCCTTTTCCCATTCCTGAGTGGAAATAGGATGATGTCACTATGGATTTTGTGACAGGATTACCCAAGATACTGCATAAGAATGATGCATTATGGGTGATAATGGATCAATTGAAGAAGGTATCCCACTTCTTACCTATTAGGGAGGCCATCACATTTGATGATTTGGGTAATATGCATGTATACAAGATGTTTTGGTTTCATAGTGTTTTGAGGAGTATATTTTTAGACATAGATCATCGTTTCACATCATGGTTCTATAAGGGTCTCTATAAGGCTCTAAGATCATAGGTTCTTTTGAGTACAACCTATCATCCTCATATCGACGGTCAATCTGAGAAGACTATTCATGTTTTGAAAGACATGTTACGAGCCTGTGTTTTAGATTTTGGTGGTTCATGGGAGAAACATATGGAACATGTGAGGTTTTTGTATAATAAAAACTTACAGAAATTGATCCAAATGTCACCTTTCAAGGATTTGTATGGTAGTTCATGTCATTCGACTCTTTGTTGGTTGGAGGTAGGTGATTCAATGATTGTTGAGCCCAGTATAGTTCAAGAGACTTCTAAATAGGTTTAATTTATTATGATGTGGTTGGTGACCACATAGAGCAGGCATAAATCTTACACTGACCATTAGAGATGACCAATGGAGTTTGAGGTTATTCATCATGTTTTCCTTTGAGTTTTACCTAGGTTCGGGAAATTATGTATTAGGAAATAGGGAAAGATAGAAACTAGGTTTGTTTGGCCATTTGAGATAGTGGATTGGGCCGGTCTAGTGGCATACCGATTATCCCTTCCATAGAACTACATTTCCATGTACGTCATATTTCACATGTCACAACTTCAGATATATCATACCGACCCTTATCATATGGTATAAATAGAGGTTGTCGAGCTTTGTACTGATGTATTCTTTGAGGATCATCCGATACAAATTATTGACCGTAGTGAGAAGTATCTCCAGAGTAGGACTATACCTCTAGTTCAAGTGCTGTGGTAGCATGGTCATGTTCAGGAGGAGAACTGGGAGAGGGAGTATGATATGAGAGCATAGTGGCTAGGCATGTTCACCAAGACCTCATAGTGATTCTTAGAGCAGCACATGGATGAGCTATTATATAGTGGGGAGTTTATAAGATCCCTCCTTTTTCCAGGTACATCCCTCTTTGAGTTTTTTCATTGAACATATTTCATTGGGTTTTCCTTTGTCTTTAAGACCTGGTGACTGAGTCTTGTTCAAAGACATAGATCCTTTATTGGTGAAAATGACCTAAAGTTTAGGGATGTAGGTTTATTTGAATTAATGGAGTTTGAGTATAAAATTTTTAAATGTTTTATGAGGGTTTTCCCTGGTTTGTAAAGACTTGGAGGTTTTTTGGATCTTTTGCATAAACTAGTTCGAGAACTTCCCACTGGTCGTTTACACATCATGAATGTGTTACAAGGCATGCACATGCACCGATAGATTCTGTGAACCAGTGTGGGATGTAAAGTGTTTACACATCATGTAAACTATTCACATCATGTAAAATTCAAGAAGGGTTAAATATTAATTAAAGGTGATGGGTTTTTTCGTCATATCTCTTTAAAAATAAATACATGATGTGTAAATGGATTAAACACTGTGTATTTGTCCCGATTGGTGATTTTAAGTGGGAAATGTAGATGATTTTATTTCATTCCAACATTTTCATCCCTCTATTCTTGACCCTAGGGTGAACTTTGGGTGATTTTAGAGTTTTTTCTTCCCCTCTAGATGTTCAGATTCCACATCTGATCTCTGGTAAGTATTTCTGCTTAGGTTTCCCTTCTCTCCCATTGTTCGTTGTTCATTGTGGTGAAATATTTTGATTGAGGGTTTGTTTTTGGGTTTTGATATTAAATTTATATGATCTAGGTTATTATTGTGATCTTATTCACCTTTTTCATTGTGGTCATTTTCCATTGGAAGCGTTGCATTAATCACCGGTTAAAGGTAGAGAGCCTAAAACTAACCTTATGATCTATTTAATTGTGAAGTATATGAAATGTTATGCAAGAACCCAGGTTTTACTATGAGGTATAGATTCCTTATTTTTTAGTTTCAATTTTTAGATATGGCCTAATGTGAATGAACCTTGAGGTCATGGAGGTTTCAAGGGTATCTGGAGCTTTTTCGGAGCCTGAAACCCAATTTTTGGGGTGATTTAAGCCTAGGACACGGTTAGTGTAAACCATGTAGAGTAGACCACATGGTTTAACAAACCATGCGAGTGGTGGTAAGTGAGTATAGGAAAGATTCACAGTTAGGAAAAACCATGTGAAATGGGCCACACAGCCGTGTGACCAGGTCTGCAATTTTAGAAGACTTTAACAGAGGGTTTTTTGCACGGTTTCTACAAGGTTAGTCAAACCATGTGAGGAAACCATGAAAGGTTCCCTTATCCTATAGCTAACTGTGTGTTTTGGCACACAATTTATCATATCGCGCACCTAAAATTTGTGATCCCTTTGTTTTTAGTGAAATTACCATTTTAAACCTAATTAAAATCTATTTCTAACATGTCTCTCATTTCCTACCCAACATAGAAAGTTCGTCCATTTTGAAGCCCTCCATGAGCCTAAAGTAGGAATTCCCTCTGACCCCCATCTGATCTCTAATTCAAGAGTCTCTCATCTTGTTGGATCTGCATTAGTGAGTACTTGATTCCTTTTTATATTTTATGCCTTATTTTGGATACCGACTTCGCTATTTAGGTGCAAGATAATTTTCCCTATTTATAGGTTCTTCTTACATTCTTCAAATTTCTCCCAATCTATGTCAAATCTAGAGCTAATACTAGACTAGCACTCTACTACTGAGCCACAGTAGGTGGTATATACCTTTCCCATTGGTTTTGGTTCTTTATATACCTAGCTATCATTATGCCACCCACTGAACTTTCCAACTCAATACCAAAATTGAAATGATTAATTGAATTAAATGGAATCAGACCTATTAGAGATGACCTTAGGCTCCTTTGAGTTGTAATGGTGGTTTTTTCCCAACCCAATTCCACACATGGGATGTGCCATATAAATTCTCCTTATTAATACCTTGTTAAACCATCTATCAGATGCGTTATCAATCTTTCCTAGTAATAAGAAGCTCTTTAATAAATTAATTGGATTGAATGTGATGTTTAGAAGATGAGTTGCCCGATTTTCTATGTGATATCATGTTGATATTGAAATTTTGAATGGTTGAATTGTAAAAGGTTTGGTTAAATGAGTGGGTATACTCACTGTTTGATTGCATTTAAATGTAAATGGATAAATTAGTGGGTAAATTCATGTGAAATGTTTAAATGTGAATTGTGGACAATGAGAAGGTATACTAGTTTTCCTTTAAATTTGATTTTTGATACATGCATGGGTATAATCATGAGATGAAATTGAATGTGAATAGTTATACGAGTAGGAAGACTCATATGGTATGAAACTATTAATGGTTTAAAATGGTAATGGATGCCTCGTTTGGTACACCAAGGTTCTTGATTTCATTATATGCCTTGGATGTCATTCCATGGATCTTGAACATGGTAGTGGATGCCTTGGATTTAGTATGATCATTGGGTCTTGATTCCATGGGATGACTTAGGACTTGATACCCCTTGGATCTGACTTTCTTGGACTCATGTATGACATGTTCAGTATGACATGCTCCTAGGACTCCAACCAATACCTAATCAAGTTTCCATCAAGATTATCCTAGGAATTGATGAGGATTCCTTGGTCTTCTATACCTTGTATCCTGCCCTTAATGGTCTAAAACTTTGCTAATATGGAATGACTGTAGAATTTGTGACACATTTGTTATACAAAACGACCACAAGAAATATGTTATGATCAGTTGAACGACTTGTTCATGGTTACTATGACACTTCACTATACGGTAAGACCATGGTTGACATGGTATGTATGGATATACAACAAGGCAATGTTGATTATCTATGTTTTCTATAGCTGTATTGTTGTAGGAGTTGAAACTTTTTTTAGGGAACCTCATGAGGATTTGTGGTATCACTTATCACATGTCATGGGAATCTTTACTTTCTTTACTACTTACTTACTTTACTTGCACCACTTAGTTTGTTATATTTTATGGCCTAGAATTGTATAGATCTTTGGGTGGTTACCTACTGGGATTGTTTCTCACACCCTGTTTGGGATATCATTGGGTACCCGAGTAGAATATTTGGATATAGGTAGAGACAGGGGAAAGTGTCCATAGTTTGAGGGTTGATTTTTTTGCTATGATTAGGAGTAGGGGAGCACGAGATCGAGATGAGGCTCGTGATGCTATTCAGAGATAGAAATTTTAGTCTTTTTGGTATTTTGGATACTTGTTTTTTATTGTACTTCTATGTACCTATTTTGGATGTTTTTTAGGTACATGTATCATCATAATTGCATATGATATACTTTTGTATTTTTTATATATTCTTGTATTGTTTATTTATCATTTGTATGCTTGTTGTATCTAATTCCACTATTGACTGTTATTGTTATTCCACTATGTTACACTCTGGTAATGAGGGCATAGTCTCTCCATAGACACACCCTAGGCCCTCACTATTAGTCATCAGCCTTTGGCATTCAAGGAGATGCACTTGAGGCCATGTGACCAACTATGATTGGGGCACCATTGAGAAACATCTAGGTCCAGGATATTACAAAGTGGTATCAAATGTGTTTTTCTTTTCCTGGTTTTTTATTTGGTGACAATAAATAAGGATAAGATGATAATGGAATTTGGTAATGATCTATGCCTGGGCGTAGCTAAACCATGTACAGGAAAAATCCAAATTGTCTCGAATTGAATTCCTATTTTTTTGAATTTTGTCCATTATAGTTGATTTGATTCCACTATTGGGAGACACACTTAATTTATGCTCTTATTATTGATATGATTGTGGGTTCTATTTTTTTTCAACCTGATGAGATAGGGGTATTCCAACTCATGCATCATATAGGAACTTTATAGGAATCAAACACTATAAATTATTCTATTCCATTTAGGATGAATTACTTATGGCATGTTGTTGTAATAGGTGTTGTGATAGATGTGCCTGTTCTTTTGATAGATTTTTGTGAAGTGAACAGGGAAAGCGATGCCATATTTTAGTTTATAAGGAGTATGGGACCTTATAGACTAGAAAGTTATAAACCTTTTGATTCAATTATTTAAAGTAAATTTAGTATGGTATGGATTATATGGGAACCGAATTTTGGTTCTTGAGGTGTTAGGGGCCCTTATGGATTAGAACTTGGTGAATCATTGGTTAAGACTTTTGAATAAATTAATGATGGAAATTAAATGTAAAATGAATATGAATTGAAATGGGAAAGTGAGCTTGGAAATAGAGACTTAAACTAGACCCAACTTTTGAGTGGGAAAGAGGCAATGTATCTTATGGTTTTTGGTGACTGTTCTTTTACAGTTCTGACTTTAAGAGTAGGCTATGGGCTATGACCTAGTTTTAGGAGGGTTTTGACCTATCCTAAACTTTTGAGATATAAAATTTGATGTTTTTCTTTTTCGAGGAATGTGATTGGCTTCAAAAATAAACAACTGGCCCAGGTATGTCAATTGGGGCATGTTTCTTTTACGACAACCCATTATGGGAGTTTATAACCTTGATAATTAAAAAACTACTATTGGGTTGATTTTTGAAGGATCTAGGTTGGTTTAATGGATCCTCATAGTCCGACTTATCTATTATAACTTAAACAATAATTTAATTAATAAATATCCTAATTTATGATAGGATGAAAATAAATTCTTAATGTTTAGAAAAAAGTTTTATAAGACATTCCTATTATTCTTTAGAGCATTAGTTAAATTAGGTACCAAGTTATTTTGTTTAGAATTGGTGCTTGAGGTTCTGTTTGAATCTTTTAAATGATTAAATGTTAGATATTAATAGGTGTAATGACCTTAAAAATAAAACCTGTAAGTGGTGTCCTTGGTTTAAATGTATTTTTGAGTTTCCTTGGAATGGAAATGTGAGCATTTTCCATAGGCATTCTACTTTTTAGAAATGGATTAAAATGATAGGATATTGAGCCTGGAGACTTTTGTTTAGTGTGACCTAGTGATAAAGTCAATGCATGTGCTTCTCAAGGGGATAGACATGGTAGATAGCACCGTTAAAGATTAAATGCCTTTCTAAATTTTTTCATTTTCTAACATTTGGTGCTATTTGGGTGCCATTGTCCCTAGTAGGACCCTTACCTTCTAAATTAAACCCTTATTCAGATGGGTGGTTATGGTATCTTTGACATTTTTTATGAGTGTGATAATCGAGTACTGCTCATCTTCAGTAGGTTAGACATGCCAAGGGCATGGTCGAGAGTTTTTCAGGTCTCATGACCCTTTCTTATTCCTCAGTATTGGAAACTTGGTATATTTTCATCTAAGTTAAAGGTTGAATGGGGTGGTATGCCTATAGGTTAAATGTCTTATATAGACCACCTAATACCCAAATACATAGGGAGGATATTCTATGGATAATATTGAGGTGTTTTCTTGCTTCTGGAACCTTGGGGTAGTTTGTGTTCATGTACATGGTACCTGTTGATTTGTTAAATGATATAATGAACCGATTGAGTTCGGTGAAATCATTGAGCCTAATATTGTTGATTACATTCTTGGGTCGTCTATGGAGTATAGTGACTAGGGTGTTATGGGAATCAAAATCATCCCAATTCTTGGGAAGACATGCAAGAGGATTGGGTGTTTTGACACACTGATCAGGTTGGTTCTGACTTTCTTTTCTAATGCTATGACATATGTGAGCATAAATAAAAGGAGCATCACATGTTCATCTGTGGTGAATATGACCTATTACACCTATGAGTCTCTGTTATATCTCTTTTTTTTGATGACTAGGACAATCCTAAGGTAGAGAGAGTCACATTAGTTCTAGTGTACATATAAGTGCTTTCTTAGCATCATGACTCAGTTGGTGGTTGGCTTTGTGTGTTACCATTGAAAAACACCATTGGTCTTAGATGACATTTAGTGTTAAATCTTGAATGATCACAGGATTCCTTAGTTGGTTAAGTAATTATGGTTTAGTTAATGGTGATGCATCGGCAGGTGAAGCCAAGCTTCTTTTAAAAAGTCGACTGATAGTGGTCTTATTGTTCTTCTTTTGATTTTCTTGGTCATTTGGAAACCTTTCAAATACTCTTAGTGTACTCTTACTTGATATATTATCATGTACCCTATCTTGATGTCATCCTTGATGCACTAATAGAGTGTCGGTCTTATGCCAAACTAATGTTTTAAAAGCCATTGGGCTAGATAAGTGGTTTCTATTAGTGTATCACATTGGACATGTGGTACTTATTGAGGATTGGTTAGTCCTGATTGATACCTAGGTTCCCATGTAGGAATTCCTTGGATGAAATATTGGACATTAACCTTTTTATTCTGATGTGATCACTAGGAAAATGCTACTCTGGGCATAGTCGATGTTATTTTGTGGAAATTGTGGTCTTGTGATAACGTATTACTTGTAGACTTGGAGTATATAATACCTTGGGTTAGTTCCTTGTACTCTATTTTAACAAATATGAGGTTTCCCCAAACTGGTATTTGGGCTCAGAGGTAATATTTAAAAGGGTGATGATTTCGATGAGTTGGAACTGGACTACACCCTTGTTCATGCTATGACATGGTGGTTTGAATGATCAGGTGGTAGATTGACCAAAGAACATCACTGAATGTTAGGTATGGACTTCAGTGAACATGATCATTGTGAACATGTGGTTCCTTGGGATAAGGTGTTGCAGTTTAGTTTGTAATATTCCAGTAATCTAAGCTGGGAATTTTAAGAATAGTCGGATGGGGTGGCTCAAATTTTTATCCTTATTGTTCAATTTTTATGGCCATAAGGAGCTGGTTTAAACACATCATCAAGTTAAGGAGGGTGTAGTAGAAAGTACAACATCATATTTATAAAAAGATTGAACCACCAGTTTCTGTTTAGTCAATTGGGATTCAAAGGTTCCTTTATGGTGAGATCCCTGATATGACCTTAGGTCTAGTCGGGTTCTCCCAATTAAAGAGGCCATGTTAGGAGCATCACTATAATGCTTAGTGTCATGCTTTGTAAGTAAATTCCAATGATGGAGGTACCATGGTTTAGAATTGGCCCCTTATTGAGATAAGATCCATGGTGGGGAGCACCATCAGATAGATATTTAAAGATACTATGGTGTGATCATGTATCTAGCTAAACGGTCTCACCAATACTGGTGTCCAGGTATGAAAAGAGGTGTAGTTAGTTTTTTATGAGATATTCAACCTGTCAGCATGCAAAGGTAGAACACCAAAGACCGACCAAGCTTTTACAGTAGTTTCCCATTCTCGAGTGGAAATGGAATGAAGTTGCGATAGATTTATGACAAGTTTACCAAGGTTGACCAGAGGTAACGATGATTTATGGGTTATTGTTGACAGGCTCACAAAGGTTTCTCATTTCCTACCTATCAAGGAGACCTTCAGTGTCGATGATCTTGAGAGGTTGTATATTTGCGAGATAATACGACTTCATGGGGTCCTGAATACTATCATTCTAGATAAATATTTCTAGTTTACTTTATAGTTTTGGAAAGGGATATAGAGGGAATTAGGTACATGGGTGCTTTTGAGCACAACATACCACCCTCAGACTGATAACCAGTTAGAGCAGACAATACAAGTGCTTTCAGACATGCTGCGATCATTTGTCCTAGATTTTGGGGGCTCTTGGGAGAAGAATATTCCCATGGTCAAGTTTTCATACAACAATAATTATCAGGATACTATACATATGGAACGTTATTAGGATTTATATGGTAGGACATACTGATCACCCTTGTGTTGGTTATAGGCAGGTGATGCAGCTTTACTAGGACTACATCTCATGCAAGAGACTTATGAGAAGGTACAGTTGATTCATAAGTGGATGGATCCTTCATAGTCTCGATAGAAATCATATTCCAATAGCTGTAGATAACCTCTAGAGTTCTAGGTTGGGGATCAGGTTTTCTTATGTGTTTCATAAAGGTTGGGACATAAGAGAATCACGTGATAGTGTAAGTTTTCACCGTGATATGCCAGACCTTTTGAGATTCTAGAGAGAGTCAGGTCAGCAGCCTATCAGTTGTAGTTATCTCAGAGGTACCAATCCATTCATGAAATCTTCCATGTATCTTAGTTGTTCTGCTATCATTTAGACCCGTCTCATGATTTTCAGCTCGAGTAGGTTGAGTCACAGGTAGATGTGTCCTTTGAGGAGCATCCTTTTCATATCGTTGATAGAAGCACGAAGGTTATTTGAGGCTGTTAAGTTACTCTAGTATAATTTCTATGGAATCATAGTTATTTATAGGAAAAGACTTTGGAGTGGGAGGCCAATGTACATGCTTAGTGGCCAAAGTTATTCTCAGATGAATCTTGAACACCCTTCAAGGGGAAATTTGAGGACGAATTGCTTTAAGTGGGGAAGATTGTGATAACCTGGGTTTTCATATGAGGTATAGATCCATTCTCTTTCAGTTTTAATGTTTATAAATGGTCTAATGTGAATTCCTATTAAGGTCATTGAGGCTTTAGGAGTGTCTGGGGCCTTTTCAGATTCTGGAACCCAATTTTTGGGGTGATTTAAGCCTAAAAAATGGTTCATGTAAACCATACGGGGCAGACCACAAGATTTAAGAAACCATGTGAGTGGTGAGTAGTGAGTTTAGGAAGGCCACACGATTATTAAAAACTGTGCAAAATGGGCTGCACAACCGTGCGAACAAGTGTACAATTTTACCAGACTTTGATAGAGGGGTTTTACACAGTTTACTTACAGTTAGTCAAACTGTGTGAGGAAACTATGTGGGGTTCTCTTCTCCTACAACTAACGGCGTGCGTAAACCATGATACCCAAGTGTTTTTAGTGAAATTACCATTTTAACCCTAATTAAAATATATTTTTAACCTATCTCTCATTTCCTCTCCTACACAACAAGTTCCTCCATTTTGAATCCCTCCTTAAGCCTAAAGTAGGAATTGTTGTTGATCCTCCATCTGATCTCCGATTTAAGCATTGTTCATCTTGTTGGATCCACATTGGTGAGTACTCGATTATTTTTTACCCATTCCTCATTCTTCTGGATATCAAATGTTCTATTTAGGTGCAAGATCATTTTCCCTATTTATAGGTTCTTTATCTGTTCTTCAAATTTCTCCCAATCTAATTCAAATAAGGAGATGATATTAGACAAAATTCTACCATTGAGCCATATTAGGAAGTCTATAATTTTCCCATTGGTTTTAGTGCTTTATAGACCTATATTTCATTGTCCTTCCCATCAAACTTTCAAGAAAAACCTCAAAATTGAAATGATTAATTGAATTAAATGGAATTGGACTTGTTAAAGATGCCCTTAGGTTCCTTTGAGATGTAATGGTGGTTGTTTCCTAACTCAGGGCCACCCATGGGTTGATACATATGAATTCAACTGATTAATTTCTTATTAAACCATCCATGTGACGTGTTCTCAAGTTTTCATAGTTATATGAATATCTTTAATAAATTAATTGGATTTAATGAGATGTTTAGGAGACGGGTTTCTTCCTTTACTATGTGATATCGTGTCGATATTTAATTGTTTAATGGTTGAATTGTAAATGGTTGGGTTAAATGAGTGGGTATACTCATTATTTTATTGACTTTAAATGTAAATGGATAAATGAGTGGGTAAATTCATGTGATATGTTTAAATATGAATTGTGTAGAATGAGTGGGTATACTCATTTGTTGCCTTTAAATTTGAATTGGGATACATGAGTGGGTATAATCATGAGATGAAATTGAATGTGAATGGTTATACAAGTGGGTAGACTCATATGGTATGAAATGATTAATGGTTTGAAATGCTAGTGGATTCCTTGGTTGGTAAACTAAGGGTCTTGATTCTATTTAGATTCCTTGGAAGTTATTCCATGGATCTTAAACATGGTAGTGGATGCCTTGGATTGAGTATACTCCTCGGGTACTGATTATGTGGGATGCCTTGGGTCTTGATACCCCTTAGATCCAATTTTCTTGGAATCATGTAGGACATGTTTGGTATGACCTGATCCTAGGACTCCAACCAGTGTATAACCAAGTTTCCATCTAGATTCTCCTAGGACTCGAAAAGGATGCTTTGGTCTTATACACCTTGTATCTGGCCCTTTATGATCTGAAAATTTTCTTATACAACACAACTGTAGAATTTTTTACACTTTGGTTATACGACACAACCGTGAGAAATATGGTATGATTGGTTGAACGACTCAGCCATGGTTACTTCGACACTTTACTATACGGAAAGTTCATGGTTGACATGATATATATGGATATACGGAGAGACTGTGTTAGTTAGATCTATTTTCTATAGCTTCCTTATTGTAGGAGATGACACTGGTTTTGTAGGTATCCTATTAAGGCTTTATAGTATCACTTGTCACATTTCATGGGAATCTTTACTTTCTTTACTACTTACCTACTTTACTTTCACTGCTTAGATTGTTATATTTCATAACCTAGAATTGTATAAATCTTTAGGTGGTTACTTATTGGTATTGTATCTCACACCCTGTTTGGGCCACCGTTGGGTACCTGAATAGACTATTTGGATGTAGGTAGAGATAGGGGAAATCACCCATAGTTCAAGGGCTGATTTTGTGCCATTCTTAGGAGTAGGGGAACACAAGATCGATCTGAGGATCGTGATTCCATTCGAATATAGCACATTGGGAATTTTTGTTATTTTGGATACTTTTTTTATAGTGTACTACTATGTACCTATTTTGGATTCTTTTTAGGTACATGTATCATCACCATTATATATTTGACACTTTTGGCTTTTTCATATATTCTTGTCTTGTTTATTTATCAGTTGTATGATTGTTGTATCTGCTTCCACTATTAACTATTATTTCTATTCCACTGTGTTATGCTCTGGTAATGAGGGAATAGTATCTCCATATACACACCCTAGTCCCTCACTGCTATTCATTAACCTTTGTCATTTGGGGAGATGTGCTTTAGACCATGTGACCAACCAAACTCGGGGCACTATTGAGTGGCGTCTAGGATCAGGATGTTACATATTGTGATTGCAATGAAATAACATGCACTTTAATTAAATATATTCATTTATAAATATTAAATAATGGATTTGAATATGGGATGAATCCCTTTTGATTCAATTATTTATGTGAATTAGCCTTTGGCTACCCATGGAGTGAGAAAACCATTGAATAATAAGAACTTGGTTAATGGCTTAAAGTGTGTTAAGAATGACATGAGACCTCAAGTGATTTCTTGATATAGAATCCATGGGTAATGGATTATTAGTTATTGATATGATTTTTGATCATTTGATATATAAATGAAAGGGTAATTGAAAGACAAATGGTAATTTTCATAGTTAACTGTTAAGACTTTTGATGCGATATTGTGATATCCTCACTATTATGAATTGTTGTGTTATGATGCGGTAATGCTTATATTGAATGAGATCTACCTAGTCCCATGATTTTATTCTTCTATTGAGTAGGTTTTTCCCAATCCCATGTTGTAATGCTTTTATTGAGTGGGCTCTACCTAGTCCCATGCTGCAACACTTATATTGATCATGCTATGCCTAGTACCATGTTGTAATGCTCATATGAGCGGGATACACCCAGTCCCATGTTGTAATTCTTATATTGAGTGGGATATTCCTAGTACCATGATGTAATTTTTATATTGAGCAGGATATGCCTATTCCCATGCTAAAATTATTATATAGTGGGCTCAACTAAGATTTGTGTGATTATGCCAGGTTTATGGATATGGTTGTTTTTTACATGGATATATGATTATGATTGGAATGGTTGTGATACATGCTCAGAGACATTTCAAAATGGTGCTGAAGTAGGTTGATTGTTGTATTATATTAATTTATTAATTAATACACTTGGTTATATCTTTATTTCATACACTTATTATAAGACTGATTTTGTTTAGAAACAATGGTGTCAACTAGCTAAGTTTTACTTACACCCTATTCGGGTTGCTATTTGGTAGCCAATAAAATTATATGGATGAAGGTTTGGATAAGGGAAATAGACCTTGTTACTATTTTTTTGCTTGCTAAATGGACTGGAGTTTGGAAATGGGTCTGACAATGGGTTTGGTACAGGGGTATTTTGGGTTATCTTATGTCACTTGATTATTTTATTTGTATTATTTTTAGTTTGAAATTTAGATACATCTCATCTTGTCATTACATGAATCCTTATTATTAGTATATTGGTTTCTCTTTTATTTCCCAATTGTATGATATACCATTTTTCTATTTTTCTATTACTCTAATATTTATTATATCCTATTTATTTCCACTATATTTTACTCCATACCAGGGGGTATAGTCTCCTCACTATACATATCACACCCCCACTGCTAGTTGACAGACTCTGGAATATAGGGAGGCGTGCTTGAGGTCCAATAACTGACCCAATTTTTCCACATAAGAGAGTACTATATTGAGGGATGTTACATAATGTCTATTCTAGTACAAACCATAGTGAACATTAGACTCCCCAATGCTGAGGCATACGATACTCGAGACATCTCCATCATCTCTGCTTCATTGTTAGGACTCACCGTAGAGGATAAATTGAAGTTAATAGGAAGGGGTGTAGCGATTTTATTATAGTCTTTCATGTTGAACTATTTCAATAATTTCATCAATTAATTATTATACGATAGCCAAATATTCTCATTATTCATGTCTGGGTAAGTCTACATCTTAATAATATTTTTTCCTAGTCCCAAGTCTTTTATATAAAACTCCCTAGCCAACTGTGCCTTCATATCTTAAATCTGATCACTATTGGGGATCAAAACTAACATGTTATCCACATACAATAGAAGAAGGATAAAATCATTACCATATAAACCCATGAAATATGCACATGGATCAAAATAAAGTCTATTGTATCCAAGGCTCATAATATAAGAATAAAATCTCTTGTACCAACACCTCGACACCTATTTGAGACCGTATAATGATTTGTTCAACCTACAAAACAAAGTTATCTTTTCCTTCTTTCATAACACCTTCTGGTTGGAGTATGTATATTTCTTCATCAAGATCACCATGGAGAAAAGTTTTCTTTATATATATCTTCTATAGATATAAAATATATATAGTATAAATTTCCAAAACTATCCAAATAATAATCAATCTAATAGTTGGAGAAAATATTTCATTGAGATCAATACCTTCCTTTTGAGAATATCCTTTGACCACCAGTCTCGAATGATATCTTTCCACCTAGTCCATTCCATCCCCACTTGATATTAAAGATCCATTTTTTGTTGATACCCTTCCTTTAATGAGGCAACAAAACAAAATTCCAAGTCTTGTTCTTGTATAAGGATTCAAGTTCCTCCTACATCTCTAGCATCCATGAGTATATATCTGGACTCTGGAAATAATATATAAAAAATATGACTCTTTATCCTTCATCAATAAGTAATACCAAATATTACTCCCAGTGACAATGAATGATTTCCATACTGGTTCTATTTTATCCCTAGTTTTCCATCGCTGTCTAGACTCAACTGGTACTTGATCATCATGCTCTGGTAATTCATCATAGGAAAATGGTTATTCTTTGTATTCTTCCTCCACCTAAACTATTGTAGTTTATATATTATATTTATCCATGTATCTCTTAATCAGAATTTTCACCTTGTCTTCTTAAAAAATGAAGTATTTTCTAATAATAAGTTTATGGGTAGTGGGGTCCCACAAATGATACCCCTTCACACCATCAATGTATCCCAAAAAGATACATTTCCTGTAGCTCGGATCTAATTTTGATCTTTCCTGGTCATTACATAGTACATATACAAGAAATACAAAAGTATGTAACTGAGAATAGTTTGTAGGTTTACCAATCCATATTTCCACCAATGCCTTCAGATTAATCACTATTGAAGGAGATCAACTAATCACATAACAAGTGATATTTACTATTTCTACCCAGAATTTATTGGAAACTCCTGTAGTCTTTTATATCACCCTTATTCTATCCTGAAATGTTCTGTTAATTTTCTTTTCCACTCCATTCTACCATGGAGTGTATTCCATCATGAACTATCTCATGATGCCTTAATGTTGAAATTTTTTATCAAACTTGTCACTTGTATATTATCCACTATTTTTCCCCTTAAACACTTTACCATATTTCCAAATTCAAGTTCCTTCCATGCTTTGAATATTTTAAAGACTTTAAAAACATCTAATTTTATCTTGTTTGGGAACTCCCAATATCTACTAGAATAATCATCAATGAATGATAAAAATTATCTTGATAATCCTAGGTATATAATCAGTGCTTTCCAAATTTTGGAATGGATCAAATCTAATATTTCCTTACTCTTCTTTGTAGACAACCCAAACTTCAACCTATGTTGATTTCTCAAAACACAATGCTCAAAAAATGGTAAGGATACCTTTGTAAGACTAGAAGATAACTTTTGATAAAAACGAATATTAAATCCTATTTTAGACATATGTTCAGGCTTTCAATTATATCACATCATCAATGCTTTCTTCAAGGTTGTTGATATGACAACTGTCTTTGCCTTATTGTATGTTTCTCCCATATGCACATACAAGTTCTTTGAGATATTCTCCACCTTCATCAACATAAATTCACCCTTCAAAATAACCATCACTCATTTCTCATTACGATTAATGCATCCAATATCATCAAATTATCCCAAAGACAATATTTTCTTCTTCAATCCCTTCACACAACATACTCCTTGGATGGTTCAAAATATTTCATCATGCATATTCAATTTGATAGTACTAAATCTAATGATCTTCAAGGTGTTATTTTTTACCATATAAAAAAGTCCTTATATAATATGTTCATATTGATTAAACTATTTACCTAGATGTGTCATGTTCCATGTTTCCCCTAAATTGATTATCTATGCACCGTTGTGATGTTGTCGATCTTTAACATCTGTTTTCACTTCACTGACTAGTATGTCACCATTTCCAAAATTAATCACCACATTTTATTGAGAGTTATTTACACCACTCTTCTTGGTCCAACAATCCTTCTTGATATTTTCATTTTCCCCACAATTGTAACATGTTATATTCTTCTTCCTTCTCCTTGATTTGGACCTGATATGATTTTGGGTCCCACTAGAACCACACTCCATCATCCTTCCTATCTATATTGAAAGAGCCTCTATTTGGTATTAACTTTTCTATCTACCCTCCTTATTTTTGTGCTAAAATTATTTTTCAAGAAATTTAGCTACAACATAGTTGAAGAGAAAGAAATACATCAGGATATTTTTGGTGAGGTTGATTATGAGATGGTCATATGAATCTGGAAAACTCCGGATCATAATCTATTCACATTCACTATCCGTAATTTTGTAGCCCAACACTATAAGTTGATAAAACATGTAATTAAAGGTTTTGATGTGGGTTTTCAATGATGTTGAATCCAACATTCAAAGAGTGTATAATTTTCTATTCAATATTTTTTTTGTGTAGTGGATTGGCCTCGTACAACATTGTCAGAGTATCCCAAATTTCATCCGCCATATTTTTATCCACAATACTTGATAGGAATTTGTATGATAAAGAAAAATGGATGTTGGAAATATCATTCCCATCTATTTCATTCCATTTCTCATATGTTACAACCACTATCCATTTTCTAATCACTAATAGTAAGTTATCTTTCCACAACACCGCTTGCATATTCATTTTCTACAATGGAAAAATATTCTCATTGATTTTTTTGATCTCGAATTTCACCTCCATCTCAATTTATTTTTAGTCTACAACCTCATCTATTTCATAATGGTTAATTTAATAATCTCAATAAATTTGTTATAATATGAAATATCAACAATAGTTTCAATCATAAAGCACAATCAAATTTATGAGAATTATTAACACCCAAAAAATTAAACACTACAAGGATAGAAACTTCTTATGATACCACTTTTTCAGACCGAAAATGATTTTACCTTTAGCACGATGATAATTATGAGATAAAAATAAAGTGAAAAAATGTGGAAATTAATAGTAACCAGATATAACATGGGAAAACCCCCAAAATGAAATGGGTAAAAAACTATAAACAAATAGAAGGATCATTATGGTAAAATATGAGTACACACACTCTCTCTATTACAAAAAGAAAACCCTGATAATTTTATCTCTTTAATAATTGGAGAAATATGGATCACAAATACCACACTCAAAATACTAAAATAGGATATGGGAAGATGCTTTCTTAAGTAATTTATTGTCATGTTGATAATAAACTGTTAGATAGAACTATCATTTATAAGTAAGATCCATTACCCCTACTGCCTCCTTTACTTTGTGGTGAGTGGGGTTGTGTAACATCTCAGATTTTCCCATGTTTTATTTTTATAAATTATATGGAATGATTTAGAAACCAGACACTAAGTTGGTGTATGATTCCAAGGCCTAGTTTTTTTGGAACAATTGTTTGAAAAATATTAATCTTTTAGTAGCACATGCATGCAGTTTTCCTGAAAAAGTGTAATAACTATTAAATGGGTGCCCAAATCAGAAATATGAGGGCACCATTGAGATTAGAATGGATGAATTACCCTAGACACAACCT
Organism: Viscum album; assembly: GCA_963277665.1. Lineage (NCBI taxonomy): Eukaryota > Viridiplantae > Streptophyta > Magnoliopsida > Santalales > Viscaceae > Viscum > Viscum album. The sequence goes on from OY728165.1 coordinate 2,102,208,209, forward strand.
AAACTTGGTTGGTGTGTGTCATCTGTAGAAAACTTCACCAAGGATGTAACCATAAATAAAATAATTAAATAAAATTATTGTATTTTTAAATACTAATAAATCATGAACAGTGACTCAGATTTGAAATATGAGACCACCGTTGAGTTCGTAATGTTGTGTTTACCCTAGTTGCATCTTAACTATTATCGGCACGGGTCGTCTGTAGAAAAAGTACTAGAGGATGTAACTTTAAATAAAATATTTTTTATAAAAAAATTATTTTGACGTAGAAACTCTCTTTATTAATGATTTGTTAGAAATTTAGGGTTAGCCTCATAACCCTATAATTTCTATGGGAATTTGAAGAAGGAACCTCCAGAGAAACTATTGGTGAACATCGACAGATCAATCAAACGATGCCCCTCAGGTTCAACAAATCAGGGATCGATGATGATGCAATAACTATTCTTCATCTGCAATCGATCCAAATTGAGGTAGGGAAATTATTTATTTACGATTTCCCTATTCTTGATTCTCATGAAAAACATAGGCCAATACATGTATAGATTGATCTATGGTTTGATCATTGCAGAAAAGTTTATAATTGTGGGGATTATTTTGGGAGTCTTGCTTATTCTTCTTCTTTATTTGTTCTAAAAATAATTAATTGAGGCCGACACAAACAAAGGTTGAGGTTCGTTACTCAAGGTGTTTTTTGTACTTTCCTTTCCCCTGTTCTTCGCGTTCTTCACTGTTGGACCCACATAGACACAGTTTGACTTGTTGGGTGGATATGAATTCGATCATACCCCTAGATTGGATGAAAAACGAAAATTGAGGTCAGGTCTATGTAGATCGTGATCCAAGGAGCACGGATCTATGAACATTTTGAATTCTGGGCATCAGAGGTTGCTTGGTGGTCTGTGTAATGGACCACTGACATGTGTCTGGCGTGAAAATCTAGAGGGGTGAGGCAGCGGCGACCGTAGGCGACCACATGGAACATGGAGGGTAGCCACATAGGAGCTGGAAAAGCCAGCGAGAGCAAACTGTGATGGAAACTGTATGGGGAGGAGGCCGTAAAAATGGCCAGGAAGATCGCATGCAATGGCCTAGGTGGCCCATGCATGAGCTGGCTGAGCTGGGGGAGGTAGGCAAGGTCGACCGGGCCGGGCCAGATTGGATGGGTCCAGGTGGTCCGAGGCAAGCGGGTCAGACCTGGTTCGAACTTAGGGGAGACCGGGCCAGAGCTAGGACACGATCGATCATGACAGTAGACTGTGAGCCATGTTCACTCTAGTTTCCATGCGGCCATGGCAGCTGGGGGTGTGGTCGATTATCACGGTCGACCGAGGCAGTTGTGGGGAGGCTGGTCCGAGCAGTCGACCGCAGAGATCGACCACCACGGTTAGTGGACCAACCATGTGGTCGATCCACAGGCCCAATGACCCCCTTTTTAAAATTTCAATCAGTCATAATTTTCAGATAGTACATCCATTTGAAAAGCCATCTATGATGTTAGGACCCTGACGTTAAGATGACATTTTTGAGATAATGTGGTGAGTTTATAGCTTAGACTAGTGTAGGTTGATAGCATTCCCTTGGTCTTTTCCTTAAGGGTTTAGTATGATATTACATCCACATTATTGGATTTTAGTCCCCTGTAGAGGTCGAGTCCTAGATTTTGTTATGGTATTCCTCCATGGGACTGGAGTAGGATCCTCTATCACCACTAGTAAAGTTTTATGGAATCAACATAACCTCCGAGAGCAGGACGTTAGTCCTCTATTTAGTGGGCCACATTAGTAGGGTTAGTGGTATTCCCCAGTGTGACTGGGAAGAGTCCCCTATCTGTGTATCATAACCTTCCTTAACCAATAATTTATTTTTTAGACAGAGCCTAAATGAGATATACCTCTTCATGAGTGTCTTCGATGATATCATGTCTTGAGGAGTGAGTTCTCCTGGAATGAGCATGCGGCGAGCAGAATCCTATGGATGGTAATTGGTTGAATTTCCTCTAGAGTTTTGTCTTAGATTGGGTTTATCTGGATACTCTTGCTACATGTGTTGTAGACATATACCTATGTGGAGATGAATATATTTCCTTAGTGGTATTTATTTTGTGGTTTCGAGGTGTCCTACTGGGTATTGTTATACCCACCCTTGCATGGGCTTTTCCCACACATGTCATGTCATATTCAGATGATCGAACCTTTGATAGAGTCCTAGGTGGATTAGGACCAGGTGGCGCTTAGAGAGGATAGAAAGACAAGGTGTGTTCCTATGGTTTTGATAACATTCCCAATACCTATTTTCTTACAGGTTGGACTTGTGTTACAAACTCTTTTTTGAGGGCTTTTATTCTGAACTTGTTTACTTTATAGTACTTTTACTATCTTACTCTATTGTGATATATTAGTGGTATTCATGCATTTTTTACTTAGTGTATTTACAATTCAGCATTTTGTGTCTTGGAGATGTGCACATGTGTACATGTACTTAGGATAATGCCTCCTATTTGTAGGATATGCCTACTCAGTGCTAGTCACCAAACCCTGGCCTATTGGAGGCGGACTTGGGGTAGTCACAACACAGGCCCCTCTGGGACAGTTCATGATAGAGTGGTATCAGAGGGGGTCAGTTATACTTTAGGACCGGGAGTCCATAAGATAGGTTTGGGGAAACAAAACTAAGTATTTCAAGTTCAGATTTCAGGCTAGGGTCACCAGTTTTGGTGTGGTGGCCAACATATCCATACACCAGGACTCTGGGAACCTTCTTTTCGACTCGGTACATGAAAAAACTAGTTATAGGGAAAAAATGGTACATTCATCATATATGAATGGTTTTTTATTCCATGTACTTCTTGATTCAGCTCTCCAGATATACTATATTAACCACGATACATCTTGTTTTATTACAGGATGTCTCCACAACATACTCCAGCTAGGATTCAACATGTTGAACATTAGGATGATCCCTTCAGTGATGAGACTTCAATACGGGGGTTAGTTCCCCAGATGTTACCTAAAGGTGGTGCGCCAGCCATACCTCCACCTGTAGATCAAATGTGGTACCTGTAGTACCAACTAATGAGAAGTGCAGGCTAAGCACACTTCATAAGTTTCATTAGTAGAGACCCCTTAGGTTCCAAGGAAATCCCAACACATAGGTGGTTGAGGACTGGCTTGAGGTGTTAACCCAAGTTTTATGTCTAGTTAGGACACCAGCAGATTAGATGGTGGTCCTGGAAGTGAGCCTTCCACACAGCTTAGCAGGGTGATGGTGGGGTTTGGTTACCCGATCTTACGATGAGGTGACTCTTTAGTGGATAGAGTTTGAGAACCTTTTCATAGAGGAGTTATCACTTTATAAGCTAAGGGTTATGCATATACAGGATCTTCTATAGCTACAACTAAATGGCATGTTAGTATCTGAGTATTCATCGAGGCATACCAACCTCTCAAGGTAATCGATGAATGTGATACACGATCATTACTTCAGGGATCTTACCTTTGAGAGAGGTCTGAACTAGGATATCCGAGTTAGTGTTATCTCTCTAGAAATTCCCACTTATGATGAGGTGATTGAGTGGGATTTGGTGGTTGAAATATCCTTGGATAAATAGTTACAACTAGTGGTAGTCAACAATGGGTAGGGAGGAGAAAAGACCTCGACAACAAGTAGACAATTACAGTAACATGGATCCAAATGAGTCAGGAACTTTACAAGGCAATCCCAGAGTGAACCAAGACAACCTAGGGATATACAATTTTACCCATGTGGTGGCTGGGGACATCTAGCATAAGTTATCCCGACCCATCATATAGTTAATCGGAAGATGGTAGGGGGACCACCGAGGTAGAGAAATTGACATGAATAGGTAGATCCGTAGGGTAGCAGATATGGAAGAGGATTTAGAGGAGCAACAAGAGGTGGTAAACGTTTTGACATGTTACCACCACCACCCCTAGGTGGTCCACGCCAGGATCAGGGACCTGGTGGATAGGGATTATTCCAACTATATGCGATGGAGGCCTATGACCCTAAGACTCCGGGGATGATAAGAGGCACGATCTGTGTCTTCTCTAACTTAGCTACAGTTTTTATAGACACAGGTGCTAGTAATTATTTTCTTTCCATGAATCTTGTTTGAGACTCAGAGATTCTGATTGAACTGTTGACTCGATCCTTACGCTTGGAGACTCCTATAAGAGTAGATACGATGATCACATGTTGGTGTCAGTAGTGTGACATGACTCTTGGAGGTGATGGTTTCAATTGGGATATCTTGGTAGCAGTGTCGAGGCCTTACAATATCATTCTTAGTATGATATGGTTATCCACATTTCATGCTCAGATTGACTATTTTAGGCAAAAAGTGCGGTGTGTCCTAAGTCATAGAACTAGGTTTTCCTTTGTTGGTGAAAAGGAAACACATGAAACATAGGATGGACTAACACATAGGAGGGTAAAGCCAATTACTCATAAATTGGCTAGCATCACCCTCGGTGTAGTGGATGATATGATTCCTCAGTTTCCTGTAGTGGAGGAGGAGCATGAATGTGTCTTCCCTAAAGATGTTCTAGGTTTACCTACCTATAGGTAGATGGACTCCTGCATCAATATATACCCTAGTATGACTTTGATAAATACCCATTCATTTCAGATGTCTCCTACAGAGCTTTGTGAGTTGAGGGTACAGTTGGAGGATTTGTAGAGGAAGGGATTTGTGAGACCCATTATTTTACCCTAGGCATCCCCAGTTTTGTTTTCCAAGAAGGTAGATGGGGGATTGATATTATGTGTGGATTAACAACACTTGAACCAGGTGACCATGAAGAACAAGTATCCACTATTGAGGATTGATGACCTCTTTTATTAGTTGAAAGGGGTGCGATGGTTCTCTAAGATCAACCTCAGATCTGGCTATCACCAGTTGTGAGTACGGGATGAAGATATATGGAAGATGACCTTCAGATGTTGTTAAGGTCACTATGAGTACTTTGTGACACCATTTGGTGTGAATAATTCCCCAACAATGTTCATGGGATTCATGAAACAGATCTTTCATCCTTACTTAGACTGCTTCGTGGTGGTTTTAATCGATGACATCCTAGTGTACTCAACATCCAAGGGGGAGCACATGATACACTTGAGGATGGTTCTAGACACAATATAAGAGAACCAAATCTACAATAATCTCTCAAAGTGTCAATTTTGGATTCTAGAGGTCCATTTTTTGGGACACATCGTCTCAGAGGCTAGAGTTATAGTCGATCCAGTGAAGTTTGGGGCAGTGCTTGCTTGGGAGACACCCAATATTATTACTGAGTTGTAGAGTTTTTTTTGGTTTGGCATGGTACTATTAGAGGTTTTTTCCTAACTTCTATAGAGTAGCAGGACCCTTGATAGATTTTAAATGAAAGGGGAAACCTTTTATGTGGAAAAAGAAGTTTCGGAAGTGCTTTCAGGAGCTGAGGTAGAGGTTGACGAGCGTTCTTATCCTGAAGTTACCAGAGGATGGCATTGAGTATGTGGTGTTTTGCGATGTATCAGGGACTAGTCTTGGTTATGTACGGATGTATGGGAAATCAGTGATTGCCTATGGTTCACACCATTTGATACCACATGTGTATAATTACGCGACCCATGATCCTGAGTTGGCATTGACAGTCTTCCCATTAAAGATGTGGTGACACTACCTGATGGGCGAGTGGTTTATATCCTACTCTAATAACAAGAGTATCAAGTACATATTCTATTAGAAGGATCTGAACTTGAGATAGAGGCAATGGATAGAGTTCCTCCAGGACCATGACTTTGATATTGTCTATACACCTGGGAAGGGGAATGTGGTGGTAGATGCTCTCAACAGGAGATCTAGTTTACAGTTGCTGAATGAGGCATTAGAGAAGTTTGCCTCATTACAGTTTTCCTTTGTGGATGGAGATGGAGTGTCTTACCTCTAGTCCATGTTTTTCACCCCTACACTCTTACAATGAGTCAGGGAGGCATATATTGGGGACACTGACTGTAAGAACTTACATGCTCAAATGTCTACAGGACATGATCCTAATGGATATTCAAAAGGTGGGGAGCACATTGTTCTTTTTAGAGGGAACATAGTTATACCTTTGGAATTATGGGGGAGGTTTTCAAGGAGTTCTATACATCCCATTTGGAAGTACATCTAGGTGTGGAAAAGATATAACAGGACTTCTGATGTCAGTTTTGGTGGTTTGGGATGAATAAGGGGGTTGTAGAGATTTTCTCTCGATGCCTCACTTGTTAGTAAGTGAAGGTTGAGAAACAGGTTCCAGCAGGTTTAGCTCAACCCCTTGGGGTTCCAAAATGGAAGTGGGATGGGATATTGATGTACTTAATGATGGGTTTATCACATAAGTCCAAGGGACACGATTCCATCTGGTTGATCATTGAATGAATCACCAATTCATACCACTTCCTAGCTATCTGAGAACAAAGTTCAGTAGAGATCTTGAGACAACTCTATGTGCAGAAGATAGTTCAATTACTTGGAATTCCATTGATGATAGTTTTAGATCACGATGCTCACTTTACATCCTAGTTGTGGAAGGGATTTCAGGAGGTATTTTGGACTCAGTTATGCTTGAGCACAGTGTTTCACCCATAAACAGATGACCATATTGAGTGGACTATTTAGGTTCTAGAGGACATTCTGTGAGCTTGCATGTTGGATTTTGGCTGGGGCGAAAATCTATATCTGAGGTTCATCATCCCTTTACAAATATAATATAGAGTTGGAGAGGTGGCATACCGTTTGTCTCTACCTCCATAGTTAGATTGGGTACATGATGCCTTCCACATGTCGTAGTTAAGGAGGTACGTACATGACCCATTATACTTCATAGATTGGGGTGAGCTGGACATCAAGGATGGGGATAATTTTGCCAAGTACCCAGTGGAGTTTGAGGATTAATAGGATATGATCCTTCATGGGAAGTCAATTCATTTGGTGTGTGTCTGGTGGTAGCATGGGAATCTCTTAGAGAAAACATGAGAGTGGGAGGCTCAGATTCGTGCTCAGTACCCTCATCTTTTTGAGTAGCCATTGGTTTGGATTTCAGGGACATTAAACCCCAATTTGGGGAGAATGTAACATCTCATATTTTAGCATGTTTAATTTTTATAAATTATATGTAATTATTTAAAGACCAGACACTCAGATGGTGTATGATTTTGAGGCCCAATTTTCCAAAAACAATTGTTTGAAAAATATTAAACTTTTAATAGCATGTACACACAGTTTTTTTTGAAAAAGTAGAATAAATCTTAAATGGGTGCCTATATCAGAAATATGAGATCACCAGTGAGATCATAATGGTGGACTTACACTAGGAGTAACCTAAACTTGGTCATTACTGGCCATCTATAAAAAAAATCACCAATGACGTAACCATAAATAAAATAATTAAATAAAATTATTTTATTTTTAAATCATAATAACCTATTAAAAATGAATCATATTTAAAATATGAGACCAAATTTGAGTTCATAATTTGGTGTTTACTGTAGGTGCGACTTAACCTTTTTCAGCACGGGTCGTTTGTAGAAAAAGTCCCAAAGGACATAACTGTAAATAAAATATTTTTTATAAAAAAATTATTTTGATGTTGTGACTCTCCTTTTTATTAAGGATTTGATAAAAATTCTGGGTTAGCCTCATAACCCTATAATTTATGTAGGAATGTGGAGAAATAACCTTTGGAGAAACTGTCAGTGAACGATAATGGATCAATCGAACGACGCCCCTCATGTTCAACGAATCAGGGATCCGCGACGATGCGACAACTGTTCTTCATCAGTTACTGATCCAAATCGAGTTAGGGAGGTTGTTTATTTATGGTTTCCCCATTATTTATTTTCTTGAGGAAAACGGTTCAATCCACAAATAGATTGTTCTATGGTTCAATCATTGCGGGATGGTTTATAATTACAGGGATTATTTTAGGAGTTTTACTTATTTTTATTCATTATTCATTCTAACGAGAATGAATTGAGGATAACATGAAAAAAGGTCAAGGCTTGTTTCTAGGGTTTTATTTGATCTTTCATTTCCTCTTTTTTTCTCTTTCTTCACTTTTGGACCCTTGTGGACACGGTTCGACTTGCCGGGTGGCTTCGAACGCGATCAGACCCCCAGATTGGAGGCAAACCGACAACAGAGGCTAGGTCTCTATAGATTGGGACTCGAGGAGTACAGATCTGTGAACATTTCAAATTCAAAGAATTGAAGGTGTCTCGGTAGTTCATGGAAGGAACCAACATCTTGGGTTCGACACGACAGTCCGATGAGGAGACACAACAACGTCAGTGACCGGGGCAGTGAAGATGGCCACATAGAGCGGAGTATGAGGATGCGGCCAGGCGAGTCACGTATAATGGTCCAGTAGTCCAGCGCATGAGCTGGTTGGGCTAGGGTAAATGGGTTGGGCTAACCAGGCTGGGCTAGGTCGGCTGGGCCCAGATAGTTCTGGTTGAGCGGGTCGGACCCAGGTTGGACCGAGGGGGACCGACCCATAGCCATGCCACAATCGACCACAGTGGTTGACCGTGAGCCACTATCACTCTAGCTACCATGTATCCATGACAACTGGGGGTGAGACCGACCATGGCGGTTGACTATGATAGCTACGGGGTAGCCGGTCCGGGCATTCAACTGTGGTGGTCGACCGCCGCAACCACGACGTAGCCGGTCCAGACAGTCTACCATGGAGGTCAACCTATACGGTTAGTGGACCGACCATGCAGTTGGTCCATAGGCCTAGTGACCCCCTTTTTTAAAATTTCAAACAGCCATAACTTTCAAATGGTATGTTCGTTTGAAGAGACATCTATGGAGTTAGGACCCTGACATTAAGATAGTCCTTTTGAGATAATGTGGTGAGTTTATAGCTTATACCATTACAGGTTGATATCATTCCATTGATCCATTCCTCAAGGGTTCAGTAATACATTACATTCACATTACTAGATTATAGTCCCCTCTAGAGGCTAAGTATGAGATAGAGTTATAGTATTTCTCTGTGGGACTAGAGAAAAATCCTCTATCATCCCTAATAGAGTTTTGTGGAGTCAACATAACCTCTAAGTGTAGGACATTGGTCCTCCATTTAGCAAGCCACATTAGTAGGGTTAGTGGTATTCCCTAGTGTAACTAGGAAGGATCCTCTATGTTGTGAATTGATCTAGATTGGGTTAGTGGTATTCCGTAGTGTGACTGGGCAGGATCCCCTCTCTATGTATCATAATCTTCCTTGACCAATACGTTCTTATTTGGATAGGGCCCAAATGAGCTAGAACTCTTTGTGATCATCTCTGATGATATCATGGCTTGAGGAGTGAGTTCTCCCTGAAAGAGCATGCTTCAAGCAAAATAATTTGTCCTGTAATTGGTTGTGACTTACCTATATAATTGTGTCTTGGATTGGGTATATCTGGATATTCTTTCTACATGTATTGTATACATTTACCTATGTGTAACTGAATGTATTTCCTTTTTGGTTTTGGGGTTTCCTACTAATTATTGTTATACTAACCCATGCATGGGCTTTTCCCACACATGTGGTGTCTTGTGCAGATGATTGACCCTTTTACGGAGTCCTAGGTGGACTAGGACCAGGTGAAATTTAGCAAGGCCGAAAAGATGAGGTGTGTTCCTATGTTAAAACAGCAGTCCCAATACCTCTTTTATTATAGGTTGGACTTGTGTTACACACTCTTTTTGATGGGATTGTATTCTATCCCTTTTTTAATTTCCAGTACTTTTACTATTGTAATATGTTGTGAGATCTTAGTTGTATGAATGAATTGTTTACTTAGTGTATTTACAATTCAGCATTTCATGGTTTGGAGATGTGTGTGTGTGTACAAGTACTTAGGATAATGCCTCCCATTTGTGGGATATGCCTACTCAGTGCTAGTCACCATCCCCTGTCCTATTGGAGGTAAGATTAGGGTTGTCACGACACATGACCCTCTAGGAAGGGTCATTACAGGTTATCCACCCACCCATATTTGACGCCCGCCCCTTGAAAAAATAGGTTCCATGACTACTGACTGTGGAAAATAACTAATGAAAAAGGAGGAATGTATTTGAGTTAAAAACTAAATTCCATGGTGCCTGATGCTTAAAATAGAATAAAGGATCTCTATTAGATTCAGTGCCCACATGGAATAATCACTTGAATTACTCTATGACACATAGATAAATCACACAAATGAGGGATCTTATGTGATACCTATAATATAAAAATAAGTCTTAAGAATAAGTTTTCCCTATCAAGGGTTTGAATATGTGATTATATTATAACTATTTTGTTTCTTTCTAAAAGTTCAATTTCCATTCTCTAGTCATCATGTTCTCCCCATAAATTTTGGAATCCATTTCAATGGAGGGATAAATAAATTTGTTTTGTTTGAGGGAGGAATCATTATTTTTTATGAGTTTATATTAATATATTTCCATGTTTTCTTATTCTATTTTTTTACTCTGAGGATTCAAGGTGTTGAGTGATGGTGGGATAGTGACAATGGTATTGTTACACTTTGCATTGATTCCTTATCTAAATTATTGGATCATTCATGCTTCCTATTCCATGATCATATATTATATAATTGGGGAACTAGGTGGTTATGGAGGGAGTATTTTTTGGTGGTGGATATGTGGAATGGGGTACACTACCTAGGATTGGTTTCATAATGTATACATGTCTTGAGAGAGGATTTTTTGGGTGGATAAGCCTAAGTAACTTCTATTAACTCTAGAGAGTATAAAATAATCTACACAATAGGATTTTTTGACACTCACTGGGTCACTAGTATATCATATTTTGTGATTTATTTATTTGTTTATTCAATCTTGGAGTTTTTAGGAGATGAAGGCTAAAAACCTTGATTTTTAAGGAAACAATATTTGGCACATGGGTAGTGCATGGTTAGTAGAAAATATATGGATAACCATGAAATAGGCATGTTTAGGAGAAAATGGGGGTTTTCATGACTTGAGTATGGTTTTTCTAACAGTGTGGGTGTTTCCAGAAACCATGTGGCTTGTTTTTGGGGAGATAGTGGCTCCTGCATGGTTGGTGCATGGTTTAACTAACTATGTATCCAAGCCATGTTATTTATTTAGGTCCTTACAAAATAGATCGGTAACATTTTTTATTTGTGAATTTTAAAATTAAGTCTGCCTAATTTCTCCCCCCACATGTGAAAACCCTTCTCCCTAAGCCTTGCAGCCCGCCCTTGGTTTTTGGTGGATTACTTTCTTCTTTTGGGTTTTTTCTTCAAGGTATGATTGTATTTATATTGATTTATTATTTTATCACTATTTTCATCATTTTTTCCATTTACATGGAGTGTGTAACCCCTATCTTGTGATTTGGAGAAACCTAGGTTTGTTTATGGGGGATTCATGTTGTTTTTTTGCGGCTTAGGTGTGCGAGGACCTCTCATAATCAAATCTTATGGTCGTAGTTGAAGGAGAAAAGTCTTGGTTTGGTATCAAGGTATATGTATCTATTAAAGGGTTCTTTTCCATGGATTTACTTTGATTCTAGATTTATTTTGGATTTTTTTGATTAAATTGATTTTAGTTTGTGTTAATAATGATGACTTAACTATGTTTAATGTGAATAATGGAATGTGTTGTAAATTTGGTGTATTAAAGTGGCTTTAAAAAAACAAAGTGATTTAAATGAACATGATGTGTTTGATAAAATGTATCAAGGAGGATTTTTGGTTTTGAAAAGTATTTTTAAAGGGGTTTTGAAAAGGGTTTAACATTGAGAAATGTGTTTTATGATTATGGGCATGATTGGTTTATTAAAATTGGAACTTGTTGACGTTTATGTGTTTGGTATTGATCAGTACATGGGATACATTTGGTTTGTGTGTGTTCATGAATTAGAAAAATAGAACCTTAGATTATGTCTTTGACTATCTAGAGAGTGTTATCCAAGGTAATGAGTGATCCTTTGGGATGAAGACTGAGTGAGCATCCAAAACATGGACATGAGGACCGAGGATTCACATGGAAGTATTGTTGAGTTTGAGGAATAACAAGAAAGATTCTAAAATTTTGAACTTTCTTATATGCCTAGAAAACCATATCTTAGAATAATTCAAACTACACCCTAATGGTTATAGCCCATGGAGCTTATTTCTCTCTCCTTTTTTGATTTAGATTCCTATTCATTTATATTTAAAAATATTTTTGTTATATATGATGTTACTTATGATTATGCTTATTCCATGTCTGAGTGTGTTAAATATGTTTATGATGTAATGATTTACTTACTTTTTATTAATCTTTTATTATTCATAATTTTGTAAATATTAAATGTTTTAAAAATCAAGGGAATATTTTAAATATAATGCTTTCTAGTGATTTTTTTTCAAAGTGAAAGTATTTTAAATGTTTTTTTCAAACTATAGTGATTGGTTTTCATAGAAGAAGGAATTACATAGATTCATAGTGGTATCCTACTAGGAATTGTGCCTCACAACCTACATATGACTTTGGGAGTATTTATAACTTTTTTTGAAGGGCATAGGGAAGGGTAAGGGAACCATGCATTTCAATATCCCTTCTTGATTCAAACATCCATGATTATTTGGGATAATGGAGATGTGGTCTCATGGGGTTAGCTCATGTGGATTTGTTTTCTTCTGATTTTGTATTTCTGGGATTTTATATACTATCCTTTTCATTTTTATCCCTATTTTGAGAATTTTATTGGATATCATATGTATATGATTGTTTATAAATTTTGATGTGATAGTGTCATGATATTGACTATATTCATTACTACTTATACTCTATTGTTTTTTTATTATCTGTTGATGATGATTATTTGGTTGGTGTGGACATATAAATCATGGATGGGTTAAGCTGGATTTCCAAGGGAGAAACCATTCCAAAATATTATTTTGTGTTTCTATGGTGCCTATTTATAGACCATGGTGATTGGGAATATGCTTCGGGTCTTGTGGTGTGTTGGCTCGGATGATGGGTTGGGTCAACCCGGGATGGTTCATTAAAAATTGGTATTTGATCCTATTGTTATTTGGGGGGTTAATGGTAGGTAATAGATGATATCCTTGAGACTCTAGGGGTGGTTTTAGAGGAGTTTATAACTAGATTACAATCATGAAAAACCTCAATTTTCCATGGGTGGTTAGAAATTATGTTTTAAATTTGAACCCATTTTTTTTGATGATATTTGAAATTTCTCATAATTGGTTGTGGGATTTAGGGAGAACCCATGAGTAGTTTTGAGAAATTTTGAGTTTTATTATGAAATAAGTATGGAAAGAATATGCACATAGTTTAGGATTATGGTTAGTGGTAAGCATATAGAACCCTACGACCATGTTTGCAATCCAACCAGTTTTATCTTACATGGTTGGAACACAATTTGTTAAACCATGTAACCAAACCATGCATAGTGGGAAAATGTTTAAAATATTGATGTTTTCATACCCTTTTAATTTGTTTGTTTATTTCATGCTAATGTTATTTTTTTGAGACCTATTTTAATGGGTTTTGGTGGTTTAATTGATGTTATTTGAGATCCAATTATGTATTGAATGAGTTTTTATATTGTGTTTTGTAGATAATTCCTCCCAGAAGGGCCTATTCTAGATGAAGGGAGGGATCTGTAGAGAATTTTCTATAGGTGACCCCTCCAGTTGATCCCATTTTGTTAGAATCAGTGATATGAATGATTGATTCCTTAGTCCAAGAGGGAAAAATATACTAGGAATGGGTAGTGTACCATGTTTAGTATTTTACTAAGCTGAATCCACTAGACTTCCATGGTGGTAAAGGTACCCATGATCCTGAGGAATGTATTGAAAGGATCAGTCATATCTTTATTTTTTTGAAGATCCCTAATAATTTAAAGGTGAGATTCACCACATACATGTTATAAGGAATGGGTAGGAAATGATACATTTAAAAAGGATTTTAATCACTAGTTTTATCCTAATACTCTAAGGGTGATGAAGGTCCATGAATTTGTAACAATGGGTCAAGGAGATAATTTAGTAATGGTGTATGCTACTCAGTTTTCTGAGTTAGTTCAATTTTCTACTAAGATCCTCTTGAATAGCTATCTCAAGGCATTGCGTTTTAAAATAGGCTTGAATATTGAGAACATATCGATGCATATTCTTCTTCCCTAACAACTTATGCCAAAGAAATTGGATAAATTAGTTATGGATGAGGTGGAATTTTAAGGGAAGACAAGTCTTAGTGGGGTTTCTTTAGTATTTGGTGATTTCTAGAGCTCCTACTCCAGCTAGTAGAGAAAGTGGGATGAACCACATTAGAGTAGCGGTAAGGGTGCTCAACAATCATCGTGTTCAGAGCTAATAGATTCTTCTGAGTATAATCAAGGGACTTGATACTAGGGTGGGAAGTCTAGACATACCGGACTTGATTTCCCAGAGTCTATGAGAATGTTTCACTAGTGTGGGTGTCTAGGTCATCTTCAATGCTTATATAAGACATACCTTTAGGGGAGTGGATGTTCTTGATTTTTCTAAGGGTTCACTAGTGTGAGTAGAGGCTTATAATGGTGTGGAATATAACCCTAATTATATAGGGAATATTCAAATATCTAAAAAGGCGTGGGGTGGTCCTGAGTTGGGGAATCTCTATACAGTAGATATGGAATCTGATGATTCTAATTTTGGGATGGCCACTATGAGAGGTATGGTGTTTATTACATCTTTTATGGATTTTTCATTTTTTGATATAGGTAGTTACCATTAATTTATATTGTTAAAATTGATTTATTAATTTGTTATTTGAGTATAGTTAATGTCATTTATGATGGATATACGAAGGAAGAATCAAGGTTTTAAGTGTTTAGAGTATCATGTTTTAATCACTAATGTAGATGTTGTGTGGGAATTCCTCATTTTATACCTAAAGGTTTTGATCTCATCATCGGTATGAAGTAGATGATAAATTTAAAAGCTCATATTTATTTTTATCACCACAAGGTTCAATTTTTATCTCCTAAAAGGAGAACTCATATCGTCTAGAGTGAGTTGGATCTAAGGTCAGGGAGGGCAGGGCCCATTGTTTTGGACGTGGGTTCAATTTTGTGTTAGTTACCCAGGTTTTTATTTGATTCAATGGAGTAGGGTTCAAATATTTTTCTTCAAGTTGTTGTGGACTAGTACCCCAAGGTGTTTCTAAATGATTTTTTTGGGTTTTTACTCTAATGATAGGTCAAGTTTATTATTGATCTACTCCCCTTGATTATCCTCATATCCTTACCATAATACTAGATGGATCCCACCGAGTTTAAAGAGTTAAAGGTTTAGTTGGAGGACCTTGAAATAAAGGGTTTTATCCATCCTAGCATGCCATAGTGGGAGTTTCTAGTTCTATTTGAAAAGAAGGCAGATAAGAGTATCTGAATTTTCATAGACCATCATAAGTTAAACCAGGTGACAGTTAAGAACAAATACCCATTACCTTGAATTAATGATTTTTTTGATCAACTCATATGAGTTTGATGGTTTTAATTTTTTTTCCTAAGGTCAGAGTACCATCATTTGAGGGTCTGGGAGGAGGATGTTCCTAAGACCACCTTTTGAAGCTGATATGAGCATTTTGAGTATCTAGTTATGCTTTTTTTCATCACCAATTCTCTTTTGGTATTTATGGGTTTGATGAACTAGATATTTCACCATTTTTTAGACTCATTCATAGTCAATTTTATTAATTAAATCTTGGTGTATTCCAAGATAGAGGAGTGTTATGTAGACCATATAAGAGTTGTTTTGAGAACCTTGAAGAAGAATTATCTATATTCCATATTTTCCAAGTTCCAATTCCAGATTCAAGAGGTAAAGTTTTTGGGTCATGTGATTTCTAAGAGAGGGATTTCATTGGACCCTGAGAAGATCCAAATGGTCATGTTTTGGGACCATCCTAATAATGTGTTTGAGATCATGATATTTTTATATTTGGCTGGATATTACAAGATTTTTTTTAAAGAATTCTCCAGTCTAGATTCCACCTTGAAAACATTGACACAAAGGGGTGAAGTTTTAGTGGAGAGAGAATTTATAGTGTTATTTTTAGGAGTTATAGGTTTATTTTACATTATCTATAATTTTGATTCTTCCTAGTCTTATTAAGGGAAATTTAGTGTATTCCGATGCCTTTGGTGTGGGGTTAGGGTGCGTACTAATGCAATATGATCATGTGGTGTTCTATGGATCACATTAGCTATATCCACATGAGAGGTATAACCCCACTGACAACCTAGAGTTGGTAGCTATGATGAATAAGTTAAATACTTAGCACTATTACCTCTTTGTGGAGTGGTTTATTGTTTATTCAGATCATAAGAGCCTAAAGTATATTTTCACTCAGAGAGACTTGAACCTCAAAAAAAAGACACTGGGGGAAATATCTTCAAGACTCTGATTTCAATATCACCTATACCCTCATGAAGGGGAATATTTTCACCAATGTTTTGAGAATAAATTTATTGATCTGAGTAGTTAATAAATTAGTGGATGAGTAGAGTTTAATGGATTTGTTTTTGGATCTAAGTATGGAACTGTAGGAGAATGGAGATTAGGTGTTCTTGACTAGTGTTTAGGTCACACCCTAACTTATTTATTAGGTTCAGTGTGAGGATTAATCTCATCCTAATTTCTAGAATATTAGTATATTTTTAAATGTTTGGGAGAATTGGATGATTCTTCTCAGTCTCCCAAAGGCACCCTATTATTTATGAAGAAAATGGTGATTCCATTAACCTTGATACATGAGGTGATTCATAAGGGAAATTATTATTGTTGGGTTATTCACCTAGGGTCTACCATGATATTTTATACTTTGAGGAGTCAGTGCCAGTGTTTAGGATGAGATGGTTAGTTGTGGATTTCATATCCCAATGTTTTACCTTCCAAAGGATCAAATCTAAGCACAAAAGGCCAATAAGGATGCTTTATCCTCTTCAAATTCTAGTATATAAGTTTTATGAAATCTCCATGTATTTTTTGATCATTATAACTCATACTACTAGTGGAAAAGATTATATATGGGTGATTATAGATTGATTGACTAAATCATCCTCTTTTCATTCCATTAGCGATTCAATGAAATTAGAAGAGATCAGGCAACTGTATGTCTGAGATATCATTAGACTTCATGGTGTTCCCTCAACGATACTTTTTGAACAATGTGTTTATTTTACTTCTTGGTTTTTGAAGAGTCTATAAGAATAAATGTTAACATAGTTGAAGTTGAGAATGAATTATCACCCATATATGAATGATAAGATTGAGTGGGCCATCTAGATTCTTGAGGATATGCTTCATGTTTCTACACTTGACTTTGGGGGTTTATGGGAAAGGTATCTATCATTGGTTGAATTTTTTTACAACTAAAATTACTAGGCCTCATTCAAGATGGACCCTTTTGAGGCATTTTATGGTAATCTATGTCAGTTACCATTATATTGGGTTGAGTTGGGTGATAATTTCTTATTTGAATTGAGTCTTATCTAGGAAATAATAGAGAAAGTGAAGTTGATTTGAAATAGGTTAGTAACAACTCAAAGTATTCATAAATAATATTTCAATCATCATCATTGCTCATTATAGTTTGAGGTTGGTGATTAGGTGTTCCTTTGGGTATCCATTCAACTGGGACATCATAACTTGGGAAAGAAGGGGAAGTTGGAACTGTATTGTGTTATAATGTTATAGATTATGGAGCATATTTGGAAGGTATATTATCAGTTATACTTTTCACCATGGATGAAATAGATTCACAATATATTTTACATATTCCACTTAAATAAGTACCACCTAGACCCATCTCATGTAATAGAGTGGGAATATTTTTAGATAGAACCTGAAATTACTATTATGGAGAATCATATTTATATCCTATATTATAAGAATAAGGTAATCCATGGTAAGTCAATCCCATTTTTCCACTCAATTTGGTAGCATGGTGGTGATATCCATAAAACTTGGGAGTGGGGAGTTTCAGTGAGGGAGTAGTGGCCTCGCCTGTTTTCTTTCGAATAGCTTTGGGGACTTTTTGGGTGAAGAAAGTGATACGGTGGGGAGAATTATATGACCCATAAATTCACAATTATGTTTTATTTTGACATTAATTCATTTATATATTCATTCATATAGTTTCCAGAAGTTAAAAGTTGAAAACCTTGGTTTTTGGGGAAACAATACCTAGTGCATGAGTAACACATAGTTAGTAGAAACCTTACATATAATCATATAGGAGGAATGTTTGGGTATAGGTTTGGTTTTACACAACTTGAGAACAAATTCTATATGCATACATGCATTTCCAGAAACCATGTATCTTGTTTTTGGGGAGACAATGGCTCCTATATGATTGGTGCATAGTTTTTCCAACCGCGCAGTCAAACTATGCGGTTTATCTAGGTATTTTAAAAAAACTAGATTTTACCATTTTCTGTTGAAAATTTTAAAGCCTTTTATTCCTCATTTATTCTCCCATACATGAGAATCCATCTTCATTGGCCTTGGAGCTCTCCTCCCCTGGTTTTTGGTGGATTCCTTGCTTCTTTTATTGATTTCCTTCGATGTATGCATGGATTTCTCTTGATTTCTTCTTTCTTCCTCCTTATTAATCCATGTTTTTCCCATTTAAATGGAGTATAGAAACCCTAGATTATGATTTGGATAAATATAAGGTTTTTGATGGGTGATTCATGTTGTTTATTTATGTTTCAGGTGTGTGAGGACCTATCCTACTCAAATATTGTGGTTTTCATCGAAGGTGAGATGCTTGGGTTTGGTATCAAGATAAGTATCTCTATTTAAGGTCATTTCCATGTCTTTCCTTTGATTCCTAATTTCATTTATTTTTTAATTAAAATTTATTTATTTTGTGTTAATAATGTTGAATTATCCATGTTTTATTTAAATCATGGTGTGTATTGGAAATTTGGCATGTTAATGTGGATTTTAACAAAGGAAGTGATTTAAATGCACATGATGTGTTTGATAAAATTCACCAAGGAGGATTTGTGGTTTTAAAATGATTTATAAAGGGGATTTTAAAGGTTTTTTACCTTGATAAATGTGTTTTATTATTATGGTAATGTTTGGTTTATAAAAATCAGCACTTTATGATGTTAATGTGTTTGGTATTGAGTTGCACATGAAATACCTTGAGTGTGTTTGTGTGTGTGCATGACTTAGACAAATGGAAAATTATCCTATGACCTAGATTAACTAGGTAGTGTTATATTGGGGAGAAAGGGATCCTTTGGAAGGAATATCAAGAGAGCTTCCAAAATTCATACATGTGGACCAAGGATTCCCATGGAAGTATTGTTTTTCCCATGGAAGACCGAGAGAGATTCTAAATTTTGAACTTTATTAGCCTATTAAAAACCACATATTATAATAATTCACACTATATCCTAATGTTTATACCCCATGGAACTTATTTCTTATGCATTTTTTGATTTAGGTTCCCATGTGTTTATATTTAAAAACATTTTTCTATATATGATATTTCTCGTGCTTACAATTATGCCATGTTTGGGTGTGTTAAGCATGTTTATGGTGTAAAAATTTACTTTATTTTTCTTAAGACTTGATTATTCATATTTTTTAAAATATGTAATGTTTAATAAAACCAAGGAAATATTTTAATGGAAACCTGTTCAAGTGAAATTGTTTTCAAAGTGAAATTGTTTTAAATGTGGCTTTCAAACAAGGCTGATTAGTTGGCATGGATAAAGGCCTTATATAGATTCATGGTAGTATCCTATTGGTATTTGTACCTCACACCCTACACATGATTGTGGGAATATGCATAACTTGTTTTAAAACACATATATAAGGGTAATAGATCCTTATAATTTGGTGGACCTTCTTGATTATTGATGTCCGTGGTTGTTTGGGATGGTGGAGACATGGTCGTCATGGGGTTAACTCATGTTGAGTAGTTTTGAGATTTTATATCATTGGGATAAAATGTACTGACCTTTTGGACTTTATTAATATTTTGATCTTTTTACTGGATATCATATGTATATTTCATGTTTATAAATTGTTATGTGATGGTGTTATGATATCAACTATAGTCATTATTTTTTATACTTTTCCATTTGTTTATTATCTGTTGATTCTACTTATTTAGTTGGTGTGGTAATCCAAATCATGGATGGTTCATACTAGATTTCCAAAGGATAAATCATTCCCAAATGGTTATATATGATTCCCTATTACTTGTCTCTAGCCTATGGCGATCGAGAACATGCTTTAGGCTGTGCGGTGTGCTTGCTCAGGTGATGGGTCAGGTCGACCCAAGCCAGTTTGTTATAGATTGGATCAGTGTGTTACTAAAATAAATCCATTAATATTTATAATAGAACTATAAATATGCATACTATAATAGGTATCCATTTAGGAGAAATAGATTTAGTAAAATCAATTGAGAACTATGATAGAGTAAAACTATTTAACTCCTAAAGAATAATCCAAAAACACTTTATAACTTCATTTGTATTTTTATTATATTTATTTTGTTTTCTTTTTATAAACTCAAAACCAAACCAAATATTTTCTTTATTTCTCATTAATAAAAATAAAAAAAATATAAAAAGTAACATGAGAATTATTATTTTATTTATACGCTCCTTGATAGAGGACCTAGAGGTTAGCCATTATGTTACATTTTTAAGATCATTATAAATTCTAAAGTTGATACTGAGGCACTTCAAAAAGGTCACCACTTCAAAAAGGTCACCACTAATCACTTATTGATACTGTTACTAGGGAATTAAAGAAAGTTATATAGTTTTATACACTATTTGTTTTCATTTTTTTCATTTTTTTACCAAGATGTATATATCCCAGTAGTTAAAATGGAAAATTTTATGTGTATAATATTAATAATGTGTTTTTTGTATTTTTTGGAGAGTATGGAAACTAATCATGGAATAATGGATTCAATGAGAAAAGGAATACCTCATACTTTGAAGAAATATATCCTAATTTTCCTAACAATAAATATTATATGATTTTAGTGAATCTAGAGAAAATAGAGTTGATCCAGGATAAGATCATTGTTAAGATAAAAGAATAAACCCAATGGATGCAACCAGAATAACCCATTATTCCCAAGATAACGCTAAAATCTTAATGTATCCATAAATATTTTGAATATGAATATGAAGATATTGGGAAGGATTTTTAGGAATAATTCATGTTTCTTGATTATCCCACAAGTATATTTCTAGAGGCCATGTGCATGGAGGATGATCAACACGATGAATGGATTATAGGAGTGGATTCTAATTTACACTCATTGTATTCCAATATCACCAAAACTCAAATACATATCGATATCCCATGTTATAATATTTTATATCCATCACTTATGATGCTTCCCCTAGATTATTATGAAGAAGAATCCATAAGAGAGGTGGAAATTATTGAATAAATGATAGAGGAGACCAGTTGGTTACCCACTTATATTTAATAGGGTGTTAGTAGCAAGATTAAAGTAGATGAAGAATCTAATACTCTCTATAAATAAGATTATACACTACCTAATTTTGAAAATAAACAATCAATAGATACCATATCATCTCAAGAAGAAGTAATGGAGGACCCTTACCTTCTTCCACTCCCCAAATGTAACTTGATTATTTTTAGATAAGGGTAGGACACAATATTACTTGAAAAGGGATACCTTGAGAATAAAAAGTTATAGAAGATATGTGAAACTACAAGGATATAGTGGTTCCTACCATATAAAATAAATCCACATTATATTGGGGATGATCCTGACCACTTATTGTAGAAAATGAAAATCAAACTCCAATTGAGGGTTTAATTCAAGTTTTTCTTTCCCTTTAATTTATTCTTATTTATTTTTCAATAAAATACTTATATATTTGTTTTTTTAGGTTTTTAGAATAATGGTGAACATAATATTTTCAAGTTAGACCATTTCAAAATAACTCAGGTTTCATCTATCATTTACATTCACTTATTTACTAACCTGCTTTTATTCTATATATAAATTCCATTCTCATTATATAAATTTAATGAGGGTAGTATAATCAAAGTGTGTGTTTGTCAGGGTGGAGGTGGGGGGGGATTGTATCAAATTATTGAAAGGATTTTGTATGCTTTAAAAATTTTGGTGTGATTTTATAAAAAAATAGAGCTTATGGAAATATTCATCTTCACCTTTGAATACCAAGTCACGTGTGAAGGGTATGTTTTGATTTAAAAACTCAAGATTATAGGATTATTTATATGTTTTTATTGTACTAATTTATATTTTCAAATTTTTTCATAAGATTTGACTAATCATTAAAATTAATGTATTTAGCATTATCCAACATCAATTTTCACTAATCTATGAGGTAAATAAAACTTTTTGAAATACTCTTAAAATTACCCTTATTTATTGAGAGAAATCTAGGGTTGTGTTTTTTATTATAGAAATTTCTATCATAGTCTTTCAAAGTTTTTAATAAATATTGAGCTGTATTTAAATTAATGTGATATTATTTTGAAATCCATTATATCAATTTGTTCCTGAAATTTACTTATAATCTCTTTTAAATATCATAGAGTCTATGTACTACCTTTTATGTGAATCACAATATAATAGAATCAATACTTTATTACCCAACTCTTAGGTACTATTTCATGAATATAATTCTAGCTAATTTAATGGGGGTAGGGGTGGGGTGGGGGATGACTATTTAATGAAATCTTATGGTAAATAGTTCAATACTTAGAAAATATGATAGGTGTGTGTTCATTTATTATACGGAAGAAAAATTTCACAAGTTATATTTTTTATTTTGATAATGTTACCATATTATTATTTGAATAAAAAAATTAAATATATCAAAAGTGGCATATAAAAAATGGAAAAATGTTTAAAAATAAATTATAGAGAATAAATATGATGAATCATTCATCATGTTCCATTTTTTAACTTGTGAATAAAAATAATAAAAGGAGAATATCGGCGTGATGGGTGCTAACTTTGTGCATGAAGAGTGAGACAATACTTCATTAAGGTTGAATTAAAAATAATACATAGTAAACCTCTACTTTTAGCCTTTTATTTATCACATAATAACCTACCTACCATAAACATCAGAAAAACCCATGTTAATCCCTTATAATTGATTCAAATCTTGAATATATTTGCAGAAAAATGATAATGATATAAATCCTATGGAAACCACCACACTTGAGATTGAGTAAAACTCTATAAATGATTTACTCTTGAGAGAGAGATTTATCCAATAAGTATGGGTCAATGGGACATGAATGAATATTATAAGTCAATATAAATAGATATGAGAGGGAAAATGTGTTAGTGAATGAATTCATAAAAGTGGCATGATGATTCTTGAATATATAGATTAAATAGATTCCCCAACTCTAGCTTTATTTTCAAATTTGAATTTCGATACATATATTTTTCACTTGAGCTCATTGAGTATTGAATGATAGTGCTATAAGTTAAGTATAGATAAGTGATTAAGTAAAAATTTAACTATATTTTTATATTTAAATTAATTATAAAAAACCATATAATTTATAATTAATGGATAAAAACTTCATTTCATAAAATTTGAATTTTTGGAATTAATTTTGAAAATGAGCTTAAAATAATAAAATTTATTTGTTAGTTTTTATTTTCATCTTTAATTTCCACACCCAATACTTTAAATGAATGTTTTGATGCTATAAAAATAAGAAGTGGTTAGGTAGATCCCACAGAAATATTAAAAATTAAAAAGGAAATAAATAAAGGGAATATCTTATAGGACGACTGAGAGACACCACATCCAATTATTAACCAAATGCTTAAAGAAACTTGATGTCATAGGATAGTGATAATGACATTTTACTACTCATGACTCAATCATATTTTATGACTTAGTGATATTGGAAGCTACAATTGAAGAAATAAATGGGAGAAGCAATTCCATTTCCCATGAAATCTCTAAGTTGGAACCTATGATTACATTGTACCCTATGATATCTAGTTTTCATTTACAACACATGATACTATATTTTTATGGGGGTGATAAACAAAAGTCATAAAAGCGTTCATACCCTATGATATGGCCATATAAGTGCTAAATATTGAAGATGGAAGACATATTGTGGCCTACAACATCCTATCAACAATATGATATGATTCCATGATATTAAAAATTAATGAGGTAATGTTTTTCATGCCCTATTACAAGTCAATATTGGCTAAAGTGAAATCCTAGAGATAATAGTGATATCCTATGATTGGGATATACTATAAGAGATGACAATTTTTTTACTAAAATGGAGTACATATTTAGTATTATGCACCCATATCCTCAAATAAAGAATATTATCATCAAATCATCAACCCATTTCCAAAAAATCCAAATAAAGATCCATTTAACCCTATATACTTGTAATGATAATTTTTAAAGATATTTTAAGAACCAAGTCAGGGGGAGAATCCATGGTCATGGATGCAATGAATGGGCCATGTGGAATGAATACAAAGCTCAAAGGGGAAAGAATATTTCCCATATGCATTAAATTACTAAATTGGGAATAGAGACAACCAATTTTTATTATGGATATTGATGGTGGAATGGGAAAATAGAGGAAGATAGTAGAACTTGACACTAAATTTTATGGCTCCTAGAGCTTAAAATAGAAGTAAGGAGCTCTGGAATCTTTACTTCCAACATATAATGATCACATGAATCATTCTATGACATGTGAAGTAATCATGAAACTGAGGGAACTTATGTGATTCCTATCATAGAAGAAAAATACATGGAGATAAGGGTCCCATATCAAGGGATTGAATCTAGGATTAACTTAAGATTATTTTTTTATTTATAGCATCTCATTTTATATTTAGAAATCACTGTGTTCTCCACCTCTATTTTTGACTCCATTTCTATGGGGGGATAACCAAATAAGGTTAGTATAAAGGATATACCAATGTTGTTTATAATTCTATGTTAATATATTTCTATGTTTGATTATTCTATTTTCTTACTCTAAGGACTCATGGTGTTGAGTGATGGTGGGTAGGTGACAATGGTCCACCATTACACTTCACATTAATTCCTTCTCTAAACTTCTAGATCATTCATACCCCCCTTCCATGATCATCTAATACAAAACTTGATAAATAATTTGTTATAGAGGGATAGGTACACTATAATGGCTATGTCAATTGGGGTACACTACCAAATATTATTTTATTAATGTAAATATTCCTTAAAAGATAGATTTATATATGGATAATCCTAGGGTATTTCTATACACTCTTGAGTGTATATACCGGTCCATGTGGGAGAATATGATTAGTGTGTTAGTGAAAAAATGTTTTTTCTTTATAAGTGGAATATAGAGATGAATACTGCAATAGGGAGACATTAAGGATAAATATATTTATGGAAAATAATTAAAAACTATGATGGAATGAAACCAATTAAATTATAAGAGATAAGCAACTGATTATTTCTAACTTTATTTTCATTTTCAGTGCATAAATTTTGTTTTATTTTTATAAGTGAAAAAAACACTTATATTTCCTTTCTTTCTTATAAAAAAAATTAACATGAGAATTACTTTGTTATTTATATATTCCTTGAGAGATGACCCTTTTTTCATCCACTATGTTGCATTCTTAGAATTATTATAATTTTTAAACTTGATAGTGATACCATTTAATATGTCCATCACTGATCAAAATCATTATGAAATTGAATATGGGGAAGGCTTTAAAATTCTTAGAGCTTTATATGGGTGATATATTGGTGATGGAGCATGTATTGAAGTTTTATAAGATTGCACAATATGCACTAAATTTGTTAATGAATGAGAACTTAAAAGTTATAAGGTTTGAGATTTAGTTATGACTGGAGATATGGTAAGACATGGTGGAGTAAAATATTGGGTAGATGTGATTTTTTTCACCTGTATTCTTGAGTTTGGTAGAGGATGTAATTCTTTAAATGGCTAGAAGAAGAAGTATAAGGAATTTTGAGTGAAATATCTCTCTCTATATATTGTCACTTCTATCAAGGTAATAGTCCATTAGAGTGTTTTTAGAGTGGCAGAGTGGGATAATTTAAGTCAAAGTACTCATCTCTATCCCATCCATGATTCTAGTGTGGGATGGTAGGTCACATGAAATGGTATTGTGGGAGATTATCATAGATGAATAATAGTAGAGTATCAAACCAAGTATAAGGATTAAGGATACAAAATAATGGACTGAAGCATAAAAAGTTGGGATATTATAATTGAGTAGGGAGGCACCATTAGGAGGTGAGGTTAATTCCTCATAATAGCTAGGAAAATATCTTTATAGCTAAGAATTAATCAGATGAGGTTGAGATGTATGTGGAATTTTCCATAGTTAAAGGTACTATTTTGATTACTTCTGTATGAACCTACTCCTCTGGCGGTATGAGGGTTTTTCAATTTTGGTTAAACCATGATCAAGACCCTCTTTTTTTAGTGTGTTTCAGGTGTAGGAGGGGTTTTGGGTGTGAATCAGAGGCTTAATACATGGTGTTGGGGCTGGGAAATGATGAAATAGCACCACCAGCTAGCTGGTGGTCTTAGCAGTAGTCGAGGAGGTCTTTCAGGCTCAACATCTAGTTGATGGACCATTGGCTCACTAATGGAGGTCATAAAATCCCCAATGGCCTCTAGGAATATTTTTAATGGGTTAAAGGTGGTATTTTTACCGCCTTTTACCCCTTAAACTTAACCTAATTTTCCCCTCCCCATTCACACAACAACCATACCCATGCTCTCCATTCTTTATCTCCTTCTTTTTTTATAGATCTCTTTTAATCCTTGGATGTTTAGGATTTTTTTGATGAGATCAAGATCCAAAGGTAAGACTAGGATTTAATTGTATCCTCTTCCTTGATTATTTCACTATCTATTTATCTCTCACCAAATTTACCTAAAATTCCCTATTTTCATTGATTTTTTTGGTTCCTCAGTGTCATCTGATTCAAGAAAAACTAGGAACCGATACTCAACATGTATACTCATATAAGGATAATTTATGTGGTATATAAGGCTAACCCATAACCTTTCTAATTTTTTTCAAGATATACAATTGTTCTTCCTTATTGACCTTATCACCCGTTAGTCTAATCATTAAAATTAAAAGTTGTTTGAAGTTTTCTTTAGACTAACACCTAATTTAACATGTCTTGAACCATATAAAAGGATAAATCCTTGTGGGATTATCTTAAATTAGTTTTTAACTTGGATGGGTTAGGTGTTAAAAATGGCTAACTATGATTAAAGATTAAATGAGAAATTATGTTTTGAATTGATGGTTATGAAATGCAATTTCAAAACTATTGATAATTATAACATGGATTTGACCTTTGAAATGAGTGTAATAGAATGGAAAGTGTTTATTGTAAAAATGATGAATTATGTTTGAAAAACAATTTATGAAAAAACACAAGATCATGGAATGAAACTGATATTGATTAAAATGGTAAATCAGGGTTATGAAATGGGTTTCAAATGCTATAAAGTGAGTTGTTAACTTGTGAATTGAAATTAATTGTTAAATGATTATGTTACTTAAATAAAGTGACAATAAGTAACCTATAGGGTGTTTTCCTTTATAGCTTGTGAATAAAACCTAATTTAATCAATCCTTGGGAAAATGATAAGGATTTTATGAAATGAAAAGTGATATTTCATAATGCTAGGGGATTTAATAATGTTGACTAGTTTGGTTTTTGGTATTTAGGTAGAACAGGTCCATGAAGAGGAACATGGTATTTTTATGATTAAACAATGTTGTTTGATAGAATATGATTTATTGGTAAATAAAGAGTTTTTATTGATATTATCTTGTGTAAATGATTATTATAGGTGGAATGACTTTTGTTTCATCCCTTACATTCAATTTTGGATATGAAATGGGAAGAATTCATTAAGTGAGTGTGGATTTTATTAGGGGACTAACATAAATTCCATGTTAGGATGCCTAGATTGATTCAAGGATGTAAAAATCTAAGGAATTTCATGAGATACCTCAGATTCCTCATCGATTAATCACTAGGAATGCCTCTAGGTGGATCCTCCTTGGATTCATGATATGTATTATGTATTGAATGCCATGGATAAATTCTATAGATTCCATTGGGGTAACCTTATGAATGTCAAGGGATGATCTCCCTATATTTGACTTGATTATATGATATGAAATGAAATGGGTGTGGATTGGGATTCTGGTTAAACCTGACTCTATAATTCCTGGGACTCATGGTTCCATAGATTAAGTTTAGATAATTCAAAGATAGGATTCCTTTGGTTTGACTGTATTGTGTAGAGAATTATTACATGTATTTTGGATAGATTGGTTAGAAGGGGATACCTAATGGACCCCCATGGATTCCTTTATGTTTTCATGGTTACAGTTTCCTTGGTTACATACCTTGGAACCAACCTAAGATTATGAGATCGATCACCCTATTCAGAAATATCTAACACTGGATAAAGCAAGTAGGTCCAACCTTGGGTTTCACCATGGATCCTAGGATCAGAGGCTATGTTTTATTTATTCATCTAATTATTTTTTATATGGTAGTGTATTCTTAGTATCTTTTATACATGTACTTGTTATATATACTGGTTATTTTATGGAGGCCATTGGTGGTGGCCTACTGAGTAGTACTCACACCCTCTTTAGGCTTATATGGAACTTGGGTACCTGAGAAAAATTCTATTTGTCTATAGGTTATAGGTTTAGGTAAAGGGACTATTTCTTGATATTCTACTTGGCTAGCATGGAATTTAGTTTGGATGTTGGGATTGGGAGGACTCAAGATTGGTTTTTGGGATGGGTTTTAGTTATATTTTTATTATAAATTTATTTTTAGTCATGTATTTGATCCATCCACGAGGGGATAATTTATGGAATGTATTCCATACTCCTTTTTACTACATTTGATATTGCTATTATTATTGGAACTTTCCATGTTTTTTCTGTTATGTTGTTCTTGCATGATTTATGTGATTTTTTATTATCCATATGATATTATGACTCTAACTAGTGGGTATATTATCCCCATGATATCCTTTTATATCCTCATTTATAGTTGGTGGCCTCTGACATATGGGGAGGTTTACTTGAGGTCATGTGGCACACCAACTCGGGGCACCAATTTAGTGGGTTCTAGGGCAGGGCATTAAAAAATGGAATCAGATCTATTTTTACTCTGTCTAAATATTTGGGTATGGTATATAGGTTACTAAGAATATGTTAGAACTTAGTAATGATCTTCTACCTAGGAGTGATCAACCCACATATGGTGAAAACTCAAGTTGTCAAGTATGGGAATTTTATTCTTCGAATTTTTTATTTATAGTTGAATTTTATTTCTACCTTGAGTGTGACACATTATTTATGATGTTATTATTTGTGGGTTTTTTTATTTTTGATCGGTATTAAAAGAGAGGGTGTGTGCATTCATGAATCATTCTATGAACACATGATCTATATATCATATGTTTGCTATATGTGATTGATACATCTATTTACTAGGATTTATATTATCCTATGATTTTATTTTTCTAATTTATATTTTCCTATGGGTTTTGAATTCTAATCAAAAAATAGGGTTGATTATTTAAAGTGTTAGCAGTGTAATATATGGTGTTTTCCCATATAATGTTATACTGTAATCTAACTTGTCTAATTAGATGATATCTTGATATAAAGGATGATATAAATAATATGTTAGACAATGGTATTGATTAAATAAGCTTCAAATAAGAAACCAATACCGTTTTTACCATATATATTGTGAATAAAACCTTATTTAATCAAACTTTAGAAATTTTAAAATTTTGATAAATCATGTTGAAAATGTGAACTTTGTGAAATGATGAAGGCTTAAAATTTTAAATTTGTAAAGTGATGAGCATTAAATGGATGAGGTGAATTGGTGGCATTGTTTACTTATTTTTAACCTATGTATGGGTAATGGGGGCTATTGTGAGTCCTTGGGTTTTGACATAGACCCTATAGGGGTGGTGTGACATTGTATATGAGGTAATGACCCTAGTGATAGTAGAGGGTCTAAATAGAGTACCCGAGATTATGGAACCTCTATAATGTGTAGTGTTGGATTGAGACTCTTGTGGCTTATACTAGACTTAAGAGTGAGTAGGTCAGTTTTGGTTCACACATTTTCCTAAGACCTTCAGGCTGGTATTAGGAATTCTAGACATCGTGGGAGTTTGAGGCATGTGAGAGTGTTTTTTTGAGTGTTGAAAATTATAAAACTTGGTTTATAGTTTGGGTGGTAGTGCCTAGTTACCCTTTAAAGTGACTTGTATTTAGAGAGTTAGTGCCATGTGATTTGC
This sequence comes from Viscum album, assembly GCA_963277665.1. Classification (NCBI taxonomy): domain Eukaryota; kingdom Viridiplantae; phylum Streptophyta; class Magnoliopsida; order Santalales; family Viscaceae; genus Viscum; species Viscum album. Next base: position 2,102,238,689 of record OY728165.1, read on the forward strand.
AGAAGTAAACTTTGATAGAGGTTGATCCAGTTTTCTGAATGCCTTTGAGATGATAAGCACAAGTGAATTCTTATGTTAAGTTCTAAGTTTGGGAAGTAATTTGGGAGGTGAAACTTATGCATGGATAAATTCCTTATGTATGTTTATGTGAGTGAGGGTGACCCAAAAGAGGGGTTAAACCAATCTTATGAATTCATTTGGATATGTAAGTCATGGGTTGATGATTTGGATTATATGGTCGACACATATTCGGTTCTAACAAGTTTTGATGTAGTCTTGGTTGAGAAGTCAGAGTTCTAGTGCCTTGTGTATAGGAAACCTATGAAGGGTAGGACCATTTAGATACTTAAATATATCATTTATAGATGCACTTTTTATAATTGGTGGTAATTTAAGTAATCCATTTGGGTTCTTGAAATGGTTCCTAGGGTATGAGGTGGTTATATGCTTAGCTTTGATGCGTATAAGGTGTCAGACCTGATAAAAAATAGAATCTAGGGTGCTTAAATTTAGTTAAATTATAATATTGGAAGAATGAATCATTTCATATTAGGCATGTTATCCTAGTATTAGTGATGCTTGACTTATGGGATGATGAGTTAGTTTTTATAAATTAGTCACATTAGGGCGTGCGACACCTGGGTTTTCAATGAGATCAGATGGTATAAGATAGAATCCTCATTAGTTAGATGCAATCAAGGTGATATCATTGGGTCTTGTATTGGTTCATGAGAGGTGTGACTGAGCATACGATATATGTGAGGTAATTCCTTGTATGGTTTTAAATTAGAAACTACCTTGGGTTTCAGTCATTGGCACCAAGGTTGGGTGTAGAGGGAAGGATATGTCTAGTTTTATGCCTTATTGAGTTTGGGACATGATTCCAATAACTTGGTGAGAATTGAGATATATTATTTCATTTTTGGAATGACGATAATTATTGGGTGGTTGTGTGTTGGACCTTGGTACAAAAAAGTGCCTAATTTTAAAGAGGAGTGCCAATGGTACTCCTAATTATGTATGGTTGACCTATGTGCGAGAATAGTTAGTGGATTAGGTGTGTGAGCTGAGTTTGGATGCAATGTGACTTACGGGATATTGAGTTGGGTTCTGTGACCAGGTGGTGCAGGACTGTACAACAATTTCAAATCGATGGATCAAGGTAGTGCATGTTCGTTAGTGCGGTGCTTACCAAATTATATATTAGCGAGTGGTTGTGTGCGAGTCGAGTGTCAGTGACCTTGAGGAGGTGTTGTAGGAATAGTTTCCAAGGGTTTCTATGAAAAAGGAAAGGAACCTTAGTTGAGAGGAGAATCATCAGTTTAAATCAAGAGACGATGACATGGTCGATATGATCTTGACCCTTGATATATGTGTAAGTGATTTCATTGGTGAGCATGGATTATGAAGAGAAAAACATGTTCCTTAAAAATGGAACCTATTCAAGTAATGCTCTAGAAGTGGATACAGTGAAGATATATGGTGGGGATCCCACCATAATCTATTGGAGGATGTGCCCCTTGATTTAGAAATTTTTTATCAAGTACTGAAGATTGTGTTCTGTGAGCCAGAAATAGAAAACATTTGAAGATTGGAGTAGCGTTCAAGTATGAACGATCTTAGTCACACCCAAACATTGTGTTCAATGACATACATGATCTATAGTGACCAAATATAAGTATAAATAAATAATACATTCATGCCATGATTTAATTAGTACATCTTACAAATAGTGGCATAACTCAAGGACTAATAGGATTAGTGTTGTAGATATAAGCTACACAAACATATTATTTTAGAAAACTTATAAAAATTTATCTATAATTATTATCCTATAAACATTTTTCTAAATATCTCACATGAAATAATCCTCTTCAAAAACTGGGTATTAAAAACATAAGAATGGGGTGACCAAAAATAATTATTAATGGAAACACTTATCATAGATTAATAAATCATATATATGGAGGAGAACATGAGGAAGACATAAATATCATAATAAAAGATCAAAAGACATTATATGATAACCCTGAAACATGTTAGAGTAACATAAGATCATAAAAACATCATTAATGAAGCATAAAATATATTACATGGTGCAAAAAAATATCAATAATCATATAACATGTGAGCATGACATAAAAGCGTGGAATACTTTAAAAATAAGTCATAATCATGAAAACATGTAATTTCAATGAAATGAAATGAAACTTGAAAATGTAACATAATTTTATGAAAAATTGGAAATGTGGAACAACCATAATCATAGGAAAATTATAATAATCAAAATCCATGTACCTTCTTAGGCTTGGGATAATCCTTTTGTGTACCCCTGGGCTTAGTATAAAACCTCCCATAAACCCCTTTGGCTTGAAGATAAATCCAACCATGTACACTATAACAATCCACAATTTACATACATTTATAATACTTCAAAATTTAATTATATGAATTACAACATATAATAAAACCACAACAGGACCATATAGGTATAGTTTCTTTAAAAACTGGGAAATATAAACAACTTGTTCATAAAACATCTAAATTGTCTCCCACTTATTTCTTTATAACTAGAATCCTTTTTGGCATAGATTACTTAATACCCTTCTTCATGACATGGGGAAAGAAAACATATGAAAGGGTGATCTAAAATTCTCAATAAGGGTATACAAGGGAAATTTCAATCATATCATAATCATAAGACATAAGAACATAACATTTTAAAGTTTTATCCTATATACAAAAGATTGTGATATCATGTCATGGGATAAAAGTTCATAAGAATTAATGGAAATAATCCCAAAAGTAATAACATAAGACATGAAGTTTTGTGGCATACACATAAGAATATAAAATACTAGTAGTTAAGGCTCATTTCCATGACCATCATAGCATAACCCAAGGAACAAAACATGGGTTTCTTAAACATCATTCCATCATAATCCATATAAAAAAAATGGATTTAATAAAAATAATTCCATCATAAACATAATAAAATAAAATTAATAACATTTATATAAAAATAACCCTATGACATCTTATATGGAAAATAATTTTGATAAAATACTTGAAATTAATTCTTGAGGAAAATATCATTTCTTCTTCAAAAAAATTACTTTTCTCATAAGCCACAAAATTTTAAAAGAAATGAATTTAATTGAAAATAAAATTAAAATATTGTAAAGGAATATTCAAGGAAATAATGTGTTATGAAAGTGTAAGAATCCATTCATGCTGTATAAGTTAAAAAAACATTCTCCTTGTACTTTTTCTGAAAAAGTCAAAAAGTGCCTCAAAACGAATAAAGACAAAAGAGTCCTTTCATACCGTTTAATAAAAATTCAAAAAAGGGTAAAATTAAATTAAATTTTTTTAGAAGAATATAAATAATATTACATACTAAGGAAACATGGATGTGGATGATAAATATTCCCTAATAAATACTTACGTATAAACAATCTCAGATAAAAAATGAGAATGCAAAATTATCCCTTACCTTGTACTTTTCTTTAGTCGAGGGTGTGTTAACCTCCTGTATAATGGTTAAAGTATTATATTAAATTATACCAGAAGAATATATATATTTATGATATCATATATGATCCTATTATATCATTTTGTTAATAGCATTTCAATATTTTCATTATTTCGGGTGTTAACTGCTTCGTTTTCCCACTCCTATTTTTCTATGTAATTCATGTTTGTTATGATTAGGATGTATTTTATTCATGTAAAGAATGAAATTAAGTTCATAATTATTATTTTTACTCATCATATAAATTTTATAATCATTCTTTAATTTTCAACATGGAGAATGAATCGCACTGCGTCATGGAGATGGTAGGTCGTATGTACACATGAGTAACTATATCATTCCTTTTATGGATAAATGGTATGGAATTTGATGGTATATTAATTATACATAACAATTATCATGCTATATTCATTATTTAAATACATTATACTCATAATTATACCCATCCAAATAAAGTATTGTTGAATAACAAATTACACCACGACATGGAGACGATAAGCCGTACGCACACACACATTGTGGTATTGTTATTCGTAGGATGGATAAAAGGAAATATAAGGTTGTCCCATAATTATAATAAAATATCAACATGTAGAAGATAATGTATTTATTACTTTATTTTTGAAACAACATAATAAGAGGAATTATAAGAATAAAATAATTTTGAAAGGGGTGATAAAACAATTACCTCCTTTTCATGTATCACCTTTTGATTTGCACAAAAGGTATCCTTAGAATGGATTTTTTTTTTCAAAAGTTTGGACTCTAGTATTAAGTGAGGGAATTTGGGATAGGAAATGGGTAGGGTTTGGCCAATAAAAAGGGGTTTAGAGGTGTGATTAAAATAAAAGGGTAGGTGTTGTAAAGATATGAAATTTTCGTGGAAAATAATAAAATAAAATAATCTACACTTTATTTTATTTTTTGTGCCACCATGTGGAAGTTGGAGGTGGGGACCACCACACCTTAATCTCCCATGAGAAGTTATAGTGGTGGGTCCCACCTGAACCTAACCTCCTCTTCATGTTTATTATGGTGGGGACCACCTGGGGTTTTAAACCTTTGAAACCCCCATTAATTGGGAGAATCCTCTCAACTCCCTAATAATGTGGGGGGAGCCTCTTCAACTCCTCCACATTAAATTATGCCAACTCTCAAAATTTAACTATACCAATTCCTATTCATTAATTAAGTGGATCCAACCTAATTAATTTACCCCCCTTTTTGAATTCTTATGCCAACGATAGATTTTATAATCTATTACCTTGGCTTCCTTTTTCTTTTGGTTGACAAAAATGTTGGCAAAAGAGGATTAGAGATTTTGAGAGAAAAGATCTCAGCAAAAAAGAACGAAGAATGATCCCAATGAAGAACGATCTCCTTAAAACTTCATCCACAGACTCCTACCGACGTGGGATGTCTTCAAGCAACCTTCCCTCCTCATCGTCATCAATGGACCAACTCACAAGCTTTGGATTGGAAGTGTGCGGCGGACGCGACGAGCGACGACAACTCCGTCTTATTCCCCACAACTTTATCGACAAACAACGATCAAGGTAGGGGGTTAAATTAATTTAAGTTCCATGTTCTTCCTTTCTTTTAAAATGAAGAACGAGAGTGTTTTCCTTTTTCTGGGTGGGATTTTGAGCTTCATTCTTATGAACCGATTGCTATCACACTAAACACGGAGGGTGTGTGCCAACCTAACATGGACCAAATCCCTCCATCGATCTCTATTTTGTGATTTTCTTTGGTGTGGAAAAAAATGATGTGGAAACAAAGGCGACATGCATCAACCATGCTATCTGCAGTCTCTGAAACCCGTGCCTCCCTTGTGGTGCTTCGATCGAACTGGCTCCGCCGCCCTGGCCCGAGCCTTGCCACTGCGCCAGCCCGCGCCTCCCGGATTCCGGCCGCCGGACGGCCTCCCGTTCGCCCCAGCCGAACCGCGCCGGCCTGAGTCGCACCGGCCCGTGCCTCCCAGCCGCCCGACCTCCCGTGTGCCCCGACCGAACTGCACGGTGCCCCGGTTGAACCCCGCCGGCCCGCATCGCCATGACCAAACCGTGCGACACCCCATTTGAACCGTGGCGGCCCGCGCCTCCCGGCTCCCAAACACCCACTAGCCACCCGACCTCCTGGTCCGAGCCGCCCGAGCCACGTCCCCCGCGGTGATGGTCGAACCTTCCTCAGCCATCTAGGCCAAGCCACCGAGCCGCGCCCCATGCGCGCCTGGCCGAGCCAGCCTTCCATGCCCCTCACGGTGCCTCCGGGCCGAACCACTCTTACACTGACCCACAAAAGGTCCATTCCCTCATGACCGATCCATGCCCTTGTGGTCTTCGCGTCCTGCTGGGCTGGGCCCCAGTGGGCCGGGCCCAACCCAATGGGTCAGGCTGGGCCAAACCCAAACCGGGCCGGTCTGACCGGGTCGGACCGGACCTGGTCCCATTATGACCCCTTTACTTTCTTTTGGCCATATCTTTGGCACCAGACGTCCGTTTGATAAACCGTCAGCGATGCTAATATTCTTGGAGCATGATGGTCGCTTTGTGTATACCCCACTGAAGTTTTGGGTATAGTTGAGATACAGTCAGGTTGGATCGAGCATGAATCCAACCAGGCCCCCAGGACTAAAATGCCAATAACTCTCAGACTGGGTGTCCTATTGACGCACCGTCTGTCACGTTAGGTTTCTTTTGGCAAGACGGATCTTTTGGATACATAAAATTGAGACTTCGTGGTAGTTGATGTATAGAAACTTGGCTTGAGGAGCAGACCCTCCCAGAATCAAGCATGCTTTGTGCGGAACCCTGTGGCTAGCTGTGCTCTGACTACTATTCCTGGATCCTACGTGGGTTCGACAGTTCTGACTACTGTTCCTGGATCCTACGTGGGTTCGAAAACTCTAACTACTGTTCCTCGATCCTGTGTGGGTTCGACAGCTCTGTCTACTGTTCCTGGATCCTGTGTGGGTTTGACAGCTCTGTCTACTATTCCTGGATCCTGTGTGGGTTCGACAGCTCTGTCTACTATTCCTGGATCCTGTGTGGGTTTGACAGCTCTGACTACTATTCCTGGATTCTATGTGGGTTTGATAGCTTTGACTACTGTTCCTGGATCCAACGTGGGTTCGACAGATTAGATGATTTAGTGGCTATATCTAATCATCTCTAACTCTCTTCATAAGTTGTATACTTGTGTGATCTGAGTTAGTAACTTTGTGTTTTCCTCATGATTGAGATGGTTTACTTGATAACTTAGGTATATGTATGGGCATATACCTAAGTGGGGTTATCTGTTGATTTCATACCTTTTGGTTTATCCTTGTTAGATTTTGTGAGACCTTGAGGGTCTTAGGGTCACTACTAAGTATTGTTATACTCACCCCTGCATGGGATATGCCTGCACCTCATTGTGTTGGATGCAGATGATGGGAAAAGCTGACCGAGGCTAAGAGTACCAAGACTGGACGGTACCCGGAGGTGGACCTTGCGGCGTGATGGTACATGGAGGAGACAGATGGATGTGGAATGCTCAGGAGGCGATCTGTACCTACCCTTCAGGTAGGAACCTCAGAGGATGACTCAGTGACTGTTTTTCCTATTTCCTTAGTTGTACTTGTACCTTCAGTTTCTTGTACTTTCCAGTTGGGCATGTATTCTGGCCCCTTTTTACTTACTGTACTCACTTTTAGGTTATTCAGTTTCCTCGTGATCATATCTTCTGTGTTTGTTTATAGGTTATAAAGGAAACGCCTTCCCCGTTTTTGGGAATTACACCTTTAGTGCTAGTCGCCAACCCCTGGCCTATGGAAGGTGGGATTAGGGTAGTCACGACACGGGCCTCGGGGGACGGGTCATGACAAATTGGTATCAAAGGAGTCAGTTCTACTACATAACTTAGTACTCTGATCTTTCTTTTTAACAACAATAGTGTTAAGTGTAGAGAGTGTAGTTTTCAGTTTAGGGAGTCCAGTGTTGGTGTGGCGGCCGACGTATCCATACACCTGGACCCTAACTTCTGATTTCTGAATCAGTGCACAAAAACACTGATTGCATGTGTGTTTTCAAGAGTCTTCTTGTGAATACTTTGTGTCAACTCACCAGGTATAACTTTTTGACCGTGGTGCACCTGTTTCATTTCAGGATGGCCCCACGCTGACAGCCAGCCAGGGTTCCAGGCTTTGTACGAGATGGAAGCCCACCGATCAATGAGGCCTCGGTGCAGGGCCCTATCACAGTGGAGGCATTAGCGGTACCACTACCTGTTGGGCCACCAATGCCACCAGACCCAGTATTAGAGAGTGTACGCTGCCTGAGCGCATTGCACGAGTTCCAGTACCAGAGGCCGCCTAGGTTCATGGGCGAGACGGACTCGCAGGCAGCTGAGGATTGACTGGAGGCTGTGGTGAGAGTCTTCAGACTGGTAGGGACACCAACCGACCTTATGGTAATCCTTTCTGTGAGTCTCCTTCAAGTAGCAGCAGAAAAATGGTGGAGTCTGATTCTCTAGGTGCGTGACGAGGTGACACTATTATGGGAAGACTTTGAGAGCCTGTTTTAGGCAGAGTTTGTCCCAGCCACCCTACGTGCAGTGTAGATACATGAGCTACTTAATCTGCAGCAGGGTAGCATGACGGTGGCACAATAATCAGTGAGGTTCACCGAACTCTCATGCTACTCCACAGATAAGGTACAAGACCCATTCTTTAGGGCTCAGACCTTTGAGTAGAGGCTCAGGCGAGAGATCAGGGCTTCGATGATCTCCCTCAGCATCCTGACACAGGAAGGGGTGTTGGAGTGAGCCCTATTAGTGGAGAGTTTCCTTGCTGAGTAGTCACCAGTAGTGAGACCCGCCACTGGGTGTAAAGTAGCGGAGTCTTCTACAGCAGGCAACAGACAAATGTCGTAGAGATCCAAGAAGACCAGACCATCTGGTGGATGACCTCAGGACTCGAGTTCTATTGTGCGAGGCACACGAGACAGAGCCAGTCATAAGAGGAACAAGCAGTATTTCACATGCGGCGGGCAGGGTCACATGGCTCGTGATTGCCCGACCCACTGTTTGGATGATCAGCAGATAGTTGAGGGACCTCCCAGGTAGAGACATAGGTTCAATCGAGGTGATCCGAAGGGCACAGGCAGACGTGGCAGAGGAGATGGTCGTGCAGCTGGCGATGGAAGATGTTACGAGGTGTTACGACCACCACCACCAGGAGGTCCACCCCGACTGCAGGGAGTAGGTGGATAGGGGAGAGCTCATCTCTAGGCAGACGAGGCATACGATCATGGCATTCCAGAGATGATTCTAGGTATGGTCTGTGTCTCCTACACCTTAGCTATAGTTCTTATAGACACAAGTGATAGTCACTCTTTCATTGCCATCGCCCTCGTTCAGATCTTGGAGATTCCGACGGAGCCGTTGGCTTGATCCTTACGGCTAGATACTCCTACGGGAGTAGATTCGATGATTAAGCACTAGTGCTGGCAGTGTGAGCTTACTCTAGGAGGTGAGAGATTCGGCTGAGATCTCCTAGTAGTGGCATAGAGGCCTTATGATGTCATCTTGGGTATGGACTGGTTATCTACAATCCATGCTCAGATTGACTGTATTAGGTGCAAAGTGTGGTTTGTCAGCACGGATGGGACCAGGTTCACCTTCACCGGCAAGAAGGGAGCCTTTGCAGTGCAGGATGGACTTGCCCAGAGGAGTGTACAACCGATCACTCATCAGTTTTCTTGCCTTACCCTCAGATCAGTTGATGTGGAGAGTCCAACTTGTCCTGTAGTGGTGGACCAGTATGCGAATGTTTTCCCTGATGATGTCCCAGATCTACCTCCTTACAGATATGTGGACTTCTACATTGACTTGTACCCCGGTACGACACCGATATCTACACCAGCATATCGGATCACTCCCGTGGATCTTCGTGAGCTGCGGGTACAGCTAGAGGACTTGCAGGGGAAGGGATTTATCTGGCCCAGTGTTTCTCCCTAGGCAGCCCCAATTCTATTTGCCAAGAAGGCGGATGGGAGCTTGAGGATTTGTGTCGACTACCGTTGCCTGAACCAGGTGACCGCGAAGAACAAGTACCCACTCCCGAGGATTGACGACCTCTTTGATCAGCTGAAGGGAGCACGGTAGTTCTCAAAGATAAACCTCAGATCAGGCTATCACTAGCTCAGAGTTCGAGTTGAGGATGTGCAGAAGATGACCTTCAGATGTTGGTACGACCACTATGAGTTCTTGGTTATTCCATTCAGAATAAACAACGCTCCAACAGTGTTCATGGGACTCATGAACAGGATTTTTCAGCCATACCTCGATCGCTTTTTCATAGTCTTCATCAACGACATTCTGATCTACTCGAATACCAAGGAGGAGCATGACTACCATTTGAAGGTAGTACTGGACACACTATGAGAGCACTAGCTTTATGGTAAGCTCTCTAAATTCCAGTTCTAGATCCAAGAGGTTCACTTTTTGAGACTTTTAATATTGGAGGCTGGAGTTTCAGTAGATCCAGCAAGGATTGAGGTGGTACTTGCTTGGGAGACAGCCAGGAGTGTGACAGAGGTGCAAAGTTTCCTGGGTTTGGCTGGTTATTAACATAGGTTTGTGCCAGATTTCTCTAGAGTTGCAGAACCAATATCATCCTTGACAAAGAAGGGGAAACCCTTTGTGTGGTCGGAGAGATTCCATTAGAGATTTTAGGAGCTGAGGCAGAGGCTGACTAGTGCCCCCATATTGAGGCTTCCAGAGGAAGGTGTTGGGTATGCAGTCTACTGCGATGCATCAGAGACCAGAATCAGATGTGTCTTGATGCAGGAGCGAGCAGTGATCACTTATGGTTCACGACATCTGACACAACATGAGCAGAACTACGCTACCCATGACCTGGAGTTAGCAGTAGTGGTCTTCGCCTTGAAGATGTGGGAACACTATCTGACGGGTTAACGTTTTACCGTGCACTCGGATCACAAGAGTCTCAGGTATATCTTCTCCTAGAAGGAACTGAACCTAAGACAATGATGTTGGATTGATTTCCTATAGGACTATAAATTTGAGATAGTCTATACTCCTGGGAAGGGGAACGTTGTTGCAGATGCACTCAGCAGGAGAATTGGTATACAACTGCTAGGCAAGACGATAGAGCAGCTGGTTGTTTTACACACATCCTTTGCAGATAGAGATAGAGAAACCTTCCTTTAGTCTCTTACAGTCTCTCCCCCACTTCTTTAGCGAGTTAGGGAGGCACAGAATGGGGACGCTGACTGTGAGACATGACGTGCTCAGATATCTACAGGGTAGGCACCTGATGGATTTTCTGAAGGTGGGGAGCACGTCATCCTCTTCATAGGATGTACTATGGTGCCAGTGTCACTTCAGTAGGAAGTGTTGAGGGATTTCCACACATCCCCTCTAGAGGTAAATCTAGGAGTGGTGAAGATGTACCAAGATCTCCAACAATAACACTGGTGTCCGGGAATGAAGAAGGCAGTTGCAGAGTTTTTCTCTCGGTATCTCACTTGTCAGCAAGTGAAGGCATAACATTAGGTACCAGCAGGATTGGTTCAGCCTTTAGAGGTCCCAGAGTGGAATTGGTATGGGATATCCATGGAATTTTTTATGGGACTTCCACTTACATCCAGTGGTCATGACTCAATTTGGGTGATCGTTGAGAAACTCACCAAGTCGGCCCACTTAATACTGATCAGAGAGAAGGGTTCAGTAGAGAGCTTGGGACACCTCTATGTGCAGGAGATTGTACAGATACATGGAGTAACTTCTTCTATTTTCTCCAATAGTGATGCATGATTTACTTCCTGGATATGGAAGGAGTTGCAGGAGGCTTTTGGGACACAACTTCGTCTGAGCACTGCCTTCCATCCTCAAACAGATGGCCAGACTGAGTGGACCATTCAGACTCTTAAGGACGTGATTCTTGCTTGTGTCCTTGACTTCGATCACGGCTGGGAGGATCACTTACCTTTGGTGGAGTTTGCATACAACAACAGATATCACTCAACCATAGGGATGAAACCTTTTGAGGTGTTATATAAGCGACCTTGCAGATCACCCTTGTGCTGGAATAACCAAGGAGAGTCAGCACTGGTAGGACCAGAGATGGTATGAGCTACCACGAAGAAGGTGCATATCATCCAGGAGCAAATGAAGACTGCACAGAGCATGCAGAAGTCGTATGCCTATAGAATACGGAGACCTTTGGAGTTCGAGGATGGTGACCACGTATTTCTATAGGTCTCACCTCGATGAGGTTTACATAGATTTGGCCGAGACAACAAGTTATCTCTGAGATTCATCGGACCTTTTCAGGTCCTTAGTAGAGTTGGCGAGGTGGATTAACACTTAGCTCTTCTATCTCAGTTCCACCGGGTACATGACGTCTTCCACATATCCCAGATGAGGAGATACGTGCACAAACCTTCTCACGTCATCGACCATGGAGAGCTGGACGTCGACGATGGGACGACTTTTACAGAGGTTCTAGTGGAAATTGAGGATCAAAAAGAGCAGGTCCTACGTGGACGGTTGATACCTCTAGTGAATGTTTGCTAGCCGCATGGAAACCTCCAGGAGAGCACATGGGAGAGAGAGGCTCAGATGCATGCTCAGTACCCCCACTTGTTCCCTTAGTTAGGAGTTGTGGCTTATGGGAACACAGAGCCTTGAGGTGGGGAGAATTTAAAGACCCACAATTTCCATGGAAAATAATAAAACAAAATAATCTACACTTTATTTAATTTTTTGAGACACCATGTAGAAGTTGGAGGTGGGGACCACCACACCTTAACCTCCCACGAGAGGTTATAGTGGTGGGGACCACCCGAACCTAACCTCCTCTTCATGCTTATTATGGTGGGGACCACCCAGGCTTTTAAACCCCTGAAACCCCCATTAATTGGGACAATCCTCTCAACTCCCTAATAATGTGGGGGGAGCCTCTTCTACTCCACGTTAAATTATGCCAACTCTCACAATTTAATTGTGCCAATTCCTCTTCATTAATTAAGTGGAGCCAACCTAATTAATTCACCCACTTTTTGAATTCTTATGCCAATGATAGATTTTATAATCTATTAACTTGGCTTACTTTTTATTTTGGTTGTAAAAAAGGTTGGAAAAGGAGGATTATATCTTTTGAGAGAAAAGCTCTCACCAACGAAGAACAAAGAATGCTCCCAACAAAGAATAATCTCCTTCAACCTTCATCCACAGACTCCTACCGACATGGGACGTCTTTGACTGAACTTCCCTCCTCATCATCGTCAATAAAATGATGCACGAGCTCGGGATTGGAAGTGTTCGGTGGATGCGACGAACATTGACAACTCCATCTTCTTCCCCGCAACTCCGTCGACGAACAAAGATCAAGGTAGGGGTTAAATTCATTTAAGTGCCATGTTCTTCCTTTCTTTTAAAATGAATAATGAGAGTGTTTTCATTTTTGCGGGTGAGATGTTGAGCTTCGTTCTTATGAACCGATTTCTATCACCCTAAACGTGGAGGGTGCGGGCCAACCTAACATGGCCCGAATCCCTCCATCGATCTTTCTTTTGTGATGTTCTTCGACGTGATGATGAAACGATGAGGCGACGAAGGTGAAAGGCATCGACCGCGCTACCAGCGGTCTGTGTAACTCGCGCCACCCTCACGGTGCTTTAACCGAACCAGCTCCCCCGCCCCAGCCGGAGCCATTCCACCACACCGGACCACACCTCCCAGCTTTTGGCCGCCCGTCGGCCTCCCGTGCGCCCCGGCCAAACCGCACCGGCTCGAGCCGCGCCGAACCGTGCCTCCCAGCCGCTCGACATCCGATGCGCCCCGGCCGAACCGTGCTGGGTTGAGCCGTGCCAGCCCGTGCCTCCCAACCCATGCCTCCCGGCCTCTCGGCCCCCGACTGACCCACCGGTCTCCCGGCCCCCCATGTGTCGCGATGCCCTCCCGACCGCCCGTGCCTCCCAGCCCCACCGGCCCAGCTCACCATGGCCGAACCATGCGACACCCTGGCTAAACCCCACAGGACCGCCTCACCACGACCGTACCGGACGGTGCCCCGACTGAACCACACCGGCCCACGCCTCCCGGCTCCCAGACGTCCGCTAACTACCCGACCTCCCGGGCCTAGCCACCCGAGCCACGCCCCCCCGCGGCGCTGGCCGAATCGGCCTCAGCCATCCGGGCCAAGCCGCTGATCCACGCCCCATGCACGCCTGGTTGACCCGGCCTTCCGTGCCCCTCACGGCGTCTCCGGGCTGAACCGAACCGCTGCTGGTCTGTGCCCTCGCGACCTGTCTGCACCCTCAAGGCCTTCACGGCCAGCTGGGCCGGGCCCAAACCAATGGTTTAGGCCCTGCCAAACCTAAACCGGGTCGGCCCAGACTAAGTCGGGTCGGGTCGGTCCGTCCGGGTCGGGCTGGACTCAGGCCCACTATGACCCTTTTACTTTCTTTTGGCCATATCTTTGGCATAATACGTCCGTTTGACGAACCGTCAGAAATGCTGATTTTCTTGGAGTGTGATGGTCCCTTTTTGTATACCCCACTAGAGTTTTGGGTATAGTTGAGATACAATCAGGTTGGATCGAGCATGAATCCAACTGGGCCCCCAGGACTAAAATGCAAATAACTCTCAGACCGGGCGTCTAATTGACGCACCGTTTGTGGCATTGGGTTTCTTTTGGAAAGATAGATCTTTTGGATACATCAACTTTAGACTTCATGGCATTTGATGTATAGAAACGTGGCTTGAGGAGCAGACCCTCCCGGAATTAAGCATGCTTTGTGTGGAACCCTGTGGCTGGCTGCGCTCTGACTGCTGTTCTTGGATCCTGCATGGGTTCAACAGCTCTGACTACTGTTCCTAGATCCTGTGTGGGTTCAACAGATCTGTCTACTATTCCTGGATCCTGTGTGGGTTCGACAGCTCTGTCTACTATTCCTGGATCCTGTGTGGGTTCGACAGCTTTGTCTACTGTTCCTGGATCCTGTGTGGGTTCAACAACTCTGACTACTGTTCCTGGATCCTACGTGGGTTCGACAGCACTGACTACTATTCCTGGATCCTATGTGGGTTCGACAGAATAGATGATTTAATGGCTACATCTAATCATCTCTAACTCTCTACATAAGTTGTATACCTGTGTGAGCTGAGTCAGTAACTTTGTGTTTTCCTCATGTTTGAGATGGTTATTTGATAACTTAGGTATATGTATAGTCATATACCGAAGTGGGGTTATCTGTTGATTTCATACCTTGTGTTTTATCTTTGTTGGATTTTGTGAGACTTTGAGGGTCTCGGGGTTTCTACTGAGTATCGTTATACTCACCCCTACACGGGCTATGCCCGCACCTCATTGTGTTGTATACAGACAACAGACAATACTGACCAAGGCTGAGAGTACCAGGACTGGACATTACCTGGAGGTGGACCTTGTGGCGAGACGGTATACAGAGGAGACAGACAAATGTGGAGTGCTGATGAGGCGATCTATACCTACCCTTCAGGTAGGAACCTCATAGGACGACTCAATGGTTGTTTTTCCTATTTCCTTAGTTGTACTTGTACCTTCAGTTTCTTGTAATTTCTAGTTGGGCTTGTATTCCGGCCCCTTTTTACTTACTGTACTCACTTGTCGGTTATTCAGTTTCCTCGTGATCGTATCTGCTGTGTGTGTTTACAGGTTATAAAGGCAATGCCTTCCCCATTTTAGGAAATTACGCCTTTGGTCCTAGTAGTTAGCCCCTGGCCTATAGAAGACGGGCTTGGGGTAGTCATGGCATGAGCCTTAGGGGACAGGTCGTGACAGGTGCCCTTTTATAAGATTGGGGAGGGTCACCTTTGGAAATACCAAAACTATTAAATTAATATAAATTAATTTTTAAATTCAAATGCCTCCAGAGTGGATTACTTAGAAGATAATATGAGTATAGGTCTAAATACTCTCAACAAATAAAATTTAGACATGTTTTGATTTTATTTTAAACCTTATCATTTTGATTTATCCTTATTTAATCTATTTAATTTTAATTGTGGTAATAATATTATAAATATTAAATGGTAATAAATATTTACTTATGTGTTGTAAATTGTCCATAATTGGATAATTTATGACATTTTAGAACTTATAATATTTACTTTGTAATTTTTAAATATTTTTGTGATTTTTAAATAATTTAATAATATGTTATTTTTATAAAATATCAATTGTGTAAATTTTGACACTATTTATTTATTTGAATTTAAATAAAATCCACAAAGAAGAAAACTTTGACAGAAAATATTGAATATACTTATAACATAACATAGTCACCTATAAAATTCATAGAGTACCTTAATCAATTAAAATTATATTTCTTTTAATATTTCTAAAACCATTTATTTGATATTTCTATTAATAAAATAATTTCTGAATCACTATTGTGTCATCATTAATGGTAATTATTTAATCTATAAAAATTATAAATAAATTTCTATGATGTAGGAAATTATTTTAAATTTCCAAATACTACCTATTGTCAATATTATATCCAAGTTATACATATATTAAAATTAATATACTTATATAAAATGAGATTGGGACATTTTGTCACATTCATTAGTTTTTATTATATTCACATCATATTCATGGGAAAGTGGACATTAAGTTATTATATTTTAAAAAATAGATTATAAGGGTCGAATTTAGTCATCCAATAGGATTTTTATAGGCTTTAAGGCAATTTTATAATATTATTTTTACCTTTAATTATCTGATTTACCTTCAACCATGGTAATAAAAATAATTACCAAAGTTACTATTAATAATGAAAAAAATAAAATTATCCTATTAACATAATTTGGAACTAATAATTCCAAATATGGATTCTATTTTTTAAAATTCAAAACCCAGAAGTTTTAGTAATTAATTTAAAATCAATCCTGTTTTCGGAATGAGAGAATGTGTTTTTAAAAGTTAAAACATTGCAAAATATTGAAATGTTTTTACATATGAAATCAATGTAAAATTAATGGTAATGACATAAATTATATTTAATGATAAAAATATATTCTATTTATAATTTAAAACCATCCAATATTATAATTTATCCATATAAATTATTTTGATGAAAAAAGTTGTTTTCACTTAAAATTTAGTGTATTTTTACTATTCATCAAAACATAAATATTATCAGAAAAATATAAGAAATTAATCCAAATTAATTTTTTATATTATTATTTAAAATAAAATGTTTATGTTTTCATATAAAAATTATTAATGTGTCAAAATATTTATTTAAAAGGGGTTCACCATTCAAAGGTGTAAGATTACCCTTAAAAAAATATAGGTTTTATACGACAAATAGGGTTTATTCACACCCTATGATTAAAATATTCATTGGATGAAAATAAAAATTATTTTATTAAGTATATGAAATATATATCTCATTAATTTCATTACCAATAATAATCCACTCAAAAAAAAATCTAATTTATATTTTTCATAAATAATTGATAGCCAATGAATTCATAATGCATTTTCATAAGTTAGTTATACTTATTCCCGCTAACCTAACAGATGTTATTTAATGGTAATTTTATACTAAGGTCATACCCTAATTCTTTTAAACTCATGATTTCATACAATTTAAGCTACTAAAGAATTAAAATTATTTAAAGAAAATATTTTATAAAAACATCCAGGTGTTACATTATACCCCCTTAAACTGAATGTCTACCTCGAAATTCATCACTTGGAAACAAAAAGATGAGGAAAAACCTCCCTCATCATATCCTCAAGTTCCCATATAACTTCCTAAAATTGTTGGTTCTTCCATAAAACTTTAACCAAGTGAGTGGTCTTGTTTTGTAGAATTTTTTCACTGTGATCCAGAATCTCTATTGGTTGTTCTTCATAAGGAAGATCTTACTCCAGCTGTATGAATTCTGAGTTTAGTAAATGTGAAGGATCAAGTATGTAATTTATCAAGAGAGATACATGGAACACATCATGAACTTGAGAGAGATTCATTGGAAGCTCCAATCGGTAAGCTACCTTCCCAACACGATCCACAATTTCAAAAGGACTAATATACCTAGGGATCAACTTGCACTTATTTCCAAATATCATTACTCTATTATAGGGAGATATTCCTAGAAATAACTTATCACACACTTAAAACTCTAGGTATTTTCTTCGGTTGTTAGCGTAACTTTTTTGTCGACTCTGAGATGCTCTTATGAGTTGTTGAATAGATTTGACCTTTTCTGCCATTTCATCAAAAAGATTTGGTCCTAATAGTTTTATTTCCCGAACTTCATTCTAGAAATTTGGAGTTCTGCACTTGTTTCCATAGAGGGCTTCAGAAGGCACCATCTGAATACTGGAGTGAAAGCTATTATTGTAAGAAAATTCCACCAAAGGTAAATGTTGATCCCAACCACCTTTGAAATCCATAGAGTAGGATCTCAACATATCTTCCAAAGTTTGAATTGACCTCTTAGATTGACTGTCTATCTATTGATGATAAGAAGTGATGAAACTTAACTTTGTATCTAGATCCTGCCAAGGACTTTTCAAGAACTTAGAGTTAAACCTTTGATCCCAATCAGATATAATGGAAAGTGGTACTCCATGCAATCTTACCACTTCCTTTACATATATCATAACAAGATAATCAAGAGATAAATCCTATCTAATAGAAATGAAGTGTGAAAACTTCATAAGGCGATCAACTATAACCCATATAGCATTATTTCTTTTGGATGTTTTGGGAAGTCCAACAAAAAATTCTATAGTGATATTTTCCCATCTCCATTCTAGTATGGGTAATGGTTATAACATCCCCTTATAATTCTGTATATCATCCTTAACTTTCTAACAAACTAAGCATCAAGATATATATTTAGTAACATTTATTTTCATTCTATCCCACCAGAAATACACTTTTTGGTCCCTATAGATATTTTTGATTCTAGGGAGAATAGAGAATGAATAACTATGAGCTTCATCCAATATATCCTTCTTTAATTCTAGTATGGGTGGAATACAAACTCGATTATTAAACCTCATTATTTCATCACAATCAAGGTTGAATTAAAGAGCACATCTCACCTTCTTTTTTAGCTCTACATCTTCCTTATATGACTCCTTAATCTTTAATTGTATAGATGGTTGAACATTCATTTGAGAAAGATAATATTTCTCCCCTTCCATTAAAATTTCAATATCCATCCTTTGAAAATAAATAAATAATAGATCTTTTTTTATCCTCATCATGGATAGGATGGCATGGTCTTGCTGACTCAAAGCATCTAACACCTTTTTCTCTTTCCCAGGGTTGTAATATATTGAGATTTAATAATATTTAATCAACTCCAACCATATTCTTTGGTACATATTCATCTCCTTTTGTGTGAAAATATACTTTAAACATTTATGATCAGTATAAATATCACACCTTTCACCATAAAGATAATGCCTCTATATCTTTAATGAAAATATTACCACAGCTAACTCCAAATCATGAGTTGGGTAATATTTCTCATGTATTTCCAAATTCCATGAGGCATAAGCAATTTCCAAATCATTTTTTATAAGAAAACATCCCAAACCCTTCTTGGATGAATCCCTATAGATCACAAACCTTTCTCCACTACAAGGCAGTTTGAGCACAGGTGCACTGGCTAATCTTATTTTTAGCTCTTTGAAATTATCTTCACATTCTTCTGTCCATATGAACTTAACTCCTTTTTGAGTCAACTTGGTGAGTGGATTAGACAATTGTGAAAAATATTTCAAAAAAAGTCGATAACATCCATTCAAACCAAGAAAACTTCAGATCTCAGTTACCATTTTTGGTGTCTTCTAACTTTAAAAAACTTTTTTTGATGGATCCATAGATATCCCATCTCTTGAGATTATGTAACCCAAAAATGAAACTTTTTAAATCCAAAATTCACAATTTTTAAAATTTTTATAAAGATTATATTTTCTCAAGGTCTTCAGTACAATTCTCAAGTGGTCTTCATGTTCTTCCTTGCTCTTTGAATAAAAAAGATATCATCTATAAAGACTACCACAAACTGATCAAGATAGTCTCTAAAGACTCTATTCATTAGATCCATGAAGTTAGCATGGAAATTAGTTAGACTAAAAGGAATCACTATAAATATGTAGTGTCCATACCTTGTACGGAATTTCATCTTTGGTATATCCTCCTTGTTGACCCTTAATTGATGATATCCTAAATAAAGATAAATCATGGAAAAGTATTGTGCTCATCATATTTGGTCGAATAAGTCATCAATGTGGGGAAGATGATATTTTTTCTTGATAGTGATCTTGTTAAGTTCTCGATAATCAATGCAGAGTCTTATTGATCCATCTTTCTTCTTAAAAAATAGAATAGGCGATCCCTAAGGTGACACACTAGGGTGTATGAATCCCTTATCAATATTCTCTTAGAGTTTCTTCTTTAATTCCTACAACTCAATTGGGGATTTTCTATAAGGTGTTTTTAAAATAGGAATAAAACCTGATATGAGTTCTAATGAAAATTCAACTTCATGATTTAGTGGAAGAACTGGAAATTAATTTGAAAAGACATCATAAAACTCCCATACAATGGGTGTATTCTTAATCGTGAGTTTCTCCCCAACTATTTAATATAAATAACCTTCATTTATAGGAATCAAAACCCATTAGATGGAAGAAATTTCTATTAGAAGGTTATATTCATCCTTGCATCGATAGACGATCATATATTTATCTAGAATATGAAATGTGACTTCCCTTCATTGGAAATTGGTATGATCTCCATATAGATAAAGCCAATCCATGCCAAGAATCACATCAAATTCCACTTTAGGAAGGATCACAAGATTTTCAGGTAGCAATTTCCCACAAAATTCAACCGAAGAAGAATTATAAACTTTTGATGTGACTGTTGTGACATTAGGAGTCACCACATATAACAAAATATCTATTTTTTGAGGTAATATGGTGATACCCTTAAAAAATTATTCAGAAATAAAAGAGTGGGTGGATCCAAAATCAAATAAAACATTTTCTACTTTAGAGTGTATGGTAAGTGTACCTTTCACCACTTTATTATCATATTCCACATCATCTATAGTGATCGCATGTGACTTTTCTTTGTCTTTAGCCTTAAGAGTTGGTTTACGTCGATCATCATCAATAACCCTTGGATTAGGGAATTGATTGGCATAATTCCCCATTTCCTTACACTTGTATCATTGAAGCGTAGAAGGTGAATTCTGTGTAACCTTTTCTTTTTTCGCATCATTAGACATATTTTTTCCATCACTTTGGCATTCAACTTCCCAATGACCTTATTTTTCACACTTAAAACATTTAATAGTACATTTAAGACAATTTCCTCCATGTTTCTTTCCACACTTTGACAATGAGGTAAAATAATCTTCTTTTTAGTGTGGTCTTTTGATTTTCCTTTGAATTATATTTTTATCTTCTTATAAAATCCATAGGACTGATGGGTTACTCCAATCTCCATCTCAACCTTGAGAGCACATTGAATGATTTCCTCATAACTGTTAAAGTCCCTTTTGGCTAATGCCCTTCAGAGACTTGGTTTTAAGCCACTAAAAAATCGATTAATTTTACTCTCAGGTTGGATAATAATTCAAGAAGAATAGATTGAAAGTCTTGTAAAATTTTCTTCATAGGTACAATCAGATTCATCATCCATTTTCTTAAGTTTAAGGAACTCCTTATCTATATTTGTTTGAAGAATATAAGGAGATTACTTATTGAAAAATAGGTTCTTGAACTTATCCCATTCCATGTACTCAATTTCATCTCTTTGACTAGTATTCATGACAAGATTCCATAATTGATTAGATTCAACATACAAATTATAGACTAATAATATGAATTTATCATATTTAGAACATTGTAGAACTGAAAATATCTTTTCAGGGATACTGATCCATTGTTTAACCACTAGTGAATCAGAACACCCGCTGAAATATGGTGTACACTGCCTCATGAAGGACTCAACAAAATGTTTCTCCCTCCTTTTCTCGTTTAGAAGTCATGCATGATTCATAGCTTGAGAAAGTTGTGTGAGAATGGATATAATATTTTTCATTCCAGCTCCCATGTCATTTGGTTTCTCAAGAGTAAAATCATTGCATTACCCATCACATCCATCATTAACGTGATTCCTTCAAGTTCTATCCATTGAATAAAATCAAGAAACATAGTGTGAGAAACAAAAATCATAATTGAAAAAACACATAAATAAATAATTTAGAACACTTTAGGTTTTATCCTAGGTTATTCATGGTCATTTCTAAAACACTATAATTGTATCTTATACTTAGACATATCCTTAGGGTTTTTACTAAGGCTTTCTCATCCTAGTTTCCGAAGGATAACTATACCTTTCTTCTAATAACAACTATAATGAACCATAATTTACAGAAATTGATATCAATTCAAAATTTAAGTATATCTATTACAATATATAATAAAACCAAGATAGGACCATATAGTTATAGTGTCTTTAGAAACTAGGAGACATAAACAATTGGTTTATAAAACATCTACATTGTCTCCCACATATTTCTTCATAACTAGACTCCTTTCTGACATAGATTACTTAATACCATTATTCATGACCTAGGGAAAAGAAACATATGAAATGGTGATATCAAATGATCAGTAAGGGTATAAAAAGGAAATATCAATCATATCATAATCATAATACATAAGAACATAACATTTTAAAGTCTTATCCTGCATACAAAAGATCATGATATCATGTCATGGGATAAAATTTCATAATAATTCATGGATATAATCCAAAAAGACATAAAATAAGACATAAAGTTTTGTGTAATACACATTAGAATTGAAAATTATAGTAGTCAAGGCTCATTTCCAAGACCATCATAGCGGAAAAATTCCATTAATGAACCGGGTTTACATGTCGTTCCAGACCTATATTACTAAACCAGATTTACTTCTCTTTCCATTCATTTATATCTCATGAGATATAAAAATTTACCCAATTAATTTTAGGAAGATATATGTCCCACACAACTCATAATGAAATCATTCTTACATATTCCACAAAACATAAACCATTCATTCTAGAATAACCCAAGGAATACAAAATTGGATTCTTAAACATCATTCCATCATAATATATATAAAATAAATGGATTTCATAAAAATAATCCCATCATAAACACAATAATATTTAAGTAATAATTGGTATATAAACATAACCCTATGACATATTATATGTAAAAGATTTTTTATAAAATACTTGAAATTAATTCTTGAGAAAAATACCCTTTCTTCTTCATTTTTTTTCTTTTCTAAAAAATCAACACAATTTTAAAAGAAAAGAATTTAACTAAAAATACACTTGAAATATTATAATTTAATATTAATGTAAATAAGGTGTTATTAAAGTTTAATAATCCATTCATACTTTATAATTTTAAAAAAACATTCTGCTCATACTTTTTCCAGAAAAGTCAAAAAGTACCTCAAAATGAATAACGACAAAAGAGTCCTTTCATATTGTTTAATAAAAATTAACCAAAGGGTAAAATTAAATTAATTTTTTTATAATAATAGAAATAATATTACCTAGGAAACAAGTATGTGTATGATAAATATTCCCCAATAAATACTTAGGTATAAACAATCTCAAATAAAAAATGAGATTGAAAATTTTTCCATTACCTCGTACTTTCTGTAAGTTGAGGGTGTGATAGAATCCTGTATAATGGTTAAAGTATGTTATTAAATTATAATAGAACCATATAAATATTTATGATATCATATATGGTCCTATTATATCATTTTGTTAATAGTGTTTCAATATTTCCATTATTTCGAGTGTTAATTACTTCATTTTCCCATTCCTATTTTGCCATGTAAGTCATGTTTGTTATGATTAGTATGTATTTTATTCATGTAAAGAATGAAATTAAGTTCATAATTATTTTTTTTACTCATCATATAAATTTTATAATCATTCTTGAATTGTTAACGTGGAAAATGAATCTCATTGCTTCATGGAGACAGTAGGCCGTACGTATGCACGAGTGACGATATCATTCCCTTGATGGTTAAATGGTATGGAATTGGATGGTAAATTAATTATAAATAATAATTATCATATTATATTCATTATTTAAATCCATAATAATCATAATTATACCCATCCAAATAAATTATTGTTGAATAACAAATTACACCACGACGTGGAGATAGTAAGCCGTACGTACACACGCATAGTGATATTTTTATTCATAGGATGGATAAAAGAAGGTATAAGGTTGTCACATAATTGTAATAACATCTCATAATGTTGAATATCATTTTATTTATTACTTTATTATGTAAAAAACATAATAATAGGAAGTATAATAAGAAAAGAATTTTGAAATGGGTGATAAAACAATTACCTCTTTTTCGAGTATCACCTTTTGATTTTCACAAAAGGCCTCCTTAGAATGACTTTCTGCCCAAATTTTTGACTCTAGGATGAAGTGAATAAAGTTTTTAGAGTAAATGGGCAGGTTATGGACAATAAAAAGGTTTTTAGAGGTGTTATTAAAAGAGAATGATAGTTTCCCTTTTATAAGAGAGGGGAGGGGCACCTTTAGAAATACCAAAAATATTAAATTAATATAAATTAATTTTTAAATTAAAATGCCTAAAAAGTGGATTATTTATAATATAATATGGGTATGGGTATAAATAATCTCAACCAATAAAATTTATACATGTTTTTATTTTATTTTAAACCTTATCATTTTGATTTATCCTTATTTAATCTATTTAATTTTAATTGCGGTAATAATATTATAAATATTAAATGGTAGTAAATATTTAATTATGTGTGGTAAATTGTCCATAATTGGGTAATTTATAAAATTTTAGACCTTATAATTTTCACTTTGTAATTTTTAAATATTTTTGTGATTTTTAAATAATTTAATAATATGTTATTTTTATAAAATACCAATTGTGTAAATTTTGACACTACTCATTTATTTGACATTAAATAAAATCCACATAGAATATAACTTTGAAAAAATATTTAATATACTAATAACATGTCATATTGACCTATAAATATCATTTATAAGCTTAATTAATTCAAATTATATATATTTTAATATTTCCAAAACCATTTATTTTATATTTCTATTAATAATATAATTTCTGAATCACTATTGTGTCATCATTAAGTGTAATTATTTTATCTCTAAAAATTATAAATAAATTTATATGATTTAGGTTATTTTTTTATCTTTCCAAATACTACCTATAGTCTATATTATCTTCTAGTTATCCATATATTAAAATTAATATACTTATATAAAATGAGATTGTGACATTTTGTCACATTGATTAGTTTTTATTATATTCATGTCATATTCACGGGAAAGTGGAAATTAAGTGATTAAATTTCTAAAAATAGATTATAAGGGTCTAATTTAGTTATCCAAAAGGATTTTTATAGTTGTTAAGTTAATTTTATAATATTATTTTTACCTTTAATTACCTGATTTACCTTCAACCATGGTAATAAAAATAATTACCAAAGTTTCCATTCATAATGGCCAAAAATAAAAGTAACATATTAACATAATTTGGATATATTGATTCAAAATATAGATAACATTTTTAAAAATTCAAAACACAGAAGTTACGGTAATTAATTTAAAATCAATCTCATTGTCGGAATGAGAGAACGAGTTTTTAAAAGTTTAAACATTGCAAAAGATTGAAATGGTTTTACATATGAATTCAATGTAAAATTAATTATAATGACATAAATTATATTTAATGATAAAAATATATTATATATATAATTTAAAACCATTAAATATTATAATTTAACAATATAAATTATTTGGATGAAAAAAGTGGTTTTCACTTAAAATTTAGTGTATTTATACTATTCATCAAAACTTGAATGTTATCAGAAAAATATCATAAATTCATCTAAATTAATTTTTTTATATCCCTATTTAAAATAAAATGTTTATGTTTTCATATAAAAATTAATAATGTGTCAAAATCTTAATTTAAAAGGGATTCACCATTCAAAGGCGTAAGATTACCCTTTAAAAAAATATAGGTTTTTATACAAAAAATACGGTTTATTCACACCCTATGATTAAAATATCCATTTGATGAACATAAAAAATATTTTATTAATTATATGACACATATATATCATTAATTTCATTACCAGTAGTAATTTACTAAATAATAAAAATATCTAATTTATATTTTTCATAAATAATTGATAGCCAATAAATTCATAACGCGTTTTCATAAGTTATTTATACTTATTCCCACTAACCTAAAGAATAGTCTATAATGGTAATTTTATAATAAGGGAATCTTTCAGTTCTTTTAAACTCCTGATTGCATGTAATGAAATCTACCAAAGAATTAAAATTATTTAAATAAAATATTTCATAAAAACATCTGAGTGTTGCATACACTTTGGCTTAGGATAAATCTTCTTATGTACCTCTTTGCCTTGTTAAAAATCCTCTCATGTAACTTTTTATCTTAGAATAAATTATCCCTTGTACCTTTTTCCGTGGGATAAATCCTCCCATGTACCTTTATCTTGGGATAAATCCCTTCGTATACCTCATTTTCATGGGATAAATCCACCATTATACCTCATTGGATTGGGATAAATCATCCCATATACCCTTTTGAGCTCATGCGACATAAAATTAAACCAATTAATTGGAGGGAGATATAGGATCCCACCCATCATCATTCATGAATATGTGTTCCACTTAAAATCAACCATAAATATATCTTAATGAACCCATAGAAAAAGAATTGGTTTCTTAAACCTTTCAAAAACATCACATAACATGAACTTAAGAAATCATAGATTATCAAAACTCACATTTTACAAAATAAATCATATCATAATGACATATATCAGGTGATAAAAAACTTCACTTCATCAAAGATAAACCTCAAAGTGTAAATAGATGTGAAAATACAGAAATTTTCCCAAAACATTTTAATACATTGAAGTGTAAATTACTTTTAAAAACATTTTTGTGAAGGTAAAGAGAATATTTTTGAAAAAATTAATTTAAATATTTCTAAATAAAACATCCTTGAAAATACATAAAATTTATAAAAAATATGAAGTGAAAATACTTTGAAAAATTTTACTTCTTAAAATAATATTTAATAAAGGAGACTTGAGAAAGGCATAAAGTCTTTAAAAAGGGAAGTGAAAATACTTTAAAAATTTTACTTTTAAAATAATCATTTAATAATAGATAATTGAAAAGGAATTTAGGTTTTAAAATAAGGGAAGAAAAAACATTTTGAAAATTTTTACTTTTATAAGAATCTTTAATAATGGAACATTGAAAAAGATGTAAAATTTATCAAAAAAATGTGGAGTGGATGATACAAGTTTTATTTTGAAAGGATGGGAATAACTTTTGAACATTTTTAAATAACATTATTGAAAACCCACATCATTAAAAAGGTTAAATAAACCTTTTCCTTAAAAGGAAATAATTTTAATTAAAGGATCATTGGAGATAAAAATAATTTGAGTTTCCATTAGGGAAAATAGAACATTGGTGGGAAGTAAAATCATGGACAGGTAAGGAAAATCCATTAAAATAAATCAGAATTATGCTTAACAAAAATAAATTTAAACAAAACAATATAATCATAAAGGTAGAATAATTTGGTGTGAAACATAATTTCCTGGGAAAATTAGGTGGAAATACAACATAACATCATCATAGGGTAGTATAGATAAATCATGAAAGTTTATAGTCCAATAAAAGTGATTATAACCCAATGAAAATATTTGAGTCATAAAAACCCCTTACAACCTCTATAAATTTTGAATTAAAACCCCATGAGAGGTATAAAATTAAATAAAACATTTAATATCATGAAATATAAGAGTATCATGATAAAAAATGATAATAGAGAATTATTTAAACAATTGAAAAATAAAAATGGTGTATAACTTAATAATGTATCCATGGATTAAAATTTGAGATAAATAAACCTTAAGACCTAGGAAAAAAATTCAATAAAAAACCCAAAAAAGGGAGATAATATAATTAAATGTCAAATACCATTAATAAAATACAATTAATGAAATTTTATATCATTTAGGTAGTATACACACCTTTTAAAAAAATTTGTGTGGATCTAGTGAATTAATTCTAGTGTGATCATACCATAAATACAAACTAAGGGAAATTGAGATGAAATCCCCTCCCTTGTTATAGATTCATTCTGCACTCATGCTTAACTTTATTGGAGACTTAATATTTCCTTGGAAGTTCCCTTGAAATTAAAGGGCTTAGGCTAACTATTAGTGTCCATGAGATTATTTTTGTGGGTTAAAATTCTAGGGAGAGTAAAAGGGAGTATTTTTATGGAGGAAATTCATAGTGAAGTGTATCTTTGAAGGGTGGAAGCGATACTATTTTATAAGAGGAGAAAATAGGAACTTTTGGAAATATTCATCATTTTTCTATATTGTAATGACACTATTCAAGGGTAAATGACTCAATAGTGGACAAAGAAAGTGTATGAAAAAAATATAATGTCAAAACTCCTCTCGTCCATTAATTTTGATATAGGTTAATAATGATTTAAGTCTTTTTTTTATAATTTTAACCTTTTACCAAAATTAACTTTTATATTGGTAATTAATTTCTCACCTTGAAAATTTACATTAACAAAAAAAATTTAATATTGGATCATTTTACCTAATTTAAACCTTCTTATTTTAAATTTTAAAATCATTTTAACACATAAAATTTCTAAATCAGTGAAAAATTAATTTTAATGTAAACACACTTAATCACATAAATATAGTTTTCAGGAATTTTTTTTAAGATTTAAATTTATATATAATTAATAATAATCTTGGATGATGATGTTAATGAAATAAATTTATTTATTATAATAAATTAAATTTATAAGTATTTCAAGGAAATCCAAAACCAAATTTCACCATCTAAAAATTTAATTAGATTAAAGGACTGAAAATTGTTTTTTATTCAAGTAACATTTTAATTTAGTTTTTAAAAAATATTAGACATAAAATTATAAGTTCAAATAATATTTAAAAATGAATAATGTTATTACTTAAATAAATATTTTATTATTTTTTTTTTTTAATTTTCTAGGATAACCTTACGTAATGAAAAAAATCATAAAAATATCAATTTTTACAAAAAACCGTATTTTTCGAATGAAAATCAATAACTTTTTAAAAATTAAATGAATTAAATTTTAATGTTAGAATTTAAAAAATTAATTTTATTTTATAAAATTTAAATTCAAACTTTTTAAATTTATCTTTTAAAAGAAAATACATAATACAAAGACAATGAATTTTATTTAAAATATAAATTTTCAATATTAACTTCTATTAATTATTTACCTTATGAATATTTAATGGTCTACCACCATAATATTTTTTATAATTTTATTAATTACTTTCTCTTATTATGTTGTGGTTTTTTTATGTTTGGTGTAGCATGCAACACAAGTTACAGAACATAGTATGTATTTTAAAGGATCCAAAATCTCTGGTCGTTACATTCACCCCCCTAAATGAATTACTTATCCTTAATTTTAATTATCACTTACTGATGTAGATAGTTAAAGGATTCCATATGATTGATATAACTTGAGAGTTAATTTTTAATGTGTTATCAACCTTAATAATTTAGGTGAGATTATAAAACTCATCTATTCCTTCATAATAGGTATATCCAAATATTGAGTTTCTTTTTAACCATTTGAGCTAAAAATCCTTCATTATTAGGTATCATGAATCCTATAATGGAATCAATTTTCTAATAGGGATCGTAGTCATCCTTTTAATGATATATGATCATAAGTTGTTTTGAAATATGAATTGTGAGTTCCTTATTCTCACAATTAATATGGAACCCATGTTAAGAGAGTTATTCATTGCCCAAAATCACATTAAATAACCCTAAAGGTAGAATTAATAAGATTAACATGAATAGAATTACCATAAAAATTATATAGGGAAACAATAATAATATAATATAAAATCAAATCATTAGGGTGTTGATTTGATTCCCTTAGAAAACATTCTAGGACTACTAGGGTGGTTGGAACTAGATTCAAATTAGATATCCAAAAATATAGATTAGAGGGTGAGTATAAATTTTAACCTTCTTTTTCATGACCTACTTTTAGTAGTAGGGATAACATAGGATTTACCTTGTTTCCTTAGTTTAAGAGGTTGTTGGTTTTTATTATCCTCACTAGCTGTTGGGTTAGGGCATCATTTTGTATAATTCCCAAACTCTAGAAATTTGAGGTAGTGGAAATTATTCACCTCCATTTCATTGATTATATTATTCATCCCAACTTGAAAATAATGAACTCTATGGATAATCCTTATACACTTGAAACACTTTATTATTCCTCTAAGGCATTCCCTTGGGTTCTTCTTCCCATATTTTTGACATGTAAGAAGTTGAATATTTTTTCCATTTATCTTCCTTTATCATCTTCAACACCTGTTCTTCTATGAAACTCTATATTTATATTATTTAGTGAGTTTTAATATTTGTAAAGACTCAAGTTACTAGTCATAAATTGAGATAGTTGGCTGAAAATAACCACAAGGTTTTCAATTCCATCTTGTATCCCACTTGGTTTATCAAAACTATATTGTATATCACATCCATAATTAACTTGGTTTCTCCTTTATCAAACCATTTCTAAAACCAAAATATTTATTCATAAGTGATCAATATTTACATCATAAGGGAATTATGGAATACTTAACCTTGAAATGTGTTACTCTTTTAAACCATCACATTATATTTTTGTTCAACCTAAATCACTCTTGATTAAAACTAGGTTTATTTAGATTAGGTTCTCCCACACTTCGTATCCTAATTCCTTTAAATAATAAATCATTTTTAACGTCTTATAAATATAATGTGATTAACCAAATCATATACCCTAGGAGTGTTAAACCACATGTGCAGTTAGGCCTCTTTGTCCTGCAGCTAGTGATGATTGGGTTAATACCTAACACACCCTCTTTGGGGTTATTACCACTAGGTACATATATTCTAGATCCTAAATCCACTTGCAATATCTATATTAGGATTTATTTATAGTGAAAACCATTGACTCAAGACTTTCCCAATAGTTCTTGATATCATCCTATATTGAGACTCATTCCTTATAATTTTTCTTAGTATTTTCACTAAAGTTATCTAAACTAATCTCTAAATATAACTAATCTAATATCTAAAAATGACTAAACCTTTACTTTGATACCAACTATAGATAACCAAGATAAAAAACATAAATAATACATTTTAACATGATTTTATTAGTACATCTCACCAATAGTTAAAAAATTCGAGGACCGATGGGTTTAGTGTCTTGAAGATTGACTACATAAACATATTATTTTACTAAACTTGAGAAAATTACCCTATAATGTTACTCCTCTAGACCCTTTTCTTGATATCTCACATGAAATAACCATCTCTATAACCTAGGGATTAGAAACATAAGAAAAGGGTGAGCTCAACCACTTAGTAAAGGAAAACTTATCATAAAGTAATATATCATAAACATGGAGGAGAACAAGAGGAAGACATAAATGTCATAATAAAATATCAAAATTCCTTATATGATAATCATAAAACATTTTAGAGTAACAAAAGATCATAAAAATATAATTAAGGAATCATAAAAGATATGACATGTCTCAAACAAATATCAATAATCATATAACATGTGAGCATGACATAAAAGTGAAAAATAAATTAAAAATAAGGTATAATCATGAAAACTTGTCATTTTAGGGAAATTAAATTCATCTTGAAAATTTAACATAATCTTATGAATAATTTGGAAATGTGGAGAAACTATAAGCATAGGAAAATTACAACAAACAAAATTAGTGTACATTATTGGGCTTGGAAAAATCCTCCCATGTACCATTAGGCCTAGGATAAAACCTTCCATGTACCCATTTATCTTAGGGATAAATCCTCATGTTTACCCTTTGTATTGGGATAAATCATCATGTGGACCTCATTGGATTGGGATAAATCTTATTATGTACCTCATTGGTTGGGATAAATCCTCTCATGCACCTTTTTTTTGGGATAAATCCTCTTATATACCTTTTGGCTTTGTAAAATCATCCAGTATACCTCATTGGCTTGGGATAAATCCTCCAATGTACCTCATTGGCTTGGGATAAATCCCCATGTACCATTTTACTTTGGATAAAACCTCCCATGTAACTTTTGGATTGATATAAATCCTCTCATGTACCCTTTGAGATCATGCGATATAAAATTATATCGATGCATTGGTGGGTGATATAGGACCCCACTCGTCATCATCCTTACAAATATGTTCCACTTAAAATAAATCATAAACATATCTTAGTGAACCCATGAAAAAATAATGGGTTTCTTAAAAATTTCAAAAATATCACATAACATGAACTTAAGAAATTATATAATATAAAATCTCTCATTTTCCAAAATAAATCATATAATAATATCATATAGATGGTGATAAAAATATCAATTCCTGAAATATAAACCTTGAAGGGTAAATATATGTGAAAATAAAAAAGTATTCACAAAAAATTTTAAAACATTGAAGTGAAAATTACTTTAAAAAACATCATTGTGATTGGAAAGAGAAGAATTTTGAAAACCTTAATATAAAGAGTTCCAAATAAAACAACCTTCAAAATAAAAAAATTTTATCAAAAATTTGAAGTTAAAATACTTTTAAAACTTGAAATTATTAAAATAATATTTAATAAAGGAGAGTTGAGAAAGTTATAAAGTCTTAAAAAATGGAATTTAAAATACATTTAAAACTTTTACTTTTAAAATAATATTTTATTAATGGATAATCAAAAAATACATTAAGCTTTCGATAAAAGGGGAGTGAAAATATTTTGAAAAAATTTAATTTTAAAAGAATCATTAATAATGGGACATTTAAAAAGATATAAAAGTAATCAAAATAAAATTTTGAGTGGATGATAAAACTTTTATTTCAAAAGGATGGAAATTCCTTTTGAACATTTTTAAATAACCTTTTTGAAAAACCAAATTATTAAAAAGGATAAAGAAACATTTTCCTTTAATAGAAGTAAGGGAAATAGAATGATCATTGGATATAAAAACAATTTGGGTTTCTATTTGGTAAAGGATAACATTAGTGGGAAGTAAAAACATGGATAGGGAAGAAAAATTTATTAAAATAAATGAGAATTATTCTTAATAGAAATTCATTTTAACAAAACAATAAAATCATAAAGGTAGAATACTTTAGTGTGATACATGATTTCCAAATAAAATTAGGTATAAATACAACATAACATAATCATATTGTAGAACAGATCAATCTTGAAAGATTATAGTATAAGAAAATTTATTATAACCCAAAAAAAGTTTTGAGTCACAAAAACCTCTTAAAACCTTTGTAACTTTTGAATCAAAGTCCCATGAGAGGTATAAATTTAAATAGAACATTTAATATCATTAAATATAAGAGGATCATGATAAAAAATGATAATAGATTAGTATTTACACTATTAAAAAGGAAACAAGACTTACATCTTAATCATGTCTCAAGGGATTCAAATTTGAGACAAAGAAACCCTTATGGCCTGGGTAAAAATTCAATTAAAACCCCATAAAAGATTGAGCATGGAATTATACATATAATACCATGAATAAAACATAATAAATTAAATTTTATATCAATTAGGAATTATAAAAACCACTTAAATAATATTTTTTTTTCAGAAATGTGAATTATGTATCAATGAAGGGAAATTGAGATGAAATCCTTTACCCATTTCCAGATTCATTCTGCTTACATGCTTATATTCGTTGGAGACTTGATATTTCCTTGGAAGTTCTCTTAAAATTAAAGGGAATAGGATAACTATGAATAAAAAGTGGAATTTATTTGTGGGAGAGGGTTATATAGAGAGAAAAAGGTAATATATTTAAGGACAAAATCAAAGTTGAAGTGCATATTTTATGGTTGGAAATGGTACCCTTTTAAAAGAGGAGAAAAGTGGAAGTTTTGGAAATACTCATATTAAAAAAATTTCATGACACTATTCAAGGTTCAATGAAAAAAAGTGGAAAAATAGGGGTTGTGGGACATGATAAGGTCAAAACCCCACTTATACATTCATTTTGACACAAGGTAAGAGTGATTTAAGGCTTTTGTTTTTTTTTACTTTTAACATTTTACCCAAATTAACTTTTACCCTGGTAATTAATTTTTAACCTTAGTAATTAACATTAGTGAAAAAATTCATAATGGATCCTTTTACCTAATATTGTCCTTCTAATTTCAAAATTTAAAATTATTTTAATAATTTTTTTTCTAAAGGTGTGAAATGTAAATTTTAAAATAAAAACACTTACTCGCATAAAAATAGTTTTTAGAATTTTTTTAAGGTTTAAATTTAAATATAAGATATAATTATCTTGGAAAATATTTTTAATGATATAAATTGATTTATTTCAAAAAAATAAACTATATGAGACTTTCCAGGAAATCTAAATCTAAATTTCACCTTCTCAAGACTTAATTAGAGGAAATAACCAATTTTTTTTATTTTTAAAGTAACATTTTAATCTAGTTTTATAAAATATTGGACATGGAATTATAAGTTAAAATAATATTTAAAATACATATTTCTATTACATAAATACATATTTTAGAACTTATATGGGTTTTAATTTCCCAGGATAAGTTTTCATAATGATAAAATCATAAAATGTTTTTTTTCATAAAAATAGTATTTTTCGAATGAGAATAAACCTTTTCAAAAAAATCTAAAATTTTATGCGAGGAACTAAAAAGTTAATTTTTTTTGTAATTTAAATTCTAAAATTTGTAAATTTAGATTTTAAAAGAAATATATGATACAAAGAAAATGAATTTTATTTAAAATAAACCTTTTTAATATTAATTACTATTAATTATTTACCTTATTAATATGTAATGGTATACCATATTAATTTCTATTATAAATTTATTAATAATTTTATATTATTATTTTTTGGTTTGTTTTGGTTGGGTGCAGCATGCGAAACATGTTATAAAACATAGTATTTATTTTAAGGATCCAAAATCATTGGTCGTTACAAGATGAGGGCCATGAAATTGAGGATTTTGACCCACTGAAATGAAGATAAAGAAAATCCTATGGCAGGGAGCGTCATGTCAGTCATGTGCATTTGACCCTCATGATATAAGAGTTGTTGATGAACATTACTACTCTTTGAAGGGTCATGACGACACTAGATGTTGGTGCCCACGTAGTCCGAATTCACTTTGGATTTATTTGAGAATTCCAGAGGTCAGATTCTATATGAAAATTGTTAGATTCCAAGTGTTCATTTCATGTTCATTATGAAATGGTGTGATTCAAGCATGGTTTGGTGTGGCGAAACATTGATGCTTGGGTGAGAGCACAATGAATAGTGTGGGTGGTTAATGATCTAACCACATAATCACATTAGAATTTAGGCTTAGAACTCAGTGTGTTTTTGGATGATCATGAATACCTTAGTGATCAAAGAATTTGGATATGGGATTTTAATAGCGTGTCAGTGGTGGAAGACAAGAATTTATGGGATGGGATGATAAAAGTAGTTCTAACCTATCATTTTGAGTGAGATTCGATGTAATGGGTTTAGAAATGCATCGATCATGTCCATTGGGGTGAGAAGGGTGTGGTTCAGGGTTTTGGATAGGGATTTTAATTGAAATATGGTGTGTTCAATTCCTTAGGTTGGTATTGAATACTCATTTAGTTCAGTTTATAACTAGGAATGCGAGTTGGTGATAATGTTATAAATTATGTATTCTATCATGGGTGGTGTTGATTAGGAAATAATATTCTAGGAAGAACACAATGGGTGGGATGATCATGTGATGTACATTTTTTAGTTGTTTTATTAAAAAATGGATGTAGTGTAGTATTGAATCAAACCTAGAGATGATTATGTTTTTTTGGAACTTTTCAAAAGAAATCCACTAGGCTGGAGAACGATGGTAGGTACCCAAGTATAAGTGTCATTGGATGTGTTTTTTTGGAATCATTATGCTTGGTAGTTCATTACTATTGAATACATGACGATGTTTAGGCTATATAGTCAAGTGTGATCATTGAGAAGTAGGTTGGTGGAGTGTTTGAGCCTGTTGGACCTTGACATTCAGAAGTGGCATGCCAACATGAACTTTGAGGCATGAACTCATGTAATGAATAGTCTTTAAAGTTAGATGAGGTGTTCAAATAACTAGAGTTGGGTGGAGGACTGGCTAGTGTTGACCGATGACATTAACCAGCTGGGTGTAATTCTAGTTTTGAGATTTTGAAGCACCACTCGAATCAGGATCCATGGTATTTTTGGTTGAAATATCTTTGTGTTATTATGCACAATCCAATATGGTTTTAAATGGTGGAGCTATTTAGGTGTGGTGACATCATTATCATGACTAGAATAATTCATGTGTTGGTTTATGGATCAATTCTTAATGATTATCAGGATATATCTTAGGGACGAGCTATTATATGGTGATTAGGTTGTAATACTCCACTCACTAGGAGGTATGGAGGTGTTTTATTTTTTGTTGATCCTTGATCAATATGATATTTTTGAGTGTGTTTCAAGTGTAATAGAGATGTTATTGAAAATTAGAGCCTCAGGACATAGATCCAGGGCCGCATCATGATACTACAAAACCATTGGCTAGTTGGTGGCCTTGGTAGTAGCTAGAGAGTGTGATTGGGATCACTGACTAGACAATGGAGGATAGCGGCTCACCAAGGGCCTCTAGGAAGGTTTTTTAATGGGGGGGGGAGTGGTCTATTCACCCCTTTTATATCCCTTAAACTTAACATAATTTTACCTTTTTTTATTTTCATAGTATCCATTACCAATCTCTCTATTCTCTCTCTCCATATTCTTTATGTTTCTCCTTCAATCCATGGATGTTTAAGATTTAATTTTGTGTGATCAGGATCTTAAGTTAATTATAAGAGTTTTTTGTATCCTCTTCCTTATTTCTTTCACTACCAAGTTCTTTCTCACCAAATTTATCTAATATTCCATATTTTCATGGATTTTTTATGGTTTCATGGTCTCTTCCAATTCAAGATAAACTAGCAGCCAATACTCAATGTGTAAACTCTTCTAAGGATGAGGTAGGTGGTCTCTAAGCCTAACTTATAGTCTTGCTAATTTTCGAATGTAATAAAATTGCGTGACCATGCTGGTATTTCAATATGTTGGTCTAATATTAAAAATTAAGTGTTTTTAAGTTTTATTTAGTTTAATTCCTCATTTAATATTCCTTGAACCATAGAAAAAGATAGTTCTATGTGGGGTTATCTTAGATGATATTTGACCTTATAAGATTTTGGTGTAAAAAATGGTTCACTAAGATTAAATGTTAAATGAGAAATTATGTTTTGAAACATTGGTTGTGGAATGGAATTTCATAACCATAGATAATTATAAAATGTATTTGAAATTTGGATTGAGTCTAATGGATTGGAAAGTATTGATTGTAAAAATGATTGAATATGTTTAAAATGTATTTTTATGAAATGAACATGAGATTTTGGAAGGACCTTGATATTGAGTAAAATGGTAAACTGTGGTTATGAAATGGATGTAGAATGTTATAAATTGAGTTTTTAACCTATGAATTGAAATGAATTATTAAATTATGGTGTTAATTAAATAGAGTGAAAATAGGAAAATATGATAATTTTTCATTTATATATTTTGAATGGAACACTATTTATTAAATACTTTGGAAAATTATTAGGCTTTTGTGAAATGAAAAGTGAGATTAATGAAATGGATTTTAATAATAGTGATTGGTTTTATTTTGGTAATTTGGTAGAATGTGTCCATAAAGAGGACCATGGAAATTTTAATATTAAATTGTGTCGATTGATAGGAAATTATTTCTTGGTAAATAAATAATGGATAATTGAGCTTCTCTTGTCTAAATGATTATTATGGTTGGAATTACTTGGGTGCCATCCGTTGGATTTAGTTTTGGATATGAAATTAGTAGAATACCTTGAGTGAGCATGGATTTCATTAGAATACTCACTTATATTCCATTGGAGTATGCCTCCATGGTTTAAAGGATGTATAAATCTAAGTAATTCCATGAGATACCTTGGATTCCTCACATATTCATGACTGAAAACACCTCAAGGTAGCCCCTCCTTGATTCAAACATTGTCTTATGTATTGACTTTCATAGATTAATTCTATGGATTCCATCAGGGAGCCCATGTGAATGTTGTAGGATGATATCCTTAGATTCATCTTCATTATATGAGACAAAATTTCATGGTCATGGAATTGGATTCTGGTCAATCCTAACTTTCTGAATTCCTTGTACTCATGTTTCTTTTGATTCAGTTTAGAGAATTCCACAGTTAGATTCCTTGAGTTTTCTAGGACTGTGTGTAGAATAATTCCATATATTTTGGATAACTTTATTAGAAGAGAATGATTGGTTGTTCCCCTATTAATTCCATTATGTTTTCATGGCTACGAATTCTTTGGTTACATACCTTGGAACCGACCTGATATTATGATACTTATGGTCCTATTTAGAGATATTTGTTACAATCCATAGTGGGTAGGTCTGACCTCATGTGTCACTATGGATATTGGTATTTGAGGATATGATTTATTTATTTATCTAATTATTTTATTATGTGGTAGTGTGTTCTTAGTATCATTTCTTCATGGAATTTTTATATAGGATAGTTATTTTAGGGACATTATTGGTGGTGACCTACTGAGTTGTACTAACACCCTGCTTGGGAAGCCATGAAACATGGGCACCTAAATGGAAGAATATCTATTTTTAGGTTAAAAGTTTAGGGAAAAGTCATATTTCTTGATGTTCTACTTAGCTTGCATGGAATAGAGCATGAATGTCGAGACTGGGTAGGACTCGAGACCAGTTGGGGGATGGTTTTTTTATTTTTATTCTTCCTTTATTTTTGTCTTGTGTGTGATCCATACACCTGAGGATCAATTATGGAATGTATATCATACTCCTTGTTACCACATTTAATATTGAAATTATTATTGGAACATTCCATACTTTGTCTTTTATAGTGTTCTAACCTAATATATGTGATTGTTCATTATAATGTTATTATTTTGAATCTGACAAGAGGGTATAGTTTACCCATAGTATCCTTATAGATCCTCATTTATAGTTGGAAACCTCTAGAATATAGGGAGTCATTCTTGAGGTCATGTGGTGCATTGTCCTGGGGTACCAGTTTAGTGGCTTATAGGGTGGGACGTTACGTCTTCTATGATTATTCATGCATTGTTTGATATTGTAGCATCATATTCATTTATATGTATATGATTGGTTGATAATTTAGAATTGTGAGTAAATTTGATATTTTTTACATCAAAATTTATTCTTTACTTGGTGAAAGGATTGAGTATTGGTTTATGTTTCTATCTTTCATAATAATAATCATTAACTAGGAAATCTTATGGGAATTCTTAGTTTGTAGGAATAAAATTATAAACAGATTACTGAAAAAATATTGGTTGAGTAGATTCAAGGCTCAGGTAATCTACTACAGTTTTAGATTTATCTTTATGTAATTATATGATTTTAGTCCTAGTGGACTGGTGTAGACACACATGGGAGGGGGGTTGGATAATGTTTGGTCAACTTTGACCAAATTGCAAACATTCTTATAAAATACACCCCTTCATTATTTGAAACTCTCTTTATAGTTAATAAAAATGTATCTTTTCTTATTTGACCTTGAATCCACCTATATGAAATGAAATTAAAGCATTAAACTATAAAACATCTGTTTTATAAGGTCCCCCCTCATATAAATCCAACTCCTTACTGTGCTCGGGATGTATGAGTCGCATGTTTTCCACTATAAATATTATCATCAATTTATAATTGTATTGGGAAGGGATCATCCTGTACCCTCTCACTATATTACACATGTGAGTATGTTCAGTATATTTCACTATTGAACATTATTTATATCCCATAGGTTCTTTATAGTTGCATAACACCATCCTTTAAATGTCTCTTCCTGGGAAGCTTCTTAACCTCTTCACAAGGTGTTTCAATGACTAAACCAATTCTACCATTTATCTCTTGAATTGAATATCTTATTATTTCTAAATTTCTCTAATATTTATTTATTTTCATAGTCATCTTTCAATGGTCTATGATGTTGACTAACCTACAACAGTAGAATCATATTATACCCATTGGTTTTAAATCCTCTACATCTTTCTTTTAAGTACTCTCAGGAGTAGAATATTAAACTCCTTTATTTGGATTATTTTATAAGGCAGAATTTCCGTTTTTTCTTTACCTATTTTTATTATGTTATGGCCATATTTTTTTTTTCTGTGTGAGAGTTTTTTTAGGATGGTACAAACCAACATCCTTTATAAAAACAACCATACTTGTTAGAAGAATCATATAAATTGTCAAAACAATCAAAACTATTCCCTATGGATAGATTCCTTCTATTATGTGAAAACCGATTTAGAGTAATGTTTTTATTTTGAATTTAATTTCTAGTCCCTGTTTTTAAGCCTTATACTCTTTAAACATATTGATATATTTTCCTAACAATAATTGGATATATGTCTGAAACTCAAACAATACTAATAATGGCTCACAAATCTCCCTCTTTTCTCTTTAGGTTCAGTCTATCCATAATTACAAGCATGTTATTTTTGGGTGGAAATACATACTTTTTGGACCAAAATTTGGGATATTATCTTCTTATACATGCATATATATTCCCTTGATTATTTGGTGA
The DNA here is from genome assembly GCA_963277665.1 of Viscum album. Taxonomy (NCBI): domain Eukaryota; kingdom Viridiplantae; phylum Streptophyta; class Magnoliopsida; order Santalales; family Viscaceae; genus Viscum; species Viscum album. The sequence goes on from OY728165.1 coordinate 2,102,279,210, forward strand.
ATTTATTGGAGTTTTTTTTCTTTCTATATTTATAGAGTTTTTTATTTTAATCCCACTCACCCAATAAAAATAGATTTAGTACCAACAGATTCAATTGAGTCATGGGTTACCTTCTTACATGATCTAGTTGAGGGTTGATCATTAGATGGTTATCGATTCTTCTTAACATAATTAGGAATCTTTTTAGAATAAATTCCCTTTTTATAAATACCTATGGCAGCCCTTCTATTTCCATCTTCTTGTGAAGTTTCTTCTTGGTTTATATTTAGATTTCTCAAATTTACTCTCAACTCTCAACATTTCATATTGAGTATGTACTTTTAGTCTTCAAGTGATTTCACTATTTGTTTACACTCTCTTTTCATACTCCCAATATAATCCAATTTAATTATATTTTTCTATTGTAAAGAAATGTCAAGATCTTTTATCTTCTATGATCTAACTTCATGTTCAGAATCCTTGAAATTCATGTAAACTTTATTTATTTTCTCTAATGCAAGGATCACTTATTTGAAAACATTATCAAATAAAACTTTCTCCTAAACCACTATTTGTATATCTTCATCAATCAAAGAAATTATTTTAATACAATGTGAAAAAAAATTCTTTATCTTTCACAAGTCTTGTAAGGGTGTTGTAACTACTTACTTTCTTAGATAATTAATCCCCCATTGCACGTTATTCTCTTTTTAGCTATGAATTTTCATCATAAATTCCATTTATATGTGAAAATACATATGTGAAAACTTCTATAGGGACCTTATTCATGTGATCATTGACTTTAGAATAAAAAAACTAAGTAACTCATTAAATTTATCTTCATCACAACTTGTACTTGTATCACTAGAGGAATCATGATCAACATATTTTTCATAACATATACCACTTTGACTACCTTTAGATAGTGATTCTTCCTCTATCACATTGGATTTATTTATTTATTTATTGTATAATTTATTATTTATATTTTTCAATTTCATATCTAGAACATATAAATTAACACTAACATGGATGTAAATATATTCTTCCATCTGAGGCTCATCCATTTCAAATTTTGACTTCATATAATATAATAAATACAACGGGAAAAAAAAATTAAGATCCAATTAGAGGGAACCTATGCTTTGATACCAATTATTAGTGTAACAACTAGGCTACTATGATAGCACATACACTCATACTTAACATGGTCATCATGTCCTAGACCTCCAGGTACCATAATTTTCCCTGTAGACATGCAGTTTCCTCCCTATGGCCTATCCACATGCCTAAAAAGGTCATTTGACTAATGAATATCCCCACAAACCAAAACATGTTCTTTCTAGTGTGATTTTTCCTTACTCATACACATCTTAAGAAACTTCCCAGAGGGTCGCCCATCACGATCACTACTTTAGGCCACACACACTTAATTGTGGATTTTAAATCATCTAGGTTCCTGAAAATAAAGGTGCACCTTGTTGAAAATGAGTTATTTCATTTAGTAATTTGACCCTTTATTATTATGGGGTGTTACATTCACCCCCTCTTTAGAGAAAAAAAATCCTCATTTTGGATCCTATATCTTAACCCAGGCAGTGCCACCACACTTAAGGTGGAGTTCCTGCTCTGATACCAATGTAAAAACTAGGCCCCGCTGATAGCACAAACACCCCACCTTAACATGGACATTAGGTACTGGCCCTCTCGGTACCACCAGTTTCCTTGAAGAAATATGGTTCCCTCCCTAGGGCCCACCCACATGCCTGAATATGTCATATGACTAATTATTTTCCCCACAGTCCAACACACAGTCTTTCCAGTGTGTGTTGTTCTCACTCACACACATCCTAGGAAGCTTTCCAAAGGGTCACCCATCCCGATCACTACTCCAGGACAAGAATGCTTAATTGTGGAGTTTAAATCAGCTAGGATCTTGAAATAAGGTGTACCATGTTGACATGATTCATATAATTTATTCATTTAACCCTTTATCATTATGGGGTGTTATAATTAATTCTAGTGAATTGGTGTAAACACACATGAAATGGGTGAATAAGGTGTGGTTAGCTTTTTAGAAAGTTACAAATCATTTATTAAACATAAATCCCTTTGATATTTGAATCTATGTTGTGAGTTAATATAAAAATATATTTTTATGTTTATATTAGAATACACCTATATACAATGAAGTAAGTTAGTAAAGTATGACATATGTGTTTTATAAGGTTCGACCCCTCCTAATAATCCTACTTCTTACTGTTCTTGGGGTGTCCTAGTCATATATTTTACACTATAAATATTATCATCAATTTATAATTGGATTTAGAAAGAATCATACTATATCCTCTCACTATATTACATAGGTGAGTATGTTCACTATATTAAACAAGTGAACATCAACTACATCCCACAGGTTCCTAAAATTATACCAGTATTCAAATATTAAAACTTTTTGAAGTAGATCACAACAATGTATCCAAAATATGATCTACTTCCTCACTCAAAGTTTATTCAATGAAATTTTATTATTTAAGAAATAAGCATGAAAATCAGCCTATGAAAACTTCTCAACTTCCCATTTATTATTTATAAATTATTTTTTGGTTACTCAACTCATAACTTCAAGGAACTCGACTGCTTGCAGATATTATGTATACATTTTCTATCATACATGAACACTTATTATTCAAGAGACACTACCTAGAAAGTATTACCTAAAATGTATACACTGAATTGAAAAACTATAGGTTCTTTACTAGTGATAAAACACTAAAAATTGGGTTTATTCACACTCATCACAGGAAGAATATTGTATATATGCTTCTTATCACTTCTTCTACTTCTCAAACTTCTACAACACTTAGTGCAGTGGGGAAAAATTATAAAAACCAACATTCTCATATTCTTTCTTGTCTCTTCTCTGATACCATGATGATGTTTCTAATTAGTACATGAACAAATATACTTATTCTTCCTTGATAGTTCTGTTTATTCTCTCATCTTTCTCATAGAAACACTCATATACTCATCTAATGTGTACAAAAATATTATTTCCTTTATGAGTTACTCATTTTTCTCATTCTAGATAACTGGAATTTTTTTCCAATTGAGAAAATTAAATTACTCCCATCATTTTCAACATAAAAAAATGGAATATATAGAGAAAAATCATCCTCTATACAAAAATAATTATGATAATATAACTAAATTGGGTTCACTATGTTTATAAGTGTTAATATCAAAAAGATATCATGTGGAGTAGTTCCCCAAAGAGTTACTAAAATTCCATCTTTTTTTTCTCATTTTATCCAAACTTTGTATATATTCTCTCTTGTTCCAACATGCTCAGATTTTATTCTTCTCAAAATAAAATACCATAGTATGTATTTCAATAAAATATTTCTATATAAAAATATATATCTCATCACTTAGGTCTTGGATATACTCAGCATGCAACACAGGAACTTCTAGGAAACCAGTACATATGCTATCTTGGATCTATACACAATATTTAGTAGCTCAAATCTTCCATATTTTTCTTATTCCTAGATTAAATCACAATTTTTTTATATTTAAATCATCGAGTTTCATTTATTTCCTTGACAAATTTCATTTCTAGATTTTATAAAATCTAAATATTTATTATTTCATGCTAGTTTAAATTCATATCCTTCTATATTAGATAGATTTGATGTCCTTTGAATTGTTCATAAATAACATATTATAACACACTCATTAATCTTGGATCAAATTTATTTTATAATTCTTTGAACTCTGAGGAATAACCCAAGTATCGATTCAACAATGTTTATATTATTCTTGAAAACAAATTTAAACTTTATTAACTTTATTAAGAATAAATTTTTCTTGATCACCAAATTGAATCACACACTCTTTGTGTTTTTGTGTTGTTTTAATCCATGATAAATAGTTCTCTCATAATCTTATATCTTTTATTATTTGGAAAAGTTAATTCTGGAAAATTTTATTTCTAGTATGTAGCATTATCAAAATTTTATTAAGGAATGATCCTTATTTAGAGAAGGTTTAATCCATATGAAAATTCAATTCCTTATTAAGAAGAATAAAAATGATTCTTATATAGGTTATAATTAGTCATAAATAGATATGAATGATTCTTACATAGATCATGATGACTATTATACACCTAAAAATGATGCTTACATATAGTTAAATGACTCTTATGTAGCTCTAAAATAACTCATACAAAAATTCCTTTACCTATGAAATGATTCATACATAGATTAGAATGAATCATACTGAGATATCTAGACTTGATGAATTTTATACTTCAAACAAAAAATTCTAGATTTATTCAAATTGATTTAGAGCCACTTCTATACCATATCAAGCAATCTTTATCACTTCAAGTAATCTTAGTCCATATTTAAATAATTCAAGGAATCATTAAAATAATTCATAACCTATTTATCTCAGTTCTATGTTCCTTTACAATATATAAAGTATTCAAGTGGACTATTTTATGAATATTAACTACCTTAAAAATTCATCCTTTAAATCAACCTTCTAAAACCACCATCCAAGAGGTATTAAACACCGATTTCAATAGCTAACTTGTTAAGAAATCTTAGTATGGTTTCTCCATTCTTTAATCAAGCTTCCTTCAAACTCTGAACTTGTTTTTAATCTTTATAATAATAACTATAAAAGCTATTGAGTATTATTCAATAACCAACTACACTTCCTAGAATTTATTACATATATTTTAATGATACAATATTAATTAAGGTTGAATTAAATATCATACATAGTAAACCTCCAATTTCATCCTTTTGTTTATCATATAATCACCTACCTACCCTGAACCTCATAAAAACCAGTGTTTAGCCCTCATAATTGATATAACTCTCGAATCTGTTTGCAAAAAAAATTATAATGATATAAATTCTATGGAAACTAACACACTCAAGGTTGAGTAAAACTTTATAAATCATTTACTTTTAAGAGATAGAGAGAATAATTTATCTAATAAGGTTGATTCAATAGTACATGGATGAATATTATATGTCAAGATAAATAGAGATGGGAGGGAAAATGTGTTAGTGAATGAATTTATAAAAGTGGAATGATAATTCTTGAATATAAAAATAAAATAGATTCCCCAACTCTAGATTTGTTTAAATTTGAATTTGGATACATATATTTTACACTTGAAGTCATTGAGTATTTCCTGAGAGTGAAATAAGTTAAGTGTAGATAAATAGATTAAGTGAAAAATTAACTATATTTTTATATTTAAATTCATTATAAAAAACCATATGATTTATAATTAATGGGTAAAAACATAATTTTATAAAATTTTAATTTTTTGAATTAATTTTGAGGCTTAAAATAATAAAATTTATTGGTTAGTTTTAAATTTGAGCTTTAATTTCCACACCCAAAATTTTAAATGAATGTTTTGATGATATAAAAGTAAGAAGAGGTCAAGTAGATCCCATGTAAAGATTAAAAATTATAAATGATATAAAGAAAGGGTATATCTTATGGGATTACTAAGAGATACCATATCCAATTATTACCTAATTATTAAAGAAACTTGATTTCATAGGATAGTGATAATGGAATTTTACTACCCATGTATCAATTATCCTTTATGACATAGTGATATTAGAAGCTACAGTTGAAGAAATAAATGTGGGAAGGAATTATATTTCCTATGAAATCTCTAAGTTGGAACCTATGATTAAATTTTAACCTATGATATTTAGTATTTTTTTATAATAAATGATACTCTTTTTTGATCAGGGTGATAAAGAATAGCCATACAATCCTTCATACCCTATGATATTGCTATACAAGTGTTGAATATTGAAGGTGGGAGACATATTGTGGCTTACAAAATCCTATCAACAATATGATACAATGTCAGGATATTAAAAATTAATGCGGTAGTGCTTTTCATTCCCTATGAAAAGTAAATATTGGATAAAGTAAAATTATATAGATAGGAGGGACAACCTATGATTGGTTTATACCATAAAAGGGGATAGAACTTTTTAAATAAAATGGACTATATCCTTAGTATGATGCACCCATATCATAAATTAAGGAATTCTATCATCAAATCATCAACCAATTTCCAAAAAATCAAAATAAAGATCCATGGAACCCTATATACTTGCAATGATCATTTTTAAAGACATATGAAGAACCAAGATAGGGGGAGAATCTATGGTCATGGATTCAATAGAGGGGGCATGTGGAATGAATAAAAATCAAAAGGGGGAAATAATGTTTCACATATACATTGAATTACTAAATTGGGAGTGGAAATAACCATTTTTTCAAATATATTATTAGTGGAAAGAGAAAATGGATGAATATAGTAGTTCTTGACACTAAATTTTATGGTGTCTGAATATTAAAATAGAAGGATCTCTGGAAGATTCACTTCTAACATGGAATGATCACTTGAATCACTCTATTACATGTGGAGTAATCATGAAAATGAGGGAAATTATGTGATTCCTATCAAATAAGAATAATCCAAGGTAATAAGGGTCCCCTCTAAAGGGATTGAATCTAAGATTAACTTAATATTGTTTTACTTCTTTTTAGAATTTCATTTTCTATTCAAAATCAATGCATTATCCACCTATATTTTTGACTCCATTTCTATAGAGGGATTATTGAGTAAGTTTAGTATGAGGGATTTACCAATATTTTTTATAATTATATGTTAATTTTTTTTCCATGTTTTCCTATTATATTTTCTTACTCTAAGGATTCATGGTGTTGAGTGATGGGGGGTAGGTGAAAATTCTCCACCATTATAAATCAAAATAATTCATTCTTTAAACTATTATATCATTAATTCTCTCCCTTCCATGATCATTTAATATATAATTATAGAATTAGGTTGTTAAAAATGGAGTGTTACACTATAGTGGATACGTGAATTGGGGTACACTACAAAAGATTAGTTTCTTAATGTAAACATGCCTTAAGATATAGAGTTTTATCTGGATGAGCCTAGGATATTTCCATGCACTCTTGAGTGTATATACCAGTCTATGTAGGAGGATATGATTAATGTGTTATTTAAGAATTTTTTTCCTTACAAGTGAACTATATAGATGAATACTGTAATAAGGATCCATTAAGGTGAAATATATTTAGGGAAATAATTGAAAACTATGATGGAATGAAACCAATTAACTCATAAGGGATAAAAAATTGATTCTTTCAATATTTATTTTCATTTTTAGTGCATTATGTTTTTTATTTTTATAATTGAAATCCCACCCCTCACATTTCCTTGCTTTCTTATAAAAAAAATAACAAGTAACATGATAATTGCTATGTTATTTGAAGCTTGCATGATATATGACCCTAGTTTCAACCACTCTGTTGTATTCTTAGAATTATTATAATTTTTAAATTTGATAGTGATACCCTTCAATATAGTGACCACTGATCAATATCACTAAGAAATTGAATCTGTTAAAGGCTTGATAATTCTTAGAGATTGATATGGGTGATATATTGGTGATGGAGTTTGTATTGAAGTTTTATATGCTAGTGCGGTATTCACTAAAGTTTGTAATGAACGAGAACCTAAAAGTTATAAGTTTTGAGATGAAATTTTGTCTGGAGATATGGTAAACCATGGTAGAGGAAAATATTATGGACATGTGATTTGTGTGCACCTATCTTCCTAAGTTCGGTAGAGGATGAAATTATTTCAATTGGATAGAATATTAAGCATAAGGGCATTTTAGGAAAATATATAGATATGTCTTCTCACTTATCTCGAGTTAATAGTCCACTAGAGTGTTTTCAGAGTGGTGGAGTGGGATAATTTAAGTCAAAGTAATCATTTCCACCTCATCCATGCTTCTAGTGTGGGATGGTAGGTGAATTGAAAAGGTATTGTGGGAAATTATTTCATATGAATAAAAATAGAGTATCAAACAAACTATAAGGATAAATGATACAAAATTATGGAAAGAAGCATACAATGTTTTGAGATTATAGTATACTAGGGAGGACTCATTAGGAGGTGAGGTCAATTCCTCATAAGAGATAGGAAATTATCTTTATATCTGAGAATGTATCATATGAGGTTGAGATGGATGTAGGATTTTATATGGTGAAAGGTACTATTTTGATTACTTCTATAAGACCATATTCAACTAGAGGTATGAGGGTGCTTTAATTTTGGTTTAACCTCAATCAAGACCCTCTTTTTTAGTGTGTTTTAAGTGCAGGAGTGATTTTAGGAGTGAATAGAAGGCTTATAAAAATAGTTTTGGAGATGGAACATGATAATGCAGTACCACAAGCTAGCTAGTGTCCTTAGCAGTAGCCAAGGATGGATTTGAGGCTCACCATCCAGTATTTGGACCATTGTCTCACTGATGGAGGACATCATCTCCCCAGTGGCCTCTAGAAAGATTTTTTAATAGTGTAAAGGTGGTATTTTTACCCCCTTTTACACCTTAAACTTAACCTTATTTACCCCATCCTCATTTGCACAACAATCATGCCCAAGATCTCCATTATTCTCCTCATTTTTCATATATCCCTTTCAATCCTTGGATGTTTAAGATTATATTTTGTGTGATAAAGAGCACGAGGTATGTCTAATATTATTTTGTCTTTTCTTCCTTGATTTTTTCACTGTCTATTTATCTCTCTCCAAATTTATATAATATTCCCTATTTTCATGGAATTTGTATGGTTTCTTGGTTTCATATAATTACAGCCAAACTAGTGACCAATACTGGACATTTATACTCATATAAGGATGATGTAAGTGGTATCTAAGTCTAACCCATAATCTTTATAATTTTTTCATGTGATACAATTGCCCGACCATGCCGACCTTGTCGAGTGTTAGTCTAATCTTTAATTTTTTTGTTTGAAGTTTTATTTAGATTAACACCTCATTTAACATGTATTTAACCATAGAAAAGGATAAATCCACGTGGGATGATCTTAAATGAGCTTTGAACTTCAATGGGATGGGTGTAAAAAATGGATAACTATGATTAAAGGTTAAATGAGAAATTATGTTTTGAATCGACGACTGTGAAATGGAATCTTAAAACTATTGGTAATTGTAAAATGGATTTGAAATTTAAAATGAGTCAAATGTAATGGAAAGTGTTTATTGTAAAAATTCTGAATTATGTTTGAAACAAATTTTTATAAAAAAACATAAGATTATGGAATGGACTTGATATTGAGTAAAATGGTAAATTAGGGTTTTGAAATGGATTTCAAATGATATAAAGTGATTTGTTAACTTGTGAATTGAAATAGATTGTTAAATGATGATATTGGTTAAATAAAGTGATATTAAGCAACCTAAAAGGTGTTTTCATTTATAGCTTGCGAATACAACCCAATTTCATCAAGCCTTGAAAAAATGATAAGTCCTTTATGAAATTAAAAGTGAGATTACATAATGACATGGGATTTAATAACTGCGACTAGTTTGGTTTTAGTATTTAGGTAGAATAGGTCTATAAAGAGGTCCATGGTAATTTTATGATTAAATAATGTTACTTGATAGAATATGATTTCTTTATAAATAAAGATTTTTTAATTAATATTCTCTTGTGTAAATGATTATTATAGGTGGAATGCCTTGGGTGTCATCCCTTTCATTCGATTTTGGATATGAAATGGTTAAAACGCCTTAATTGAATGTGGATTTCATTAGGTTACTCAATTTAATTCCATAGTAGGATGACTATGTGGATTTAAATATTTACAAGGATAAGGAATTTCTTGAGATACCTTAGATTCCTCACTGATTATTCACTGGGATTTCCTCGAGGTGAATCCTCCTTGGATTATAGAGATGTATTATATATTTAATGAAATAGATGAATTATATGGATTCTATTAGAGTACTCATGATAATTATAAGGGATTATATCCTCAGATTTGACTTGATTTTATAAGATGGAACTCCATATGTGTGGACATGGATTCTGGTCAAGCTTGACTCTTTGAATGCCTTAGACTCATGGTTTCTTAGATCAGTTTAAAGAATTCAAAGGTTGGATTCCTTACTTTTGACCATATTTTGAAAATAATAAGTCCATGTATTCTACATGTCTTGGTTAGATGGTAATACCCAACGGATATTCTATGGATTCCCTTATGTTGTTTTGGATACCGTTTCCTTGGTTACATACCTTGGAACCAACCTGAGATTATGAGACCAATCACCCTGTTTAGAGATATCTGACACTGGATGAAGTGAGTATGTCCAAACTTAGGTGTCACCGTGGAGCCTATGATCAAAGGATGTGTTTTATTTTTTATCTAATTATTTTTTATATGGTAGTGTATTTATAATATCATTTCTGCATGAACTTATTATATGAACTAGTTATTTTCGAGAGGCTGTTGGTAGTGGGATACTGAGTAGTACTCACACCATGAATAGTCCACCATGGAACTTGGGTAATTGAGAAAAATACTACTTTTTTATAGCTTATAGGTTTAGGTAAAGTGCCTATTGCTTGATGTTCTACTTTTCATGCATGAAATAGAGTATCGATGTTGGGATTGGGAAGGTATCAGGACCAATTTTCGAGATGAGGTTTTGTTCAATTTTTATTCCACCTTTATTTTTCATCATGTTTTTGATCCTCCCATAGGTGGATTAGTTATTGAATGTATGACATAATCCTTGTTATTATATATGATATTGTATTTATTATTGTCACTTTCCCTACTTTTTCTGTTATGGTGTTCTAGTTTGATTTTTGTGATTGTTTATTATCCCTCTATTATTGTGACTCTAACTAGTGGGTATAGTCTCCCTATGATATCCTTTTATATAATCATTTATAGTTTTTGGTCTCTGACATACGGGGTTGTGCATTTGATGTCATGTGGCACATCGAACTGGGGAACTAGTTTAGTGGATTCCAAGGAATGGAATTACAAAATGGTATCAGATATATTTTTCCTTTGTCTAACTATTTAGGTATGGTATATAAGAGACTAAGAATGTTTTAAAAGTTTATAATGAGGTTGTTCTGAGAAGTGTTCAACCCACATATGGGGAAAATGTTTTTAGGGATGGAAATTATGTTCTTGGAATTTGTTGGCATTTTATTTTCACCTTTAGTGAGAAACTTTAATTATAATGTTAATATTTATGGGTTTTTTATTATTGTTTTGGATCGGTATTGAAAGAGAGGGTGCATGCATTCATGTATCATTATAATAAAATTTTATCTATATATCATTTATATACTACTTGTGATTGATACGTCTATTTACTAGGATTTATATTAGCCTATGATTTTATTTTTCTAATTTATATTTTCCTATGAGTTATGAATTCTTATCAAAAAATGGGGTTAGTTATTTAAAGTGTTATCAGCATCATATATGGTGTTTTCCATATAATTATATGGTGTAATCTAACTTTTCCAATTACCTAGATGATATCTTGATATAAAGTATGACATAAATGATATGTTAAACAATTTCCTTGATTAAATAAGGTTTTAGTAAGAAATAAATAACATGTTTTACCTCATATCTTGATAATGACACCTTATTTAATCAAGATTTAGAAATTTAATTTTTTTGATAAATCCTATTAAAAGTGAAAAATTTTTGAAATGAAAAGGATTAAAAATATTAATTTTTAAATTAATGAACATTAAATGGATAAGGTGACTTGGAGGCCTTATGTACTTGTCTTGACAACATGCATGGGTAGTGGGGGTTGTTGTGAGTTCTTGGGTTTTGACATAGACCCCATAGGGGTAGTGTGACAGTGTATATGAGGTAATGAATCTAGTGATGATAGTGAGTATAGATAGAGATCCCAATATTATGGAACCTATATGACGTGTATTAGTGTATTGATACCCTTGTGACTTATATTACACTCAAGAGTGGGTAGGGAGGTTTGCGTTTGCACCTCTTCTAAAGACCTTGATGTAGGTAATGAGAATTATAGATGTTGTGTGAGTTTGAGGCATGGGAGAGTGTTGTTTTTTGAGTGGTTACCCTTATGAAACTTGGTTTATAGGTTGGGTGGTAGGAACTAGTGACCCTTGAGAGTGACTTGTATTTAGTGATTCAGTGTTGTGTGATGTGGGGAAGTAACTTGTGATAGGGGTTGATCTAGTTTTGTGAGTGCCTTCAAGGAAGGAATCATGAGTGAATTCTTATGTTAAGTTCTAAGTTCGGGAAGTAACTTGGTATGTGAGTCTTAGGCATGGATATATGCCTTAAGGATGTTTATGTTAGTGAGGGTGAGCCATGATAGGGGTTAACCCACTCTTTTGAATTCCTTTAGAGATGTAAGTCATGGGTGGATGCTTTGGTTTATATGTTGGTGCATGTTTGGTGCGGTCGAATTTTGATGTAGTCTTGGATGAGTAGTCAGAGTGCTAGTTCCTTGTGAATAAGACTAATATAAAGGTTAATATCATTTAGATACATGACTCTATCATTTGTAGATGAATTTTTTTATAATATTTTATAATTTGGGTGAGCAATTTAGGATCTTAAAATGGTATCCATGGTATGGGGTGGTTGTGCGCTTGGATTTCATTTGTGAAAGGTGTTAGAACTATATAAATAGAGTATAGGGTTCTTGAGGTTAGTTAAAGTATCATATTGGAAGAATTACTCATTTTTAGATTAGGCACATGATCATAGGATCAATTTATGCTTGACTCATGGGATGATGAGTTAGGTTTTGTAAATCGGTCATAGTAGGGCGTGCGACCCCTGGGTTTTCAATGAGATCAGATAATATAATATAGAATCTCCATAATTTATATGTAATTGAGGTGGTATAATTAGGGCTTGTATTGATGCAAGAGAGGTGTGACTGAGAATATGATATATGTGAGGTGATTCCTTTTATGGTTTTAAATGTGAAAGTACCTAGGGTAACGGTCCTTGGTATCAAGGTTGGGGGTAGAGGGAAGGATAGGTCGAGTTCCCAGCCTTGTTGAGTTTGGGATATCCTTACAATATATTAGTGAGAGTGGGGATAGATTCTTTTAGTTTTGTAATTATGTCAATTAGTGGGTGGTTGTGTGTTGGAACTTGGTGCAAGAAAAGTACCTAATTTTTTAATGGTGTACCGATGGTACTCCCGATTAAGTAAGGTTGACCTATGTATGAGAATGGTAAGTGGATTAAGTGTTGAAGATGAGTTTGGATGCAATGTGACTTATGGGAACATGAGTGTGGTTCTGTGATTGGGTGGTGTAAGACTATTCCCCAATTTCAATTCAATGGATCAGGGTAGTTCATCATAGTTAGTGTAGTGCTTACTAAATTGTAGATTAGTGAGTGTTCGTGTGTGATATGGGTTTCAGTGACCATGGGGAGGTGTTGTGAGAATAGTTTCCTAGGTTTTGTATGAAAAATTAAAATACCCTTAGTTGATAGGGAAATCATCGGTTTTAATAATGACACTATGACATGGTTGATCTGATCTTGACCCTTGATAAATGTGTAAGTGATTTCATGGGAGGGAATGGCTTAGGAAGAGAAACACATGTTCCTTAAAAATGTAACATATTTGAGTTATGATCTAGAAGTAGATACAATGAAGATATATGGTGCGGATCCCAGTATAATATTTTAGAGGGTTTTCCCCTTTCTTTAGATAAATTTTATAAAGTAGCAAAGATGGTGTTTTGTGAGACATAAATGGACATAATTTGATAGTTGGAGTATCGATCGGGTATAAACGAGCTTTCCACATCCAAAAATTGTGTTTGATGAAATATATGATGTATAGAAACCCAATATAAGCATACATAAATAATACATTAATACCATGATTTAATTATTACATCTCACAAACAATGGAATAAGTCATGGAATGATAGGATTGTTATCATGGATATAAGCTACATAAACATATTATTTTACTACACTTGTGAAAATTTCACCATAATTATGATCTTATAGACCCTTTTCTAGATATCTTACATGAAATAATCATCTTCAAAACCTAGGTATTAGAAACATAAGAAAGGGATGAGATCAAACAATCAATAAGGAAAAAACTTTTTATAGAGTAATAAATCATAAATATGGAGGATAACATGATGAAGAAATAAATGTCATAATAAAATATCAAAAGACATTATATGATAATTATAAAACATTTTAGAGTAACATAAGATCATAAAAACGTCATTAAGGAAGAATAAAAGATATGAAATGGCTCAAACACATCTCAATAATCATATAACATATGATCATGAAATAAAGGTGTGGAATACTTTAAAAATAAGTCACAATCATGAAAACGTGGAATTTAAAAGAAATGAAATAAAACTTGAAAATATGACATAATTTTATGAAAAAATTGGAAATGTGGAATAACCATAATCATAAGAGAATTATAACAATCAAAATCCATGTACCTTCTTAGGCTTGGGATAATCCTCCTATGTACCCTTGATCTTGGGATAAAACCTATCATATACAAATTTGTATTAGGGATAAATCCTCCCTTTAACTTTTCTCTTAGGACAAATATTACTTTATATCTCATTGTCTTGGTATAAATTATCTTGTGCAACTCATTGGCTTGGGAAAAATCCTACCATGTAACTTTTGTCTTCGGAGAAATCCTCTCGTGTACCTTTTAGCTTGGGATAAATCCATCTGTATACCTCATGTCATGGGATAAATCCTCATGTGTTCCTCACTGGTTTGGGATAAATCCTCCCATGTACCTTTTTTCTTGGGATAAATCCTCTAGTATACCTTTTGGATTTGTATAAATCCTCTAATGTACACTTCTGATCTCACGAGACATAAACTAAAACCAATGAATTAGAGGGAGATATAGGATCCCACCTATCATCATCCATACATACGTGTTCCACTTAAAATCAATCATAAATATATCTTAATGAACCCATAGAAAAAGAATGTATTTTTTAAACATTTGAAAAATAACACATAAAATGAACTTAAGAAATCATAGAATATCAAAAATCTAATTTCCCAAAAGAAATTATATCATAAGGATATATAGAGGGTGATCAAAAATAGCACTTCATGAAAGATAAACCTTAGAGGGTAAATAGATGTGAAAATACAAAAGTTATCACAATTTTTTTTAAAATTTAAGTGTAAATTACTTTTAAAAATATTTTTGAGAATTAAAGATAAGATTTTTGAAAACCTTAATATAAATAGTTCTAAATAAAACATCCTTTAAAAGACATAAAAGTTATAAAAAATGTGAAGTGAAAATAATTTGAAAAATCATACTTTTTAAAAGAATATTTATTATAGGAGACTTGAGAAAGAAACAAATTCTTTGAAAAGGGAAGCAAACATACTTTGAAAACTTTTTCTTTTAAGATAAATTTTTAATAATAGAGAATTAAAAAATAGATTAAGTTTTAAAAAAATTTAAGTAAAAATATTTTTAAAACTTTTAATTTTAAACGAATATTTAATAATGAAACCTTGAAAATTATGTAAAATTTATCAAAAGAAAATGTGAATTGGATGATAAAAATTTTATTTTTAAAGGATGGAAATACCTTTTGAACATTTTGAATTAACCTTGTTGAGAACCCACAACATTAAAAAGGATAAAGAAACCTTTTCCTTAAAATTAAATAAGTGAAATTAAAGGATCATTGGAGATAAAAACAATTTGAGTTTCCATTAGGGAAAGGATAACATTTGTGGGAAGTGAAAACAAGGATAGAGAATGAAAATCAATTAAAATAAATGATAATTTTTCTTAACAAAAATACATTTCAATAAAACAATAGAATCAAAAAGGTAGAATAATTTTGTGTGAAACATAATTTCCTAAGAAAATTAGATAGAAATACAACATAACATCATCATAGGGTAGAATAGATCAATATTGAAAGATTATAGTCCAATAAAAGTGATTATAACCAAAAGAAATCATTTGAGTCATAAAAACCCCTTACAACCTCTGTAAATTATTCTAACCATCATTAATACCATGGCTGTAGGGAACCTTTATTAATACGATGGGTGTAGGGAAGGTCATCCAAGGGAAAATTATTATCCCCCTCTTTACTCTTTTATTTTCCTTGGTATCCCCTTTCTTGAGATATTCAACCAACTTCCATCTGAGAGAAGGATAACATCACATATTCTCTTAAAAATGTGCCATCAACCAAAAAAATATATGTCAACTTGGAATAAAGCTGTGTAAAAAACAAGAGTGATTAATTTTGACAACAAATATATTCATTAAAAAACCACAATTTGATACCCACTCCTACTTTCATTACATAGGGGCTACCCAAATAGATTTTCAAGATTTTTTTAAACCTATACTCACCTTAACAAACATATCAAAAAAATTCAAGAAAAAGTTTGTTTTTTTCCCATTTTTTGACAATTAAATTCCTTGAAAAACATATTCAATGTAATTCAAAATAGTTATAAGGAAGTGGAAAACATAACCCCACCTTTAATTTCATAAAATATTTTCATAATTATATATTCATTTAAAATGACTAATTTCTAGAAAATTGGTCTTTTATGATCCCCATCAAGAGATAATTTTAATAAATCACTTTCAATTACCTTTTTCAATATTCACAAAAAAATTCTAGGAACAAGTTGGATATTCCATAAACTCTTCACTGTGAGCAGTAGCGCTATGACAAATTTCACAACTCATAATATTTGAATCTGGTTTTCTTTATGCTTCCACCCTTTTCTTTTAAAGTATAAATTTATTTTTGCTGCATAATTTTATTCTTATTTTTATATTTTTTTATATGGAATAACCATAATTAGAAATAAAAAAACATTATTTTTTTCCAACTTCTTCTATCATTTTGTCCTATTCTAATTGGGTTGGAAATATTTTAAAACATTACATTTTTAGATGATCAACCTAATTTTTGGTGTTGGATCCTTACTTATAGAATCATATTAGATACTAAGAGTCATGGATTCTTTCTCTTTATTTTTCATTTATCCAGGAAAGAAAATTATACATCTGATAGCCTCATTTCCTTCCTAATTTACTTTTCCACACATATTTTTAGTAATTTTTAAATTTCTCTTCTTAGGAAGCTTATTAACCACTTCATAATGAGTTTCAACAACCAAACAAATTCTACTATATCTCCCTTTAATTGACTCTATTTTTGATTTCCAACTTTATCCTATATTTCTATATTTTCATAGAAATATTTCAATGATTTATGATTTTGCCTAACCTACATCATTAGAAACATCTTCTACCCATTGGTTTTAAATCCTCTCCATCTTTCTTTTAAGTCCTCCAAAGAGTAAAATATTCATCTCTTTTATTTTGATTCTTTTATAAGGTAGGATTATATTTTTTTCTTTACCTAATTATTATTATGTTATGGTCATCTCTTTTTTGTAGTATGAGAGTTGAGTTAGGCTGGTAAAAACCAAAACCCTTTATAAAAATAACCATACTTGTTACAAGAATCACATAAATTTTCAAAATAATCAAAACCATTCACTGTGGATATATTCATTATATTATGTGAAAACTAATTTAGAAAAACGTGTTTATTTTTAATTTCATCTATAATCCCCATTTTTAGGCCTTATACTCTTTCCACATACTAACATATTGTTCCAGCAATCAATGGTCATATTTATAAACCGCCAACAACACTAATAATGACTAAAAAATCTCTATATTTTCTCTTTAGGTGTATTCTATCTATAATTACAAGATTGTTATTTTTGGGTGGAAACCCTTAATTTTTTTGCCACAATTTTGGATATTATCTTCTTAGACATACATATATATGCCCATGATAATGTGGTGAATTTATTTGAATTCTTATCCTTATATATTTATATATTTTTTGATTTTAATCCCACTCAACCATTGAAAATATATTTACTAACAATAGATTCAATTAGAACATGAGTTACCTTTTAGCATGAGATAGTTGAGGGTTGACCATTAGATGGTTCTCAAGTATTCTTACCATAATTAGGAATCTTTTTAGAATAAATTTACTTTTTAGAAACACATATGGTATCACTTCTATTTCCATATTCTTGCGAAGATTATTCTTGGTTTATATTTAGATTTATCATATTTACTTCCAACTATCAACATTTCATATTGAGCATGTACTTTTATTCTTCAAGTGATTTCACCCTTTCTTCACACTCTCGATTCATATTCCCAATTCGATCCACTTTCATCATATTTTCCTATTGTAAATAAATGTAAATATATTTTATCTACTATTCTCTAACTTCATGTTGTGAATCCTTGAAATTCATGTAAACTTTGTGTAGTTTATCTAATGCATGGATAACTTCTTTGAAAACATTCTCAAATAAAACTATCTCACAAACCACTATTTTAATCTCTTCATAAATCAAGGAAATTATTTTACTATAATGTGAAAAAAATATTTTTCTTTCACTAGTCTTGTAAGGGTGTTATAACTACTTACTTTCTTAGCTAATGAATCCTCCATTTCATCTATATATCTTTTAGATGTGAATTTTCATCATAATTTTCATTGATGTGTAAAAATAAATATGTTAAAAATTCTTGAGGGACCTTCTTCATGTGATCCTTGACTTCATAATAAAAAATACTAAGTAAATCATTAAATTAATATTCATCAAAACTTGTACTTGTATAACTAGAGGAATCACAATCAAAAGATTTTTCACAACATATACCACTTTGACTACCTTTTCTTCTTCTATCACTTTGGATTTATTTATTTACTTTTTTCCACTTTATTTTTATTGTTTTTCTATTTATTATCTAGAACATATAAGTTCACATTGACATGGATGGAAAAAGATTCTTCTATCAGAGGCTCTTTCATTAAAAATTTTCACTCCATATAATCTAATAAATTAAACTGGAAAACAAAATTAAGATCCAATCATAGGGAACCTAGTCTTTGATACCATTTATTAGTCCTAGTGAATTAGTGTAAAAACACATAAAAGGGGGTGATTGTAATGACCCTAAAAATAAACTTCTTTTATTTATGGATCTCTTTACTTTTAATAACTTTTTATTATGTTTTACAATAGAAGCACATAAAATTACTTCAGAACCAAATTGTTGTTTTCAAAAATGATATAATTATTATAAAAAATTAATGAATATGGAATAATTATTATTTTAATTAAATATTATGATTAAAACTCCCCTTTTAAATGTAAATGATAAAATAATTTTATTTTTTTAAGTGTCAGAAATTTCACTATTCAATTTCTGCATTCCTTTTCTAGCTGCAATTATTTTTAATAAATAATTATTTTTATATTTAAAAGATAAATTTCTCATAATTAGAGAATTTTTATGGTTAAATAAAAATCATTTTTGAATTCCAAATGTCAAATTAATCTTAGGGGAATTTTTACTAGTTTTCTTATAAGTTTCAATTTTTCAATGAATAATATTTTTTTGATGAATAATATTAGATAAATAGTGTTTTCTTGATGAATATTATTTGATGAATTTTTTTTGATGAATAGTAAAAAAATATTTTATTAAATAACATTTTCTGTGAAATGATTTTCAAAAATATGACATACATGGTTATAATCAGGGTAAAAAATGTGGTTCAATATGATCAAAATAATTTTTTTTTGAATAGTAACTTAACCCTTTCAAATAGTAATTTTATCCTTATCAATAGTAATGAATATTAATGAATAGTAAATTGGCTAAAAAAATAGAAACTTCACCCATGAATGTATAAATACAATTTAGACATCTTAAAAGTAAAAAAAATGATCATAATATGGGTATTTGTATTTTTGTATGGAAAAATATTTTATTTACAATTTTATGATTAATTTAATAATTTCAAATGGAAATTTATTTTCATAAAATTTAATCATAAATTGTTACTTTATTTTATTACGGTTATATGATAATTTTATGGGACCTTGATTACTTTCTTAAGGTGTTACAAAATGAGTTATAGTTTTAAAGTTGTTTATTGGAATAAATAATGATTTTATTTAAAAATATAAAAAATATTTTGAATTTTTTTTATAAAATGGAGTTAATTTTTTGATTATACATGTAGAAAATGTTTAGGGTGATTTTTTGGGATTTTTCTAAAACAGTTTAATTTTCAGTTAATAGTAAAAATACAGTTTTGAGTTTCAGTAAGTTTAATGACATCATTAATGATGTAATCATGATGTAATATTTCTGGTGCAATTGTGAATAGTTATATATGTTATGATGTTTCCAAATTGTCTAATACCATGTGAAAATACCTTAGGCAAGCCCATGGTTTTGCAAATACCACTAATGAGGTATCCCTTAGAAATTAATAAAATATTCCCTCACTTTTACTATAAATACCAAACCATTCCTTCATTCCTTTCATTAAAAATTTCTCCTAAAAGAATATCTAGAATTTTTACCTCCCAAAGAGTCCTTCCAAGGTTCCCTCAATCCCCCAAAGTTCCCAACCTTTGAGCTTTTGAAGTTACTCTTCAAGGTAAGGGAATTGTTCACCCTCCTCTTTTAAGTCATGACTTTCTTTATATTATGTCTTCTAGTTTTTATCTTATTATATTGGGGTATGTTATTATATGTTCTTATTTCTGTCCATTTTATTTACAAATGATTATATACACTTTCCACTCTCATCAACTTATTTTTCTAAATTTTAAGTGATACTGTTAGGCGGCCAAATTTTCATAAGTGAAATCACATCTTCTCTTTTCTTTCAAGTTTCCTATTCATGTGTTATGTAATTAAAATGGACATACCATGTTATTATATCCATGTTATTATGTAATTATACTATATTATTAATCTCTTATGAATGGGTGACCTCTTTCCCATCTCTTTTTAATGTTTTCTAAAACCATGTTGTATTGTCATTATGCTGCAGAATTTTCGTCTCAAAATCTCTCTTTTTCTCAAGAAAATTGTCTTATTTTTTTTATGAGAATACCCAAACCTAGTTAATTTCATGGGGTATTCATAAAGACATATAATTGATATATTTTATTCTGTAATTTAAATACATAAATCCCTCATTACCTTTCCATGGGTTATAAATGACATAATGATCTTATTTTTAAGCACTTTTAAAACGTCACAGTTTTGAAATAAAAACCATTTCTTTTATTCTTTTTGGGTTATTTATGAAATTTTTGTTTATGATATATGTGGATCACATGAAAATAAATACATATTAATGGTGCTACATGATATATCTCCAATGCATTGGGTAAATAATTTAATCTCTAGATATGACAAGTTTCATGATACCATTGTGAATAACCTTGGTAATTATTATGACACCTTGGAGATAAACCTTTGTGACATGTTCATGAAGGTCTAAATTAAATTTTTTAGAAAAATTTTCAATTTATGATTCAAGTTATTATTTCTATGATATTACTCTTTATCATTCCCTTAAGATATCCCTCATGTTCTTATTGACATTGCTCAAGATCACATGTAAACTGTTTCACTTGTTTTTCTTACTGGGCCTTCTCCTCACCCTTTCCTTTGATGTTGTCTCTAGGTTATGAGATGCATTAATTGTACTTAGGATGAACCTATGATTAATCCTTACAATTGGATTATAATAATTTTTAATGTTTTCATTTATATTGTTCCTGATTTTCAAGACACTAGACTTTAAAGATCCTCTGTTTGTAAAATGTAATGAAAGAAGGCGAGATTCCATAGTTGGTATCAAAGGATAGTTTAGTTATTTATATAAATTAGGCTATGAAAACTTTAGGAAATAACCTATATAAAATTTTAAATATAGAAAAACTTCCTGGTATTTTGATGAAATATTAAGTAAGTGGTATCTGAAAAAATAAATCCATGTCTGGATACAAACAAGTGGATGTGGCTCTGACAGATATGCACTTAGGAGTGAAAGCTCCGAAAATGAGTTTCGATCTTGACCTGGGGTATCCTGGTACATGAAAACAGTCCTTGATTCACTCTTGGTTTGGTACTCCTAGGGGATATGTTTGGTTAATCACAAGCTTTTTATGAATCATTATAAAGTATTTATATAAAACTTAATTGTTGTTAAATAATGATATTTTTTAAGACACGAAATAAATTTATAATGATAAGTTTCCTAATATTAATAAATTTATAATTATAGAAAATTGAGAGGATGCAATTTATTTAAGGTGGAAGAATGTAACAACCCAAAAAAATGAACTTCTTTTATTTATGGATCTATTTCCTCTTAATAAATTTTTATTATGTTTTACAATAGAAGCACATCGAATTACTTCAGACCCAAATTTTAGTTTTCAAAAATGATATAATTATTATAAAAAATTAAGATATATGGAATAATGATTATTTTAATTAAATATTATGATTAAAACTCCCCTTTTAAATGTAAATGATAAGATAATTTTAATTTTTTAAGTGTCAGAAATTTCACTATGCAATTTCATTATTCCTTTTTAATCCGCTATAATTTTTAATAAATAAGTATTTTTATATTTAAAATATAAATTTATCATACTTATAGAATCATTATGGTTAAATAAACATCATTTTTGAATTCAAAATGTCAAAATTAATCTTGGGTGAATTTTTAGTAGTTTTCTTAGAAGTTTCAATTTTTTGATGAATAGTATTTTTTTTGATGAATTATATTGGATGAATAGTGTTTTCTTGATGAATAGTATTTTATGAATATTATTTTTTGATGAATAGTAAAAAATATTTTATTAAATAACTTTTTCTGTGAAATGATTTTCAAAAATCCGACATACATGGTCGTAAACAGGGTGAAAAACGTGGTTCAATAAGATCAAAATAATTTTTTGGTGAATAGTAAATTAACCCTTTAGAATATTAATTTTATCCATATTAATAATAATTAATAGTAATGAATATTAAATTTGAGAAAAAATAGAAACTTCACCGATGAATGTATAAATAAAATTTAGACATCGTAAAAGTGAAAAACGATCATAGTATAAGTATTGGTATTTTTTTATGACAAGAATATTTTATTTACAATTTTATGATTAATTTAATAATTTAAAATGGAAATTTATTTTCATAAAATGTAATCATAAATGTTTAATTTATTTTATTGTGGTTATATGATAATTTTACGGGACCTTGATTACTTTCTAAAGGCGTTACAAAATGAGTTATAGTTTTAAAGTAGTTTTTTTGGAATAAATAATGATTTTATTTAAAAATTAAATTAAAATATTTAGAATTTTTTTCATAAAATGGAGTTAACTTTTGAATTCTACACATTGAAAAATGGTTGGGGTGAATTTTTGGGACTTTTTTGAAACATTTGAATTTTTAGTGAATAGTAAAAATACAGTTTTGAGTTTCGGTAAGTTTAATGACATAATTAATGATGTAATCATGATGTAATATTTCTGGTTGACTTGTTAATAGTAGGATATTTTATGAGGTGTCCCAAGTGGCCAATACCATGGGAAAATACCATGGGAAAGCCCATGGTTTTGTAAATACCACTAATGAGGTGTCTCTTGGAAATTAATAAAATATTCCCTCACTTTTGCTAAAAATACCAAACCCTTCCTTCATTCCTTTCATTCCAAATTCTTCCTCAATGAAGATCTGGTATTTTTACCTCCTAATTAGTCCTCCCAAGGTTCCCTCAAGCCCCCAAAGTTCCCAAACTTTGATCTTTTGAAGTTACTCTTCAAGGTAAGGGAACCATTCACCCTCCTCTTTTAAGTCACGACTTCCTTTATGTTATGTCTTATAGTTTCCATATTATTATGTCAGGGTATGTTCTTATATGTACTTATTTCTGTCAATTTTATTTACAAATTATGAGAGACCCTTTACACTCTCATCGACTTATTTTTCGGAATTTGAAGCGACGTCGTTAGGCTACCGAATTTTTGTAAATGAAATCACATCTTCTCTTTTCTTTCAAGTTTCTTTTTCATGTAATATGCCATTAAAATAGACATACCATGTTATTATATCCATGTTATTATGTCCTTATACTGTATTATGAATCTATTATGAATGGGTGACCTCTTTCCCCTCTCTTTTTAATGTTTTCTAAAACCATGTTTCATTGACATTATGCTGTAGAATTTTCATCTCAAAATCTCTCTCTTTTTCTCAAGAAAATTCTCTTATTTTATTTATGTAAATAACCAAACCTAGTTAATTTCCAAGGTAATTCATCACAACATAAAATTGATATATTTTATTCTATAATTTACATACATATATCCCTCATTCCCTTTCCATGGGTTATAAATAACATAATGATCTTATTTTTAAGCACTTTTAAAATGTCACGATTTTGAAATGAAACCCATTTCTTTTATTAATTTTGGGTTATTTATGAAATTTTTGTTTATGATCTATGTGGATCACATGAAAATAAATACATCTTAAGGGTGCGCCCTGATAGCACTCTAATGCATTGGGTAAAGAATTTGATCTCTGGAGATGACAAGTTTCACGATACCTTGGTGAATAACCCTGGTAATTTTTATGACACCTTGGGGATGAACCTTGGTGATATGTTCATGAAGGTATAAATTAAATGTTTTAGCCAAATTTTCAAGTTATTATTCAAGTTATTATTTCTATGATTTTCCTCTTTATCATTCCTTTATGATATCCCTCATGTTCTTATTGATATCGCTCAAGATCACATGTAAATTGTTTCACTTGTTTTCTTTACTGGGCCTTCTGCTCACCCTTTCCTTCGATGTATGTCTCTAGGTTATGATATGTAGTAATTATACTTAGGATGAACCTATGATAAATCCTTACAAGTGTATTATAACACTGTTTAATGTTTTCATGTATATTGTTCCTGATTTCCAAGACACTAGACTTTAAAGATCCTCTGTTTGTAAAATGTAATGAAAAGTTATGTATTTAAAAAGGTGGGATGCCATAGTGAATCTAGTGTGATCAGATTTTTACCCAGATCCAAAATATTTTATTAAACATTAACCCCTTTTATCTTTTAACCTCTTTGTAAGTTAATATAAATGGGTATTTTCCTATTTATCTTAGCATACACCTATATGCAATGAAGTAAGGTAGTAATGTAACACCCCAAGAATTTAAAAATAGATTTATTATAGAATGAATGGATCACTGAGTCTCTAAAAACACCACTTTTTTATAACCAATCTAAGTAAACATAAGTTTGTCACTTCTGTGATGTGAATTTTGAAAATCTGACATACAACAGTTGCGATCAGTAAGTTATTTTAAGTCCGATAAGAAAAACTTAATTTTTTTGTGAATAGTAACCTACCCATATGAATAGTAACATACCCTTATGAATAGTGATGTACCCTAAGTAATAGTAACCTTACCTATGATAGTATGTAAATAATATTCAAGTGGAAGTATGATATACCTATGTTTTAGAATAAGTAAATAAATATTTTAAAAATGTTTTTTTAGAATAAATTATGATTTTAATTAAATAGTAAATTAATCATATTTAGAAAATTATTTTTCAAAAATAGACTTCATTTTTGGATTCTACACTTTAAAAAATGGTTAGGGTGATTTTTCTGAAATACTCAAATTTTTTATGAATAGTGAAATATGGTAAAATACCGTATATACAAATTATCAGTTAAATACACTATTTATGGCATCATAAGTGATGTAAGACCACTTGGTTCAAACTCACATACATTTATTACTATTCATGGTCATGGATTCATCATTATTTCATGGTCTTGAGGGAAATTAGTAAACTAATGATAAAAAAATCATGAAAACACTCCTTTCCTCCACTATAAACCCCCTTCACTCCCTCCTCTCTTCACCCCTCTAAGCCTTGAAGATCCTCAAATATCTGCCCAAATACCCTTTATTAGTCACTCCCCATGTCCAATAATATCTTGGTCTTTCCAAAATACAAAAATCCCTTCCATTAAGGAGGTTCTCAAAGAGGTTATTTCAAGAGGTAAAACACCTTTCTTTTTTATTTAGTTTCATTTCAATTTATCTTCTTTTGTTATCCTATCATCACCTCCTATGTCCAAATTACCATGATAGATCCAGTATCATCTATGTACTAAAATTATGTCATTCGAATGTAATAACCATCATCAATATCCTTACTCTCTCTCTGTATATCTTTTATTTTATAAATGAAATCAACATCAATGAGGTTCCAATTTATAACTTTCATGGATGAAGAAGTTTCATTCTTCAATTTATCCTTCATTACTAGTCATGAAACATTTTTATGGTTGAACCAGACTTTAATATATGTATTATAACCTAATTAATATTCAGAAACCAGTATACGTACATATTATTAAATCGTATGACCAAACTAGTTCCTAATAATCAAAATACCGCTAAAATAATCGAAGTGAATGTCATAAATATTTCATCTAATGATTCATTCTATTTTCATGTAAAAAAATGACATAAATTACCATTAACACTTATGTATGTTCCTAAATAATATGTAATTTTAATTATGGATATATACATCCATTCCATATGAACTCCATTACTTAAGAACAAGTGAATCGATTATGAAAATAAAGAAAACGAACAATCCGAAACGACGAAATTCAATATAATAACTTATCAATAAGGGCATAAATGAACTAAAAAAAATATTATAAACTAAATAAATGTCTAATAGGTTCTAAAATAAGTTATTAATAAATCTAATTTCATATTCTATGACCTTAAGTTCAAGAGCGGAACACATTCATACTTAAAGTAAGGGTTTCCTCATCTCACTTCCATTTTTGTGAGATTTTCCGTATTCACTACTAATACTTGTGCATGGTGCATGTATACTACCCATTGAGGTAACATGTCATGAATATCTTTATTTTTATGGTATTAAATGTATCATTTTAATATTATTAAATTTGGGGCATACAAATCGATTGATTAGAAAGTGTTAAGGGTTTTCCACCGGAACCTACATTTTCATTCGGGTTAATTTTATTATCTAATTACCTCAATAAAAATTTTATGTATTATTATATACTCCTAATAAATTATATTAGAATGTTATATATATGTTTACCATCAATAATCATTCTTTATTTTATGGGGAGTTACACATTTTAAAAGGAACTTTCAAAATTATTTTTAAAATACAAACCCGATTCAAGGGATCTTTTCGAATTCTTACCCGTTTTCAAGTGTACACCATAATTTGTTTTAAGCCACCATTATTTTTATAAAAACAATATTTTTATCTTGAAAATTTATCTTGGATAATTTATTTATTTAATATAACTAACATGCCTTTCCTCTTTAAAATTCTCTTTAATACTTTCCTTAAAATGCTCTAATTTTTTTTATTTCTAATGAATCTTAAGAACTCTTTTCACTTGATTTCAATTAAGTGGGACATAATTTATGCCTAAAATATAATTTCAATTTCCTAATATTTTATTTTAGGGGATATTAATGTTTACAATATTATTTCATGGAAAATATAAATGATTTTCCAAAATAACTCTTCTTTCAAACATAAAAAGGATTTTTCTCATCTCACATTAACTTTTGTGAGATATCTGCCTTGTTCACCAATTATTTCTTTCTTGTGGTGTATGTAATGACCTTTGTTATATAATATATAGAGTACAATTATTCTCATGATATTATAAGGTATTATGTTTTGAATTTTTCAAGGTGGTATGTGACACTTTGGAATGTTTAAGGATTATTTCCCTCAAGGATTTTCAATGGTCTCATTTAAAAGTATCTTCATCTAAGACAACATCCTAGATTGAATCTTGTAATTCATTGAGATTTATCTCATATGATATCATATACCATATTTAATTGAATTATTTATCATTAGTTTGACTGTGGATTTGCTATCTTAAAACCATTCACCAATTTACTCTGAATGGTTAGTGTAATGCTTAATGTTTGGGGAAAGTTTTTTACATTTCATATATCAGTTTAAATATTAATGTGTATATTTTTTATGTTTATACCCATTCATGTGAGGAATTAATTTGACTTAGTAAGTGTCAGGTGGGTCCTACTATATCCCCTCAGTCTATCGGAAGGTCTCACGAGACAAACTACAGTCTTGGCACAAGGCCTTAACAAAATGATTTTTTATAGTCTTGGCACGATGCCTTGAAGGTATGGTGTGTTGGAAACAGGCGTGCAACATAAGCCCCAAAATGGTGGGTTTTTAAAAATATTCCCACTTATGGTTGATGTAAACTTGTCGATGTCGGTGAAGAGTAGCCCGGTCAAAGTTGAGGATCTCTCTTGAAGAGTTTTAAGCACAAAAATAAATCGTAAAATACCTGGTTTAAATATGAAGTCATGCACGACGTATGTTCATCATTGGTGATTGTTACTCGAATAATCCAAATTTAAATTCCTCTAGATTGTCCACACATGCTTCAAGGAATATGTGGGAGCGTCGTTCGTCGTAATCTGGGTGCTAGCGCAGAATTGCAACGACGCCTTCGACGCTCCAACGATCGCCACACCGCTTCGCTAGTGATGCATGGGAGAGTGCTTAATCCATACTCCTTGGATCCAGATAATATCTCTCTAGATTTTGGGAGAGATGAGAAGAGAGATAATATCCATGAATAGTGATTAGAAATCTCCTCTCCTCTAATATTTATAGTGGTTAATTAATTACCCAGAATTGTCAACCTGGCCCCCGAATACTTAATGCACTATCAAGGAAATTTTAGGACTACTTGTCTGAGTCATAAATATTATTATCACTTACTTTTAATATATTAAAATATATTATGTGATAATAATTGAGTCATTAACTCCACTCGTTGCTCCCATAAATATTAATTGAACCTTGAATAATTTAATATTCATCAATTAATATTTTTCATGTATTTACTAAAACTCGTAAATACATTTAATAAATAAATTCAATACTCATTATCCTAAACTTGAAAAATATGAATTTATTTATTGGATTGGTGATCGTTTAACTTAGGAAAAATCCCAGACCCCTGTGGTGGGGCCCAATATGTCCAAAACTCCTATTCAACTAAATAGGGAAGATTCATGAATATGCTATTGTGTGTGACCCTCTTAGACCTTATTTCGACACCCATGAATAGTATTCATAGACCAAGAGTGGGATCTAGAAACCCATCATAGCCCCTAAAGAAATAAGGATTGTCACAGCAGCGACAACCAACCTACGAACACACACTGTGTAATATAATCTCTTTGTCAGTAATATCTCATAAAGAAGGACGCACTCTCGGGTCATCGCCCTTTTCTTACTTTATTGTTTGTTGATGTAACTAGATGGATTTACCCTTGACTGCCATGGCCATGGTCTTATAAAGTTACTTCCATCCATATCAACATGGCCTGAGATATATTACTTCCATAACTCGGAAGCGACAAATCCTTTCTTAACCATTCAACTAATGACATGCCACCAATGACGCACCCAACACAAACTACCTTGCCACGACTTCATCGCCATCGTTTTCATCTTGCATAAAAGTATGTAATCAAATGACATACATTGGTAATGATCTCAAGTTCGGAGACCATTACACAAGATCATAGATAGGAACATCCAATGACACCTGAAACATGTGGTGTTCTTATTAGCGGGTTAGTCCTCATGATCTCGCTACTAGAGATAACCAAGTGTGAACTTCATGAGAAGAAGTATTAATGCTTATGATCCCCCAACACCTGATGGTCAAACATATACTTTGCCCAGTCAGTAAGATGTATCTAGACCATATAACATTTATCTAATATTAATTTCATAGTATCTAAAGGTTCTCATTATAGCATGGGAACTACTATAACCTTTCAATAAAACAATTAACCTTTTGATATTTCTATTTAAATAGTTGATGCAGAAAAGTATACACTATAATGGTAAGATGACATCATGTATATCTAATTGTATACACGATATGACAATCAAAAGCACTGAATAGTTGGGTCTAGGGAACCCACTATTTCAACATGATGATGATGTCCCACATTATGAATTCCCTCATTATGAAAATAGTATTGATGGTTCATGTGGTTATTAGACTAGTAGAATACCCATGATTATGTTTTATTATGGCATTACTTACTCATCTCTTATTCCTTCCATAACATGTTCAAGTTTTTATTAAAGTCATATGTTTTTAGTTATAAAACATGCCTAATGTTTACATATATTCAACTATATTTCTTACCCTTACTGATCTTTTGAACTCACCCTTTATTATGTTTCATTTTCTCAGGGTATGGAGAATTGTTTTATAAATGACATGATGAAATAACCTAGGAGTTATGGATATTGTCAAAGGAGATTCTATGTTGTTTTTCTTTTAAAGTTGTAATGCTAAAATTATGTATGTATCTTGTTTCCAATACTACTAAACTACTCGGTCATTCGGGATGAATATTACTTGTTTATATGCTAATGTAATAAAATAATGCACCAGATCTGGGAAACTAAGGTTGGGTCCTTACAGTTGGTATCAAAGGAAGTTTAGTAGAAAACTTGGAAATTAGATATAGAAAATGTAGATTAGTGACCAAAACCCTAAGATAGACTTTGGGAATAATAATTCAAGGACATCCGAGAATTTTACTAAGGAATAAATTATGTGGTTTATCAAGAAAATACATCCCTATCTGGATACAAACTAGTAGAGGTCTCTCTAGAATAGATGTATCTAGGGGTAAAACCCGAAAATACTCATTTGAGCTAAACTGAACAGGAACTGGTGCATGACAATGAGCCTTTCTTCACTCTTGGTTCGACACACTGGGGGGATATTATTTGGTAAATTCATAAGCTTATTACAAACAATTATAAAAGATTTATGCCTCCAAATTAACCAAATTATATGTTTCTAGGATTTATGATTTATAAATTTATGTTATGTGTTATACTATGTTTAGATATATAGAGAGTTCATAACTTTATGAGCTAATATATAATATGGAATTGATTAGAAATGACACCTAGTAGAAGGAATGAGAACTTCAACAATGCATGAGATGCGAAGAGTAAGAAGGATCACATCTATGATGGTCTTAAGCCATCATTTCAAAGGAATATTTTGTCCTAAGTATGCTCATCATATGGGAAAATAGTATCATGCGTTGATAAGGTATGTAAAGACTTCTCTGAATCCTATGAATTTGAAGGGAAGAAAAAGAATAAGAGGATGGTAGGGAAAAACATGGATAAAGGAAAGAAGTGAAAGATGTATTTTACAACATGTGATAATCGTGGAAGGAAACACCTTGGTATATTCTTGAGAGGAAAATGAGTTTGCTTCAAGCATGGAGAAAAAGGCCACCATGCTCATAAGTGCAAGACAAGGAAAGAATTACCTTATGTTCAATGCTTCAACTGCAGGGAGATGGGACACTATGTGAATCAGTGTCCCAAGAGTCAAAGGAATATACCCCAAATAATGATTTTGGATAATGATCAAGTTATGATGCAAATGTAGATAAATTATAATGATTAATATGCCTACTCAATAATCATGTCATTTTATTTTTTCAGTAATGTACTAGTTGTAAGAATTATGAGATATATAAGGATTGTACTGCAATACTATTTCATTAAGGATTTGAGGTTGTATGATGAATGGTACAAAGTAAAAGTGATTTAGTAGAAATATAAAAATTTTATAAAAAAAACACGATTGAGGGAAAGATTACCCTTAATATATATCAGATTTTGAGATAATGATGAATAAATGATTGATTCAGATAAGTACTGACTACCTTGGAACTGATTATTGACTTGTCAAGAAGTTTCCTATGCTATCATCCATGGAGTTTACAGTACTTTTTTATTTAAGGAATATATCCAATAACATGTATCTTACTTAAAGAATAAAAAATAATGCATGTTTCCAATATGGGTTTTATGGTAATTCAAGTTATTACCGTATTTCAAGAGGATACATGATGAAGTTATTCACATGTTTAGAATGTGAATTTTAGAGTTTCTTCTTATTGATTAAGTTTTAATGATAAGTTAATCTTGTAATTTAGAGACCTTCATTATAATGTGTTTAATCATTATATTTTGGAATTTTTAACCATTTACAAAATGATTTAAGTTGATAATTGTGTGGGGATTTAGAGTTTAATGTCACTATATGATGGTTTGATTATTCTTTCCTGATTTTGTTGTCCAATTAGAATGATTTTTTTTGTAGTAACTAATGCTTTTCCATTTTCTATTATTAATAGAATATTTTAACTATATCCTTGATGTGGTTTTCCCACAAGGGAATTTTCAAGTATCAACCATTAACTTTTGAAGTTCAATTTCAAATTTCGAGGACGGAATTTTTGTAAGGAGGGGATAATGTAACACCCCAATAATTTACAAATTGATTTATTATAGAATGAATGGATCACTAAGTCTCTAAAAACACCAATTTGTTATAACCTAGACATGTAAACATAAGTTTGTCACTTCTGTGATGTGAATTTCAAAAATCTGACATACAATAGTTGCGACCAGTAAGTTATTTCATGTCTAATAAGAAAAACATAATTTTTGGTGAATAATAACCTACCCTTATGTATAGTAACATACCCTTATGTATAGAAACATAACCTTATGAATATTGATATAATATAATAAATAATAACATTACCTATGATAGTATGTAAATAATATTCAAGTGGAAGTATGATATACCTATGTTTTGGAATAAGTAAATAAATATTTTAAAAATGTTTTTTTAGAATAAATTATGATTATAATTAAATATTAAATTAATCATATTTAGAATTTTTTTTTTGAAAAATAGACTTCATTTTTGTATTATACATGTCAAAAAATGGTTAGGGTTAACTTTTGGTATTTTTCAAAAATACTCGATTTTTTATGAATAATGAAATATGGTAAAATATCGTATATAAAAATTATCAGTTAAATATGCTATTTGTGGCATCATAAGTGATGTAAACCCACTTGGTTCGAACTCACATGAATTTATTATTATTCTTAGTCACGGAATCATCACTATTTCTAGTCTTGAGAGAAATTAATAAACTAATGATTAAAAAATTATGAAAACCCTCCTCTCCTCCACTATAACCCCCCTCACTCCCTCTTCTCTTCACTACTCTAATCCTTGAATATCCTAAAATATCTACCCAAATACCCTTCCTTAGTCACTCCTCACGTCCAAGAAGCTCTTGGTCTTTCCAAAATACCAACATCCTTTCCATTAAGGAGGTTCTCAAATAGGTTATTTTAAGAGGTAAAACACCTTTTTTTTATTTAGTTTAATTTCAATTTATCTTCTTTTATTATCCTCTCTCCACCTCCTCTGACCAAATGACCATAATAGATCCAATTTCATCTATATACTGGAATTATATCATGTGAATTGAAGAACCATCATCAATATCCATACTCTCTCTCTCTCTCTCTCTCTTTTATTTTATAAATGAAATCAACGTCCATGAGGTTCCAATTTATAACCTTTGCAGATGACGAAGTTTCGTTCTTCAATTTCTCCTTCATTACTGGTCATGAAACCATTTTTATGGTTGAAAAAAACTTTAATATATGTATTATAACCTAATTAATATTCATGAAATAGTATACGTACGTATTATTAAATTGTATGACCGAACAAGTTCCTAATAATCAGAATACCACTAAAATAATCTAAGTGAATGTCATAAATATTTCATCTAATGATTCATCCTATTTACATGTAACCAGATGATAGAAATGGCCATTAAAAATTCTGGATGTTCATAAATAATATGTAATTTCAATTATGGAGATTTACATCCATTCCACAGGAACTCCATTACTTAAGAACAAGTGAACCGATTATGAAAATAAAGAAAACGAACACTCCAGAATGATGAAATTCAATATAATAACTTTTCAATAAGGTCATAAATGAACTAAAAATAATTATGATAAAATAAATAAATTTCTAATAGGTTCTTAAATAAGTTATTAATAATACTAATTTCAAATTCCAGGAAATTAAGTTCAGGATTAGAACACATTCAGACTTAAGGTAAGGGTTTCCTCATCTCATTTCCATTTTTGTGAGATTTTCTGTATTCACTACTAATACTTGTGTATGTTGTATGTATACTTTCCATTGAGGTGAGATATCATGAATATATTTATTTTAATCTTATTCAATGTATCATTTTAATACTCTTAATATTGGGGCATACTAATTGATTGATTACAAAGTGTTAAGGGTTTTCCACCCGAACCTCTATTTTCATTCAGGTTAATTTTATTATCTAATTACCTCAATGAAATTTTTATGTAATCCTAAAAAATTTTGTTTGAGTGTTATATATATGTTTACGATCAAAAATACTTCTTTATTTTATGGGTATTTACACGTTTTAAAAGGGACTTTTAAAATTATTTCTAAAATACAAACCTGATTCAAGGGATATTTTCGAATTCTTACCCATTTTAAAGTGTACACAAGAATCTATTTTAATCCACCATTATTTTTATAAAAACACTCATTTTATATTTAAAATTTATCTTGGATCATTTCTGGATTTAAGATAATGAACATTCCTTTCATCTTTAAAATTCTCTTTAATACTTTCTTTAAAATTCTCTAAAATGTTTTATTTCTATTGAATCTTAAGAACTATTTTTACATTATTTCAATTCAATGGGACATGATTTATGACTAAAATATAATTTCAATGTCCTAGTATTTTATTTTATGTAATATTCATGTTTAAAATCTTATTTAATGGAAAATATAAATGATTTTCCAAAAGAACTCTTCTTTCAAATGTAAAAAGGATTTTTATCATCTCACATTAACTTTTATGAGATATATTCCTTGTTAAACACTTATTTCTTTCTTATGGTGTATGTATTTACCTTTGGTATATCATATAAAGAGTCTCATTATTTTCATGATATTCTAAGGGATTATGTTTTGAATGTTTCAAGGTGGTATGGTACAGTTTGGAATGTTTAAAGATTATTTCCCTAAAGGATTTTCAACGGTATCATTTAAAAGTATATTCATATAAGACAAAATCCCTAATTAAATATTGTAACTCATTGAGATTTATCTCCTATTATATCATCTACCATATTTAATTTAATTTTTTATGATTAGTTTGACTGTGGATGTTCTATCTTAAAATCATTCACCAATTTACTCTGAATGGTTAGTGTAATGCTTAATGTTCAAGGAAATTTACTTACATTTCATATATTAGTTTCAATATGAATGTGTATATTGTTTATGTATATACCCATTCATATGAGGAATGAATTGGACTTATTAAGTGTTAGGTGGGGCCCAATATATCCCCTCAGTGCATTAGTAGGTCTCATGAGACAAACTATGGTCTTGGCACAAGGCCTTGACAAAATATTTATTTATGGTCTTGGAACGAGGCCTTGACGGTATGGTGATGATATCCTAAATTATGAATTACCTCATTATGAAAATAGTATTGATGGTTCATATGGTTATTCTAATAGTAGAATACCCATGATTATGTTTTATTATGGCATTACTTACTCAGCTCTTATTCATGCCATAATGTGTTCAAGTTTTTGTTAAAGGAATATGTTTTTAGTTATTCAACTTGACTAATGTTTACATATCTTCTACTGTATTTCTTACCCTTACTGAGTGTTTCAGCTCACCCATTTCTTATGTTTCATTTTATCAAGGCATGAATAATTGTATTATGAATAACATGCTGAAATAACCTAGGATTTATGGATTTTTTCAAAGAAGATTATATGTTGTTTTTCTTTTCAAGTTGTAATGATGAACTTATGTATGTATGTTGTTTCCAATACTAATAAACTACTCGGTCCTTCAGGATGAATATTCCTTATTTATATGACAATGTAATCAAATAAGGCACTAGATTCGGGTAACTGGGGTTGGGTCCTTACAAGTGAAATATGACATATTAGTTTTATAAGGTTCAAACC
This sequence comes from Viscum album, assembly GCA_963277665.1. Lineage (NCBI taxonomy): Eukaryota > Viridiplantae > Streptophyta > Magnoliopsida > Santalales > Viscaceae > Viscum > Viscum album. Next base: position 2,102,315,146 of record OY728165.1, read on the forward strand.
CTCCCATGAATCCTACTCCTTACACAGGTGAGTATGGTGACTATATTAAAAAATTGAACACTAACTCCTTTCTATAGGTTCATGAAATTATACCTATATTTAAATATTAATTTTTTTAAAGTAGATCACTACACTATATCCAAAATCCGATCTACTTCCTCAGTCAAATTTTCTTCAATGAACCTCTATTATTTAAGAACTAAGCATGAAAATCGGCCTCTAAAAACTGATTAGCTTCCTAGTTCTTCTTTAGACACTATTTGTTGTACCCTCAACTCATAACTCCAAGGAACTTGACTGCTTAAAGATATTCAATATACTTTTTCCATCAGACATGCTTGCTTCTTATTTAAGAAAAAACCCATAAAAGCTTACCTAGCATGTATACAATGAATTGAATAGATCTAGAATCTTTCTTGGTGATGAAACACTAAAAATTGGTTTTGTTCATACTCATTAAAAAAAACTCTTATAGATATACTTGTTTTCTCTTCTTCTTATTATCAAACTTCTATAATACTGAGTATAGTAGGGACTAATTATGAAAATCAACCTTATCTACTTCTTTATTCTCTCTTATTTGATACCCTAATGACATTTATTGTTAATACATTATAAAATATACTTATTCTTTCTTGAGAGTTCTGGTTCTTCTCTCATTCTCATAGAGACACTCACATATTTGGTCAATGTATACAAAAATATTTTATCCTTCTTGCACTACTCATTTTTCTCATTCTCAATAATTGAAAAAGTTTTCCAATCGAGAAAATTAAATTACTCATATCATTTTCAACATAAAAAATGGAATAAATAGAGACCAAATCATCCTCCATAAAAAATCATGATTTTAATATAAATGTTTTGGGTTCCCCATGTTTATAAGTGAACATCTCAAAAAGATCACATGTGGAGTAATTCCCCACAGAATTACGGAAATTCCCTCTATTTTTCTCATTTTATCCCAACTTTGAATATCTCCCCTCTTATTCCAAAAAAGATCATATTTTATTCTTCTCAAAATAAAATACTAAAGTATATTATAGTAAAATATTTCTATATAAAAATATACATCTCATCACTTACGACTTGGCTCTAGTCATATTGTAGCATGAGAAATTCTAGTAAACTAGTATACATTCCATCTTGGATCTATACACAATAGTTAGTATCTATACTCTTCTTTATTTTTCTCATTCCTAGATTGAATCAAAAAATTTTGTGATATTTAAATCATTGAAGTTCAACACTTTCCTCGACAAATTTTATTTTTAGATTTTATGAAATTTAAATAATTCTCATTTCATGCTAGTGTAAATTCCCAACATTCCATCTCAATTAGATTTTATTTGCTTTAAATTTTTCATAAAAAACTTCTTTTAACACACTCATTAAACTTGGATAAAAATTATTTTATAATTATTTAAACTCTAAGGAAAAACCCAAGAATCAACTCAACAATGTCTATATTATTCTTGAAAACAAATTTAAACTATATTTCCTTTATCAAGAATCAATTTTTCTGGAAAAACAACTTCAATCACACACTCTATGAGTGTTTTTGATGTTTTAATCCACGATAAATAGTTTTTTCATCATCTTACATCTTTTATTCTTTGGAAAATTAATTTTGGAAAATCTTATTTTCAGTCTGTAGCATTCTTAAAATTTCATTAAAGAATGATCCTTATATAGAAAATGTTTCATGCATATGAAAATTCAATTAATCCTTACCAATAATAAAAATGATTCTTACAAAGGTCATAATGACTCATACATAGATCTGAATGATTATTACATTGATCTAGATGACTCTTATGTGTTGTAATAGTGGGTTCTCTAGATAAAACTATAAAATAATTTTGATTACCATATTATGTGTACAGTTAGATATACATGATGAATACTTACCATTATAGTTTAGATAATTATATGTCCACTATTTAATTGAAATTTATATTGATTAATTATTGTATGAAAAGGTTAAATTAGATCCCAGGATATAAAGAGAACCTTGAGATACCATGTCATTAATCTTAAACAAAGGTCATATGGTATAGATATATCTTACTGACTGGATATAGTAGATGTTTGATTATTAGGTGCTGGGGGATTATAAGAATTGATACTTCTTCTCATAAATTTCACACTTAATGATATCTAGTGGTGAGATCACGAGAGAAAAACCTCCAATAGGAACACCACATGATTCAAGTGTTATTGGTTGTTCCTATCTATGGACATGTGTATTGGTCACCTGACTTGAGATCAATATCAATGTGTTCCATTTGATAGCGTACTTTAATGAAAGGAAGAAACCTTGATAATAAAATTGTGGTGAATTAGCTTTTTTTGGGTGTTTCATTGGTGGAATGACATCGATTGAATGATCAACAAAGGATTTTTCGCTTCTAGTTTAAAGAAGTAATATATCTCAGGCCAAGTTGATCAGGATGGTAGTATCTTCTTAATACCATGGCCCTAGTAGTAGAGGGTAAATCCATCCAATTAGGTCAACAAATAATAAATCAAGAAAGGATGATGACACAAGTGTGCATCCTACTTTATGAGATATTAAATACAAAATGATTATATTACACAGTGCATGTTCATAGGTTAGTTTTTGTTGACATCACTATCCTTATCTCCTTAGGGGCCATGATGAGTTGCTAAATCCCACTCTTGATCTGTGAATAGTATTCAAATATATTGAGATAAGGTCCTAGAGGGTCACACATAATAGAATATTCAAGAATCATCCCTATTCTCTTGAATAGATTTGTTGGACATGGTGGGACCCACTGCTGGGGTCCAGGTTTTGTCCAAGGAAATAATATCACCAAAGTAATAAATAAATTCATATTCTTCAATTAAGAATAAATTTCATTGAATTTATTTTATAAATGTATTTATAAGTTTTAACTTAAATACATGGAAAATGTTATTTGAATGAATATTAGTTTAAAATATTTAAGGTTCATTTAATATTTATAGGAACGATGAGTCGAGTTAATTAATCAAGTATTATATTGTAATATATTTATTATATTGTAAGAAAATGATAATATTATTTATAACTCAGTACTATAGTCATAATATTTCGTTTATGGTGTGTAAAAATATTCAAGGTCTGGGGAGGAAATTCTGGGTAAGTGATTTACACACTATATAGGAGAGGAGAGACATTCACGAATTACTATTCACTACATCTCTCCCTTTATTATTCTATCTCCCGATTCCTAGAGAGGGAATCTCTGGATCCAAGTCATCAGATCTAGTTCTCTCTCATGCACCACAAGTACGATGATGTAGTGATCGTCAGAGCATTGAAGACATCATCAAATATCTGCGCTAGCACCCATAATTCGATGATAAATGATCTTATAGTTTCTTGAAGTGTGAGTGGATGATATAGAAGAATTTAGATTGATATTCATAAATTAGTGATCACCAACGATGAGAAAACATCAAACATGAGTTCAGATCAAACTAGGTTTTTATTGTTTTATTTCTGTGCTTAAAACTTTTCACGTGTGATTCTCAGGTGGTAATCAGGCAGTTCTTTGCTGAGGATGATGACCTCATGTCGATCGTCAATGGAATTTTTTTAAAATATCATCTTTTGGGGATTTCATTGTGCATCTGGTATCTTTAATTGGTATCAGAGCGAAATGTGAAGTTTTTAAGATGAAGAATAATTAAATTTCCATTATATGTTACAATCTAACCTGGAGGAAGTTCCAATTGAATCTGATCACAGAACAAATTTTCGGTGGCTGAAACAGGAATATTTGGTCGATGAGTTTTATTCTACAATTTTTTTGGAATTGTGTTTAAAATTTATTTATCTTATAAAATTGCCCTTTTGAAATTTTAATTAAAAAAATGGGTGCTGGTGCTTTTATGGGTCAATAAAAAAAATAATAAAAAAGGGACCCCCTTTCTGGGTCCTATTCCACATGGAAGGGACCACCGAACCACCACCCTCAATGACCCCTCTTCCCGCAAAACCATAATACGCAGTTAGTCATCACCCTCCCTGTTTTTTTCTACCATCCTCTATCCAATCTACTAACTACTGCACATCGCTCCACCCAACCGACCCTCCTGGTGTGGCTCTCTCCCCTCCACATCCTCTCGTGCGACCATCCCCGCTAGGTGTATTCCCCTCCATCCAGATCTCTACATTGCAAATAATGATTGAGGTAACCCCTTTTTGGGTCTGATCCGTCGTGAAATTGACTCGAACAGGTCAAACTAGCCCAAAATGGGCTTGTGAGGGCCTGTCCAGTCTAGATTACCCCTGCATGGGGTCTGCAAGTCCCGGAATGGGCTTGCATGGATTCAGCCTGACCTACACAGGCCTTTATCGGGCTTTTCTAGGTCCTACTAATTTTTATAATCAAAAATTAAATTAAGTAATTCCTTTAATTTTGGTTTAAAATTAAACTAATTAAATATTATTTTTTGGTTTAAAATTAGTATTACATATTAAATTAAATTAATTTTTTAGTTTAAAATTAATTTAGATAATTAATTTAATTTTTTGTTTTAAAATTAATTTAATTAATGGAAAAAATGATGAGAATTGTTGAATTAAAAATAAAATTGAATTTTTAATTCAATAAAAGTACCCTCAGAAAATAATCTAATGAAAGTTTAATTTTATTCTGCAGTTATTTTTAATACATAAGTTTAAAGTGTATTAGACTAATCATGAGTCATTGACCAACCAATGTATGACTGGTTAATTTTTATTTAATTGTTTAATTTAATTATTGTAATGGTTATTTGTAATAATTAGTTTAATTAAAAGGTGATCTGTGTATCATTTAAGCGTCATTATATGTATAAGGTCATGCACATCCATTTTTTTGAGTTTTATTTTATACTATCAAGAACCTCTCACTTGAATGCGAGTATTGTTATATAAAGATGAAGACAATTAGTGACACACTTCACACCAAGTTATGTCGATGCACCAGATAGTAGTTTGATGCACTGGATGGGTGAGCACTACAACATGAGATACAAGTGATGTGACACAAGGTATTACCCCTAGGGTATAGGTTGATCCATTATTCACTCAATTTATCAACCATTAGTATCATATCATGATCACATCATCATTTTATTTTTTCATGGTTTATTATTTTTTGAATGTGTAGTTTAAGTGAAATCACATAGAATAATAAAAAAGCATGAAAAGATAAAATGAACATGTGATTTGATGAATTTTTCTATTTATTGTATAGTGAGTTTTGAGTGTTATCACATAGAACTTTCTTATCAAATATAAAATTATTTCCTTTCATTATATAAAAAAACAAAAAAATCCTCAAAGAAATATTAAGTCATAACCGCCTTCAATCATTTTAATTTGGACAAGACTGGGTGTTCGGGGTGCTCAGTCAGCCATAGATGAGGGCACCTCTTAATACCAGGGAGTTCTTATAAGAGTGGTGGGTTGACATAACTAAAGTGGTAATAAGGATTAACTATATCCAACTTTCTATCATTTTATAGTAAAGGGTTTATTGAATCAAGTTATTTTTTTAGAATCTAGGACTTCACTCAATAGATCAAGGAACCACAAGTTAATGTGGTTGTCCAGTCAAACGCCTACCTTGAACTCTTTGAGTAGTGGTGTATCCATAGCTTGTAGAATATGATGAGAAGTTCTAATATCATTTCTAGTAAAATACTCAAGCGATAGATTATTCCTATTCTAGTACAGAGGGTTCCTAGAATTCGATAAAATAGTGGGAGACATTTAATGATTTAATTAATTAATCAAATTGTGTAGATCAATAATCAAGATAAAAAGTAATAATATGTTAGAATTTATTTTTCTAGAAAATGGAAACTTATACACAAGAGGTAATATGATAAATAATGGACAAATTAAATGTCCACACTTGCATGAGTATCCAATAGTAGTACAAGCGCTTGTGCAAAATACTACAATTTTGGAAATTCAAGGTCCTGTGACCCCAATACATGTTAAACTACCTATGTAAAAGAGGTTTTAAAATTTATTATATGAGAATCATGTATATATCATAGGATGGTTATATCATTATGTTATCATCAAAATATGATTCCAGTTTCTGTCACTGCATCAGGACATGGGTGATATAACATGAAGTCTTATCTCCGAGAAGTTTTCAAGGAGAAAGTAAAGCAATATATGAATAAGGTGATGATTACATTGGATATATTTTAAATTGAAAGATGGATCATGATAATTCAATTAATCCATTTATCATATCATTTTCACCCATTTACTCCGACCTCATTTCAGGGTACAAAATGAATAGGATGGAGTAAACGCTTCATTACCTATTTAAGTAAGGTTCTCCAGGTAAATAAAAATTAGTTCTAATGAAAAAAATGAAAGGAAAGGTGAAAAGGATAATAGAAAGTGGAACACCAAAGGAAAATTTGCAACGTACTTCAATGGGTTTAATATTAACATGAGGTTATTTGATTTTCATATCATGAAATAATTTTTTAAGTTTAATTGCAATAAACTAAATTAAAGAAAAAGTCATAGCTTCCTCTTCTGGTATATTCACCAATTTAAAATGTAATGTTTCAGTAATACTTCTTGGGTATTAAGTAAAATACTCCTTTCACAAATATTTATTTAAATATAGTAACCAAGTGAGTATGAAAACATTACAATAAGTGAGGTGTATTATCCAAGTAGCTTAGAAAGGGTGATTCTTATATCAACAGTGAAAAACACATAACTTCTATATTTCCATGTGAATGATTCTTGTCAAACTATTATTGATTATTAATAGAACATTTATCTCACATTCTCTTTAGACAAAAGGATAAATTATCCCATGTTTGGGAATGAATTTTGTTTGTGGTGTATAATACTCAAGAAATAGTTTAGAGATACATGAATCATAAGAAATATATGATGAATATAAAATGTAAGACTCATTTAACCAATTGTGGAAATATAATAATTATTAATAAAAACTAAAATTAAACATCTAGGATATACCCAGTATGGTATTTAGACTCATATAATCTAAACACCTTATGTATTATCAACGTATATACAGAGTTTTGGACAAAGTAACCTTTAGAAATAAAGGTAAGCCACAAGGCTATTGGAATTAGTTCAACAAGAGAGCATGAAATATTATTAGGGAAAGATAATGGTAAATATACATTATTATATTACTTTAAGTAATTAAGTAATGGTAAAGTGTATTATGACATATGCATGGTCAGAATATATGAGTTGCTTTGGGTCAACATGCCGAAGGATATCTTGACCAAGCATTCATCGATCAATATAATGTAGTGTGGAGTAATTCCTAAATGAAAAATACCTTATCTACATAATGATATTGATGTTAATGAGTAGGATTAATGATTAATTATTACATGTTAACATTGATCAATAAAATATAGCATGGAGAAATTCTTAAATGCATATTTTATATATCAGAGCTATGATGTAAGGAGTATCAATGATGAAATATTCTGAAACTTCTATTATATTTCATGAAATGCTTCACAAATATTGGAAATATCCCATAATAAAATGCCAAATATAATGAAAAATATATATCAAATGAGTCATAGTATGATGGAAATCCATTATGCCACGAGGACATGCGTTTTCATGCAAAGAGTCTATTAGGACATAAACAAACTTGCATCAAGAAAAACACGAAGTGCATCTAAAGTAATTATCCTAATGGTTTCTTAGAATATTACATAAATACCTATGATTGAAACACATTAGTCAAGTGATAGACTATATTTCTATAAAAGTGTGCACATCTCTTTTGAGATAGTGGGATCCAAATTGACTTGGGTTTAGTCAACGATAAAGATGCACATGTATTTAGCATATGAACAAGTTCTAAAATTGTATGTGGAACATGAATGTTCCAGAGACACATACGCATAGGAAGGATAAAACCATGGTGATTGTTTTATATTCACCATGGTGGGTGATCCATTATTCACTTAAAATAATATTTCCTACAATTAATAAGTATATGGAAATTATCTAAGATTAACAAGATCAATTAAATTTCAATAATGGATTCCATGTATCAAAGTGCATAGGGGTTATTATTTTGAATAATGTGATGGGTATTCAAATGAGATTATACATGGATGGTACAAGCCTAGTACCAATAAGGATTAATTGGTTATACCAAGTAGGTATTCCTAAATCCATAATAATTTTACTTATCATGGATAATATCTATGGTTATTTTATTGAGAATTGGATGTCATGACCTCCATTCATGAAAGGTTTTTATACGACACTACCCGAGAAGGATGATCACATCATAGAATGCTAATAATGGTTGCAAGTTATTAAAATATAGTTTAGGATTGATATAAGCATCAAGATTATATAATATTCATTTGTGATGAATATTTTTCACATGTCTATCAGAGGTTTGTGGGAGATCTATTATTTTACAAGTGAAATGTGTAAAAAAAACTTATGAAAAATAGATATTGATCTTCAATTTAGTTGATATTAGGATAAAATAAATTCTCTGGTGATTAACATAAAGTAGAAACCTAAGTTCTTGGGAACATGATCTAGTGAGGTAGATATAATGGTTGATTGGACTTACTTAATCATATATAAGGTGACATGATATTGAAAAATAAAATTTGGAACAATTTGATTTATAATTATTCATAGTGTCACATGGAATATCTCTCTCCAGATTGATATGTCCAGGACATAAGAGGATATTAATGTGGTGATTTTAATTCCATACGCTTTAGTGATGGATAAATCATGTATGCCCTGATATGTACAAAAAAATATATTGGAAAGATATAATTTATAGTATGAAACTATCAATCATATTCTGGAGCACTACAAGGGAAGTAGTTAGAACTATCCATTATACTTGGAAAAGTTCAAAAGATATGTACTTGGTAAGTGGAGAAGAAATAATACTAGTTTGGAGGGGATACAAACTAGTTTTCCATAGATCCATGTGATTTAATATCGCAGTTCGGCTAAAATGTTGAGTGATACAAGCTCATACAATCCAGTGGTAGCCATACCTATAAATAATGAGTACATTTCATCTTTTGAGGCAGTTAAGAATCAGTTAAACGCAATGATTTTTTATAGTTCTTGGAATCACACCTAGAAAGTAAAGTATTATCATAATATAAGTTAGGATATTGTTACTAGCCAAGATGTCAAGTTATGATAATGGAAAAAAGGGATATACTTAGGGATACCATCTGTTGAGAATTTTTACTCAAGGAGATAAGGTCACAAATAGTAGAATATCCACATGGTGGAATCATGGTAGAACTAGTAACTAAATCCACGAATCAACAAAAAGATGATCTGAATCATGTGAGATCTAACATTTTTTGTTAGCAAGTTAGCTCTAGTGCAAGTAGGAGTATTGTAATAGTGGGTTCCCTAGACCCAACTATATATTACTTTTTATTACCATATCATGTGTACAATTAGATACACATGATGAATACTTAACATTATAGTGTATATATTTATGCGTCCACTATTTAATGGTAATTTCCATAGATTAATTGTCGTATCAAAAGGTTATATCATATCCTAGAATATAATGAGAACAACAAGATCCTATAACATTAATCTTAAAAAAGGTCTTATGGTATAGATACATCTTACTAACTTAAAAAAGTATATGTTTGACTATCATTTGTTGGGGACTCATAAGCATTGATAATTCTTCTCATGAAGTTTTCACTTGGTGATCTCTAGTGGTGAGATCATGATGACAGACCCTCCAATAGGAACACCACATATTTCAGGTGTCATTGGTTGTTTCTATCTATGGACATGTGTATGAGTCTCAAAACTTGAGATCATTATCAATGTGTTCCATTTGATCATGTGCTTTGATGCAAGGAAAAAACCATGATAATGAAATCATGGTGAGGTAGATTGTGTAAGGTGCGTTATTGGTGTCATGACATTGGTTGAATTGTCAAGAAAGGATTTGTCACTTCTAGGTTAAGGAAGTAATATATATCGGTCCTAGTTGATCAGGATGGTAATACTTTATTAAGACTATGGCCATGAAATTCAAGGTTAAATATATCCAGTTAGATTAATTAATTTATAAAGAAAGAAATGATTATTACACATGTGTGTATATTTCTTTATGAGATATTAACGACAAAGAGATTATATTACACAACAGGTGTTCATAGGTTGGTTGTCATTGTTATGACTATCCTTATCTCTTTAGGGGCCATAATGGGTTGCTAAATCTCACTCTTGGTCTTTGAATAATATTCAATACTATCGAGATAAGGGCCTAGAGGGTCACACGCAATAGCGTCTTAAAGAATCTACCCTATTCTATTGAATAGGTATGTTGTACATGGTGGGCCCCACCACTGGGGTCCAGGTTTTGTACTAGGAAATAAAATCACCAAAGGAATAAATAAATTCATATTATTCAAGTTAAGAATAATTTTCATTGAATTTATTTATTAAATATATTTACAAGTTTTAAAGTAAATACATGTAAAATATTATTTGAACGAATATTAGTTTAAAATATTTATAAATCATTTAATATTTGCAGGAAGGATGAGTTGAGTTAATGAATAAAGTATTATCACGTACTTTATTTATTATATTATAAGAAAGTTATAATATTATTTATGACTTAGTATTTTAGTCATAATATTTCATTTATGGTGTGTAAAAATATTCAGAGGTTAGGGAGGCAATTCTGGGTAAGTTATTTACACATTATATACATAGGAGGAGAGAAATTCACCAATTACTATTCAATTCCTCTCTCTCTCTCTCTCTTTATTTATCTCTTATTTTCTCTCTTACTTCCTAGAGAGATAATATTGGGATCCAAGTCATCAGATCTAGTTCTTTCTCATGCATCACAAGTATGGTTATGTAATGATTATCAGAGAATTGAAGGTGTTGTTTGATCTCTGTGCTAGCACCTAGAATTCAATGATCGACACTCCCGTAGTTTCTTTAAGAATGTCTAGAAAATATAGAGGAATTTTTCTTTGAATTATTTAAATAGAAATTTCCAATGAAGAGAAGACGTTGAGCATGAGTTCAGATCGATCCAAGTAGTTATGGTTTTATTTTTGTGCTTAATACTCTTCATGTGCGATCCTCAAGTGGTAATTGGGTAGCACTTCACCACTTACGACGAGATCATGTTTATTTTTTGTGGAATTTTTTTAAAATATCATCTTTCAAGGATTTTTATGTGTGCCCAACACCATTATTATTCACCTAAAAGTGATTCTTATGTAGATCTAAAATAACTCATACACAAAGTCCATTTCCTCTGAAATGATTCAAACATATATTGTAATGATTCATTCTCTTATGTCAAGACATGATGAATTTTATACTTTAAAAAACAAATTCAAGATTTATTCAAATTTATTTAGATCCACTTAAAAACCATATTAATCTATCTTCATCACTTGAATTCATCTTATTCCATCCTCAAATAATTCTAAGAATTAATAGAATAATTATGGACCTCTCTATTTTACTTATAAGTTCCTTTATAATATATAAAATATTCAAGTGAATTATTTTATTAAGATTCACTACCTTAAAACTTTATCATTCAAATCAACCTTTTATAACCTCTACCAAAGAGGTATTCAAAAGTTATTTCAACAGCTAACTTTCTAAGAAATATTAGTATGGTTTCTACATTATTTAATCAAGATTCCTTAGAATTTTGAACATGTTTTTAATATTTATAATAGTAACTCTACACGTTTTCTAGTATATTTCAACAACTAACTACACTTATTTGTCTTCATTACATATATTGTATAAAGTTCTCTTCACTTTTCATAGCCATACATACTAGCTTAAACAATCATCACAAATATAGTCAGCCTGGTAAGAATGTTTTACTATGACCTATTATGGTGTTTTATTTTTGAGAAGAAGAAAATTCAAACCTACTAGAACAAGAGAGAAGATATTCACATCCATGATAAAATGAGAGAAAAATAAAAGAAGGTAATTTCAGTAACACAACATGGGGAGCTCCTCCATGTGAGATATTTTTGAGATGTGCACGTCTAAACGTGGGAAAATCAAAACAATTATATTATTATTGTGATTTTGGGTTGGTGGCTAGTTTGGTTTCCATCCATTCCTTTTTTGTATTTTGAAAATGATAGGATTAATTTAGTTTTCTTGAATAAACTTTTATAGATGTCATGAATGAGAAAAATGAGTAGTGTATAAATAATGAAATATTTCTGTACACATTGAATGATTGTTTGGGTTCCACAATGAGTAAGCTAATCGAATAACTATGACTCTCAAGTAAGAATAATTAGGGTCAATCCTATACTAACTAGTGACATCATTCATGTATCAAATAGAAGATAAGAAGAAAAAGATAAGGTTGGTTTTCATAAATTGTCTCTATTACACTTAGTGTTGTAGAAGTTTGAGAAGAAAAATAAGATATAAGTATAATATCTACAATAGTTTCCCACAGTGAGAAAGAACAAACCCAAGTTTCAGTGTTTCCTCACTATTTAACATTCTAGAGCTATGTAATTTGGTGTATACACACCGAGTAAGATTTTATGGGCTATTTTTCTTGAAAAAATAACTCAACAAGGATGATTGAAAAAGTATTTAGAATATCAATAGGCATTCAAATTCCTTATATTTCCAAGTTGATTTTCCAAAAAATATTTTTTGAAGGAGGATTGGTGACCCAAATGATTTTTATAGGTTGAGATTCATGATTAGTTCTTAAAGAACATGAGGTAGTCAAAGACACTCTGAGTGAGGAAGTTGGGTAGAATTTAGACATGGTGGAATCCCTGTATAGTGTTCTAATATACATCAACAAGTTATAAGATTTGAACATTGGTGAAATTCCAGTATAAATAACCCATAGGATTCAAAATATGTTCACTTGTGTAATATAGTAAACACACACACCAGTTTAATATAGTGTGCATAGTTTCAAGATGATACCTAGTTGAACCACTTACATTTAATGATTTACAAGTAGTGTGACTATTTATCATCCTATAGCTATAGTAGGTTTGGTTTTCCATGAATAATATTTTTTCTATGATACTATATGATTTGGGAACCAACCCACACGTTGCACCAATTATGTTAAGATTAGTGTAGGTGAAATTGGATGAGCTTAGGCATAAGGTATTTATTTGATCAAGTATTTATCCTTAAGAAACACCTTTTCTATATTCTAATGAATATGATCTTCCATAATTTTTTTGGATACCCTTGCTGTAGTATTTATGAATTATATCCTTGATGTGACCTTGGATTGAAATTGTGTTTGTTGTCAATGATACATGTTTTATTTTTCAATGTAATTATGAAAAAGTGAAGTTATGGGTGATTTATTAGATTATTCACCCAGTAAATGATGAAGAGAAGCTTTATATGCTTATAGGGTTTGAAAATGGAATAGCCGCTACTTAAAGATCTTGGTTGGATAACTATAATTTATAATCCCATTAAGATTTTAAGATTATTAAGCTAGTTTGTATGGATATGAAAAGAGATACAAGAGTAGGAGGATCCTTGTCTACAATAATTACAAAGTCATGAACTAGTTAGACACTAAATCTGTATTTGGATAACTTGAAAATATAAATTTATAAATTTTAAATTAGATTCAAATATTTGGGGAGAGATATATGAATTCATATAATCAAATATACTTAGATCACTTTTCACTGGGAAACACTCTTAGGTGAAGGGTGATTTGATTCAAGATGGCTAAAGATTGATTTGAGTAATGAATGAACTTGAGATGGTAGGAGAGTACATGAAAACAGTATAATTATAATGTTTTATATTCCATAACACCTTGGAAATATGATTGAAGGGGTTTAAAATTATTTTAATAATTATCATAATCATTTGAAGATGTTTCGAGATGATTTTAGGAGTTTTAGAATTCCCCAAGTAGATTTGAAGAATCTATACTTAATTTGAGGAAGCATGTATTTCCTATGATGGATAATGAAGAATGAAAAATGAAATTATCATACACCATAAGTAATTTTATTCCATGTAAGATAGTTAATCTAGTGTAGATGAGTTACAAAATGGGAAAAGAAAATTCTTCTACATGACGCACCACATAAGAGAATTAATCTGCAAAAAATTATAATTGTGTTGTGTGTAAGAGAATTCATCTACACATGAATGAAATGAAAATGGGATTTATCATACATCATAAGACATTTCACCCCATAAAATAAAATATGATTTGTGTAATTAATGTAATTTATACATAACATCATGTAAGATATTTGAGCCACCCTGATGTAAAATCGGCAAAGAAAATTCAATTATGTGAGCCAGACTATATGGTGATTTGTGAATATTGTCAGTAAATTATCTTATAGGGATATACATGTAAGTAAATTCATTTAAACATATGATAATTATTATTCTCATAAGTAAAATAAGTTAGCCGCATCTTGAAAAAAATTGAGATCAAAATAGAAATGACTTAGAGAATGTTTGAGACCTTAGAAGAATAAAAAATCAATTTTTTTTGAATTATAAGATTTCAAAGAATAAAATATGATGATGCTTGTGTTATGAATTTAAGATTAGATAATAATTAAGCATATATAATCCATGATACAATCCTAATATTAATATGGTAGGTTGAGAATTTTCCCAAGGCTGAAATGGAAGATGATCCATTACACATATTTCTTGTTGAAGAAAATTAGTTCATTTAATTTTTAAGAATAATGAAAATGATGTTACATTGATTCTCAGCTATCCTTCAAATCTTAAACTCATAGAGACAAAATCATTTTTGAGTGAGAATAAAAAAAGGCTATATTTCCACTAGTGTGTATATATTCAACTAGAATCAATATAGGTTTTACTGAGAAGTTATCAAGATGAAATTAGTTTCTTTACATGGAAAAATTATTATATTTTATGTTATTTATATATACGGGGAGATTGAAGTATTGAATTTCTGGAAGCCTTTGAGAATAAGAAAAAATAGATTATACTATAGATATTTTCTAATGAATATATTCATCTATTCCAAAATAAAAACTAGAAGGAAGAAAAAAAAAGAAAAATGGGTATTTTTTTAATATTCCCTTAAGTTGAGTGGAAAATAATTAAAAAATGAAAATAGAGACTTGATAATCATGGTAAAGGTTAGTACCTAAGCAATTAGCTTACATTTTAATTAATTTATATTTATATTTATGAAAACATGATAGGAACTGTATAAAAATATAGGAGCTACTATACCAAAAATATGAAACACTTGAGAAAAAATAGAAGGAAAACTGATTGTTAAGGTTAGTTGAGAAAATTGAGAGTTATGAACTGTGATTTATGACTTGTGACCTCTCTGAGAAGAATAAGAATAATCTAAATAATAATACACTATAATCTATAGTGATGAATAATAAGAAGTTGATAATGTACTGAATCTTAAGATATACTGGGTTTTGAAGATGAAGAGATAAGAGGAATCAACCATTGTTCTAAGTTTAGTTCAGTGAGTTGAAGTAGTGAGAAGAGGAAAGAGGTTGGGAGAGATAAAAATTGATAATTTTATTCTGATAATTTTTAAATATATCCATTTAGAGGCTGTGAGTGAGGAATCCAGATGACCAGGTACTGAATATCTATGAAATTGAGTTTCAAATAAATACTAAGTTACATATAGTGTATCTAGTAGGACTGAAGGAATTCAAAGACACTTTTTTTTGAGTTGAAGGGGATTAGTTTTATTGACATATAATAACCTTGTGTTGTACAGGTGATCTAATTCCAAGAATTTTTTCAAAGAAACACTTTTATATATATGGTGGGACTCTATGGAACCTATGTGAATCAGGGTATACATGAAGATTATAGTGTAACTCTGTGAATATAATGAGAAGCTACTGGAGAAGTCTAATGAGAAACTTTAAAGAGAAGTACCATTTGATAAAAAAAAATAGATCAAGTGACTTTAGTTTAGAGAAGATTAATGAGAATTTGATCTGGTATTGGTGTGTGAATAACCCCCAACATATAATTATTGACATTTTATTTTTTAGAGAATCCTTTATTGGGGGCATAACCAATCAAGTCAAGGAGTGGGTCTTTGTACCAAACCTTGTAAATCCTTGTGTTTATGTTCCATTAATTACTACATTATTCAGGTGAGTTTTTAATACACAAGATATATTGAATCAAGACTAAACAAGTCTAAGAGTTTGAATTAAAATGGATAAATAATTGTAAAAGTTTTAAGAAACCACTGATACACCCATCCCATCTAAATGGTTTGTGAGTCCTCATGAAACTTCAATACGGATATACCCAGGAATGAGGAAGAACATGTTAATCATCCATATATTGTTATATAAAGTTTTTTATAAAAAAAATTATATGACAATTTCTTGAATGTCTACTTTTAGATTCATAAATTGAAATTTTTGGGACATGTTTTTTTTGATAAAGGAACTTATGTTGATCTCGAGATTGTGAAAGTGGTGATGCCTTGTGAAATTCCTAGGAATATATATAGAATAAATAATTTTATATATTTTTATATGTAACATCATGGTTAAGGAACACACCCTTTTTAATGTTTATGGGGGTGTTTTTCAGGTTCGAAGGGTATCATAGGAAATCTGAGAGTTTTATAAGGGAAATAGATAGTGCTCCGACTAGAGTAGCTCATTCATGTTGTGAATGATGTATTCACACTGTTAATACAATGTGATTAATTTCATGAAATGGTCATTTGGGATTTAAATTATGTTCATTTCATGAAATGTTCATTTGGTATTTTTAATCCAATGTGATTCATTTTTCAGTGTACATGCAACATGGGGGATTCATGTTGTGAACTGGTGACTCATGATGTGAATTTTTATACCCATTGGATTTTTATTTTCTTCTTGTGTGACACTCCACTCATTTTTTTTCTTTCTATCTTCATCAAACCCTAGGGATGTTACATACATGAAGTTTGATTCTTCTCTTCTAGGATCTTACTTTCAGTGCTTGGTTTCTAGCTTGGTTTGTTTTTTTATCTTTTTTGTGAGTATGTTTGTTATCTTCTGGTTGGATTTGTTTATCTTGGATTTGGTAAAATAATATAACTGATTTTTCATATTCTATTGATAAAGATATGTTCTTTCTCAATCCTTTGTAGTTTCCATTGTGTGATCATATTATGGAGGCCAGATCTTGTTTGGTGGTGGTACGGTGTGTGGGTTTCTCAAGGTATGTGTTGATATAAATTTTATACAAACCTTTTTATCTATGTAATTCAATTATAAGATGTGATCATCGATGATAGGGCCTCTTTCCATTGTTCATTCATCCCTTTATCATGTTTTAATCTGTTCATTATTGGTGTGTGGCCTAGGATTGAAGTAGGTGGTTTCATCTCTAGCCTATGGCATTTGAACCATAATTGCTCTGGTTTTATAAATTGTTTTATAAATAATTGACATGATCTTGGTATTGGTTGATTTCTGTGTGTAAATGGGTTTTTTAGAAAAGATGATTTGTCCCCTTGTTTTGGTAATGGTGTTTTCAAATCATTGTCAAATGGATTTATGAAATGAGTTTATAAAGCATGTTTTGATGAAAAGGGTTTTTGGAATTATTTTTAAATTGATGGGGCCTTTCAAACTAATTGATGTATGATGAAGATGGGAACTTTGGGTACCTAGGTGGAGGAATTAGTACTAGGAATTGTATGTTCTTTCTATCTGGGGGTTCACTCATGGGGTGTTCTTATGTTCTCTAACCCATGTCCCCTAGGGAATTTATCTTGACATTTTAGGGGGTTAACTCAGGGGGTGTTCCTCTATTCCCTGGGATCTATGTCCTAGGGACTTGATTACACACTAGTTATTGTTGATTATCATGGTATGAGTGGCATAGCTTTCCCATCCTTTGTTATCCTATGGGTGTTTACCATTGTGATTTGGATTTTTTGTTTTGGATTTGATTCACATTATTTGATTAAATGTGAATGCATTATTAGAATTAATCTTTAAAACTATATCACATAGTTTTATGAAGGATTTCAAAAAAGGGGAACTGTTTACCATGTTTTTGACATAAAACTATTTAACAACTTATCATGCCTTGTTTTCTTAAAATTGATCATTTTGGGATTATTATACAGACAATTAATATGAAAAACCTAGGTGGGATCCTACTGATCCTATTTATCTCACACCCTTCACACTCCCATGGGGTTTTGTAGGCCCTGTTTTTTCTTTTGATGCATGAAAGGGAAAGGCGCCATAGTGAGATGGTGAGGTTTTTGTCATCTAGATACAGTTAGCTAGCGATGATATGGTGATACATTTCCCATATATCACATATTTTTGTTCTATTTCAAGTTATAGTTTCCCTTTTGGGTTGTTGGATGTATACCTTGGGGTTTTTCTAGATTTTAAGGTTGTATCGCTACCGCTATCTTTATTTGATTATGAAATCTATTTTGTTTCTAGTTTTATTTCTATATATATGTCATGTATGTTATATTAGGTTGGGAGAATTAGTTTTCTATGTCGGTTGTTCGATGACCAGGTGCTAGTCACTAGCCTATGGGGATCAGGAGCCCCCATATGGTCTTTTCGAAGTCTGGTTTGAAACATAGTTGATGGGTTATTTGGGTTCGTTTTTCACAATTTGATATCAAAATATGGTTATATTTAGTCTTTTGAAACATCCCGAATCATGATCCACTTAACCTGTGCCCTGATCTGGTAGGTCCACTACCACAAAACTGGATTTCCGCAATGTTTAACAGCACTAAAAAAAGTGCTCTTAAAGGGGGCGCCTTTATCAGCGCTAAAAAAAGCACTGATAAAGGGCACTTTTAACTGCGCTAAAAAAAGTACTGTTAAAATTAACCCTTTATCATCTCTTTTTTTAGCACTGATAAAGACACCCCATTTAACAACGCTTTTTAGCACTGTTAAAGGGCCCCCTTTATCAGCGCTTTTTTTTACTAGCATTTATAAAGGGGGGGGGGGATTTATCAGTGCTTTTTCCTAGTGCTGATAAAGTGTATATTTCAAAAAAAAATCATGAAAAATAATATATTGATATATAATTATATTTATATTGATATAAATATAATATCTATTTTTTAAATATGTTTTAGATAAGTATAAATAGACTATTACATTTAATATATAATAAATTTAGTGAAAATGGATTCAATATATTTTAAAAAATATTATTAATTAATAATTTTCTAATTATCAACGACTAATAATCATTTAATAACAATTTGAAGACACAAAAAATAAAAAAAAATAGTAAAAGATATAAAATAAGTTGAAAAGGTAACTCAAACTTCAAACATCCATAAATTTTGATTCGGGTGTCCGCTTGAGCTCTAAAACATATCAAATCAAAGCCTGCAATGAGCTCTACGTGCTAATAACTCAAGAGAACATTCTGTCACATTTTTCAAGGACAAAAAAGTCCAATAAGGCCTCCAAAACTGAGTTTTTAGTCGGGATGCATAATTTTTTTACATTTGATGGAATTCCATCATCATTTAGGGGAGGTCTTTTTGCCATTTTTTAGTAAGGAATAAATTTATTTCAATGGATTACATTCATATTCTTGTTATAGTTTTGAAATTTTATCATTTTTCATAATGTATTGTTATTTATAATCAAATATATATCAATATATACATATTTTTTATATATTCGCACATAAAAAATTTAATTTTATAAATAAATAATTAAACATATTTACATAGAAAATATATTTCCCAATATATAAGCCTTATCTAAATAATAAACTAATATCCATTTTATTTAAAATACTAATATATGAATATTTATATACCTATATAATGTGTACATGTGTATATATATATATATATATATTTGTGTGTGTCTATATTGACAAGCTGATATATATTATCTATATATTCTAAACATATATACATACATATTAATATATAATATTTGTACATATATATATATATGTATATTTATACATACAGATATATATATAATATATATATATATATTTGTGTGTGTGTGTTGTATATATGTATTTATTTATTTATAAACACACATAAAAATCATATTTTATAAATTCATTCAAAAATGATATTATAAATATATATTAATATATTAATAAATATATTAATATATAAATATAACTATATATTTATATATTAATATACAGATATATATATATATATTTATTAATATAACTCAATATATATATATTAATATAACTAAATATATATATTAATATAAAAATATATATGTTTATATATATATATATTAATACATGAGTAAATATAACTAAATATATATATATATATATATAAATAAATAGATATATTAATAAATGAAGAGAAAAGCAGTATGGTGGAGTGGTAAAGGCTTAGGTGCACATGCAACAAGTCTCGAGTTCGAATCCTGGGGGAGGAAGGTCGCACGCATAGGGGGGAATTAATGCCTAGCACTGTTAAAGGGGTTGGGGGCGCTATTAAAGGATGGTGTGGTGGATGGGGAGTGCGGGCTGAAGTTGGGGGGTGGGGCACTATTGAAGGGGGACTTCAAGCACTATTGAAGCCCCTCCCCCTATATGAAGAAAATATTTTTTTTTTATTTTTTATTTATATTTTTAAACTTTTATTAGTTATAAAAAAAGTGCTGATAAAGACCCCATTTATTATCTCTTTTTTAGCGCTGATAAAAGGATCCTTTTATCAGTGCATTTTTTAGCGTTGATGAAAGTTTCCTTTATTAGTACTTTTCTAAGCACTGCTAAAAGGGACCCCCTTATCTTTGCCTCGATTAACAATTCTTTTCTAGCACTGTTAATACGCTTTTCTAGTACTGATAAAG
Organism: Viscum album; assembly: GCA_963277665.1. NCBI lineage: Eukaryota > Viridiplantae > Streptophyta > Magnoliopsida > Santalales > Viscaceae > Viscum > Viscum album. The sequence continues at coordinate 2,102,336,065 of OY728165.1, forward strand.
GCCATATTTGCAATAGTGGTCACATGGTCACACGCATGTCTCCCCGTATGCCAGAGGCTGCCTACTTGCAGCAAGGGTATACCCTCATTTTAGAGTGTCACAATGGATAATAACAATAAATAAACAACAGTAGCAAAAGCATATGTAAATAGAAACAATAAATAAATAAGTGATGACACATAGATAACATAACAACTGTTAATATAATCAAAATCCACTAGGCATAGTCTTATACATGTATGCATGGCATGCTGATATATAAAAAGGGAACATGGGACAATCATATACCAAAAATACAAAAAGAACAAAAATATACTCCACAAGCATCTTGAGTGAATTCTTCTTCCTCTAATCCTGTGCTTCATCTATGAGTAATGCATATCAACAACCTGTAATAAGGACCTTTCCCTTATCAATAACTGTAGTTATATAATCTTCTTGGGTACTAAAGGCAGCCTGAGTAGGGTGTGAGATAAAAATATCAGTAGGCCACCACCAATGGTGTCTAGAAGTAATCCAAGTAGTTATTGTAACTAAACAGCGTGCTAGTATAAATGAACTAAAAAATGACACTGAACAAATAAATAACTGCCCATTCAGGTTCTTAAAGGACACATGGAGGCTCTACTTGCTTTAGCTCATCACCAGGAGGAATTTATGACCAGTCTCTATACATATAGTAATAATATATATAGTATAGTTATATATTTCATCCACCTATATGAACCAAGTATGTGAAGATGTAAGTGTAAATTCACCTAGAATACTAGTTTCTGGCTGGACTGGGGCATAACTCAGACATCCATAACCAGTATAACGAGCCTATAAGATCAAGAAATAGGGTATATGATCTACATCTCACAATTATTGGGATATATGATTCTCATCAGTCGATATAGCGAGTGTTCCATCTTTTCAACACTCTAACAAGCGACATGGTGTGTCATGCCCACCATTCAAATAATGTCAATGTTGTGAGATGTCATGCTGAACACCCGATGTAAGGGAGTGTGACACAGTCATGTTCAACTAAACCCTTACCATTGTACCACATCATTTATCATGGTGTAATCAAATAAATGATATAATACATGAAGTATAACCTATCATTTTTCAGATTCATCAGGCCTATATATACATAACTAAGGAATAACAGTTCAATTAATGAAAAGGGTAAACATGCAATAGACGGAGTGGCCTTTCCACCCATTATAATTTATTCCATTTAGGATAATTTTAATTCATTTAAGGAAGGTAAAACATCATATAAAATCCATATCTAATGATCAAATCCATTTAATTCATGTAACATGGTATTTCAATTTAATAAGCCCAAGGGGTCATTTAAAATGGTACCATGATCAATAAGGCAATTTCCAATATGGGAAATTCCAAGTGTAAATTGGGAAAAACACCTAGGAGGTGCCTTGGGTTCCATTAGTCATTCATATAATTAGGTCAATTCCATTTTAAACCTAAGTTGAACGCTTAGGAGGTGATCCGAGCATATAAACATTTTTCTATATGGGGTAGTATGACTTGGCACAACCAAGGGGAGTCCACCAAAGAGTTAACAATCCTCTAAACTACCAAATGGAGATCAAAGGGCGTATACCAAGGCATGATGATCAATTTGATATGAATAACTCAATAAAAATATTACACTCAACAAAAACTAATATGAGACACAATATAATAACTACGAAGCATCAAAAATCATGGGGAAAATGATGAGATCACCTTCTTAAAGGCCATAGAATAATCCTCGCTCGATATTGGCCTCAAATTCAAAGTAGGTTGGAAGAGATCTAATAAACAGTCCAATACCTTGACAATAGGGTAGATGATCTTGAACCTAAATAATACATTAGATACCAAGTTAAACTTAGATTGGAAGGGAGATGATATGATAGATCACCTAAAGGAATCCAACACCTTTGATAGATCTTGAATTGGACTTTGGATGTTGTTGATATCTCAAAGCCTAGATTTGGATTGAAAGAGAGCTACGAGAGGATAAAACCAATAAAATCCACTGGAGGAAAGAAGAAATTTGAAAGAAAGGGGAAAATAGAATTCATTAAGGGAGAAATAACTTTTCATGCTCAAAATAGGGGTTACATGGTTTGGCCACACCGTTTGGTCAAACCGTGTGCAAACTGTGATCCATACACTACTTAAGGATATGCCTCGCATAGTTAAGGTGCATGGTTTCCTTAACCATGCATAAACCATTTTGAAACCACTATCAAGAAACTCTACAATATCACATGGTCATGTGCCAGGAGGTTCATGGTTTCAGACAAACCATGTGGATCCTACTGCACCTATGAAACACCCAACATGATTAGAAGTAATTGTGGAGTTGGGATGTACGGTTTCTTCTAACCATGAAGCCCATTCATTTTTCCCATTTTCTAGAACTTCGAGTTCCAAACAATCCTTGGGAACTCTTAGAACCTTCCTTAGGTTTTAGTTCACATCTACCAATATTAAACAAGGGATTTAAATTGAAAAACCACCAATCCATACCTTCATGAAAAGATGGGTCATTACAACCTCCCCTCCTTAAAGTAAGTTGTGCCTGAGTTGGCCTTATGAGGGTAAAGAGTCTTCTTCAATAAAGATTTCTTTCCACTAACCCCTTATATCAGATTTTTGTTCCCAGGTCTCATCATATACTCGGTCGTGCTTCCATAGCACCCATACCAAAGGAACATACTTTCCTCAGAGTGTCTTCACACTCTGATCAATAATACAAATTGGGTACTCCTCGAAGGAAGAATCCACACCCAACTCAACCTCATCAGGTTGAAATACATGTGACAGGTATAGATAATATCAACAAAGTTTATATACATAAAATTAATCTTGCATAGATTGGTATCTATGAGTAAGTGCCAACTGGTAAGCTACTAGTCTGATCCATTTTACAACCTCAAAGGGTCCAACAAAACTCATTGAGAGCTTACCCTGCCTATAAAAATGTTAATGGACCAACTTGGGTGAGACTCATAATAAAACCCAGTCTCCAATATCGAACTCAAGAGGACTCCATCATCTGTTGAAATATGAATACTGTCTAGACCGAGCTATCATAATGAACTTTCTAATCAGATGGACCTTCTCTGTAGTCACCTGCATGAGACATGGTCCAATGTGAGTGGAAAATCATTTCATATAAGGCTTTATAAGTATCCATCTCGATGGTAACCTGAAATCTTTTATTATAATCGAACTCAATGAGGGGAATATGTTTCTCCTAGGGATCCCCAAAGTCAAGGACACAAGAAAAAAGCATTCCCTATAGCACCTAAATCATATGATCCATCTATCCATCAGTTTATGGGTGATAGTCCATGCTTAGAAGCACTTGTGTACCCAATTCTTTCTGAAACCCCTACCAAAATCGTTATGTAAAGAGAACATCTCTATCAGAAATGATATAATGAGGAGCTCCCTGAAGAATAACACCTACTTGATGTACATAATCCCTATCTCATCTACCAAGAAGGTCTCTCACATAGGTAAGAAGTATGAAACCTTCATCAAATGATCATCTATAACCCACACTGAATCATTAACATGAGGTTATCTGGGTAAAATAATCATGAAATCCATTGAAACATCATCTCATTTTCACTCAAGGATGAAAAAAAAACTATAAAATCCCTACCAGAGGTTGATGTTTTTCCTTAACCTATTAATAGGTGGATAACCGAGTGATGAAGTAGGTTATCTCATTCTTTATACCAAGTCACCAATACAGGCACCGTAGATCCAGATACATTTTGGTGACATCGGGATGAACTGCCCATGCTGAGGCATGGAATTACCACATTAGATCCTATTTTATTTCTACTGGGACCCATACACACCCATGTAATATTATAGTATCATCCCCATCCACGGTCTAACCTAAATATGTATCATCATCTAAAACTATTTTTCTTAGTACAAGTCCAATAGAATCAGATAAATACCCTATTCTTACCCATTATAGAAGATCAGAGGTCACTGTTAAGCCTATGAGGATAGTCTGACCATGGTCCTCCTGAACCTCAATGTGCATCTCTGAGAATATGTTCATGAGGTGCCATTATAAACTGGCCTCCTTAACTACATGATTATGAGTCTTCTAGCTCAGAGAATCAGTTACAACACTACCTTTACCAGGCATGTAGGAAATCTCAAAATCAAATGAATATAGGTACTCCACCCACTTAAGCTGCCAAAGATTTAGATCCTATTGTGTAAAGATGTACTTTAGGTTTTAGTGATCAGTGAATTCCAAAAAATGATCTCCAAGTAGATAGTGTCTCCAACAATGTATACCATGAACTACGAAAGCTTTCTCGAGGTCGTGTGTTGGGTAATTCCACTCATTAGGCCTCAAATGGAAAGAACCGTACATAACAACTCCCTCTTCCCACATCAGAACAACTCTAAACCCAATAACTGATGTGTTATAGTATATTTTATAACTCATACTTGGATCTAGAAGAATGAGTATTAGCACTGAATTCAAACGACCCTTCAACTCTTAAAAGGGTGCATCATAAGCTTGTAACCATATAAATTTTACACCCTTATTTTTCAAGCCTGTAAGATGTACTATACATTGTAAGAAATACTGGATGAAGATTATGAAATATCCTTATATCCCCAAGAAACTTTTTATATCAATGATGTTCTTGGTCTTCTCTAAGAAAACTACATATCTTACTTTCTCTAGGTCTACTAAAACTCTTCACCCCAAGATGATATAACCTAGAAAGTGGACTTTGTCAATCCAAAATTGGAGTTTACTGATATTAGAATAGATTTGATGATCTCTCAGTGTATTCAACATGATCTCAAAATGGTTGGAATTATCATGTCTAGAGTGTTAATACACTAATAAATCTTCAACAAATACTACCATGAATGAATCTAGATAGAGTGAAAAACCTAATTCATAAGATCCATGAAAATAGAAAGTGTATTTGTGAGACTGAACGACATGATCCAGTACTCATATAGAGAATAAATACTTCTGAAATATGTGTGAGGTATGTATGGAGTCCTTAAATGAACAAGATGATAGCCCTACCTAAAATCTATTTTTGAAAAAACTTTCACTCCTTGGATATAATCAAATAGGTCGTCTATTTTAGGTAGTGGATACCAGTTTTTTTAGTAAGATGACTCAATTGACCGTAATCCACATAGAACCCGAGGTTACCATATTCCTTTTTGGGAAAAAGTACTAGTGAACCCCACAGAGAATTTATAGGACATATAAATCCTTTAGCCTCTAGATCCTCTAACTATTACTTGATATTTGAGCTCCAAAATCTTCATAGGTGACATCCTATAAGGAGGAATGATAACTGGTGTTTCTCCTAGAACAAGATCGATAGTAAAATCTACCTCTTGTACTGGAGGTAGTCTAGAGAAGTCTTTAGGAAATATGTCTCTGAAATTTTCCACTACAGGAGAAAAAATAGTAGGTTATAACCCCTGATTATCTAAAAAAATATGGTGATCTGAGCTACACAGTCCCAAGCCTCTGTTTCTCATGTCTTGATCATGAAGGATGAACATTCCATTCTCCTTTAAGCATGTTTCTACCACCCTCTGGTGATGTAAAAATGACCCTCTGATGATAGAAGTCAATATGGGCTCGATAGAAAACTAGCCAACCCATTCCAATGATTACATCAAAACCCATCATGTCGAGGATGAAAATATTACACACAAAAAGGTAAATACCTATATCAAGGGGAAAATACTTACAGCAGCAAAAAACCTCTTATCGGATACCTATCGAGGTTTCTAGTTTCATAACTCCATGAAATTGTTCAATATTGAGACCTAGAATTCCCTTAATAGTCTCATATATATAATAGTGAGACATACCTATTTCAAATAAAGCAGACACTAAAGTGGAGTCTGCTATAAAAGTACCTCATATAATAGAAGTTTTGTTGCTCTCATACTCTAACATAGGTTGGACTGCATGTAACTGGCCTATACTATATCCTTGAGTCACTTCCCGACTTCCATGAATAAGCCCGCTCTATTGGCGATGAGAATCATAAGTCTTACTGCCTCTATCTCAATCGCCACCTCGTCCTGATCAACCGATGATATTCCAACTACCTTCCTAGCATGATCCTACTGGACCCACTTCTAACCATAGAGTAGGTGTAGATCCCCACTCACTTAGAACTATAGGTAAATTCTTACAGAAGTGATGTATATGGCCAATCCTTCCATAGCCTCTACACTCAACCAGATCTCATAGGCACTGAGGCTTCATGTGTCCCAGCTTTCTACACTAATGACATATCAAAAAGTTATCAACGTGAGGATCCTAACTACTTATACCTCCATGAGTAGCCTAAAAACTTCCATTTCTCTTAGAAAAATAATTACTGATAGATCTCAGTATCGAACTTCCCTAACTTGCACTATCAACATCCCTCAAGTTTCACTCTGTAATAAGGGACTATTTGATAATTTCATATATGGTAGTCAACCTGAATAGATTGGCCTATAATCAAATGGTGTAAACCATCCCATCCTTTAATCTCCTAGCGGTCATAAGATCATCACATGCTAGAGTATGATCAAACCACTACAACTCTCTGAAAATATAAGAGGATTCAATAACCAACATACTCCCCTACTATAGGTTCATAAATTTTCTAGCTCTATTAACTCTCAAAGTATGGGGAAAGAAATAGTCATATAAGATTGTCTATAAGTCTAACCAAAACATGTCTCTATGTCAATCCACCTAGGTGATAACATCCCTCCACCTCTTAGTAGAATTGTGTAACATATACGCTGCTAGTTTGACCCTCCACTCTAGAGGCGTCTCCAGATGTTCAAATATGTAAAGGATAGCTTCGAGACAAGACTCAACAGCATGAGGTCTGTCATCCTCTAAAAATTTTGGAGGATGCTACTACCGGAACTTTTGAGTCAAATCTTCCATACTTAGTTGGGGTAGGTCGAACAACACCTTTCATCGACTATAACATATAAAGAAATCCCTCTCAGAATTGGGTGTCAGTTCCCATATTAGGTACAAGAAGTTGTAACGACCCAAAATTCTATCATTGAGATTTCTCTTCTTATGTTTATATAAATCATATAAAATCACTTAGATAACACAATAAAAACTTTATAAATGATGAATGAATGAAATAAGAGGTATTTCTAGAAGTTAAATAGCCTATACCGATAAAATAGTAACTTGACCTGAGGAATAGTAATATGACCCTTATGAATAGTAAATTGGAAAAATTAATAGTAACCTCACCCATGAATATATAAACAAAATTTATTCACCTTATAAATGACAGTTTGATATAAATATATCCTAGTATATGTAACTGAATATGTTAACAATTAATAATTAAGTGTTTCTATTTTTGTAAGTCATAAATATTTAATTACAATTTTATAATTAATAAAATTATTTAAAAGAAAATTTATTTTCATAAAATGTATTCATATATTAATATTTTTTTGTCTTATGATTAGGATAATTTTACGATACCTTATTTATTTTTTTAGAGTGTTATAAAATTAGTTATGAATTTAATATCTGCAATTTTTTAGTAAATGATGATTTTAATTAAAAATTAAATTTCTCATATTTATAGAATTATTTTCATAAAATGGATTCTATTTTTTAATTATAGATGTTGAAAAATGGTTAGGGTGAATTTTACATATTTTTCTAAAATACTGGATTTTTTTGTGAGTAGTAAAATACAATAATTTACGATATAAATACATTAAAAGTTAAATACAATATTACTTAAGTCATATATGATGTAAAAACCATAATCTAGAACTTCCCTTAATTATTTTAATATATTTGATGATAATTCGTAAACTATTCATAGTCTTGAGCCAAAATAATAAACAAATGAACAAAATATTCAAAAAACACCCCTCTCTTGCACTATAAATACCATCTCTCACCACCCGTTCTCCTCACACCATCCAATATTTGAGAATAATAAAATTTATTTCCAATACTCTTACCAATCCCCTCCCTCACTTCCAGGTTTTCTTGGTTTCATCAAAATACCAAAACCTTTTCCCTAATGAGGTTCTCAAGGAGGAGAAAATCAAGAGGTAAAAACCTCTTTCTTTTTCTTTTCATTTCTTTTCAAGTTATTTTATTTTCTTATTCTATCCTCATCTCCCATAATCAAAATAGAATGAAAACTATAGTACCATACATATAAATTAATGTTATTATTCTAATGGAATAATCCACCATCAATCCCCTTCTCCTCTCTATTTTATTCTAATAATGGAAACGTTGTCCATAAGGTGTTATTTTATCACCTTCAAGGACAACAAGTTTTTGTTTTCCTTCACCAAATTAATAGATCTCCATAAAACCATTTTAATGGTTGAAAAAATTATAAAATTTATATTATAACCCTTTTTATGTTCTGTAATTAACATATTTACATAATACTAAATGATAAAACAAAATGATTTCGTTGTGAGCTAAAATCGTTTAAATTAATCCAAACAAATATCATTAACATGTTATCAAATTATTCATCCACATATATGGGAAAAAACAATATATAAAATTAATTACACTTTTTATTGTTAATTAATAACATATAATTCAAATTCTGGATAATTATACCCATTTTACAGGAACTTTATTACTTATAAATAAGCGAACTGATCATGAAAACCAAGAAAACGAACGATCCTGAACAAAAAAAAATTAATCTTATAACACATAAAAAAGGAAATAAATTAACTTAGTAAACTATAATAAATAAAATAAATGTTTAATAGGTTCTTATTTAATTTATTAATGAATATACTTTCATTATCCAGGATGTTAAGTATAAGTGCAGAACGCTTTTCGACATAATCTAAGGATTTCTCCCCGAATCTCCATTTTCATTTGGGATATGTTTTCTCACTCTATACACCAAAATAATTCTTATTTATTTTTATATAATTATTCTAAATTATATTTATACATTCCAAACACATGTATCCGTATCATTTTATCTTTTTTTATGGGTAAATATGTGTTTTATAAGGTTACCTTCTCAATTCTTCCCGATATGAAAGCCTGATTAAAGGGAACTTCCCGATTTATTAGCCATTTTCAAGTACCATCCATAATTTTTTTAAGAATAAATTATTTTTATCAATTCACTTATTTTGTCATGAAAAATTATATTTTTTCATTTCTAGTTTTATATAAACAATTATGACCAATACAAATGATTTTTCTAAAAGAACTCTTATCTGTAAAGTAAAAGGGGTATTTCTCTCAAGAATTTCACAATGATTTTATTATATTATTTTCATTTATTTCAAAAAATATGTTTAATTTTATGATTTATTGATATTTAATTCTTATGTTTATTATCCACCATATTTTATTAATTTTTTTAAGATCGATTTGATTGTGGAAGTGCTATCTTGATACCATTCGCAATACTACTTAGAATGGTTAGTGATTATGTTTACAGATTGGGGAAATATATTTAATTTTCATATGTGTGGGTTTTTTATGGTTAACCACATTCATATTAGGAATTAATTGGACTTATTATGTGATTTTTGTGGCCCGATTTATCCTCTTTAGTCATCAGTGGGTCTTGTGAGACAAACTAGAATAGGTTTTTAACCATTATGTATAGTGTCTTGGCCGAGGCCTTGATGGTATGTTTATAATTTACAACATTTTTAATTACATCATTATGAAACTAGTAATTTATAATCCATGTGATTATTTGATTAGTAGAATATTCATGGTTATTTTTTATTATGGAATTATTTAATAATCTTTTATTCCTGCCATTTTATGCTCAAGAGTAAGTTTTAATGACACGTATTTTTAGTTATTCACTGTTCCTTATTGTTTATGTTCATGATATCTTCCATTTTATTTCTTACCCTTATTGATCATATGATCTAACCCATTTCTTATGTTTTATTGTCCCCCAATATGTGAATATGTTTATTATTAATGAATTATAGCGATAATCTAAGAGTTTATGGGTGTTTCTAATGGATTTTCTATGTTGTTTTCTTATTTCAAGATGTAATGTAAAATTCATATATGTATTCTAGATTCCCAAACTATTAAACTGATTGGTCCTTTGGGATTCAAGTATTATATCTATTCCAAAGTATTAATATAAGGCACTAAATCTGGGAAACTTGGGTTGAGGTCTTTACAGTTGGAATCAGATGAGGTTTAGTAGAAACTTTGGAAACTAGATTTAGAAAACATAGATCAGGGAACATAAACCTAAAATAGAATTTGGTTATAAGAATAGAACAACATCCTAGAATTTTTCTAAGGTGTATATTATGTGGATATTCCTAGAAATAAATCCTTGTCTGGATACTACAAGTGGACGTGGTTCTGGAATAGACGTAGCTAAGGGTAAAAACTTTGACAAGGTGTCTCGGGCAAGACTCGGGGTAACCTGGTACACAATAATAGGCCTTACTGTGCCCCTGGTATGAAACTACCAGGGTATATTCTTAGGATAATTCACATTTTATTTTCAAACCATTATGAAGGATTGAATAGTAAATATGACCCTGAAGAAACCATGTTTATGATTATGAGATTATCTATGCATAAAATTTCAGTTTATATTAAGTGTTTTTCTAGTTCAATATTATTCATTATGATTCATAACCTTATTTAATGTATTCCATTACTTAAAAATGGTTCCTAGTGGAAGAAATAGAAATTGTATCAACACACGTATCCCTTATAAGGATTAAACTCCTATAAAAGATAATTATGTTGGTAATCGAGCTGCTACTAGTGCTAAGAAACTTTTAACTATACTGGGACAACTGACTCAGGTTATGAACAATAGCCTTACTAGTAGGGAGTATCCTGATCCAAAACATGGAGGAGAAATGTTAGACCAATTTATGTGACAAAAACCTCCAATGTTTAGTGGGACTACAAAACCATTTGTAGAAGAGTAGTGTATAAGTTCCTTGGAGAAGATATTTCTCACTTTGGGAAGTAATGAAAGGGAAAAGGTTATTATGGCATTTTATCATCTTTCGAGAGAGGTAGACCAGTGGTGGTCATTAATTCAAAACACAAATGAGGAGAAAGAAATCATAAATATATAATTTACTGATTTTAAGGAAATTTTCTTGGAAAAATATTTCCATCATAAACAATGAGCGGATATGGAGAGGCAATTCTTGAGTCCAATATAGAAAGAGGATGAAAATGCTACCAAGTATGAATCTAACTTTAAGAGGTTATCAAGGCATGCTAAAGACTACATACATAAACCAAGGAGCAAGATTGATCAATTATTTGATGATTTAAAACCATTCCTCTGAAGGGAACTGTTCTCCAAATATTTCTCATCATATGAAGATATAGTCTCATGTGTGATCAAGATAGAAAAATAATTCTATAAGTCTTATGAATATAAAGGAAATAAAGAGACGAAGAGGGTTGTTGAACACTCTATAAAAGGAAATAATGAAAATGGGAATAAGGTAAGAGTTTAATTTATTTCCTATGATAATTGTGGGAAGAAACACTCTGGTACTTTTCTAAAGGGTATGGGTGTTTGTTACAAGTATGGAGAAAAGGGCCACCAAGACCGTGATTGTAAGGTATGGAAAGAATCTACCAATTTTCAATGATATAATTACAAAGATATGGGAAATTATAAAAATTATTATCCTAAGTGTTAAGGAAACTTTCCCTAAATAAGGCCAAGGGAGAAAGACCAAGATTAGGGGATCACAACTACTGAGGTTGAAGTTCCTAATGATGTGGTGGCATGTACTTTAATAATTTAATCAACATTATCCAATTATTTATTTGATTTTGTATCATCACATTCTTTAATATATTTCTAGTTTTCTAAGAAAATTAGACATTTACCTTTTGATTTAAGAAAGGAGTTGTCATTAAAAACTCTTAAGTTAAGTATCATTGCAACAAATATGTGTTGGTCAATCCCCTTTATGTCAAATAAACATGCTTTAGTTGCTGATCTTGTCATCATACCTATTATTTACTTTTACATAACCCTTGGTATGGTTTGGATTTCAAAATATGATGCGAAAATCTATTACAATAAGAAGGAAGTCACAATTTGGGAGGAAAATGAAGAATCCCTTATCTTTAGAGAAGAAACATCATTATATAGTTCTTATCCAGGTCTACCTTCAGTAGCTCTTCTAAATGAAATTATTGGGGTGGAATAGAAAACATTATATATGAATCTTAAAATTGAATATGTGCCTATTGAGAAAGAATATATTGATTTATTTCCAAAGGATTTACCTGGACATACTCTAGAGTGGGAAGTTGAGTTCTTTATTGATTTAATTCTGGGTGTAAGACCTATATTAAATACCCCTTATAGAATGGATGCTCTGGAATTAGTATAGATGAAGAAACAACTAGAGGAATTGAGTGATAAATGATTTATTCTCCCTAGTGTTTCTCCTTGGGGATCCCTTGTTCTATTTTTCAGGAAGAAAGATGGATCCATGAGGCTGTGTAATGAATATAAGGAAATCAATGATATTACAATAAAAAACATGTATCTCCTGCCTTGAATTGATAATTTATTTGATCAACTTTATGGAGCTCAATATTTTTTGAAGATTGACCTTTGATCTAGATATCATCAATTGAATGTGGGAAGGGAAGATATTCCAAGGAAAACATTTCAAACTAGGTATATACATTATGAGTTTATAATAATTCTATTTGGATAGACTAATGCACTCTCTGTTTTCATGGATTTAATAAAAAAAGTTTTCAAGGAATATATTGATGAATTTGTTATGGTATTTATTGATGATATCTTAGTATGCTCTAAAATATACAAAGACCATGAGAATAATTTGTGTATTTTTCTGAATAATCTTAGAGGAAATGAATTATATAGAAATTTTAGTAAGTGTGACTTTTTTCTTCAATCAGTTTCTTTTCTTGGCTATATTGTCTCTAAGGATAGAATCTTAGTTGATCCTATGAAGAAAAAGGTGGTTCAAAAATTCCCTACACTAAAGAACATAACTGAGGTACATAATTTCATTGGTTTATTAGGTTACTATTAGTGTTTCATTAAAAATTTTCCCGATTAGCTGACCCATTAACCAAGATTACTCATAAAGGGGTTAAGTTCATATGGAAAAAATAATGTGAATAATTTTTTGAAGAATTAAATTGGAGGATAGTGAATGCCTTGATCTTGACTCTACCATTGCGAAATGGTGGATTCATGATTTATAGTGATGAATCAAAGAAAAGACTTGGATGTGTCATTATACATAATAATATAGTTATTGCCTATGCATTAGGGTAGTTAAAATCTCATGAAAAGAACTATCCAACTCAAGATCTTGAGTTAGTAGCTATAATATTTTCTCTGAAGATATGTAGATGTTATCTCTATTGAAAAATACGTGAGATATATACATATCATGAGAGCTTGAAATATATCTTCTCACAAAAATAACTTAACATGAGGTAAAGGTGATGGCTCGAACTACTTATAGATTATGATTTCTCAACACACTACCACCCCAAGAAGGCGAATAAGGTAAAATATGCATTAAGCAGGAAGGATCATGGATTTATAAACAACATGAGGAATGATAAGGATCCTATGTATATGGATCTAGAAAATATGGATATGGTAATTATTGAGGAAGTTGAAGCATCATCACTTTTTCAATTGGTTTCCCAAGAATATTTATTGGAAAGGATTAAAATTTATTAGTCTGATGATGAGAATATTCAAATGAAAATTAAATCTGTGAATGAAGATAAGTTGATAGACTTCGTGATTGAGGATGTAATTTTAAAATTTGGGAATAGGCTTTGTATTCCCTCTATACCCTAGATAAAAAGGGAATTATTGGATCATTCCCATATATTGAATTTCTCTATACACCCTAGTAGCACTAATATGTATAGAGGCTTGAAGGAAAATTTATGATGGGATAACATGAAGTGGGAAATTGTAGATTATGTATCAATATGTTTAGTCTGTCAACAAGTAAAGCCTGAAATACAATGTCCTAGAGGAGTAATAAAAAATCTCCATATTCCTACATGGAAATGGGATGACATAAACATGGATTGTTTCACTATATTACCAAAAAAACCAAGAAATAATGATACAATATGGGTAATTGTTGATTGACTTACCAAATATGCAAATTTCTTATCTATAAGGGAGGATTTTCTACTGGAGAACCATTCACAACTCTATATTGATTAATTTTTAAGACTTAATAGAGAACCTCTCTCAATTGTGTCTGATTGTGATCAATGATTTACATTGGAATTCTGGAAAAGTCCCATGAAATCTTTGAATATTGAGCTTTATTTGAGTACTACTTATCTCCCTCAAACTGAAGGGTAGTCCGAAAGAACGATCCAGACTTTAGAAGACATGTTGAGATCATGCTCACTTGACTTTAAAGGTATGTGGTATCCATATTTACCTTTGGTAGAGTTTTCCTACAATAATAGTTTCCATTATAGTATTCAAATGGAACCATATGAAGCATTGTACGGAAAGAGATGTCATACTCGAACATATTTTGATGAAGTTAGTGAAAGGAAGCTTGTAGGACTAGAGATTATGGAGGAAACAATAGAAAAGGTAAAGAATATTCTAACCCATATCAAAGCATCTCAAATTAGGAAAAAGATCTATGTTTATAATAGAAGGAAGTATTTGTAATTTCAAGTGATAGATTTTGTTTTCATGAAACTATCTCCATGAGAGGGTGTTATAAGATTTGGGAAGAAAGGAAAACTGATCCCCATGTACATTAGATCTTTTGAAATCCTAGAGTGAGTTGGATCTGTGGCTTATTGTTTGGATATGATGCCTAAAATTTCTAAAGTACACAATGTGTTCCACATATCTTTGTTAAGGAAGTAAATTCCAGACCCATCACATGTCCTAGATTTTGAATAAATAGAATTGGAACCTAATTTATCTTATTTTTAAGAGCCTATCTAGATTCTAGACAATAAAGAACAAGTGTTGAGGAATTAGATAAGTCGGTAAGTAAAGGTAATTTGGAAAATTCGTAAAATTGAAGAGGCGATGTGGGATCTTGAGTAACTTATGATAAACAACTACCAAAATCTTTTTATGAGGTGACATTTTGGAAATTTTGAGGATGAAATTTTTGTAAGAGGGGAGAATTTAATGACCCAGAATTCTATCAATGATATTTTCCTTCTTATTTTTATATAAATCATATAAAATCACTTATATAACACAATACAAACTTAATAAATTAATAAATAATTAAATAAGAGGTATTTCTAGAAGTTAAAGTACTTATATCGATGAAATAGTAACCCAAACTTAGGAACAGTAATATAACCCTTATGAATAATAAATGGGCCATGTGAATAGTAACCTCACCCATGAATTTATAAATAAAATTTAAGCATATTATAAATGAAATTATGATATAAATATATCATAGTATATGTAATTGAATATTTTAAAAATTAACGATTAAGTATTGGTATTTTTATAAGTCATAAATATTTAATTAAAATTTTATAATTACTAAAATAAATTAAAAGAAAATTTATTTTCATAAAATGTATTCATAAATTAATATTTTTTTTCTTATGATTTTAAGATAATTTTATGAGACCTTAGTTAAATTTTCAGAGTGTTATAAAATTAATTATAAATTTAAAATTTTCATTTTTCTAGTAAATGTTGATTTTAAATAAAAATTTAATTTGTCATATTTATAAAATTATTTTCATGAAATGGAGTCTGTTTTTGAATTCTATGCATCAAAAAATGATTAGGGTTAAATTTTGGTATATTTCTAAAATACTTGAATTTTTGTGAATAGTAAAATACGTTAATTTACAGTATAAATACATTAAAAGTTAAATAAACTATTCCTTGAGTCATCGAATATGTAAGAACCATAATCTATAACTTACCTTAATTATTTTAATATGTTTTATTATATTTCTAAAACTATTCATATTCATGAGCCAAAATAATAAACAAATGAATAAAATATTCAAAAAACACCCCTCTCCTCCACTATAAATACCACCCCTCACCACCTCTTCTCCTCACACCTTATAAGTTTTGAGACATGTCAAATTTATGCCCAATACTTTTCCCAAGCCCCTCCCCCACATCTAGGATCTCTTGTTCTCAAAAAAATGAAAAAACCTTTTCCCCAAGGAGGTTCTAAAGGAGGAGAAAATCAAGAGGTAAAAACCTATTTCTTTTTTTTTTCATTTCATTTCATGTTTTTTCCTTTCTTATTATTTGCTAAATTACTCTCATAAAAATATAATTAAAACTCCATTACCTTACATATATTGTAATTTTATTATGCTAATGTAATAATCCATCATCAAGACCCTTCCCCTCTCCCTTTTATTCTAAAAATTGAAATGTTGTCCGCGAGGTGTTGTTTCATCACCTTTAAGGAGGAAAATTTTTCATTTTCCTTAACCATCTTCCCAAATGTCCATAAAACCATTTTAATAGTTGAAAAATATTATAAAATTTATATTAAATCCTTTTTTATGTTATAAAATTAACATATTTAGATAATACTAAATGATAAAACAAAACATGTTCGTTGTGATCTAAAACCGCTTAAATTAATCTAAACAAATATCATTAACATGTTATCAAATGATTAATCCTCATATATGTGAAAAAAATAATATATAAAACCAATTATAACTATTTATGTTCATTAATAACATCTAATTCCAATTCTGGATAATTATTCCCATTTTACATGAACTCTATTACTTATAAACAAGCAAACTGGTCCTGGAAACCAAGAAAACGAATGCTCCCAAACAATGAAATTTAATCTTATAACTCCTCAAAAAGGCCATAAATGAACTTAATAAAAGTATAATAAATTAAATATATGTTTGATAGGTTATGATTTAATTTATTAACGAATCTAATTTCATTATTTAGGATGTTAAGTACAAGTGCAGAATGTTTTTGAACATAAGGTAAGGATTTCTTATCGAATCTCCATTTTCATTCGGGTTATGTTTTCTCCCTCTATAAACCAATTAAATTCTTCATTATTTTTATATAATTATTCTAAATTCTGCATATACATTCCAAAATCATGTATCTATTTTATTTAATCTTTCGTTTGTGGGAAAATACATGTTTAACAAGGTTCCCTTCTCAATTCTCCCCGATATACAATCCCGATTAAAGTGAACTTCCCGATTTCTTACCCATTTTCAAGTACCATCCATAATTTTTTTAAGAATACATTATTTTTAATAATTCAGTAATTTTTTAATTAAAATATATATTTTTTTCATTTATAGTTTTATACTAACAATTATGAAAAATAAAAAAGATTTTTTTAAAATAACTCTTCTTTGAAAAGTAAAAGGGGTATTTCTCTTAAGAATTTATCAATGATTTTATTAGAATATTTTCATTTATTCCAACATATTTGTTGAATTTTATGATTTATTGAGATTGATATCTTATTTTTATCATCCAAAATATTTTATTAAATGGTTTGTGATTAGTTTTATTATGGATGTACTATCTTGATACCATTCACCATACTTCTCAGAATGGTTAGTGATTATGTTTACAGATTAGGGAAATTTATTTACTTTTCATAAGTGTATGTTTTTTATGTTTAAACCCATTCATATGAGGAATTAATTGGACTTATTAAGTGATGTTTTGGGACCTCTATAGCCCCTCTATGCA
This sequence comes from Viscum album, assembly GCA_963277665.1. Taxonomy (NCBI): domain Eukaryota; kingdom Viridiplantae; phylum Streptophyta; class Magnoliopsida; order Santalales; family Viscaceae; genus Viscum; species Viscum album. The sequence continues at coordinate 2,102,353,857 of OY728165.1, forward strand.
TTGGTAGGTCTCATGAGACAAACTAGACTGGGGTTTTACTCATTATGTATGGTGTCTTGGATGAGGCCTTGATGGTATGTTTATGATGTATGACATTATGAATTCCCTCATTATGAAACTCATAATTGATAGTACATGTGATTATTTTACTAGTAGAATATATATGGTTATATTTAATTATGGAATTATTTAATCTTCTTTTATTCCTTCCATTTTATGCTCAAGATTATGTTTTAATGACACGTGTTTTTAGTTATTCACCATGCCTTATTGTTTATGTTCATGATAGATTACTCTATATTTCTTACCCTTACTGAAAATCTAATATAACCCCTTTATTATGTTTTATTTTTTCCCAGGATGAGAATATGTATATTATGAATGAATTTCAGGGACAATCTAGGAGTTTATGGGTGTTTCCAATAGATTTTATATGTTGTTTTTCTTTCAAGATGTAATGTAAAGTTCATGTATTTATTTTGTCTTCCAAAACTACTAAACTGATCTTTTCATTAGGTTTTGAGTCTTGCATATATACCCATGTATTAATATAAGGAATCAAATATAGTATAATAGGTTTGGGGTCTTTATAAAGAGGTTCCACATGAGGCAATGTAGAGGGAATCACTGGAAGATCAAGGATGTCCACCTTAAGAGCATGATCGTCAATGCCTTCAGGGCATGTAACTGAAGGACTTCATAGAGACATGATACTACAATTCCAAGAACATACCTCAAGAAAGACTTAATCAATTTAAAATATTGTAGATAGAAAAATAGGACAATTATAAAGAATTATTATATAAATGATCACACATCTTTTACTTCTTCAAAATCTAGGTTTAGATGGTAGAAGAGACCATAATAGTCAGATTAACATAAGAGATTCCTCATTATGAACTACTAAATTCGAGTATGGGTCTAAGTCTCTATGTCAGATATATAAGATGGCTATTCTTATTTTAAAATTCATATTCATTTTAGTTTTTTTCTTGTTCAAACAATTAAACATCTTAAAATTGTTCTATTAAATGGATTTTCATTTGAAATCCATAAAGGACCATACTCCTTATGAACCAAAATATGGCATCCAATTAACCCATACCATAACACATTCTATCCCAATGTGACCAATGGTCCATGAATCAACGTGCCATAATTGACTGCTTAAGGTGTCTACTTTAATATATTTAGGAAAACATTTTTAGGTTAAGGCATTCAATTTAAGTATCAATTTTTCCTTACAATCCTTACAAGAATTGTTAGCACAATTCAATACAAATAGAAGGCACTATAAACACGTGATAAGAAAATGCATGTAGAAAGTAGACGTGGCATGGAAAGATGCATGGAATATTAGTCCTATTATGCCTATAATGATGCATCTACTATTGCAACACCCTAATTTTATTAGGCCATGGTAAAGAAATCATCATTTTAATAATACCAATATCAATAACATCATAAGACATGTGTGTCACCCAACAGTGAATTTTTATCAACTATAAATTCCATAATCAATAACTACAATTACCCATCCCAGGAAATTTGGGTTTCCCCTATACATGGGTTAGTTATGTCTAAGTAGAAGGTCAATTACAAACCCCCATAACTCTTATTTTCCAGTCAAATACCCAAACAGTAAGACAAAGTAAAAAATAAAGGCCATGATACCACTTTGTGACATCCTAACCTGGGACCCACTTAACCCGTGCCTCGAGCTGGTGGGTCACATGGTCTCAAGTGCATTTAACCATATACTAAAGTCTGTCGACTAGCATTAAGGGTGTAAAGGTGGTACTTTGGGGATAATATACCTTCATTTCATAGTGGAACATTGGATAAAAACAATAAAAAAACAATAGTAGTGGAAGAATATGTAAACAAGCAGAATAGATAAATAAGTGTGGAAGCATAGATAACTAAACAACTGATAATATAATAAAAATAAACTAGGTAGAGTCATATAAATAGATGCCTGGCATGATGATATACAAAAAAGGGAACTTGGGATGGGCATATACAAAAATGACAAAAAGAATAAAAATCATCTCCACTAGCATCTCGAGAAAATGCTCAAACCTATACTCCTATGATCTATCTATAAGTAATGCATATCAGCAACCTGTAACAAGGCCCTTGACCTTATCGATACCTTTAGTCATATAATCTTCTCAGGTACCGAAGGTAGCCCGAGTAGTGTGTGAGATAAAAATCCCAGTAAGCCACCACCAATGGTTTCTAGAAGTAATTTTATTAGTGCTCGTAATAAAACATTATGTGGGTATAAATGAACTAATAAAAAAACTAAACAAATAAATAACCACTCGCTCAGGATCCTAAAGGAAACCTTGAGGCTCTACCTACTTCGGCTCATCATTGGGAGGAATGTATGATCAGTCACTATACATATAGTAATAATATATATAGTATAGTTATATATTGTATCCACCTATATAAACAAATTACATGTAGAAATAAGTGTCCATATACCTGGAATACTAGTTACTGGCTAGACTGGGGTGTAACTTACACATCCATAACTAGTCTAACAAGCCTATAAAATCAAGCTACATGGTACATGCCTTAAATATCACAATGAGTTGGATATGTTATTCTCATCACTCGAGATGGTGAGTGTGCTATCATGAAAACACTCGAATAAGGCACGTGGTGCATTATGCCCATCATTCAAATAGTGTTAATGGTGTGAGACGTCATACACAACACCCGATGTAAGGGAGTGTGATACCTTCATGATCAACTAAAACCTTACTATCATACCATAACCTCTATTAAGTCATAGTAAAATGAGTGATATAATACATGAGGCATAAACTCTCATGTATCGGATTCATCAGGTCCATATATACATAACTAAGGCATAACAGTTCCATTAAAGTAAAGGGTAAAACATGAAATAGACAGAATGGCTTTTCCAACCATAATAATTCATTAAATATATAATCATTTTATTTTATTTAATGAAGGGAAACCATCATGTACAAGCTATCCCCTATGATCAAATTTATTTAATTCATGTAACATGGAATTTCAATTTAATAAGCTTAAGGGGTCAATTAGAAAGGTTCCATGGTCAATAAGGAAATTTTCTATATGGGAAATTCTAAGTGTAGATTGGGAAAACCACCTATGAGGTTCCTTGGTTTCTATTAACCATTCATATAATGAGGGAAATTCCATTTTAAAATTAAAATGAATGTTTAAGAGGTGATCTGGGCATATACACATTTATCTGTATGGGGAAATCTAACTTGGCACACCCAAGGGGTGTCCACTAAAGAGGTAATAATCATTTAAATAACTAAAAAGATATCAAAGGGTGTATACCAAGGTGTGGTGATCAAATTGATATGAATAACTCGATAAAAAAGGCGATGTTCAACAAAAACTGACATGCTGAACAATGTCATAACTAAGAAGCATCAAAACTTAATGGGAAAATGATAATACCACATACCTCAAGGCCATAGATTACTCATCTCTTGATATCATACTCATATTTGGAGTAGGTTGGAAGAGATATAAGAAATGGTTTAATTCCCTAAAAATAGGGAAAATGTGATTTCACCTAAATATCATAATAGATACCAAGATAAACTTAGATATGAAGTTATATGATTCAATATCTCTTCTTAATGAATCCAACACCTTCGATAGATATTTAATTAGATGTCGGATGTAGAAGATATCTCAAAGCCTAGATTTGGATTGAGGTAGAGATACAGGAGGAGAAAACTAAGAAAATCTGTTGGAGGAAAGAAAAATTAAGAAATAAAGGTGTAAATAGAATTAATTAAGATAAAATGGACTTTTCACAATCAAAATAGGGGCACATGGTTTGGCCACATGGTTTGGCCAAACCATGCTCCATACACTACTTAAGGATATTCCCGACATGGTTATGGTACACAATTTACTTAACTATGTGAAAACCATGATAATACCTATTGTTAAAAAACTCTATAATATCTCATAGCCATGAAGCTTGAGTTAAAAGGTTTCAAAAAAATCATGTGGCTCCTTCTACACCTTTGAAATTCCCCACATAGTTAGACGTAACTGTGTGGGATGGGGTATATGGTTTCTTATAACCATGAAACCCATTCATTTTGCCCATTTTTTAGAACTCCGAGCTCTAAACAATCCCCAAATGCTCTTAGGAACATCCTTAGGCCTTAGTGAATGTCTAACAAGATTAAAAAAGGGATTTAAATTGAAAAATCAATGATTTGCACCTTCATGAAAAGATAGGTCATTACATATTGAAAATTTGGTAGATGGGAGATAATATTTTTAGGAAATTAGGGGTAGGCTGAGGTGAGTGATAGGATAGATCTTACCATGAAAATCCTCAAGATACCATGGTATGTCGGGATGTGTGTCTCCTATATTTATTTTTGGCCTTAATCTCAGTTTTTTTTTATTTTATAGTTTAAACTTATATTATAATATCGTCTGATTATTTTGTTCTATTAATGGTGTTTAGAAATATGTCTCTGATACTTCTTCAATGGGGTCTAAAAGTGTATGAAATAAGATATTGTCCTCAAGGGAATAATTCTTTGGATTATAATCTTGTACAAGCTATCATATGGGCAGTTCATTCCATAGATCAGAATTTCCCACAAGTTTAAAATCAAGCATTGAGGCAGAACCCGGAGAAGGAGGAGACATGGATTGATCTTAATAGTTCATAAATAATAAACCTTTATCATTTAAGGTAATAAATGAACTTTTAGAGGTGGAGGTCTGGTTGTAAAAGATTGATCAGATCTTTAACTTCTTGGACAAACCTAAGGCTGTCAAGGTTAAATGAAAAATGTTTAGACTCAAGGGTCACAACAAAAAGTGGTGGGATTATATGGTATAGTAAAATCAAAACATGGGCTTGGATTGGTAGGTTTTTATGATCCTATTCATTTAAAAATTCTTCCCAGAGCCTCTGATGATGGATAAGTCTCTAGAGTTCCTCTATTTACAGTAGGGAGATTGCTCGGTGTTGGAGTACACTAACCTTTTTATGGATATGGTTTATTTTTCTTCATAGATGGTGATTAATGATCAGATAAAGGCTCAAAAATACCTATAGAGTTTACTAAAAGGTATCTGATCATAGGTATATATACTAAAGATTACCACATATGTTGAAATGGAAGATAGAATGATGATGGAGTAAATGGATATAGTGGGAAATATTGGATTTTATAGCTCTTCTCTTCTACACAACAGTTGTTTCAGTGGCACATAAGAAAACAAGAGAATGTGGAATAATAATTGAAAGTGTATAGTATGTGTTTCTCACTAGAGATCCTCCTTTACACCATCAGTAGCTTCCATAAAATTTCCCCTATATTACTACCAATGTGTCAAGGTGGGGAACACTCAATGTACTTTTCCCATACCCCCTAAGACTTTAAATTCATGTGTCCACTAATGCCATTTATAGAGGTTCTTGTAGGATTTATATATGCCTCATTATGGTTATACATCTTAAGTTACAAATTCCATTGAGGTGCAATCATAATCTTCAAAGTCCATAGGGATATAGCTATAGGACTTAGGAGTGAAGAACCTTTACACAATGGATGAGTTTTCAGTGGAGGTTGATGTGGGCCTAGATACAATGAGAGGCTACATTTTTTTCAAATTCTATAGAAACCAATTTGTTTAAATAAGGTTCCTCACAATCATTTATATCTAAAAATTTTATTTATGTACTAAAACTTCCAACATAACTCATTTCATTTTTTATAGAGTTAGAAACACCTCTTGGAAAGAGGATTGAGTAGGGTTTTTGATGTCCATCTTGTTATCTATAAATAGCTAATGTAGAGTTCGTCTGGGATTTATTGGTTCTCAATTTAGATCTATTTAACTTCATCATAGATATGAAATGAATAGATTCTCATCATGAAAAGATTGATTATTATCATTGGCATGTTTTGTTCCTTATTATCGATGGGAGCTCTCAGGTGTTTTAGGGAGAGAGAGATCTGATGTCTAGTCAAGAAGGACCTTCCCATCCAGATCTATGGAGTCTATTATTCACCATTTTAGTTTAGCCTGATGTTTTATCCTCTCATTTTTATCTTCCCATGTTTGTTAGGGAGTTCCCTGATGTCTTCCTAGATTACTTCCATGGCCTTCCTCTAGAGAGGGAGGTAGATTTTCAGATTGATCGAGTGTTGGGTATGTAGCTGATCTCGATACCCTCTTATCATATGAAACTCACCAAGATAAAGGATCTCAAGATATAGTGGATGATTTGATAAATAAAGATTTAGTTACCAATAATTTTTATTTGTGGGCATCCCTTATACTTTTTTCTAAGAAGGTTCATGGTTCACTTCATTTGTGCATGGACTACTAGAAGTTGAATTGGGTGACTATTAATAATAAGTACCATTTTACCTATTTGGTTGACCTATTTGATCAATTAAAGGGGGATAAGTTGTTTTTGAAGATTGATCTTCAGTCAAGTTATCATAAGCTAAGGGTTTGGATGTTTGATATCCCAAAGAGAATTTTCAAGATCCAGTATGTCCATTATGAATATCCTATAATTCCTTTTAGCCTGACTAATTCTTTTATAGTTTTTATGGATTTGATGAAACAAATATGACATCTGTATCTTGACACCTTTGTTGTGGTGTTTTTGGATGATATACTAGTTGATTCAAGATCCAAGAATGAGCATGATCACCATATGAATATGGTTTTTCATATCCTAAGGAGCCACTAAGTTTATAGGAATATTTTGAAATAAATTTTCTAGATCTAAGAATTGAATTTCTTAGGGCACGTGATTTAGAAACAAGGGCTTTTAGTCAATATTGAGAAGGTGATGGGAAGAACCACATAACGTCTTCATGATATAGAGATTCCTAGGTTTTTATTGATATTTTCAGTAGTTTATTAAGGATTTATGAAAGTTAGAGACACCCTTGACTGATATTTCCAAGAAAGGGGTGATGTTCATATGGGATGCTAAATGTCAGAATTATTTTGATATGTTGAAATAGCTTCTGACATAAACTCATATTTTTATCTTAACTAAGCCCGATAAGGGGTATGTGGTACATTAAAATACTTATGGTGATATTATGGGTTTTATTATTATACCGGATAATCACGTCATGGATTATGAATCTCTTCGGATTCAGACACAATAGAAAAATTACCCTATTCTTAATTTGGAGATTTTTGCGGTTATGAATGCACTTAAGTATTGGTGACACTATCTTTTTAGGGAGTGGTTCATGGTATTTTATGATCATAAGAGTTTTAACTATATATTTCCTTAGAGGTACTTTAATATCAAGAATATTTGATGGGTGTAATACCTCCAGACATTTGAATTCTGTATCGCCTACACCACGGGGAAGGAGAACGTCATCGCTAATGCTCTTAGTAGGAAGGTTCTGCCACAACCTATTTTGGAATAAAAATAGGAGTGAAACTTGATGGTTTCTTCACTTAGTTACATTTTGATGCATAGGAGGATTATTCATGTAAGTTTTAACTAGTTTTTAGTTATCATCATCTCTTCATGATTTGATCTTGTAGGACCAACAACAAGATGAAGAGTTCATCAGAATCAAGGAAACCTTATTTTGTTGGGAGACTATTCATGGTTGGTATCTACCTTCTGATAGTATTTTCCTATTAGAGAATCATTTTTTTATATGATCATCCATGATAAATTATGTGTTGTATGATTTTCATAGTTCTTCTTGGTCCATTCACCATTGAACTACAAAGATTTATTATGACATGTGACAAAATTTCTGGTGGTCGGGTCTGAAGCCTGACATTTACAATTATGTGTCCCACTCTTACACCTTCTAGTAGATAAGGAATAACACCTTAAGCCTTCTATTATACTCCATCCACTTATAATTCTAGTTTGGAAATGGGAAAAGTTTTCTACGAACTTCTTTGTTGAATTACCATGAAATACCTGAGAAAAGAATGTTATCTGGGTGGTGATTGATTTGATGATGAAATCGGCTCATTTCATTCTTATTAGAGACACCACCAAAGTTTAATATTTGGGTAAGATGTACATTAAAGATATCATGAGGTAACATGGGTTTCCCTCTTCCATTTTTTTTTATATGGATCCCAAGTTTATTACCAGGATCTGCAAGAGTCTCCAATAGGTGATGTGGAATCAGGTCAAATTGAGTACATCTTACCATCCACAAATGAATGGCCAAATGGAGTGTTCTATAAAGATACTAGTGAATATACTCCATTCTTATATCTTATTATTTTTCGAACCATGGTATAACCATATGGGACTTGTTGAGTTCACTTATAATAATAGTTTTATATCATCGATTATAAAGAAACCCTTTGAGGCTTTTTATGGTTACCCATGTTGTTCACCTCTTTGTTGAGAAGAGGTGGGAAAATAATATCTTGTGAATCCGAATCTTATTTAGGATATGTCAGTGAAGATTCAAGATATACATCGATATTGTGTTATAGTTCATATTCTAAATAAATCATATGTGGATCATCGATGTCATACTTTGGAGTTCTCTATTGATGATCAAGTTTTATTGAATGTTTATCCTCTGTTGGGAAATCGTTGACTTGGGAAATAGGGAAATATGTCTATGAGATATGTTGGACCATTTTAGATCAATAATATTCTTGGTCAAGTTTCTTATCAGTTGTATTACCAGTTTAATTGATAGGTATTCATGATTTTTTTTGTATATCTCAACTCAAGAAATACCACCCTGATCTGTCCAATATTATGAGTTGGGAGGAGATTAAGTTGGATCTAGATGTTAATTTCCTGTTGAAAACATTATAGATCATTAATTATTAGATTAAATAATTTCATGGTAATTTTATTCCATTGGTTAAATTGTTGTGGCAGCACATATCCGATTTTCATGATACTTAGGAGAGCAAATCATCAGTGAGGGAGCAATGACCTCACCTCTTTCCAAAGCATCCTTACTCTCCATGAATTTATAATAATGTAATGTCCTATGGTGAGGATAATTATAACATATTATTTTATTATTTATCTCTTTTTATTGTTTATAGGGGTGATTTTTAGGTTCAGAGGTTGTTAGAGGAAATCTGGGAATTTTATAAGGGAACTGGGTTGGATACTGGCTACAATAGCTTATTCATGCCATGAATGATGTATTCATGATGTGAGTTCTTCCTGGTTAGAATCCATGAATGATCATTTCATGGAATTAAAAACCTTTAGTACATGAATTATGTTTATATATTGAAATGGTTGTTTGATATTTTTAATCTTAGGTGACGTCGTTTTCAGCATACATGCAACTCGGGGGATTCATGTCATGAATAGGAGACTCATGACGTGAATGGGTTCTACCCAGAAGTTTTTCATTCACTACACAAATAACACTCCTCCCATTTAAATTCCTTATGTTTTATTTGAACCCTAGGTATTCTCTAGATGTGAAGGTGGATTTTGGTCTTCCAGGCTCCTCCTTTGGGTATTTTGATCATTGGCTTGGTTGGTCTCCCCTCTCTTGGTGATTGTGTTTGTTATCTTCTCATTGTATGGTTTTCTCTTGGATTTGGTAGAAACATTGGGATACATTTTGAGAGTCTGTTGATCAGGATGGGATCTCCCTCAATCATTTGTAGTTTTTCTATGTGATCAACTTCTAGAGGTCGAATCTCATTTGGGTTGTGGTGCGGCGTGTGGGTTTCTCGAGGTATGTGTTTATATAAATTATCCACAAACCCTTTTTATTTATTTAATTCAATTATAATATGTTATAATTGATGATATAGACTCCATATGTTGTTCCTATGTCCCTTTATTGTGTGTGTGGATATCGTCACGATTAGTGTGTGACCCAAATTTGAGGTAGGTGGTTCTGTATCTAGCCTATAAATTTTGAATTGAAATTTCTATGGTTTTATAAATTGTTTTATAAATGAATTGGCATGATCTTGGTATTGGTTGATTTGTGTTTTTAAATGTATTTTTGAGAAAAGATGGGCTTTCCCTTAATTTCGGAAAAGAAAACATGTTTTTCAAGGAATTGTGAAATGGATTTATGAAATATGTTTCTGAATCATGTTTTAGTAAAAAAGGGTTGTTTGGAATCACTTTTTAATTGATAAGACCTTTTGAACTGATTGATGTATGCTGCATATAGAAACAATGGGTACCTAGGTGGAGGTTTTAATATTTATCCTTGTTCATTGTTTCCATTGAGGGGTTCACTCATGGGGTGTTCCTATACTCCCTATGTCATGTGTCCTAGGTACTTGATCTTGACATTATAGGGGGCTCACTCATGGGGTGTTCCATTGTTCCCTAGTCCCTGTTTCATAAGGACTTGAGTGACACTAGTCATTATTGATTATCATCATATGAGTGACCTAGAAAGCCCAACCATTATTATCCCATTGGTGTTTACCATTATTCTTTGGATTTTGTTGTTTTCTCTTTGAAATACAAGATTTGATGAAATATAAATATTTTATTGGAATTAAGATTTGAAAATGTATCAACTATTTTTGTGAAAGATTTAGAAAATGGGGTACTGTTTACCATGCTTTTGACATAAAACTATTTAACTGCTTATCATTCCTTGTTTTCTTAAAATTGAACATATTGAGATTATTTTAAAAAGACTTGATATGGAACACCTGGGTGGGATCCTACAAAGACTGTCTAGATCACACCTTGAACACTCCATTGTGGGTGTGTAAACCTTATTTTATCTTTTTAATTAGGAAAGGGAAAGGAAAAATAGTGAGGTGGTGAGGTTTTTGTTAGCCGGATACGAGTAGATAGAGGTGAGATAGTGAGGTTTTTTACACATATCATATGAATTATTTCTATTTCTGGTTTTATTTTACCTTTTTGGTTGTTGGTTTTATACCTTGTTTTTTTATGGATTTCTATGTTTTATCGATATCACTGTCTTTCTTTGATTATGCAATATTTTCTATTTTTGGTTTTATTTATATATATATGTCATGTATATTGTTTTAGGTTGGGATAAATCATTATCTCTATTGGTTTTTTGATGCTTGGGTTCTAGTCTCTAGCCCATGGGAATTAGTAATGCCCTTTTCCCTACCATGGTCTAGTTCAGAGCCTAATTGATGGGTTATCTAGGTCGATTCATGAAAGGATATATATTATCATAATTTTATTCCCAATTTTTTGAAATTAACTTCTCTCATTGAATCAAAATGGATCAAAGTTTTATTAGAATAATAATTTCCGAGAAATATTTGATAAATTAAATAAGCGACTTACTTCTAATCATGTTTTGATTTCTCTCAAAATGTGGGTTGGATTTGAGGAATATTGTGAGGTATCTTGTTTAGGATTGGGATATGATTTAATATAAGTAATTAATATTGTAGTGCATGGGTGTAATTTATTAATACCTATAAAAAATAGCTACCCTACATATGATCCAGTTCTAGCTACTATAATTAATTATTTAAATAGTTGGAGTCATTAAATATTTTGGTGAGAAATGTGTTTTGTATATAGACTATAATATTTTAAATTATATTTTCTTTTAGTGTGATCTCAATTTGAGTCATTTCAAGTGGATGGAGTAAATAAAATATTTTGATTTTAATCTTATTTATACACTAGGAAAAGGTAATGAAGTGGTATATTATTTGAGTAGTAAGTATTTAAATCAAGCAGTGAGGGAAGCTAGGGAGTAGTGATAGTTGACAGGGTTATTGGTGGAATTTCACCTGGAGGTAGAGGAAATAATGGATAATGTATTTTTGTTTAGTGTTAATGTTTCATCCAAATTGATAGGCATTGTAAAAGACAATAAGTTATTTGGTGAGGCATATAAGAGTATGGTAGTTCCTTATGTGGTGGGGAGATCACTGATGTATAAACCACTATATTATATTCAGTGATTTGTTATAAAATATGGATAGTGGTTCCTACATATTTAAGGAATAATGTTTTGAAAACAAGTAACTATTAAAGTTGGGTAGTGCATCATGGAGATACCAATATATATCAAGATATCCATTAGGATCAATTTATGATATTCCCATACTAAGAGGGGTGATTTAGTATGGTGTGTATTCTAATAAAATTTCACTTTTATCCCTTAATTACCTCTTCCCTTATTCAGTGAATGGATAAATTCTATTTCATTTGGTCAATATGTAGATATATGACAAGAGAAAAACATATGACAACACTATAGTTTGTTAATGAGGTTTTCCTTTCTTTGGATGACAACATCCCTGATGCAACGTGGTTATTATCCCACATACACAACTTCCATCTTGTTATCAAAAAATGATTAGGCAAAGGTATGACCTTGAACATATAATCCTAGAACTAATAAGTTACAACACAAGATAGGGACGATTGTCCATTTTTGCAAGAGAATGGGCCTATACTTACTTTTAAGCATGATAACTTGTGATTTATTGAGTCCCTATTGAATTATATGTGCGACCTTCTTCCTCTCTTGAAATAGTCAAATGGGATAACTCAATGTTCTTTAGGCTTCTACAGTAGGATGTTGCAGGCTGGACTCCTTGTCTTTCATGGCATATAATATGATCATTAGTGCGACATATGATATCTTTACTTCAAACTTATTGTAATTTATAGTGTTATGAACTAGTTCAAAATTCTAAGTGAATTTGAAATTTTCATTTGTTAGATGGGAAAAAACACTAATTGAGACTCATAATTTAAATTCGAGCATTGGAACAATTAAATGTTTTTTTGGTGTGGTTTATGTCTTGAGAGGTGTCTCATAATTTTGGATGAGTTTTAAGATCATCAAGATTTGAAATCTCAGTTTTCGGAAAAAAAGGATTGGGCACACAGTTTATTTAAACCATGCAGCCCCTCAGGAGAAACTATGTGGACTTTTAAGGAGGATTTACACAGTTTGTTAAACCATGCAAGGTGGTTTACATGGCTGTATGGAATATCAGAAGTAAATTTTGGAGGTGGGTGCACGAGATGTGCAAAGTTTTCCAAACTGTGTTCCTATCTTCATGATTAGTGCCTCTTATTTAGTATCACCACATGGTTGGAACACGATTAGCCCAAACTATGCATACAAACCAAGAGAGGTATATCACTTGGATAGTGTGAGTTTCACTATTAGTGCATGGTTATCCAAACCATGCAACCTAACCATAAACCTCATTTAATGGTAAAATTGATTGTTTCCCCCTCCAAACCTTATAGTTTTTCACCCCTTTTCTTCCCCCCATTTTTTCAAAATCTTCACTTGAATGCACCTTATCCTCCTCTTCTTCCCATGGTGATTTCTACCTCGATCTTGGTCTAATTAAATCAATATTGGGTGAATTGTAAGCATATCGATAAGTATAATTACCATCATCCTTATTCTCCTCATTTATTTTCCTTCTTCAGTGCCATATTTGTGTGAGATAATTCACCATATTTTAAGGGGTTTTTTTTCTAATCTTCCAATCCCTCTCATTATGGCTTGAACCAATTCTCGATATTGGACATCTAGATTTTCCTATGAATGAGGTAGGCAGTCTATTGCTTTTCCCTAAAAGTATCACTCGTTTATATAATATTATCATTGATCTATGCATTGGACTTCCCATGTGTCTCTCCTAAATAATGAAATGATTAAAATTAAATACTTGTACCATGTTTAGGTGATAAATTTAACTCTTATACATATGGTTGGAGGTTATAAAACTCGATCTGAACCACCCCATGGGTTGTTTGATCATATCACCTTGGCACATTGATAGATTCCTTAATAAATTAAATGGTTTTGATAAAAATATTTTTTCAAGGTATCTTACCTTATGCTTGACTTTTGGGAGTTTGTTAATTATAATAATTTAATTAGATTGAATTTATACATGATGTTCATGATTTGGTTAGTCATAATAATTGAATTGGATTGATTTTATTCTTGATGTTTTTTAGTTGGTTAATCATAATAACTGAATTGGATTGTTTGAATTGGTGTGATAACCAAACTTCTATTTTCTAATAAAACCACCTTGAACTGCACTACCTTACCAATTAAAATAAATGATATACTTGAAATGTGTTTGTCTTATATTATTCCTTGGGTTCTCCCCATGGTCTTTGTTTATAAATGAAATGGATCTTTCTATCTTAGTGGATTTGATAATGGTTGGGATGGTATTACTTGTCCCTATGATATTATATAAATGATGACCACATGGAATTAATTAATTGTTCAATGAATTATAATAATAAAGGTACATTGTATCGTAAGTGATGTCGGGTTCCTTTTTATGGAACACCTTGGTTAAGGGCTCATCAGGAAATTAAGGATACCCTTTCCTAGATTATTAAAAAGGGACCTCAATTAGGGTTTTGTACATGGAATTCCAAACCCCCTGATCAAGGATTTTGGATATGGATATTCACTTCACTTTTGTTACAGGACATAACATTTCATACCCCCCTTGAATAGGATGTATGGCATGACCCTTCTCCTTATGATTATGATACTTGAGAATGGTGTCCATGGGCATGACATCCCTTAAATTATGATACTCAGACGTAGTATCCTTAGGCATGGAATCTATTATAGTTATGATACTTGGGAATTTCATCCCTCATATTATCATGATACTCAGGCTTGGAGTCCCTTACTACCATATGAAACTCTTGTGATTATGCATAGACCCCTGAGTTATGCCACAGGTTTTGGATAATACTATATATATATATATACTTATATGTGTTCCTATGTGTAAAGTTCATGTATATGTATATGTATATATGTTTCTATGTATAAAGTTAATATATATATACACATGAACCCGTGATGAATTCATTCCAAAAATATTTCGGCTTAGGCCGAAACAAGTATGGTTGTCCTGGTGTCCTTTAGGAATCTAATCCGACTTGATTAAATTTACTGCACTACACTACCTTATTTTAGATATTCCTACACACTTATTTATTTTATATACACACATTGGATTAGAATAGACACCATTGGTGGTGGCCTATTGAGTATATCTCAAACCCTGACTGGGCTATTGTTTGGTACCCAGAAATACCTCATGATTAAAGGATTAGGGTAATGGATTGAGTTATGTGTTATTATGTTTGTACATGGGAGATTAGTAGCACATGACTAAGTAGAAGCTCAGAATGCTCATGGAGAGATCACTTGGATATTTTGACTTTTCTTTGTGTATTGTTTACTTGTTACCTGTTATAGGTATGTTGTTGTATATTATATCATGTTTATGAATTATCATTTATTAATTTATTTATTATTTTCCATTTTTTATTATGTGACACTAATATTATTTATTATTACTTCCACTATATTTAATTCTAATCTAGTGGGTATAGTCTCTCCATTATACCACCATTATACCCTCGCTACTAATCAAAAATTTTATCATATGGGGAGGCACACTTGAGGTCTAGTTTCCATATGGCTTGGGGCACCATTTCAGTGGCTCTCGAGTTGGGATGATAAAAATGGTGGAATATCTTCTATTCCTTTTCTCTTACTACTTTTATATGGTATATAAGAGACTAGGATGTGTCATAACTTAGTAAATAGCTTGTGTATAAGTTTGGACAACCCATGAATGAGTGAAAGATCAAGTTTCTTAGGATGGGATTATTTATGTTGTTGCTATTATAGTTGATTATTATTTCACCTTGGCTGAATATTGTGCTTATTTTTGTTATTGATTCCTAATTTATGAAATCAGCCTTATCTTGATATTGCATGTAAGTGTTGTTACATGCATCGTTATAGGAACCTGGAATTATCATTCCATGCATATGTCTTTCCAAGTAGGTTTCATCATAGATTTCCTAGTTCATGATGATTTTTACATCTTTATTAGGGGATTTATTTATTCTGATTACATGTATATCTTGATTAGGTGAATTATCCACCATGCTTGCCTACATATGATGATGTGTGATTATTAAAATATTATTTTTATGCCATTCTTGGTTGATTACTTATATCTATTTCCTTTAAATATCATTTCTAGTTATAATTGTGAAATATGGATGGTTAAATAAAGTAATTTCATTAACCTAAATAGGTTTTTCCTATATATATTAATGGTGGAATTCTATTTAACCAACCAATTTGGATGTGTTTGATCCATGTCCATTGGTTTCTTGAGATGAAATATTAATAGTTTCGATTAAATGGGTGCCATAATTTAAATTTATTAAGTGTATGGGTACTTTATAAATTGGGAAATAGTGACCCATATAATTTAACCATCTCTTATATACTTTTTATCCTCTGAAAACAAGTGTGATAACCTAGTTGCAGTTACATGAATGGCAATTTTAACTTATAAAGGCAAGCACCTTTATAAATTGAGAATTGTAATCCATCTAACTAAACCATTATGTATATATATGTATAAATTCTGAAATTTAATTTCTAATAAAAAATAACTTCTTTTTAAAGAAAGGGTAAATTTCAACTTAAAGGGGCTTGTACCTCTATAACTTGGGCATGACGACCCGTGTGAATAAGTTTCTAAATTCATAACTAGACCCAAGTAGGTAGGTTGGGGAATTTTAATTATGAGTTAGATTGGATTTTTCCTAAGACCAAGTAGGTTAGTATTTATAAGGTATGCTTCTGAGATAAAACCATTAAGAGTATGTATAAATATTAATTGAAACCAACCGTTATTGGGTTACATTTACATGGGATGACAAATTATAATTTGTAGAGAATTAACTATAATTTGGAGTGGATTACCATCTATTTAAACATAGTTTGATATGATGGGACCCTCATAGTTCACATTTTAATATTTTAGGCCTTATTACTCAACTCCATGGGGGTATGTTTATGCTAATGGTATGGTCATTTAAAGTGTATGGATCTTCTTTTATGGGGTTACGTATAAATTTATGGTGGCATCTTACATGGCCAATCCCCTTAATTGATAAAAGACCCATTATTGGATTTTGATATTTATAATTATAATTCATCAATTAGTTAAAATTTCAACTACAAACTAAAGAGTGTTTTCCTCTATATATTAGAAATTGACATTTTCTTTAACCGAGCCAGCTGTGAAAACTCTTGAATTAAATAAATGCTCAGATATGAAATTATAAGATAATTTTCCTAAAATTTTGTGTAATATAAGATAAATAAAGTACTAAGTATGGTTGGTCTTGAAAATTGGTACTTTAATTCCCTAATATTTAAACTGTTTCTAATGTTGAAATGAATGAACATCATTTATATACCTTAAAATTGAATCTTTTAGAGGTTTTTTTGTAAGGACCATCGTGTAGGGGTCATTTTAAAATGATTCCTTGAGAGTTTCCTTTATTTTTAATGTGATCATTGTCATGGAACTCTGAAGAATTCTTCCGAGGTAGCATTGGAACTAGAGTTTAGGTTTTAATGAATAGTGATATTTTTAGGTGTGACCTTGTTTTAGGGTTGATTCCTTGTGTAAGTAAAGGGATATCCCAGTTATAGTAGTGTCTTCCAAAATTAAATCATTGATTAATGATTCCTTTAAGTTTTTTTGATGTGAGGTACCATTGATGGTGCCGATTGTCCATAGTGGGACTATAGATAAAGAAATGACACCCCGAATAGAGGGGTAGTTGTTTAATAAGTTAAATATTGGGGGGGAATACCATATGTAGATACCATTGAGTGTCATCTATTTATACTTTATGTTATCATTTTAACCTTTTAGTGAGATTTTCCTTGTTTGGATGCTTAGAAGTAATCAGATCCTAGTAACCCGATGGTCGACATGTGATGTTGTTACCCCTATGATGATAGATTCCAATCCTTATAGGTCAATAATTCCTTACCTTTTTT
Source organism: Viscum album (assembly GCA_963277665.1). Lineage (NCBI taxonomy): Eukaryota > Viridiplantae > Streptophyta > Magnoliopsida > Santalales > Viscaceae > Viscum > Viscum album. The sequence continues at coordinate 2,102,371,733 of OY728165.1, forward strand.
ATTTTAACCTCTTATAAAATATTATTTATTGGTGTATTAGATGTCATGTAACTGATGCCTAAAAATTATTTATATAACTCATATGAGAGAACTTAGGGCTGGGTGGGTAGACTTAAATTCCATCACTTTTTATTAAGACCCTAGTAGGTCAATGAAATTTTTCTATAAAGGATAATGTATGGAAGAGGTTTTCCTGACACTACATTTTCCTTTTTATGGTTTGCTTCATTTTACAATATTTTTCTAGAACAATTCACTGTTAGTACTTGAACCCTTTTATTAAGGCATCGTGATGCCTTTTATTTTAGAAAAGCACCATGAGTTCTTGTTTATTTAAACTAGATACATCGGGAAGGACTGTTCGGGTGTCTTGAATAGTTAACCAGTGATTTCTTTATTTATGCTTTCCTTCCTAAAATGATTCCTTGAGGCAGGTGGTAATTCAATAAATCATGGCATAGGTGAGATGTTTGTTTTGAAAATAATTACCAAGGAAAATGTTGGTTTAATGAAAACTAACATGTTGGGTATCATGGTTATTTTTACCTTGTTGACTGGAAAATCCCAGAAGTGTGAGTCAGGTTTTCGAACCAAGTTGTATGATATAGTACACCTACTATAAATGATAAGTTAGTTTTCAATAGTTGTTTATAGTAACTATTTATAATTTAATGTCAGTGTATATCCAAGTGCAAGATAAGGACCGATGTTTTCAAATAGGTAACACTTACGAGAATGGTGACCAGGATATTTGAGTAAATTAAAAGGAAGTGATTAGGATGAGGACTAATATAATATTGACCAAGTATCATGATACATTTAACCTATAGTTGAACCATGAATCCCATGGTAGAGAGATGCGGTGTCAGGTGTTGGAAAAGGCAGGTGTGGCATAGTTGATGTGAATATGGCTTGGAGGGAGATATACAAACCTGACGATACAATATCATTGTACTTAAAGTCTAGATTTGATCATATCACTTATCTTTACATCACCCTGAGTACACTGAGATATAGAGTATCAGGTATACATTGAGAAACATATTTAAATAGAATCTTTGGTTAAGTATAGATATTCTATGGGAGATACACTAAAAGAGTAGTTTAAAGGTGATCTAAGTGGTGCGGAGTACACCATTAGATGTTTGAGGATGGTGATCCTTGATTCAATTTAAATCTTGGTAAATTTCATGAGGTTCATTCTCAGAATCAGGAATGGGTGATGGTTGATGTTTAATTTAGAATTTGGGGTGATAGAATTTTTTTTAGCCATGTCATTTTTATGTCTGTAAATGGATGGGGAATGGGTCGTGGTTTCAGTTTCTCCTTTCATTAATGTGATTATGGTAAGGATGATCCTAAAGTGGGAAGTAGGAAATCAGTCACTGGTGGCCATCACTCCTATCATTTTGGACATGGAACCTTAAGATCAGTTGTATGATGGTCATTTTGGCACCTGTATTCTATTTGATAAGCTGATAAATACAAGGTTGGTTTTCTTGGTAAATTTTAGGTATGGATTTTATTATTGATTTAGGTAAAATCTAGATGTGGGCGTTAAGCCTGGAGTACCTTATGACGATTCATGGATGCTAGATCGAGATAGTGTCAGTGTTGGTGCTATGGAACAATGAAGGCTTTACTTTGGGAGATGGTTTGGATGTAACACCCCGAGCTTCCATGATACGCTTCTCATTTAATAATGCAATAGCTTGCATGGTACGCAAGTTCGAGTTCTAACACACCGCGACTAATCAAAGTAGCCGTTATGAATAGTAATAACCACTTTTTAAAATTATAGAAATTTTATATTTCAAAATGGACTTCATTTTTTTATTCGTAATATCGAAATTATCCTAAGTTTAATTTTTTGCAACTTTCTGAGAATTTCCAATATTTTATGAATAGTGATAAATACTTAAAACAACTTTTTTAATAAAAATAATTTATTGTGATAAATTATACTATTTAGTGGTTTCAAAGTATAATTAGAATATATTTTTACCATTTTATCCAATGGTGGTCATTAGAATTAATTTAACATTGAAATTGGACATAAACAATTGCCAATCTTTTGATATAAATTGTTTCTTAAAAACACGCTATTTGTTGTGACAACGGGAATTGATTATAAAATTAATTAATGAAACTTATATGTTTGGAATTTTGTAAAATAGACATCATTTTTGAATTCGGAATATCAATTATAGCTTAGGGTGAAATTTTTGCATTGTTCAGAAAAACTTCAATTTTTGATGAATAGTGAAACCACTAAGTGGTAGTTAAATAACTGATTTTTCGTTTAAATGAAATATTACCACTTCTGTGATTTGATTTTCAAAAATCCGACATACATGGTTGTCATTAAGAAGTAAAATGTGGTTCAATGAGATTAAAATAATTTTTTGGTGAATAGTAACTTTTAAGTTCTTAATCGCGATTAGAGGTAATTAGTGTAGTTTAAGGTAAAAATAATGTTTTAATAATATGAGATGAGCTTGACACTTGTCCTACTCCTATTGTATGAGTCATGGCCGACCAAGACAACCCATGGGTCAACTTGGGGACCCCATGGAGCCACTTTAGTTAGAAAATTACATAAATACCTTTTATTTAATGTTAAAGTAAAAAATGACACAAACATAAAATGTTTTACTAGAACAATTTTTACATGGGGTTATACAAGTCATATTTTTGACTATAAATATTAATTGGAAAGATAAAAAGATTTCCTACATCATAGTAGTTTTTTTATAATTTTTAGACATTAAATAAATTAAATTATTTATGACATCATGATGATGCAGCGATGGCATCATTATTTAACGATTTAAATAAAATGAGAAGATAATGTAAAATCCAAGTCTTACACTTGTCCAAAGCCTATTGGATGGGTATATTTCGAACCCTTATCACCTTATCCACGAATTATATAAGTTTGGGACCTTTAGAATCTGAAAAGCATTGTGTAATAATGTAACATTTCAATCTTTCCAAAAGAGCCCCTCCTCTCCACTTATAAAAGGCCCCAACCTCTCCCACCTCATTTACACCTTCAAGCCATTTGGCTCGGCCAACCTCTGCCCAAATACTCTCCCAAATTCCCTCTCTTACTCCTAGAAGCCTCACTTTGGGCAGAACTCTTCCCAAAAAATCCTTTGGCTCAAATCAAAAAGAGTTACCCGATTTTGAGGTAATGTCTTCTCTAATGTTGTTTTGTTTTATTTTTCTTCTCCAACCCCATAAACTATTTTTATTCATTTCTTTTGTAACAACACCAGTATACTCAATATACTAGGATGTTTTTATAAGAAGTATTCGAGCTACACTTACACACACCTACATCTAATGGTTAAAGAACATACGGTTTCTGTGGATGGCGAATTTCTGCCTCACGAAACGATGATTGTTCAACACTCATATAACACCTTCAAAGGTGGCCATTAAGATGTCACTATATTTATATATGATATATAATGTGTTTATGTTTTACTTATGCTTCTGTATTTCTCATTTATGGCATACTTTATGATTTCATTATGGGTAAAACGCGATAATTTCATTTTAGGATGTGCGGACTACCGCCCCCTCAAAGTGATTTGAATCGTTAATGCCATATGTGGGATGTATAAAGGATGGAGTAAATGGTATTATACACTATATTATACTGGAATTATATTATACATTTATATCATTATGATTTCGTTCCATTAAATATGAAATTGAAATGAAAGTAGCGTTCATGCGTACGTACGGCTTACCGTCTCCATGAACGGTGCATTTCATTTCCTACCTCTAAATGTTATGTAATATTATAAATGAATGTATATACTGGATATATAATATATATATGACATCTAGATCATGAATATAATTCTGGAGATAATGGATATTCTACCACATAAACAACTTGTAATTATAAGAAGTTTATTGTTGACTCAAGTACCAAAGATCGACAAAACGACCGTTATTAACTTAAATAATTACATAATGTTAATATCATTGTAATAAGTGATATAATAAGGATAATGAAATTGAAAATGGTTCTTAATAAGGTATATATTAACTCTAGTTTATTATTCAGGAGGTTAAAGAACGGTTGAGTCAAGTCAGACACGAGGTAAGGGTTTACTTCACAACCTCTTCATTATCCAAGGTTGTTTATACATAATTATCTACTGGGACCTCGTTATCATCCACATCCATGTTTCTTCAAAATATATTTCAAAACATTTTTATTATTTACAAGAATATGGGTTAAAGTCATTTATACCCTTTTTGACTTTTTATAAGAGGAATCTTTCCGTCGTTTTCAAAACAAGGTCCTTTTTAACCTTTTCGACAGAATTAAGGTAAGAATGTTTTTTTTAACTTGTACGGTGGGTGTGGTTATTTTACGCCGTTATAAAATCTTCAAAGTTTTCCTTACAAGCTTATAATAATATTTTCAAGAAAATTTTTTATTTTATGATTTCAAAAATAGAAAGAGATATTTCTCTAAAATATGTTTTGATTTCATCTATGTGAACATCCTTTGATGGATTTTACGCTTATTTGAAGATGATTTATTGTGATACAAAACTTCTATATTGTATTGAAGGTTTTGTGATATGTTTGACTGTGGATGTGCTATTTTTATACCATTCATAGTTTATGGTAAAATTATTGACATTTCGTATGCTAGTTTTAATACGAATGTTTATGTTATGTTTAAACCTTTTCATATGGGAATGCATTGGACTTAATATGTGACGGGTGGAGCCCGCTATAGCTCCTCGATGCATCGGCAGGTCTCATGAGACAAACTAGTGTCTTGGCACGAGGCCTTGACAAAATCTTATTTGTGGTCTTGGAACGAGGCCTTGGCTACGTGGTTATGATAGTCTGGCATTATGCATTCCATCATTATGAAAGTGGTTATTGATATTGCATGTGATTATTTGACCAGTAGAATATCCATGTGAAGAAGTATATGGCATTATCTCATTTTACTTTTTCCATATTATGTTGAAGTTCAAGTTTAAAAGGCTTTTTTAGTTATACATTGCCTTAAATGTTAATGTTTATTTATGAAAGCTTCCGCAATATTGTTATCCTTACTGAGCATCTGAGCTCACCCCTTTCAATGTTTTAATATTTTCAAGGATGTGAAGAAGTATTTTAGGAATGACCTGCAGGGATAGTCAGAAGAGGATATGAGTGTGGACTATGAAGACCATGTTATTGTAGTTTGTTTACTTTTTGATGTAATGAAAGACTTATGAATGTATCTAGTGTTTCCAAGGATACTAAACTAATTGGTCTTTCGAGACTTGATCTTTTGTGATCATGCCAATGTTACGAAGTAATGCACCGACTCTGGGTAGCTGGGGTCGGGGCGTTACAGTTGGTATCAGAGGCAGTTTAGTACTAACCTTGGAAGCTAGATTTAGATAAACTCTGATTAGAGCACATAGCCCAAGGATAGACTTTGAGGATTAGTATAGAATAACTTCCTAGAATTTTGGTATTATAGAGATTTTGTGAGTTTTCCGAGCAATACATCCATGTCTGGATACGAGAAGGTAGAGGCGGCTCTGGCACAGATGTACCAAGGGGTAAAACCCGAAAACACCGCTTTAAGATAGACTCGAACGGGAACTGGTGTACGACAACGGGTCTTGCTGCACTCTTGGTTACGACACTCCCGGGGGATATGCTTAGGATAATTCTCGTTTTCTTTACAAACCACTATGAACGGTTATGAGTATATACTTCCTCAAAGAAAACCTTTTTATGATTATGGATTATATCCATAAATAGTTCAATTTATTTTAAGTGTTTTATAAGTATGGGATTATGTATTTTGATTCATAAACTAACCTAGTTTATGCCATTGTATAGAAATGGTGCCTAGTAGAAGGAATGTGAAATCCAGCAATATGTATGATCCAAAGAGTAAGAAGGATCGTATCTTTCACGGTATTAAGCCAACATTTCGAAGGGAAATAGTCTCCCATGTGTTCTCAACATATGAAGAAATAGTATCATGTGTTAATAAGATAAGTAAAGAATTCTCTGAGTCCTATGGCTTTGAAGCGAAGAAAGAGACGAAAGGGATGAAAGAGAGAATGATGGATAAAGGGATGAGGGGAAAGAAGAATTTTCCAATATGTGGTAATTGTGGGAAGAAACATCATGGAACTTGCCTAAAGGGAATGGGAGTTTGTTATAAGTGTAGAGAAAAAGGACACAAAGTGCGTGACTGCAAGGGTAAGAAAATGGTTTCAAATGTACAATGCTTCTTCTGCAAGGATTGGGGACACTACACAAACCAATGTCCAAATCATCAGAGTATGCCCCAAATGATGTTATTGGATAATAATCAAGTTATGATACTACCACAGATGAGGAGTAATGATTATAGTTCTTATGTTGTTATTAATGAATTTTTTAATTTGAGTGTTGTATCAATGATGTACTGGTTATAATAATTATGGAGTATATAAGGATTGTACTGCAGTACTATTTCATCAAGGACTTGAGATTGTGTGGAACCAAGAAAAGTGACTCCACAGTAGGTTAAATTTTTTGAAAATATATGGTTGAGAGAAAGATAAACCATAATATGGTTCTGATACCGAGATAGTGATTTTGGAATAAGACGTGGTTGATTTGGATAAATTATATTGGATATTCTTAACTTCCTTGAAACTGATTGATGATTTGTATACATTTTTTTTGATAGGAGGAGTATATCTAGTATTCTATAAGGAATAAGGGATCATGGTAATTCAGTATGTTTAAAAAGAATACACGATGAAGGTGTTCACATGTTGTTACTTGGAAAAAAGGATCTTCATTATGTTTACCTTCCTTATAAAATTTGGACTGTGAGCTGGACAGAAGTATTTTGGATAACTATAATGGTTGGAATGGATTAAGTTGATATTTGGATAATATTGTTTAAGGTTAAAAAAAAATTATGAAGATTATTTTTTGAATATTATAATACTATAGTTTTAGGAAAAGGACAACCTGCAGGGTGGGGCATAACCTGACGCGTCAGACAAAGCTGCAGGAATTGAACCCACAACCATAGTGCGACAGGCCTTTATTTCCTACCACTAGCCTACAGGAAGTCCCTGGTTATTACAAAATAATTTTACTAATCTAAATGGTATGTGTTAACATTTGGAACCTTATACAATTAGGATAAGTATAATATTTTTGGGTTCTATTATCTTTTGAGTGAAAGGTGAGTTGAAGGTTGAAACTCTAATTGTCAAGCATAAATATATATATATATACCTATCTGTTATTCAATGAATAAATTAATTCTTAAACTTTAGTAAAGGGATATTAAAACAAAAAATGTGTTACCCTAATACCTTATGTCTTGTTGAACTGATGATATTTTAAATCAACATAGATTGAAGGCTTTGAGGCCCTCAATTTGACAGTTGATTGTGATTGATGACCTCAATCACTCCCTACAAATATTTACGTTTTTCCTCCAATTATATGTCTCTAATTGCCACCAATGTTCTCCTTATCGAGATCATAATTTGTTGGTGACTTTCTTATTTCCATTTCCCTCTTATTAAGGATAAATTTTATTAACCTTATTTCTGATGTGGGTTTTCCACAAAGGTATTTTATCTTTGCAACCTTTTATTTTCAAAGAAAAATTTCAAATTGCGAGGACGCAATTTATTGAAGGAGGGGAGAATGTAACACCCCGAGCTTCCATGATACACTTCTCATTTAATAATGCAATAGCTTGCATGGTACGCAAGTTCGAGTTCTAACACACCGAGACTAATCAAAGTAGCCGTTATGAATAGTAATAACCACTTTTTAAAATTATAGAAATTTTATATTTCAAAATGGACTTCATTTTTGTATTCGTAATATCGAAATTATCCTAAGTTTAATTTTTTGCAACTTTCTGAGAACTTCCAATATTTTATGAATAGTGATAAATACTTAAAACAACTTTTTTAATCAAAATAATTTATTGTGATAAATTATACTATTTAGTGGTTTCAAAGTATAATTAGAATATATTTTTACCATTTTATCCAATGGTGGTCATTAGAATTAATTTAACATTGAAATTGGACATAAACAATTGCCAATCTTTTGATATAAATTGTTTCTTAAAAACACGCTATTTGTTGTGACAGAGGGAATTGATTATAAAATTAATTAATGAAACTTATATGTTTGGAATTTTTTAAAATAGACATCATTTTTGAATTCGGAATATCAATTATAGCTTAGGGTGAAATTTTGGCATTGTTCAGAAAAACTTCATTTTTTGATGAATAGTGAAACCACTAAGTGGTAGTTAAATAACTGATTTTTCGTTTAAATGAAATATTACCACTTCTGTGATTTGATTTTCAAAAATCAGACATACATGGTTGTCATTAAGAAGTAAAATGTGGTTCAATGAGATTAAAATAATTTTTTGGTGAATAGTAACTTTTAAGTTCTTAATCGCGATTAGAGGTAATTAGTGTAGTTTAAGGTAAAAATAATGTTTTAATAATATGAGATGAGCTTGACACTTGTCCTACTCCTATTGGATGAGTCATGGCCGACCAAGAAAACCCATGGGTCAACTTGGGGACCCCATGGAGCCACATTAGTTATAAAATTACATAAATACCTTTTATTTAATGTTAAAGTAAAAAATGACACAAACATAAAATGTTTTACTAGAACAATTTTTACATGGGGTTATACAAGTCATATTTTTGACTATAAATATTCATTGGAAATATAAAAAGATTTCCTACATAATAGTATTTTTTTTTTATAATTTTTAGACATTAAATAAATTAAATTATTTATGACATCATGATGAAGCAGCGATGACATCATTATTTAACGATTTAAATAAAATGAGAAGATAATGTAAAATCCAAGGCTTACACTTGTCCAAAGACTATTGGATGGGTAGATTTCGAACCCTTATCACCTTATCCACGAATTATATAAGTGTGGGACCTTTAGAATCCGAAATTCATTGTGTAATAATGTAACATTTCAATCTTTCCAAAAGAGCCCCTCCTCTCCACTTATAAAAGGCCCCAACCTCTCCCACCTCATTTACACCTTCAAGCCATTTGGCTCGGCCAACCTCTGCCCAAATACTCTCCCAACTACCCTTTCTTACTCCTAGAAGCCTCACTTTGGGCAGAACTCTTCCCAAGGAATCCTTTGGCTCAAATCAAAAAGAGTTACCCGATTTTGAGGTAATGTCTTCTCTAATGTTGTTTTGTTTTATTTTTCTTCTACAACCCCATAAAATCTTTTTATTCATTTCTTTTGTAACAAAACCAGTATCCTCAATATACTAGGATGTTGTTATAAGAAGGATTCGAGCTACACTTACACACACCTACATCTAATGGTTAAAGAACATACGGTTTCTGTGGATGGTGAATTTCTGCCTCACGAAACGATGATTGTTCAACACTCATATAACACCTTCAAAGGTGGCCATTAAGATGTCACTATATTTATATATGATATATAATGTGTTTATGTTTTACTTATGCTTCTGTATTTCTCATTTATGGCATACTTTATGATTTCATTATGGGTAAAACGCGATAATTTCATTTTAGGATGTGCGGACTACCGCCCCCTCAAAGTGATTTGAATCGTTAATGCCATATGTGGGATGTATAAAGGATGGAGTAAATGGTATTATACACTATATTATACTGGAATTATATTATACATTTATATCATTATGATTTCGTTCCATTAAATATGAAATTGAAATGAAAGTAGCGTTCATGCGTACGTACGGATTACCGTCTCTATGAACGGTGCATTTCATTTCCTACCTCTAAATGTTATGTAATATTATAAATGAATGTATATACTGGATATATAAGATATATATGACATCTAGATCATGAATATAATTCTGGATATAATGGATATTCTACCACATAAACAACTTGTAATTATAAGAAGTTTATTGTTGACTCAAGTACCAAAGATCGACAAAACGACCGTTATTAACTTAAATAATTAAATAATATTAATATCATTGTAATAAGTGATATAATAAGGATAATGAAATTTAAAATGGTTCTTAATAAGGTATATATTAACTCTAGTTTATTATTCAGGAGGTTAAAGAACGGTTGAGTCAAGTCAGACACGAGGTAAGGGTTTACTTCACAACCTCTTCATTATCCAAGGTTGTTTATACATAATTATCTACTGGGACCTCGTTATCATCCACATCCATGTTTCTTCAAAATATATTTCAAAACATTTTTATTATTTACAAGAATATGGGTTAAAGTCATTTATTCCCTTTTTGACTTTTTATAAGAGGAATCTTTCCGTCGTTTTCAAAACAAGGTCCTTTTTAACCTTTTCGACAGAATTAAGGTAAGAATGTTTTTTTTAACTTGTACGGTGGGTGTGGTTATTTTACGCCGTTATAAAATCTTCAAAGTTTTCCTTAAAAGCTTATAAGAATATTTTCAAGAAAATGTTTTATTTTATGATTTCAAAAATAGAAAGAGATATTTCTCTAAAATATGTTTTGATTTCATCTATGTCAACATCCTTTGATGGATTTTACGCTTATTTGAAGTTGATTTATTGTGATACAAAACTTCTATATTGTATTGAAGGTTTTGTGATATGTTTGACTGTGGATGTGCTATTTTTATACCATTCATAGTTTATGGTAAAATTATTGACATTTCGTATGCTAGTTTTAATACGAATGTTTATGTTATGTTTAAACCTTTTCATATGGGAATCCATTGGACTTAATATGTGACGGGTGGAGACCGCTATAGCTCCTCGATGCATCGGCAGGTCTCATGAGACAAACTAGTGTCTTGGCACGAGGCCTTGACAAAATCTTATTTGTGGTCTTGGCACGAGGCCTTGGATACGTGGTTATGATAGTCTGGCATTATGCATTCTATCATTATGAAAGTGGTTATTGATATTGCATGTGATTATTCGACCAGTAGAATATCCATGTGAAGAAGTATATGGAATTATCTCATTTTACTTTTTCCATATTATGTTGAAGTTCAAGTTTAAAAGGCTTTTGTTTAGTTATACATTGCCTTAAATGTTAATGTTTATTTATGAAAGCTTCTGCAATATTGTTATCCTTACTGAGCATCTGAGCTCACCCCTTTCAATGTTTTAATATTTTCCAGGATGTGAAGAAGTATTTTAGGAATGACCTGCAGGGATAGTCAGAAGAGGATATGAGTGTGGACTATGAAGACCATGTTATTGTAGTTTGTTTACTTTTTGATGTAATGAAAGACTTATGAATGTATCTAGTGTTTCCAAGGCTACTAAACTAATCGGTCTTTCGAGACTTGATCTTTTGTGATCATGCCAATGTTACGAAGTAATGCACCGACTCTGGGTAGCTGGGGTCGGGGCGTTACATTGGACAAGATATATCACCAAAAATAAGTATAGTATTTGGTGAGAATGCTCAGAATAATCTTAGTATGTCTTGGGATAAGGCTTTATAATTGTATCTAGTGACAAGTCGATAATTTAAGTTGAGTGTTTTTGAATTAGTAGACCGGAGGAAGTTCAACTTGTTTTCTCTTAATAGAGGGATGTGGTTGGTAAGGATATCACATCAGGCACACTATCAAGATGATATGGGTGAAACTTAAAGGGTCGAAAAGGGTTTTTAAAGGAAAATATGGTGTGACTAGTTTGAGCTTAGAAAATTGGAGTTTAACCATTTTGATTAGATCAAGGATCGAGGGTGGTGTCCTCATGTGTAATTTTATAAATGTGCTGGGAGTGTCTCTATAACACTATGTAAATGTTTCAGTAGGAAAATTATATGGTGGGAGTACCATGAATTAGAATTAACCATTTAAAAAAACTAGAACCTATGGTGGGAAGCTCCATAGGCTAGGTGATACAAGTGAAGACGAAATGATCATATCTTGAGTTTGGCAGGCTAGTGTAAGCTCCATCTCGATGTTTCTACTATGGTTTTGAGAATTGGATTGAGCCTTAGCAGTTTAAGTACCATATGCTAGAAATGATGCTTAAAGGTGTGTTGAAAATTTGGAAACACAACATGTCTATTTGAGCGAGTTTCATACCTGAGTAGGTTGAGTGTTATTTTTTTGTTTCCCTAATACTTCTTGGGGAAAATAAGTTCTATGGTGGGGAGACTGTAACATCACATGTTATGAACCAGTTGAAAATTCCAATTGAATTTGAACTTTTTTTTGGTGGATGGTCCAAATCTTTAAATGAGCCTCAAAATGTAAATTCAAGAATTGGAACACTTAAAAGTTTTTTATTGGGTATAGTTTAAGTATCGAGAGGTGTCTCAGATGTCTGGATGAGTTTTGAAAATATCAAGCTTTGAAATAACACTTTCCCGAAGAAACAGACAGGGCACACAACTTGTTTAAACAATGCGTCCCCTCAAGAGAAACTGTGTAGACCTATAAGAGAGCATCACATGGTTTGTTAAACCATGTAAGTTGTGGCACACGACCATATGAAATGTATATAGTAAATTGTAGAGGTGGGTTCATGGGTTTTTCATGGTTTTCCAAACCGTGTGCCTACCCACATGGTTAGTTCCACTTAACCAGTAGCACCTCATGGTTGGCACATGGTTAGCCCAAACTGTGTGGCCAAACCATGTTGGGTATGACTCTTGGATAGTGTGAGTTTCATGGTAGGTGCACGGTTAACAAAACCATTTGGATTAATTGTGTGCCTCATTTAAAGGGTAAAATGACTGCTTTTCCCCTCTAATATTTAAAGGGAATTCATTATACTTAGGAATAGAGTCCCTTGCTACACTATGACACTCTTGTGACTACACATGGACATCCTTTGTTACGTCTCGGGTCTAGGATAGCACTATGTATCTATATATATAGTTGTATACATTTATACATATAAATTTCATATATATACATACATACATACATATATATATATATTGATATATAAATTCCTATGTATAAAGTGTGTGTATATATATGTACATGAACCCATGGAGACTTCATTATAGAAATATTCTAGCTTAGGCTAAAGTAGGTATGGTCGACCATGCATCCTTTAAGAACCTAATACAACTTTATTACATTTACTTCCTTGTACTACCTTATTTTTGATATTCTTACACACTTCTTTATTTTATATACAAAGACTAGATTAGTGTAGACACCATTAGTAGTATCCTATAGAGTGTATCTCACTCCCTATTCGAGTTGTTTTTTAGTACCCAGACAAGCCACATGTTTGTAGGTTCAGGTTAATGGATTGTGCTATGTGAAGTTATGTTTGTACATGGGAGATTAGGAGCACAAGACTGAGTCACATCTAATGATTCTTGTGGATATATCCCTTGTGGATTTTGACTTTTCTTTGTGTATTATTTAGCTATTAACTATTGTAGGTCTATTGATGTATATTGTATCATGTTCATGCATGGTCACTAATTTACTTATTATTTTTTTCCAATATTTAATATATTCTGATACACTTATTTATTATTTATTATACTATATTTTATTCTGATCTAGAGGGTATTGTCTCCACTATGTACCAACTTTATACCCTCGCTGCTAGTCGACAGCCTCTAGTATATTGGGATACACGCTTGAGGTCTAGTGGCCAACTAGATCAGGGCACCGTTTTAGTGGCTCTTAGGTCAGGATACTATACTTATATAGTATAAAGTGGTTATAATATTTCTCTCTCCATATTCTCCTTAATTTTATTCAGTGTGTAAGAACTTATATAGCACTAGAAGATCTTCTTCTTATACCCATATAATTTCCAACATGTTCATATTCAGTTTTTATCACTTTCTTTTTCTTTCACCTTACATTATATTCATAGGTATGCACAGTCAAGAACCTCAATTTTTTCCCTTTGATTTGTACAATATCTACAATGTTTATTCATTTGAGAGTCTCCCCTACTAATATTATTCAACCTATATATATATATAAGTGTGTGTGTGTAGAGAATATTTAGATCAATGCTAGATCCTTATCATGTAACACCCCAAGGTTTTAAAAATAAATTAAAAAGCATGAGACTCTAAGTCTCTACATAATTACACTTTTTTTAAATATAATTTTTCGCTTCTGTGATTTGAATTTTGAAAAACAGACACACAGGGTTGTGATCAATATGTTTTTTGGAGTTTGATAAGAAAAAATTAATTTTTAGTGAATAGTAACCTACCCTTATGAATAGTAATGTTACCATTATGAATATTAATATTACCAAATGAATAGTAACCTGACCAATGAATTTATTTTTGATAATTTATGAGACATTGATTAAATTTTCAAGGTGTTATAAAATCAGTTATAGTTTTAAAATTATTATTTTTGGAATAAATTATGATTTTATATAAAAATTATTTTTTCCATATTTTGATAAAATGGAGTTCATTTTTTAATTCTACACATTAAAAAATGTTCGGGGTTATTTTTTGGGATTTTTCTGAAATACTTGAATTTTTGATGAATAGCGAAATACAATAATTTATCGTATATATACATTATATGTTAAATACACTATTCCTAGAATCATGGATGATGTAAGAACCCTTGGTTAGAACTCACATGATCTCTTTACTATTTTGGGTCACATTAATTAATACTATTCATAGTCTTGAAAAAAAATATTAAACTAATGATTAAAATAATGGAAAGCCCTCCTCTCCTCCACTATAAATACCAGCCTCACCCCCTCTTCCTCTCACACATCTCAAGATTTGATCATTGCCTAAATTATGACTGATCCCCTTACCAAGGCTCTTCCCTATATCCAATACCTACTGGTCTTGCTAAAAGGCCAAAACCAAAGGCCTTAAAGAGGAACTCAAGGAGAAGAAATCAAGAGGTAAAAATCCTCTTTCATTTTCTTGTGTTTTCTTTTCAATTATTTTCTTTTCTTATACTCTCTTCACCCCCCATCTACCTTTTCCAAGAGTAATGAAAGATCCATTATTATATATATTCTATATATTTATCATTATTATGTAAAAGTTCATCATCATTCTTCCTCTTCTTCTTGTTCTAAAAATAAAAACATCATCTGTGATGTGTCAATTTACCAACATTGTGGATGATATGTCTTCAATTTACATTAATTCCTTCAATTCTGGTTGTAAAACTATTTTAATGGTTGAAAAATATTTAAATTTTTATTATATTATCTCTCTTAGGTTTTGGAATTAATTTATATTCATAATATTAAAGGTATATGATGAAACAAGTTCGTGATTATTGAAGAACTGACAAAATGATCTAAACGAATATCACTAATGATTTATCTAATGATTCATCCTCATAACATATAACCAAAATGATTTATGGAATATTTTATTATAGAAACATATTATCAAAATTTCATTCCACTTATGAAGTTTTTTTTCCATTCATCAAGAAAATCCTTTATGAAGCGACCATGGAAATCATGTAAAGCACGTACCCAAAACAATGGAAAGAACAAAATATTATTAATAAATGGGTTTAATGATGTTATAAAATGATCATATAAGGTGTTATAAATATGATTATGATTCTTTAAAATATTTATAACACCCTTTTAACCATTATACAGTAGGTTTAAACAAGTTTTATGTAAGATGAACCCAAGATAAAAGAATTCTTAACCCAATTTTCATTCTTTGGGTTAACCTTCTACTTCATTAATTATATACTACCAAGATTATTTTTGTAATGAATTTCATTTATATTATGATTTAATATGTTTAATTATATTTTATACACATAATCTATTCATTATATTAATTCTCACTTCAATTATATGATATTTGTAAGGGACTTTCCTTTAAAAATCCTCTTTAAAAATTCTATTTTACGAAATTCAAAAGTAATGTTTTTATGAAATTATTCATGTTTTATGATTATGTTCTGGTTCTTAGTAATTTTTTATGATGAAGGGTGGAACATATATCTTCCTCCAATACATTGGTTATATGTAAGTTGGAGGTCAACCGTATGGTTACTCTAAGTGTAACTATGATGGTTGCACCATAAGGTAGTTGTGAGGGTTACAAATCATAAGGTAGAAAAAAATGTTAGAATATAAGTAATTAATACCCCAATATACCTTTATGATTTTATGTATGTTCTCTAATGTTCTATGTAAATCTCATGTTTCACAAAGTGAGTATATATGGGTGAGAAGTATTCCTTTATGAAAATGATTTCATATGATTATAAGTATTAATAGACTAATGGTTTCTTTACCAATTTTTATATTCCTTACTACGATTTTTATGCCCATTCCACATTTTAAATGTTTTTCCAAGGTTATAAGGATTTTTAAGAGAAAGAAGGAATTCAAGTTAAATTTATGAATATTTTTCAAAGAAATCATGTTTTTTATTTGTGTTTTGGAAGAAATAGATACTATTTTAGGGGTACCCACTTTATATTCTTATGGGTTGATATGTATGAGTTATTACCTAACATTATAAAACTCTAAACCAAAAAGAGATATTTTGGAATGTAAAGAATTGAAATCAAGTTGAAATATCTAGATTATGTATTGTTTAAGGTCGGGTCCTTATATATCATGTTCAAGATTCCTGAAATCACAGTATTTAATTCAAAGAATCTTCATTTCAAAACCTCATTAAAATATAATTTAAAGTTTGGATGAAGGATATTTTTTTTACTTATTGTGATATTTAAAATATCACTAGATTCTTCCTTTTTTTACATATGTACCATCTTTTGTGATATTTAAAGTTTGGTTAAAGGATCAACTTGTTTAAAATATCACTAGATTCTTGTGACCACATTGTAGGTATGTCTACATGTGATTTATGATGTGGCACTTCATTATATGGTGTAAAACTCTCATTCAGTTTGGTCACACATGATGTGATGTGGGACCATATTTTTTTGTGTGGGGATCTCATCTCAACAATACTAATTTCTCCCTTCACTAGTACAATCTTCATCTTAGCTTGAATCATCATCCATGCATGATCATTATGTTTGATCACTAAATTATAGAGGAATATAATTGTTTGGTTTATTTTTTATAATATATAAATTCTAGAAACTCATCATATACATATAAATTATCTTACATAGCTTATAATAATTTATGCATAAGATAAATTATCATATGGTATACTTAAACCTCTAGGTCATATGATAAATTCCCTTTTAAATTTCTCATTTAATGAATTATTAATTCTCTTACCGTGTAAATTAATTTATATATGAGCACTCAAAATATCTTATGCACATAATATAAATCCATTTTCCAATCATCAAAGTCCACCAAACAACTGAATATACTTACACTGGTCATTGTAATATAAATGACTGTTATTTTTTCACTCTTATTGATAAAATATCATACATGGATTAAAAACATCATATGTGGACATCACCATAAGATAAATCCATTTTTTATTTTTAGCTCCAATATAATAATTATATAATTTTTTCAAATCAACTCTAAGATTCTTTAAATCAATTATGGAATTTCTTAAATAATAATCCAATGAATATTTATAAGGATATAACTCTTCATCCTTTTCACCACATGTTTAAAATATTTGTACCTTGATACTCAAATGGATGGAATATTTATGCATTTTCCAGCTTCAATTCATGATATATTTCAAATTTATAACTAACAAATTTTTAAGCTACACATAGCAACAACTCATAAACCTATTTCCAAACTAGTATCGATAATACTTCCTAATATCTTGCAAATTCTATATCTCTATGAATATCATCACATCAATCATCACAAATAAATGATGCAACCCAGAAGTTGTCCTGCCAGATATCCAAGGATAGAAATAACTTATTCCTTTTCCATCAAGTGATTGGAACCTTAAAAATACAATAGAAATACCATCATCATCATTTCTTCTTAAATCAAATAGAAATTTGAAATACTAAGCAACAACACATTTAAATTCCAAATGATATTTTCCAACTAAATGGATCTTTATGAAATTTCTATCAGCAGTATCTAATTTATATTTTTATCTCAGCCACTTCATCGCATTCAACATATAAACTTTAACAAGTGTATTCACACTTTACTATATGTGTGATGGAAATAATCAATTAATAATTCTAAGATTCATTTCTTTGGAACTTCATGAATCTTTTAAATAGGCTTGGGTTCTATACTTTCCTTCCAAGTTGTCCTCCTTCTTCTCATATTGACATTATACATGTTTCCTCATTCATTAACAATAAAAAAAACTGAAACAAAAAGTTGGTTTATCAACATCAGATAACAATTTTGGTGGCTTTAAGTGGATAATGGTATTGTAGAGTTTGTTTTATTATGTTTATTTTTTCAAAAAGTAAAGGTATATCATTGAAAATCAGTGGCGATGTTGCTTCCATTACCCATTATAACATGGAAATGGGAAGATATTTTCATTGATTTCATGATTGGGTTTCTAATATCACCATACATGCATGATTCCATTTAAGTTATAGTGGATTAATTTATGAAATTATTTATCTTTTTACCTTTTTAAGAAAAAAATTTAGTTTATGAAATTAGTAAGATTTATGTAAAGGGAGTTATTAGACCTCATAAAGTTAGAAAGTCTATTACTTTGGACAGATCCATGGTTTACATCTAAATTCTAGATTACGTCTCTAAAATTATTTGGGGATGTTATTGAGGAGGATTATAAATTACCTAACTTGGATAGATAGAAAATGGAATAATTAATTAACATTTTATAAGATATTCTCAAATCACATGTGCTCAACTTTGAGAAATCTTGGGAAGACCGTTTATCATTGGTTGAGTTTTTTATATTTATATTTATTAGTTAATGATCCATATGGAACCATTTGAAGTGTTATATTGATGACCATGTTGGTCACCATTATTTTTTTGTCACAACTAGTGAAAAAATATTTTGGTAATTAGTTTGGTGTAAGTGATTATGGACTAAGTTAAATTAATATGAAACTATATGATTTCATCTCAGAGTTCGAAAAAGTTTTATTCCAATTATTTATGATGAACCATGATATTTAATGTTGGGGATCATGTATTTCAAAAAGTGTTTTCAATTTTTTTATATTGAAGGTTACAAAAGAAATAAAAATCAATTCCATGGTATTTGGATCCCTTTGAAATCATGGAGTGGATTAGTGAAGTTTTTTATTAGTTGGTATTTCTATAACATCATGTGTTAATTCATAACCTCTTCCTCATTTCTCAATTTAAGAAGTATTTACCAGATGATTCTCATGCTATTGTTGGATATATGATTCAATAATGTTTTTATATTTACAATTAAAAAAAATAACTTTTTATAATTCATGATAATTCATGTTTTTATTTAAGTTCTAGTGTTCTCTATAATCAAGTATATATAGTGTAAATAAATGAATTCCTTATGTGTTGGAAGAAAAGACAATGATAGTGATAATGGAAGCTACATCAACACTTAATATAGAGACAACCACAAATATCATAAGTTTCATGATCTCATATTAAAGTTTCATTTGTATATAACTCTCTTTTTTATTTTGTTCTTGGTATGACCAATACCAGATTCTAATATTCTTAATTGTTAAGGTTTTTCTGTATATTGAAAGTTTATAGATTGGTTAAAACTATGGTATGAAATAATGAATCTGAAATAATTCAATAATATGATGATTAATTATATAGATACTATGTTGAAGGTAACAATATTTAAATAATTTTCCCAGAGTAGCATCATACCAATGCTTCATACATTTATTTTTATTTGGTTAATCAAAGATATATTTATATGTGTAACAAATCACTATGAGATAATTCATATAGGGAAATTTTTAATGTTGTATTAGTTATTCAACTAATTCTAAGATACTTTAATAGTACTTTACTAATTATTTAAGAAATTCACCATCACTAAGACAATTATTTATTAAGGATATATGTAGGATACTAAAGTTGATCTAACAAAGTGTCAAAATAATCAGTGCAGACAATGTTGGAACTCTAAAACTCTATTAAGAATTGATGTGGACAAAAAAAGATGATGAATGTTAAACTAATAATGAAAATTGATAACATTACCTCAATAATACTATATTAGGTATTAGTGCTGATAATTATCTTATCTAAATATTTATTGAGTTTATTTTTAGAATAGTATCAGTACCACAATTCTAAACTATAAGTAGACATGAGAAGTGAACTTCCATTAATGAACCAATGGTTAAATAAAAAAATATATAGAAAATATGGGTTCTATACCATTTAAATCAACTTGGAAACCTCATAGCTTGGAAATCAAAGGAATTAATCATTTCTATAAATTCATTTATAAAAGAAGAGTGAATAAAAAAAATAGATACTATTACTCTGATTCAACATTATAATGAAAAAATTTCAAGCTGTTGTATTTGAAATTATAAAAAACTTTGTTTCTACTATGATCATTCTGTTATATATGTTCAAGCTTCATCAATAAATGTGGTTCTTATATTTTTATACGTATTAATTATTCTATTACACTATTCTTTGTACTTGTGTTTGGTTTATGATTTTCCCTAAAAAATTAGTCTTCTTGCAATCTTGTTATACCATCATTAAAGGTATGAGTATCATAAAAAGTTCCATTAACTTATAAAAAACCTATTTACCATTGCTTCTCCATAACTTCCTCTAATCAGAGTAGGCAGTCACTTTAGTAGCAGTTATGGGTAACTGCCGCTAAAGTACTTAGAGGTGGTTAAAGCCATTTTAAATAAAAAATAACCCTTTCTAATCACCCTGTTTTTTTGTAGTGTATAGAAAATATGGGTAATCTACCATTGAAATCAACTTTGAAACTTCATATCTTGGAAATAAAAAGAGTTAATAATTTTTATAAATTAATTTATAAAATAAGGTTGAATAAAACAAAATAGTCACTCTTACTCTGATTCACCGTTATAATGAAAATCTTTCAAGATGCTATATTTGAAATTATACAACATTTTGTTTCTACTGTGATCATTCTATTATATATGTTCAAGATTCATCAGTCAATTTGGTTATTATATTTTGATATGTATTAATTATTTTATTACAATGTTCTTTGTACTTGTGTTTGGTTTATGCTTTTCCATTAAAAAAATTAGAGTTCTTGCAATCTTGTTATATCATCTTAAAAGGTATGAGTATTATAAAAAGTTCAATTAACTTATCAGAGTCCTATTTTACCAGTGCTTCTCCATAACCACCTCTAATCATAGTAGGAGGTCACTTTTTTGTGGTTAGGGGTAATTGCCACTAAAGTATTTAGAGGGTGTTAAAACCCATTTTAAATGAAAAAATAACCCCTTCTAATCACCCTATTTTTTTGTAGTGTATGGAAAATTTGAGAAATCTACCATTGAAATCAACTTGGAAACCTCATAGCTTCGAAATAAAAGGATTTTATCATTTCTTGAAATTCATTTATAAAATAATTTTGAATAAAAAAATAGACATTCTTACTCTGATTCACCATTATAATGAAAATCATTCAAGCTTCTATATTTGAAATTCTATAACACTTTTTTGTTACTGTGATCATTCTATTATATATGTTCATGACTCATCAATCAATGTGGTTCTTATATTTTGATATGTATTAATTATTTTATTACACTGTGCTTTTTACTTGTGTTTGGTTTATGCTTTTCCCTAAAAAAGTAGTGTTCTTGTAATATTGTTATACCATCATAAAAGGTATGAGTATTATAATAAGTTCCATTAACTTATCAAAAATAATTTATGCTTGTTGTGCCACTAATAGAAAAGTTAGGTTATAGTAATGTTGTGACTCTACTTTCACTAACACATATTCCATTATAATCAACTTTCCAATAGGTTGATATTACCCTTTATTGATTTCTCCAAGTTCTTCATTAAAATATTCTAAACTTGTTTTCCTCTCCACTGAACCTTTTTCCTTGAACTTAACACACTCCTCTTATTATAAATTCTATTTTATTTTATATAGGTAGAGTAACCCAAGAATATTCCTTCATCTAAATTAGAATTAAATTTATTATTTCTATCTTTATTATTGAGAATGAATAATTTTCAATTAAACATTAAAAAATATCAAACTTCAAGATTTCTTCCTTTTCATAACTCATAATTAAAATTATTTAGAATTTTACTAGGTAGGTTTTTTTATTATATGATAGGTTATATTAAAAACTTATTCCTAGAAAAATCACATTCATTTAACATAGTCCTTTATATCTATTGGATTTTCTTATTTCTTTTCTCTGTTACTTCATTCTATAGTGAAGTCCTTCATGTAGAGAAATTTTGTGAGTGACCATTGTCTTCATAGAAATTCTCAAAATCTTAATTATAAAATTCTTCACCATGATTAATTTAAATTGAAACAATCATAAACCATTTATTATTTTGAACTAAATTATAATAGGCTGTGAATATTGAAAAAATCACTCTTGTGTTCTAGAAAATATACACATTTGTATTTGATATAGTCATCTGAAATCATAAATGTATACTTATTTTTTCTTGGACTTGATAATTTATTAGGTCTAAATAAGTCCACGTGCACAAGTTGAATTGTTATATTAGTTCTTACTTCATTAATTAGCATGAAAGATTCATTTTGATGCTTATATTTTATACATGAATCATAAAATTGATTCTGGTCTACCCTAAAATTAAGTGAATATAGAATATTATTATACTTAGTTATCTTGGATAGAAATATAAAATTGTTGTGACCAACCCTATTATTCTATAAATAATAATCATCTTGTGAAATATTTAAACACTTAACATTTTTCGTATTTAACTCAAAAGGTTTAGTAGTATACAAATTATCTTTTTGGTTGGAAAAAAACTAGGGTAAATAATGTTTAAAATCAATATATTTATAATTATTTAATTTAATAGATAAAACATCGTCACATAGTTGAGATATAGTAATAAAATTATGCCACAAGACTTCAACATATAAAAACATACTAATAATTATAAAATCATTAAATCTAACCTCAAAAAAAACTTTTTTGGGCAAAAATCCCTCAAGGTAACATTGAAATATTTTTGGGTTGATTGTGTTTGTTGACAAAGCATGTTTCCATGGAGAATTGTCGAGTTCCTGAGAATTTGTTGACAATCCTTGTTGACAAAGAATGATGAGAAAGGAAAGGACGGTCTAGAGGCGGTATAAAAGAGCAGTACAAGGTGGCGCCGTTTCCCAGTGTTTGCCAAATTTTTGGGGTCCAAAATTTGGAGTTTGGTGAGCATCGCAAAAAGTGGATTTCCATGAAGATCATAATTTAATATGGCAAAGACATGAATTTCAGGAAGATAGGATGCATGGTTTGGAAATCGCAAAGACCAGAAGAATGGAGGCGGTGATTCTTCGCGTTTACGATGAGCTTCGTGAATGGAAGAGGCTAAAGCGCATCATGGCGGTGAAGGGATTTGCAAGGGAGCTTCACGGCGAAGAAGGGCATTGCGAGGGAGCTTCGTGGTGAAGGCGCGAATGAATTGATGGGATGCTCCGCGATTACGACGAGATCCGCGAATGGAACATTGTCGTGGTGCTTCGCGATTTGGACAGAATTCCAGCGGAAACTTCGGAGATTCGTGATTTGAAATGACGTGGCGTTGACTTCGCGCGGAAAGTTTTAGGGTCAGTGGAATCGCCTATAAATAGAGGTCGACCCCCTCGAGAGAAGTAGAGAGAATTTTCAGAGAAAATATTTTGCTCTCGTATTGCGAAGGTGGTTCGCAGAGCCAGTGTGCTTCGCGAAAGAGGAGCTTTGTGGCTGCTATTGTAGCTCCGCGAAACCTGCGAGCTCTGCATTATATTAGTAAGCTTCACGAGAGACGTTGCTTTGTGACGGCTTGAGCTTCGCGAAAGTGCTTCGTGAAAGTGCTTCGCGAAAAGGCAGGAGCTTCGCGAAATTGGGAGCCTCGCGAAGTAGGGTGCTTTGTGAAGGTACTTTCCAAAGGTAGTTGCCCAGTGGTCAGAGGAAAAGTGATATTCATCAGTGGATGAAAGTTGGACTTTAATAGAGCATCTATCAACAGTTGAAGATGCATTATTTCATTCAAATGAAGAGACCTATAGGTCTATAAACTGTGAGTGAATCCCTTCATAGAGAAGTGATCTTAGGAAGAGGAAGAAGGTGATCCTCTCCACCGGCAGTGAGCCAGAGAGAGAGAAACAGGGAATGACCCTTGGGAAAGTAGTGAGCTGACCCTAAACCTTGTAAAGGCAGTGAGCCTGAGCATAGAAGTGATCTAGCCCAAACCTTGTGAACATTATTGGCAGTGAGGATTAGTGGATTTGGTACAACAGCACATCGCCGTTGTATGCTCCTTGGACGTAGCCCAGTGCGGGTGAACCAAGTAAAAATCTATGTGTCTACCTAGTCGCTTCCCTACATTGCATTCAAAGAATCATCATCAGACAAACCAGAAAAGAACTGATCATAATAATCGCACAAGATCAAACAAATTGACCATTGTAATAAATTGTTCAAGATCTAGTGGGGCAGGAAGAACTTTGAAAAGAATATCCATATCCTGATTCACCCCCCCTCTCAGGGTATATAGGCCCCTATTGGCCCTAACAAACTTCAATTTTATCTTTCGAATAATAACCAAAAGTAACATGGAATACATTACATTTGTTAATTTTTTTAGGTTTGATCGATCTCCTATCATATTCATTGATCGCCCATTGTACATGTACCAAGATTCATTCTAGATGCATCTAAGTTTTTCTCACAAACAAATAAAATAATATTTTTTTCTACCCATGAAACTTTGGATCCAAGTGGATTAGTAATTGATCCATTAGGTACCCAGAAATAATAAAAAAAAATAAGGAAATTTACTTGATAATGTTTTAGAAATAAAAACTCCAGTATGTACTAAAGATTGAGGGTGAATAAGAGATAATTCACTAGAATAATGGTCTTTCCTTACACATCTAAATTAAGTAATAGAAATGACACTTCCAGTAGTTATCTTTATAAACAAGTTTCTATAAATTTTATGAAATGGAATTCTAAAACAAATTCCATTCCTAGTTTTAGTCATCATTTGTAGAGACATAATTTTGTTATAATTTTCTCTTCCATTAGTGAAATTTTTCAAGGCCTCATTAAGATTTTATATTTAATCCTTAATCTTATCTATTTTACTAGATTCTAAATTTTAGTTTATATAAGAAAACTTTCTTATATTTTTCACTCATTTAATTTATTATAAAAACTAGTAAAGTATTCATCCTCATATTATAGACTATAATACACTTCAATTAATTATTTAACACTTTTCTTATTAAAATAAAAATCAAAATTAGAATTACTAACCTAGTCAACTCTTTACATCAAGAACAGTTTTTTAGATTCCTTCTTAGGTTTAGATTAATCACTTAAAGAACTATCCTTATTGGAGCTTCAAGATTCTTTAATGGATATTTTCTCCTTTATATTGTGATTTTTGTATTTCCTGTCATTACTTAACTATAAAAAATTTAGATTCTTGTGTCATTTATTCCTATATTTATAACATGAAACATATATGGAGTTTAAATTATAATTATATTTACCATTATTATCTTTTATCCTATAATAATTCATGTTGTATCTCTTTGGACACTTCTAGAAACCTTTTATTCTCTTTAAAATTCCCTTAAACATTTTTTCTATTTGTGTTAACTCATTATCACTAATTTGAAATTCAACATTATAAGTATCATAAGATAATATATAAATAAATTTTAATGATACAGCTTTATTTTTGTTAGTTTAATATTTTTCTAGATTCTTCAACTCATGATCATACTACGATAGTGATCCAATGTGATCGTCCATTGAGTATTCCTTGAAGTTATCTCTTTCACCAATGATAAAATTCTTAATATTACATTACTTGGGTAAGTCTCAAAGTATCTTTTCAACAAAAAATGAATTTTCTAATGTTTCTCCCAATGTACTCATTACATTCATAATCTTTGTGAATCTAAGGAATAAATGTCCCATTTTCTCATTCTCAAACATTATGAAGTCTTTATATTTTTTCCTAAGAATTCCAATCTTGGTCCTCTATGGTTTATTTTTTACATAGTGTATAACTTTTAGAATTCTCCAGGCATCATATTTTGTCTTACATAATGAAATATAACTAAATATATTTATACTTACATAATAATAAATAATATTTATAGCATTATAATTTAAAATATAATGAGTAGCATCATTACCAGTGGGAGTATCTAAATCAACCTCAAAAAGTTTGTAGAGTTTTACCATTAATGGATAATTTTCTATGCTTATATTCATTAAATGTGCTTCCATATGGGTCTACCAATAACCAAAGTCATTACTATCAATACAAGGTGTTCAATTTGGAACCCAACCATCATCCATACCTTGAAAAGTCATGAAAATAAATCTTTCTCTTAGATAGTTTAATGTAAAAAATGGGGTTAGTAATAACATAAATGTTATTGGATATGTACTAAAATAGACCAATAATATATTAAAATTGATCTATATCATAATCCTTGATATTAATGTTATGTATATCATAGGCTATGATCTAATTATATCATATAAAGGCATGTAATGCCTATATCATTCTAAATGATATAACTTATGATATGGGTAATTGAGTTTATTGACACAACCAAATATTTTATAAGGTTTTTTCTATGACTATGGATCAATGGGATGATTCATTTATATCATTATAATAATGTTGTGGTCATTTAAATGTTTGATGATCATAAAATATAATAGGTATATGTTTTGAGTAATGTATGTCGGTTTCTAAGAATTATTAGTTGAAACTTGATATCCATCATTGAATAAAGGGGTCTATATAAGTATATGATCCTCTAATTTGGTATGTGTTTGATTGTTTTTCTACAAATATAAATCTACCTTCAACCAAGTTCTCTATTTTTTCTTCATATAAGATAGTTCTAGAACACCATTGGATCTCCCAATATCCTATTATAGCATACACAGATTCTAGTGGCATGTGTACTTCTGGTAGAGGTAAGAGTCCATCGACCATTGTTTGGTTTTATTCATCAGACATACTACATCATGATGGAGATTATGTGTGCCTATTTGTTATATTATTCATTGTATATTGATTCAATAAGGATAGATAAATCATTAAAATGGGGTTTTTCTACTATTATGGACGTGATATGATCCTACAAAACTCATCAATGGCATCATTGCCACATTCATCTTTAAATAAACATGTTTTTATACTATTTTTATTATTAAGAAAATTTATATTATGATATGTTGGAGGTGATATTGTAATTTATTATATGACATGTCTAATTGTTGTCCATTAGACCACTCAGTGTTTCCTTATGATATAGAATATCATAAGGTGAAATTCTCTATTTTTCTAAGTCATGGGGTACAACTGGATGGATCGTAATGTATGATTAATTGAATCCCACAGTTTCAAAATGAATTATAAGCTATGATATATGATATCATATCCTATGGCTCAAACACCAAGTTTCTCAAAACAGAGTATTGAGTCATATCAATGATATAGTAGGTATCATCAATTATGACCAAAAACCTATAATATCACTTTTCAAAAGCATCAAGTGAATCACGACTTATGATAAATAATGGACATAATATATCATAATGAAAATTTACTTTTTTATTACTAATTTTTTTTTATAAAAGATAAGTGTTCAGCATTATAAATGGAATAATTTTATTCCTAAATTAAATATGAAATGTTCATATTAATATCTCATGTTTGGATAAAAAATAATTTTTTTATTTATTTATTCAATTTAAAAATTCATGTATATAAAATTTTTATATAATGTGAAAATTATGTATTCTTAAATTTATCTGATAAATTGCTTCTTATAAAATTATCATGCCATGATATGTACAACAATATAGGATTCAGTTTTCATATACCTTGGATTCCATTTTTTATTGAATTTATTAGCCTAAATTTAAAGGTTGAATATAGTTTATACATATCAGGTGTTAGAGTTTGATGGAATTAAAATATCTATTGAGTAAAGTATCCTTGGGTAGAGGGTCTTGGGTTGGACTTATCACTGGCTTATATGATTATGTCTTGTCTATAAAATTGGGGATTAATTATCTATTTCTATAATATTTGTCTTATGGGATTTTTTATTTCATATAATTTTAAACCTTTAAATGAAAGAATTTAGGTAAATTATTCATTGGATGCATTTTGATATGTGTAGATATGTTTGGATTCTATTTTTAATGAATAACACAAATTGTTAGTTGTGTAAAGAGTTAAAAATTAATATGATTTGAATATATTAATTTGGTAGATAGAATAGGGAAACCAAAACTAAATCATTAGAAGCATGCATATATAATGGAATAAAAGAAGAGATAGTAAAGACTCTAGATGATGAAATAGTTATGGATTTAATATGAATATTATGTATATTAAAATAGTGATACATTAAAATAAAAATCCTAAATTACTAATTGTGATATTCCTTCCAAATAATACACATGTTAAAACCTCAATCATTCAAATAGGAAGGTTCTGTTAAAGTAGGGGGTCATGGATTATATTGTGTAAGGAATGGAGGAAATGGATAAATCTAAGAGTTAGGTAATTGAATCCTACTATGGTCTTTGTTTGAAACATATTTGGGAGAATCTAAACATTATAATACATGAGTAATATAGTTGATATTATATAGATGGGATAGATTTGATAAAAGGGTTGTTGAATAAATTATCCAAGAATAATAAGTGATAAGATTGAGATGATAAATTACCTAAATAACTATGTGATGGATGGAATATCAAATTTGGATCATTACTTAGTGAAATATAGATCTTTTCCTACTAAAGGTAATGATATATGGGTTCATCATTTCATTATAAGTACTTTCATTAAAAATTCTTAATATAAAGATATAATACATGATACCCACCCATAGATATATCTTTGTTGTAAATTATGGAATGCATCATGAATATCATTTTGAGACCCCTTATAGGTATAACCAATGATATAATTTTATATTGGTATTTAAGGTTGGGAACTGTTTTAAAAAAGAATAATTCTGAGCATTTGTATGTGAATGTTATAGAAATAAATTTCTATAATTCCAATTCAAGGTTATTGGATATCTATATTGAATTACTTATTTTTTCTGATAAACATGGAATTATAAATAGAAGATAATTTATGAAAGGTTAAGTAGATTTTCATGTTTGAAATAGAGAAAGAGTTACTACTTTATAGGTTAAAAATTACGATCAAAGTTTACTTAGTGGGTTTGTTTTATAATTAGAAAACTGTTATTATGTTCCTTCCATAAATAAAAAATTTATTTTTTTATATATTTTTGAAAAGATGGAGTTTTTTTATTTATTATTAAGAAAAATATCTAATCTATATATTTATGAATGAATTTTTTTATGGAATTTGTAATATAGTAAATGTTTTATACATTATAGATATGGATAATCCAATCTATGGAATTTTTAATAAGAATATCAAGGTTGATTCTAACCCCATTAACCTTTGGTATTGTCACATTGGAAAAATAAATGAGAAAAGAATTTAAATACTTCATAGTGATGGATTATTGGAACCATTTTATTCTGAATTGTATGATTCATGAAAATCTTATTTATTGGAAAAAATGACCAAATCACATTTTAGTGGAAAAAGTGTAAGGGCAAGAGTACTGTTAGATCTTATACATAGTGATATATTTGGAGAAACGTGTACTTAATAAAGTGGTGTTTATAGATACTTTATTACCTTTTTATGACTTTAGTATGTATGGTTATGTGATTCTAATGAGACATAAGTTGGAAAAATTTGAAAAGTTCAGAGAGTTTCAAAAAAAAGTACAAAATCAACTATGAAAAAGTGTTAAGATTCTATGATCAAAACGGGGTGGTGAATAATTGATTTATGAATTCACTAATCATATAAGATATTTTGGAATTTTTTAATAACTCACTAATGCTATAATACCATAGTGAAATGGTGTGTCTTATAGGAGTAATCATACCCTATTAGACATGGTTTAATTGATGATGAGTTAGTGTGACATTCCTATTTCATTATAGGGATATTATCTAGAAACTATTTCATTCTTAATTAATAAAATTACATTTAAATCCTTTATAAATACAATATATGAGATATAGTATAAGAAATATCCCCATATATCTTTTATGAAGATTTAGGATTGTGAGGAAAGTTTATAACATGTGTATTTCAATAAATTTGGACCTATATGATAAAAATAAATTTTTATTGGTTATCCCAAAGATATCATGGGATATTAATTTTATAATCACACTAAACACAAAGTATTTGTGTCCCAAAATAGTGTTTTACTTGAGGAGTAACACGTTGTTCAAGGAGTTAGTTAGAGGAAAGTTAAAATTAGAGAAGTTAAATACTAACAATCAAGAAGTGTTCATGGGATGGAAGTTGAGTTGGTTCCATAAAGAGTTATGGAATATGAATTTACTAATGTTATACAAGAACCTAGAAAGTTTGGTAGGATTCATAAAAATACTAAGAGATATGAATTTCTTAGGAAAAACGATGATAATGTAATGCTCATTGATAATGAGTCTACTACCTACTAAGAGTCCATTAAGAGTTATGGTTATGAGAAATGGATAAATACCATAAAATATGAGATTAAATCCATGTATACTAAGAAATTTTAGAACCAAGTGGACGCACCTAAAGGGGTGGGACTTATAGTGTGTAATTGTATTTTATCCAAGAAAACTGGCATGGATAGTAGTTCATTATGATTGTGAAATATATCAAATATATTTCAAAAACTAGTTTCCTTAATTATAATTTAGTTAAGGATTTATATATGACACAAAACAAAGGTTTTTAAGTAATAAATTAGTCTTATATGGTTTGAAAGTTGTAATGATCCATTTATGTAATGAAGAAAGTTTCTCAAAGTTGGAATGTTCTATTTAATAATGTAATAATTTTTTTTTGATTTTATTAAGAATGAACATTATTCTTATATCCATAAGAGGATTAGTGGAAGCATTGTGGTATTTTTAATATTTTATATGGATGAAATACTAGTTATTGTAAATGATTTCCTGACCTTATATTCAATAAATATGTGGTTGGAAATGAGCTTCTTGATGAAATATGTGAGTAAAGAAACCTACATACGAGGTATAAAAATCTATAAATATAGATCAAAGAGGAATATAAGAAGAGGAATTTACAATGTTTAATGGTATGAATATTAGTTATATTCATGGTCTTTATAAAATTTTATAACAGGTGGATATGATTCCTTATGTGTAACAAACTGACCTGGGATACCCTCTACAGGTACCAAAACCGATCTTCTATATACCCGAAGGGCATTCCCGATCCCCACAGGTTGGTGACTAGCACTCGGTTTTTGAACATAAAATAGAGGACATGATTTCACCCAACCTAAAATGTGATACATGGAACATATAAATAGTAGAAAGAGACAAAGTGAAGAATTTATAGAAAGATATATGTCATAAACAGAGGAAAACAATGATAGTGATACAAAACGAAAAAAACAAAAATAGAACTCCAAGGTACAAGAACAAAAACCTTTAACCAAAACTAAAATCGGAAACAACTACTCACATGATATGTGGGTAATTATCCACCATCTCACCACCAGCTACCCATACCCAGCTGACATAAACCTCACTGCCTAACTTTGGTGCCTTTCCTTTTCATGTATCAAAACAAAATGTAAGGTCTACACATTTATGAGGGAATGTGTGGGTGTGATATAAATAGACTTAGTAGTATCCCACATATTTGTTCCATATCTAGTCTCTATATAACAATACCAATGTACTCAACTTTAAGAAAAAAAGTCATGATAAGTAGTTAAATAGTTTTTATATAAAATCATGTTAAATAGTTCCCCCTTTTCCATAGTTCAAAACAAATATAGGTAAAATAGTTTCAAACCATAATTTACATAAAATAATTTAAATCATACAACATTTCATATCAAATAAAAAATAGTAAAACAAAAAAAATGGTAAACATTTCTAGGATCACAACAGATCGGGCTAGCTAGATCACTCATGCCATGAACAAGACTAGTGCACACTCAAGTCCCTAGGAAAAAATTTCCTAAGGAATGGAGGAACTCTACATGAGTAAACCTATTGAAAATTTCTAGATAAAGTCCCTAGGAAAAAAGGCCTAAGATATATAGTAACACCCCATGAGTGAACCTCCTAACAATACAAGAATAGGAGGCTCGTTACTACACATTTCTCAAAAGTACCTAAGGATTCCTATGTACTCCAATGGCCTGAAGGTCTTCAAATTTTTTATTATTATAAAGTAATATCCCTTTTAAGGGATGAAGGGGGGAAACCCTAATAGAAATCATCGAAATAAAACATTTCATAACTCGAAGGTCAGGTGTGATAAAGCAAACTAACAACATGGACTTACCCCTCCCCGGCAAATGATCAGGAAAAGATCTCCACCAGTGCGAGGATGAATGGAAAGAAAGTGTCCTGCATCAAAGAACATGCCCGATATGATGGCTTACATCATACCCTTTAAAATGTCCAAATATATAAAGCACTACAACGATGAAAAGCTAGCTCTGGAACCTCCTTTGGAGCCTACTCCACGTGGTCGAGTATGGGAGCAACACTATACCAACAGGTCTCGCAAGCCCTTCCATCATTCCGAAAATACAAAACCAAAGAACCTCCAACCTCAACCATCCTAGACCAACCCCATCATCATGCTAAGGACACTCCCACCACCATAGCCATAGAAGTTCGGAAGGTATATAAAAAAACACAAGATCAAGGCATCGTCACCTTGGACTGGATGACCCAACCCTATGCTGAGGGAACACCACTGATAAGGGAATATGAGTCTTCCTGAAACAGAAACACCAATCTGGGAATGGATCTACTCTGATCAGAACCACGATGCACCCTTATTAGGTTACGACACAAGCTTCACAGTGATAAAGAGTGCAGAGAAGGACCATTGATGTTGAACCAGGGAATCCACAGAGATCCAGCCATAGAACAAGATCGCAATAACACCAAAAAAATAACCAGTTAAAAACTCATAGGATCTGAGGAGAAAACCTCCCCCTCCATAATGTTGTAGGTCTGTCTCCGAGTCGCTCACTAGTAGACCACCAGAGCACTACCTTGACACGATGACACTGAACAATAAAACAGGGGACCCGACCTAACCATCAAAGCAACACTGATAAGTGAGGTACCGAAGACCGAAGCCCCATCGAGAATTAGATATGCCGACTGTGGCAAGACATCGGACCCGTGTCGAGCTATCCACATAATCCCCACTGAGAATCGCCATCACCACACGATCACTAAGCCCCGCCAAGACGGTGATGATGACGGTGGCATGACACCGCCACACAAGCTCGATGCCCATGCTGAATCGAACCAAAGTCACCGTAAATAGATCCTAACTCGAAGGGGGAGGAAAGAAAGCACCAGGAAACCCTAGGTCTATAGGAGAAAGGGGAAGAGGCCGCTCTAAGGCTTCTGCTATCTCATCCTTCTATGTACTAGATTCATCAAATCATTTCAAAAGATATTATCACATTTCAAAATATATTTATAAACAAACCTTTCATCAAAAAATTCTTTGAATTTTTTTTTTCACAATCTATGTGACAATGCTTTAAAAAACACCATTATTTTACTAAAATAAGGGGTAAAACATATTTTCCCATGAACCCTTTTACACAAAAAAAAATCAACCGTGATAATTCATTTATAAAAAATTATAAAACGAAGACCAATTCAAGTTTCATCAAATATAGTCTAGATATGGAAACATGTACTTCAAAAAATAGTCTCACACCAACCATGATGGGATCCACACACAAAATTTTGAAATGAAAGGAACACATGTTAACAATGGATCTAGAAGGGATCAAATAAGCATCGTCACTTGATCACTAATCCCCACTAACACATATCAACACTGATTCCAAAACCAAATAGAAATGAAGAAGCAGAAAATAGAATATAATACTTACCAAAGGAATAGAAACCAGCCATGATAAATACCAAGACACCAAAAAGAACAATCTAGAAGGAAAGGAATTTCCCAAAATCATGAGGAAGATACCTAGGGTGAAAGGGAGGAGTGTATATAATGAATTAATTAGGATTCCAGATTGTAGAATAATAAAACCTAATGTTCATGAATTATTCATATCATGAATCCCATATTAATGACATGGATCCCGTGAATTTCATGTATGTCAAAAAAGGCATCAACTTAGGTTAAAAATAACTTGATAAATGATTTAATTACTTGAAAATGATTCATAAATTGAACTATTTTAATTTTGTGAACGGAATTTGTGACTTATTCTAAGTGAAAGATTCATTTAATGAATCATATTCCTTGTATGAATGTGTCTTGTAGGCAGCACCCATACCAAGTTTTGTAGAAACTCACAAATCGACTCCCACACCATCTGAAATCGATAACCATGATCTTAAAAATAAAATATATCATACCTTTTCACTAGGATGTTTTAATATCCATGCCATAGGACTTTCCATCCCTAAATAGTCATGTAGACAAAGAATTATCTATAAAGAAGTGAGGTCATTACTCCCTCTCTAATGATTCACACTCCCAAGTCTCATGAGAATCTGTTATGTTCTTCTATAACAAATTTTTCCAATGGAATAGACTTATCATGTAATAATTTCATATAAGAATAAAAAATATCCACTGGTTTCTCCACAATATAAATACCTAGCTCCAACTCAATTGATTCCCAACTCAAAACATGGGAAGGATTGGGATGGTATTTCTTGAGATGAGATATGTGGAAAAAATTATGCATACTTGTAAAATGATCCAAAAATTCCAATCAATAAGAAACTTACCCGAGCTTATCAATAAAATCAAATGGTACAACATATCTTAGAGTTGTTTTCCCCTATTTCTTAATCCAATGGTGACCCAATAAAGTATAATTTTTTTTTAAAAAAATCTATCACTGATTGAAAAATCCAAAGGACAATATTCTCCATCCACACAAGATTTCTTCCGACTCTAAGTTGAAATAAATAATTAATGTATATCATGGATTCTTTATGAAATATCTTGAATGAGACTTAGTCTTAGAAGGAAGGATTCTCCCACATATTCCCAACAAAGAGGTGACCTACATGAGAATCTATACAAAGCCTTGAAGGGTTCCATTCTGATCAACAACTGGTAATTGTTATTATATAAAAACTTGACTATCCTTATATAGGTATCCAATTATCCAAAAAAATCCAAGAAATAGAAACATAGAATATCCTACAATATTTGAATAATACACTTCTTCTATCTATCCATTTGTGGATGATAAGTTAAACTCCTCCTAACCTGAGTCCTCATCACCTCCTAGAGACTCTTTCAGAATCTTAAAGTAAACTTGGGATCCCAATCCAAGATAATGGTAGAGAGAACCTCATATAACCTCAAAATCTCCTACACATATAAATTACCCAAATTTTCAACTTTAGGGTTGTCCCTAATTGGAATTAAATGATTTTATTTCATCAACCTATCAATCCCCACCTAGATAGTGTTCTTCCATCAGAGAGTTCATGGAAATCCAACAAAAAAGTCCATGGATACCTCATCCCATTTCCAGAATATAACATAAATAGGAAGGAGAATACTATAAGAATTTAGGCATTATGCCTTTATATGATGGTAGGTGTAACAATAAGATATATAATCAATGATTTCATAATTCATACACGACCACAAAAACTCTATCTCATGTCATAATACATCTTCACAGTGAACGACCAATGAAGAGTTATTAAAATACCACAAAATTGATTTCTTTATGGAATATGGGATGAAAAACTAATTCCTGAAGTGAAGAATACCATTATAAGGGATAAATAAACCATAAATGATCTCCCCACTATAAAATATTTCCATGATTTCTCTGAACTCATCATCTTGTAGCTGGATCTACAAAATAGACTCAAGGAGAGAAGATGATAGTAAAACACTAGTCAAAACCATACCCAAGTCATCCTCTTGTGCATACAAATAAAGCTGAGAAAAAATAACTTTCAAGTTCCACTCCTATTTTGATTCCAAAATAGTCTGTTGTGGAACTTTCCAACTGAGTGTGTTAACAACA
This sequence comes from Viscum album, assembly GCA_963277665.1. NCBI lineage: Eukaryota > Viridiplantae > Streptophyta > Magnoliopsida > Santalales > Viscaceae > Viscum > Viscum album. The sequence goes on from OY728165.1 coordinate 2,102,408,004, forward strand.
TTCCCCTTACCTAGGGTTTAGGTGATGTCTATGTCAAATTCCTAGGGTTATTTCAACAATCTTATATTCCAGAGATTTAGGTACTTATGAGATAATTTATAACTAAAAAATATATTATGGTTATAAAAGACTATGAACCTATCCCTAAAAATATAGTGTCTCCAACACTTAAGTAAATTCATAACTATAGAAAGCTCTAATTCATGAGTGGGGTTGTTTTTTCTCATGTGGATAAAGTTGATGTGAACCATATTCTATAATTTTATCATCCTATAAAAGAACACAACATAGAACAACTCCAGAAGTGTAAAAATAAACCATATACCCCTTACTAGGATTAGATAATATCAAAATAGAAGTTGATGTTAGAATTTTTTTAAACTCATCGAAATAATTATGGAATTTTGAATCTTATACAAACTTCACCCCTTTATTCGTAAGAGAACTAAAAGGTGATATAAACTTCAATAAATCCTTGAAAAAAAATTGATAATATATATCCATACCTAGGAAACTTCATATCTTGAATATTTTATGTGGATCCTCCCATGATAATACATCCTTCAAATTCTCAGGATAGACTAATAGGCCATGTTCAAAAATCATGTGTCCCAAGAACTTCACTTCTTGGATCCAAATTTTTTTTTTGGTAGCTTCCCTAAAGTTAGTTTCAACTCAGGATTTCCAAAAACAAATTAAAGTGGTGATCATGCTCATGATCAGATCTCAAATAAATAAAAATATCATCCATTAACACCATGAAAAATTTGTTTAGATACTGATGAAATATCTAATTCATATAATCTATAAAAACCGTAGGAGTGTCAGTCGGACCAAAAGGAATCAAAAGATATTCATAATGGATATATCTTCTCTTAAAAGAAAAATTTAGAGTATCAGACTCTAGAACCCTGAGCAAATGATAACCTGACTGAATATTGATTTTCAAAATTGACCTTACCCCCTTTAACTGATCAAACAATTCATCCACAAAGGGTGAATGGTACTTATTCTTAAAAATTACCCAGTTCAACTACCAATAGTCCACACACACAAAAATTCACCCATCAACCTTTTTAGCAAAGATAATGGGGGTTTCCCATGAAAAAACACTAGGGAGAACAAAACCATTCTCCACCATATCATCTAACTATATCTTGAGCTCCATAATCTCAAGAAGTTCCATGCGATAAGATGGTATAGAAATCGGATTCATACTTGGAACCAAATGATTCATAAAATATATGTCCCTCTTTAGATGAAGACCAGAGAAGTATTATGGGAATACATCAAGAAAATAATGAACAACCATGGGAATATAGATAAGAGAGAAAATATCATCATGATCAACTATAAAAATAGACAAAAACTCTTGATCTTTAGGAAGGAAGGTCATATATAACTACACCTTATATCCCACTCTCCCTAAAACACCCAAGAGGTCCCATTGGTAGTAAATAATGAAACACGCTGATGATAACAATTAATCTCATCTTATAAAGAATCTATCCAATCCATCGTAATGAAATAGATCCAATTTGAGAACTAGTAAAACCTAGACCTACTTCACATCATCTATTGATAAAGAATAGGGAAAACATGAAAACCCTTTCTCTTTCCACTTTCCAAGCAGCATTGACAATTCATAATAGAGTACATGGGAACTGTTAGAAGTTTTAGTATATCCAAAAAATAAGAATATAATAATTAGTGTGAGGGTCTTGTATCAAATAGATCAATTGTTATAGAACATTCAAAAAAATGGTACCCATCACTATATTTGGGCCTACATCAACATCTTCTAGAAACTCACCCACTATGTAAAGGTGTTTAACTCCTAAGGATTGTGGTTGGATCCATGTGGAATTTTAATATTTATACTAAACCACAATGTCCTTTGGATATGAAGATCCTTGACCATAACAGTGAATAAACATATCCTATAAGAACTGCTGTAAATGGACCTAGAGGCCATAATCATTATAAGACTTCAAGGGGTATGAGACAAGACTATTGGGTGTGTAATACCTTTCTACACTAATAGAAAGTAAGGGGAATATTTCTATCTCTTAAAGAAGGTGAATGGAAGTTCCACTACTTTGAACCACATCCACCACTCTTGCAATGATTATGCCACTTTCTATTCTTTCCTTATGCACCACTGAAACTACCACTAGATGGAAGAGAAGAGGCTAAGTAGAAAATATTTCATGGAAGATCCATATTTACCATCATATCCCTATCATCTATGAATATATTAGTGGGAACCTTTAGCATAAATATCTATGATCAGATACCTACTCAAAAACCCTACTGGTGTTTCTAAGCTTATAGTTGTTCATTCATCACCACTTATATAGAAAAACAAAATATCTTTAAAAATATATGGTTGCACATCTATAATTAATTTCTCCTTATTGAAAGTATTGTAACTATAGGTAACTTTATATCATCATAAACTCTAGAAAAAATGCTAAAATAATAGGGTCTTCAAACCCTTCCAATTTAATCCTACGTGCCAATTTTCCTGTACCATGGAATCCCACCACCACTTGTTGGGACCCTCAAGTATGAATGTTGCACACTTCAAATTTATAACCTTAGGTGAATATGGGAATTCAAATACCTGGTCAATCTTATAACATCCCAATTTTGTATAACATAACTTTTCATTACATTTTATAAAACTGAGGATCTTTAAGCTTTAGTATCGTGGAAACCAGGAACATAAAACATGAAAACAAAAAAAACATTCTTCTTAAACACTTGAAAGGATTCTAATTATTTTCATCCAAGGTTCATTACTTCATCTCATAACCTGGGGACATACATCAAAAGAAAGGGTGAGCAGAAGGCCCAGTAAGGGAAACAAGGGGAAACATTTAACATGTGAACTTGAGATACATCAATAAAGTCATGAAAAAGAACTTTAAGGCATGAGAAAGAAATCATGAGGCACATAATAATAAAAATAACATGTTTAATAACTTGAAGATGTGGATACAACATTTAACTTAGACAATCATGAACATATCACCAAGGTCAATCCCCATGGTGTCATTTGAAAATTACCAAGGCTATTCACCAAGGTATCGTTAAAATTGTAATCTCTAGTGGTTACATCATTACAAAATGCATTGGAGCGCTATTAGGGCACACTATTAAATTTGACTTTATTATCATGTGAGGCACATATATCATCATAAAAAATTTCATAAATAACCCATATAGAATAAAAGAAATGGGTTTCCTTTCATAATCATAACGTTTTAAAAACTTCTTTAAATACATGATCTTTATGTCACTTTAAACCCACAGAAAAAGGAAAGCGGGTTTCATGTATGTAAATCCGAGAATTTAAAATATAAATTTTTTATATATATGTGAATACCCCTGTAAAAGAAATAGCTTTGAGTATTCACTTAATAAAACAAAAGAATTTTAGAAAAAGAGAGAGGCATTTTGAGACGAAAATTCTGCAGCATAACAGTTATGTTACAGGGTTTTAGAAAATATTGAAAAGAGAGGGGACATGGGTCACCCACACATAAATGATCCATAAAACAGTATAGGGATAGAATATAATGGATATAAGAACATGGTAATAAAATTTTAAAGATATACCATATGGAATGAAAAACATGGAAGGAAGACAAAAATAAGATTTCTCTTATGAAAATTCGGCAGCCTAACGACGTCACTTAAAACTTCAAAAAAATAAATTGACGAGATAAAATAGGGTCTCTCATAATATGAACATAAAATATCAGTATGATAGATATAGAGATCATACCCCAACATAATAAAAAGGAACTTTAAAGACTTGACATGAAAATAGATCTTGAAAATGAGAAGGGTGAAAGAATCCCTTAAAAATTCGGAAGCCTAACAACGCCACTTAAACATTATAAAAATGAATTGATGAGAGAAATCGGGGGTATATAATCATATGAAAATGAAAATGAAAGTAGTATGAATATAAAATAACATCCTCCAACATATGAAAATGGAGCATAAAAGTAATGACATAAAAGAGATTACTTGGAAAGAAAGAGAGAGGTAGGATCCCTAACCTTAAAACGTAACTCTTAAAACTCAAAGGTTGGGACCTTGAGGGCTTGGGGGAACCTTGGGAGGACTATTTGGGAGGTAATGAGACCAGATCTTCGTTTTTGGAGAGTTGGGAGTGAAAACTAAAGGAGTAAAGGGTGGGTATTTATAGGGAAAGTGAGGGGACAAGGCATTAATGGCCAAGGGACACCTCATTGGTGGTTTTGGAAAAACCATGGGCTTGGGTATTTGCCCATGTTTTTAGCCACATGGGACCCCTAATACAATAATTAATCCCCTTTAGTCGGATATCCTTTAAAATATCTCATCACATCATCATGATGCAGTTATGATGTCATTAAACACCCATAACTTAAAAACTGTATTTTTACTATTCATCGAAAATTCAACTTTCTCAGAAAAATCCCAAAATTTCACCTCAACCAAATATCGATTCTCTAATTTCAAAAATAAAGTTCATTTTATATAAAAAATTCTAAATATTTTTAATTTAACTTTTAATTAAAAACACAATTCACCTGAAAAAAATAATACTTGACTAATAATTTATGAAACCGTTATTTAACCATTTTATTGAATCACATTACTTAATAAAGGTGCCTAAATTATATTAATACTTTCTTTAAGTGAGATTAAAAATCCATTTGGTCACATTACTAATCCTAAGCGTAAAATCACTATTCATAATTCACTATTCATCAAAAATTAAGTTGATCTTATTAGACTCTAAATTTCGTACTGAACATAATTGTAGAAGACCATTTTTTGAAAATCATTACACATAATTAATTATATAAGGAAAATATAAATATTTTCAAATATACTTTTTCTGGAATTCATAAAAAATATGCATACTATATTTATCTGGACATTTGAAAAATTCACAAACTTCATCATAAGAAGAAATCACAGTTTTTATTTAAAATAAAGGATTACAAAAGGTAGTTACGGTCTAGTTACATAGCCCCTATAACACCAGCAAATGACCTAAGTGTAAAGGGAGCTATGGTGAGAGAATCTGAGGGAGGCTCAATTAACATTTCCCTAGTAGTAATCTCCACTAACTTGAACTTCTCCCATAGGTGGTTCCGTTCAATCTTGACATGTTAGAGTTCGGCTTGGGCTTGGTCCAAAGCGAAGCCCAAATATGCCACCTCCTTCCCAAGCTCTGATAAGTGGGATTTATAAGGTTCAAGTCTACTGGATGAAGCCATCGACTCTTCTTTCTGCATTAACCATTAAAATCTCTATTAAATCATTTAAGAGTAAATTAAAATACTATTAAAAAAGTTTGGGTCATTAAATTCTTCCCCCCTTAAGAAATTTCATCCCCAAAATTTTAAACCAAAGGCCTAGTCAAAAAGGTGAGGGTAATTTTTCTTCATTGTTTCCTCAGGCTCCCACGTCGCTTCTTCATACTTATGATTCCTCCACAACACTTTTACAAGGTGGGTAGTCTTTTTGCACAGAACCTTGTATCTACGGTCTAAGATTTCTACTGGATGCTCCTCATAAGGGAGGTCATGTTCCAGTTGTACCACCTCTAGGTTCAGTACATGCGAAGGGTCGGGTATGTACTTTCTCAAGAGAGATAAATGGAAGACGTCGTGAACTTGAGTTAGGTTCAGTGGAAGTGCTAGACGATAGGCCACTGCTCCTATGCGATCAAGGATTTCATAGGGGCCAATGTACCTAGGGCTGAGCTTCCCTTTCTTTCCAAACCACATGACTATCTTCTATGGAGAAATTCAAAGGAAGACTTTGTCGCCAACACCAAACTCCAAGTCCCTTCGACGGTTGTCAGCATAGCTCTTCTTCCGACTCTGAAGATCCTTTAAGTGTTGTTGGATGGAATGAAGCTTTTCTTTCATCTCTTGCACAAGATCAGTCCCAAGAAGCTTTCTCTCACCATCTTCATCCCAACAAGTAAGAGTTCTACATCACTTTCCATACAGAGCTTAATAGGGTTCCATTTGAATACTATAATGGAAGCTTTTGTTGTATGAGAACTCAACTAATGGGAGGTGTTGATCCCATCCACCTTTAAATTCCATTGAGCATAATCTCAGCATGTCCTCAAGTTTCTGAATAGTCCTTTCAGATTGGCCATCAGTTTGAGGATGATAGGACGTACTAAAATTCAATTCAGTATTCAAATCATGTTGAAGAATTCTCCAGAATTTTGATGTGAATCTTGGATCACGATCAGATACGATGGATAGTGGTACCCCATGTAGCCTTACCACTTCCTTCACGTATATCTTGGCAAGTTGATCCAAAGAGAAATCTTCCTAAATGGAGATAAAATGGATAGTCTTGGTGAGACAGTCCACAATAACCCAAATCGCATTGTTTCCTTTGGAATTTTTTGGGAGACCAGTGACAAAGTCCATAGTGATATTATCCCACTTCCATGCTGGTATGGGTAGCGGTTGTAATACCCCCTTAGGAAGTTGTCGTTCTGCCTTTACTTGTTGACACACCAGGCACCTTGTAGTGTAATATGAAATGTCCCTCTTTATGTTATCCCACCAATAATGATCATGATGGTCTCTATACATTTTAGTGCTTCCCAGATGTATAGAGAAGGTAGAGATATGAGCTTCATCCATCGGTTATTTCTTTATCTCCGGAATAGATGGAACACATAGTCTTGTATGAAATTTCAGTACACCTTCTTGATCAATATTGAAATCAGAAAACTTCCCATCTTTCACAGCCTCAAACTTCTCCTACAACAAAAGATCTTCCTTTTGAGCCTTCTTGATCCTCTCTAGTAATGAAGGTTGAGAAATAATTTGGGATGGGTTGATGATGTCCCTTCCCTTATAATTCCCATGTCCATCTTTACTAGATCCTTAATCAAGGGAACTCCTAAAATACTCACTGTTTCTAGAACAATAGTATCTTTCCTAGTTAATTCATCCGTGACTTTTTTTTCTCTTCCAGGGTGATAATGAATTGAACAATAATAGTCTTTAATAAGCTCCAACCATATCATTTGTCTCATGTTCAATTATTTCTGTGTGAAAATATACTTTAAACTTTGGTGGTCGGTATATATATCACATTTATCCCCATAAAGATAGTGCCTCCATATCTTTAGAGCAAAAACAACTGGCGCTAGCTCTAGATCATGCGTAGGATAATTCTGCTCATGAATCTTCAACTATCAAGATGTATAAGCAATGACCTTGTCATTTTTCAAGAGGACTCACCCAAGACCTTTTAGATATGCAACACAAAAAACAATGAATCCTTCTCTGATAGAGGGTAGTGTTAACACAGGTGCAGTAACCAATCTCTTCTTTAGCTCCTGGAAAATTTCCTCACATCACTTTGTCTAGATGAATTTGACCCCTTTTCGAGTCAACTTGGTTAGTGGATTAGAAATCCATGAAAAGTTTTTCACAAACATCCTATAATATCCTTCCAAACCAAGAAAACTATGAATCTCAGTTACTGTTGTGGGTTGAGGCCACTCCTCCACAACCATTGTCTTTGAAAGGTAAACTGAGATTCCTTCATTGGTTACTATGTTCCCTAAGAAAGCCACTTGTTGTAACCAAAACTCACACTTGCTGAACTTTCCAAAGAGCCTCTCCTTCCACAGAGTTTGCAAAATGACCCTCAGATGATCTTCATTCTCCTCATGACTTTTTGAATATATCAAAATATCATCAATAAAAACTACCACAATGTTATCAAGGTAGTCATTAAAGACTCTATTCATCAAATCCATGAAAATTGCAGGAGAATTAGTCAAGCCGAAGGGCATAACAGTAAACTCATAATGCCCATATCTTGATCGGAAGGCAGTCTTTGGAATATCTCCCTTCTTCACCCTCAGTTGATGATAACCAGATCGAAGATCAATCTTGGAGAAGAATTGTGCCCCACGAAGTTGGTCAAATAAATCATCAATTCTTGGAAGAGGGTATTTGTTCTTTACTATGATCCCATTTAGTTCTCTATAATCAATGTATATCCACATTGATCCATCCTTCTTCTTCACAAAGAGAACTGGTGCTCCCTAAGGAGACACACTCGTTCGGATAAACCCCTTCTCCAACAAGTCTTGGAGTTGTTTCTTTAACTCCTCTAGCTCCACATTTTCCATTCTATATGGGGTCTTTGATATCGGTTGAGATCCGGGTATGAGTTCAATGGAGAATTCTACCACTATTTCTAGGGGAGGTCCAGGTAACTCCTTAGGAAATACATCCAGGTATTCCTGAACAATCGAAACATATTCTATTTGTATACTCCCTTTTCTTTCCTCATCCTCACCGATTAAATCCATAAATAAGGCTATAGGAGGTGCTTTTAGAAAAGGATCAGGTCAGGATATCTCTCCTTAGAAGATAATTGTAGGTTGTTCATTCAATACTACTGAGATTTCCTTACTTCTGCATTTGATCTTAGCATTATACTTTAAGATCCAGTCCATCCCTAGTATTACGTCGAATTCCAACATGGGAATGAATACTAGAATTGTGATAAGATTGTGCTCACTAAATTAAACACTAGAGTCTCTAAACACTATTGATGCATGGAAAATCCCACTTGGAGTCTTGACTGACAACTCTACCTCTAGAAGTTTGGGGATTGATTCTATATTCTTTGCAAACTTGGAGGAAATAAAGGAATGCGTAGAACTAGAATCAAACAAAGTACTTGCTTGTTTTGAGAGGACAACAAGAGTACCTGCTACCACATCATTCGGAGCTTCAACTTCATTTTTTGTGATAGAAAAAGCAAATCCTTGCTTCCTTGGCCTTTACTGAGGTTGATGGTGATTCACCTCCACTGCCCTCATATTTGGACAGTGATTAGAAAAGTGTCCAAGTTTTCCACACTTAATGAATTGGACTTTAGCTAGGGCCAGAACCATATTTCCTCTGTCGTTAGTGTTGGGGAGTTGAGGCTTTACATCACTACGAAAATTCCGAGCAATATGGCCTTCTCTTCCACACTTTTAACACTTACCACTTCCGATCAAGCAGTTCCCCGAATTCTTCTACCCACGTTTATTTCATGCGGCATGTTGCATTTGTTTTCCACCTCTTTCCTGATCAAAAATTCTTCCCAGGATTGGTTTTAGATCTCTCTTTTTCTCATTAGATTTGTGAGACCATTGTGTCTCACCAAACTCCAGTTCGACTTTCATAGCACTTTGAACTATTTATTCATAGCTATCATAGTCCCTGTTGGCTAGATTCTTCCATAGATTAGGTCTTAGTCCATCAAAGAATATATCATCCTTCCCATTAGGTTCAATGACAAAGCTTGAGGTATAACAGGAAAGCCTTGTGAAGTTCATTTTGTATATCCCAACAGATTCATTCTCCTTCTGCTTCAGCTTGAGAAATTCTTTCTCTATTCTCGTTCTCATCGAACGAGGGAAATACTTATTGAAGAATATTCCTCTGAACTCTTCCAACTCCATGGCTTCCATTTCTCCTCTTGGATTCATGTTTTTGATCAGTGACCACCACTGATCAGCTTCCCCCTCTAGGTGATAAACAGCAAGGGTGACTTTTTCTTATTCTGAACAATGAAGTACAAAAAAGATCTTTTCAATGGATCTTATCCATTGTTCAGCAGCCAATGGGTCAGTAGATCCACTGAATTTTGGTGGTTGTTGACGCATGAAGGACTCAACAGAATGTTGTTCCCTTCATGGTGAGATCAGCCTCTCAACTTGATTCAAGTTATTATTTATAACTTGAGTTAGTTGGTTCATCATTCACGTGAATGTTTCCATTCTGGCTTCCATCGGAGGGTCGTCAGTGCATGGTCCATTGCGGTCACCATTTGCACGGTTCCTCCTATTGGCCACCATTTTCTAAAAGAATAAAATCTTAGTGAGAAAATTGTATCATTTATGAATCTTTTAACTATAGAGAATTATTCATCTTAAAACTTCATGCTTAAGAAATTATATTTCTCTATAATTCCTTCAAAATGATTTATAAAAATCTTGTGATTAACCAAACATATCCCCCGGGAGTGTCGTAACCAAGACTGCAACAAGGCCCGTTATCGTGCACCAGTTCCTGTTCGAGTCTAGCTCAAAGTGGTGTTTTCATGTTTTACCCCTATGTAAATCTATGCCAGAGCCGCCTCTACCTGCTTGTATCCAAACAGGGATGTATTTTTTTGATAAACTGACTGACAATTATATGTTTTATTAAGGAAACACTTTTGTGGAAAAAGTGAGAAACCAAAAGGTCCAACAAGACATCAAAACAAACCCAAACAAAAACCGAAGAGAGTAGGAACTACCACATACACGCAACAACAACAACCACCATCCCTAAGCTGGACACTCAGCGATCCCATGCAAGCATGGTCCCTCCCGATGTTTCCATCCCTCCAAATCATCCATATCCCAAATGACCTGTAAAGGAAATACTAGGAATATTTCCTATATTTAAACTTTTCTATAGGGTTATTCCTAAAGTTCACATATCCTAATTTAAAAAAATAACTAAACCGGACTTTGATACCAACTATAACATCCCACCTTTTTATAACATAACTTTTCATTACATTTTACAAAACTGAGGATCTTTAAGGTTTAGTGTCTTGGAAACCAGGAACTTAAAACATGAAAACAAAAAAAAATTCTTCTTAAACACTTGAAAGGATTCTCCTTAAGTTCATCCAAGGTTTATTACTACATCTCATAACCTGGGGACATACATCAAAAGAAAGGGTGAGCAGAAGGCCCAGTAAGGGAAACAAGGGGAAACATTTAACATGTGAACTTGAGATACATCAATAAAGTCATGAAAAAGAACTTTAAGGCATGAGAAAGAAATCATGAGGCAGATCATAATAAAAATAACATGTTTAATAACTTGAAGATGTGGCTACAACATTTAACTTAGACAATCATGAATATATCACCAAGTTCCATCCCCAAGGTGTCATTTGAAAATTACCAAGGCTATTCACCAAGGTATCGTTAAAATTGTAATCTCTAGTGGATACATAATTACCCAATGCATTGGAGTGCTATCAGGGAACACCCTTAAATTTGCCTTTATTATCATGTGATCCACATATATAATCATAAAAAATTTCATAAATAACCCATATAGCATAAAAGAAATGGGTTTCCTTTCATAATCATAACGTTTTTAAAACTGCTTTAAAGACAGGATCTTTATGTCACTTTAAACCCATGGAAAAAGGAAAGCCGGTTTCATGTATGTAAATCCAATAATTTAAAATAGAACATTTCGATATATATGTGAATACCCCTGTAGAATAAATATCTTTTAGTATTCACTTAATAAAACAAAATAATTTTAGAAAAAAAGAGAGGCATTTTGAGACGAAAATTTTGCAGCATAACGACTATGTTACGGGGTTTTAGAAAATATTGAAAAGAGATGGGAAATGGGTCACCCACTCATAAATGATCCATAAAATAGTATAGGGACATAATATAATGAATATAAGAACATGGTAATTAAATTTTAAAGACATACCATATGGAATGAAGAACATGGAAAGAAGACAAAAATAAGATTTCTCTTATGAAAATTCGGCAGCCTAACAGCGTCACTTAAAACTTCAAAAAAATGAATTGACAAGATCAAATAGAGTCTCTAATTATATGAACATGAAATATCAGTATTATGGATATATAGATCTTACCACAACATAATAAAAAGTAACTTGAAAGACTTGACATGAAAATAGATCTTGAAAATGAGAAGGGTGAAAGAATCCCTTAAACATTCGGCAGCCTAACAGCGCCACTTAAAAATTATTAAAATGAATTGATGAGAGAAAGAGGGGGTCTCTAATCATATTAAAATGAATAGTACAGTTGTATAAATAAAAAATAATATCCTCCAACAGAAGAAAATGGAGCATAAAATAAATGACATAAAAGAGAGTACTTGGAAAGAAAGAGAGAGGTAGGATCCCTTACCTTAAAACGTAACTCTTAAAACTCAAAGGTTGGGACCTTGAGGGATTGGGGGCACCTTTGGGGGACTATTTGGGAGGTAATGAGACCATAGCTTGGTTGGGGGATAGTTGGGACTGAAAACTAAAGGAGGAAAGGGTGGGTATTTATAGGGAAAGTGAGGGGACAAGGCATTAATGGCCAAGGGACACCTCATTGGTGGTTTTGGAAAAACCATGGGATTGCCCATGGTTTTATCCACATGGGACCCCTCATACAATAATTCATCCCCTTTATTCAACCATCCTTTAAAATATCTTATCACATCATCATGATGCAGTTATGATGTCATTAAACACCCCTAACTTAAAAACCGTATTTTCACTATTCATCGAAAATTAAACTTTCTCAGAAAAATCCCAAAATTTCACCTTAACCAAATATCGATGCTCTAATTTCAAAAATAAAGTCCATTTTATGAAAATAATTTTCTAAATATTTTTAATTTAATTTTTAATTGAGAAACACTATTCACCTAAAAAAACTAATACTTGAATAATAATTTATAAAACTGTTATTTAACCATTTTATTGAATCACATTACTTAATCAAGGTGCCTAAATTATATTAATACTTTCTTTAAGTGAGATTACTAATCTATTTGGTCACATTACTAATCCTAAGCGTAAAATCACTATTCATAAGTTACTATTCATCAAAAATTAAGTTGATCTTATTAGAATCTAAATTTCGTACTGAACATAATTGTAGAAGACCATTTTTTGAAAATCATTACACATAATTAATTATCTAAGGTTTACATAAATATTTTCAAATATCCTTTTTCTAGAATTCATCCAAAATATGCATACTATATTTATCTGGACATTTGAAAAATTTACAAACTTCATCATAAGAAGAAATCACAATTTTTATTTAAAACAAAGGATTACACAAGGTAGTTACAGTCTAGTTACATATCCCATTATAACACCAGCATATGACCTAAGTGTAAGGTGAGCTATGGTGAGAGAATTTTAGGGAGGATCAGATAACATTTCCCTAGTTGTAATCTCCACTAACTTGAACTTCTCCCATAGGCAGTTCCATTCAATCTTGACATGCTGGAGTTCATCTTGGGCTTGGTCCAAAGCGAAGCCCAAATATGCACCTCCTTCCAAAGCTCTGATAAGTGGGATTTATAAGGTTCGAGTCTACTGGATGAAGCCATCGACTCTTCTTTCTGCATTAACCATTAACATCTCTATTAAATCATTTAAGAGTAAATTAAAATACTATTAAAAAAGTTTGGGTCATTACATTATTCCCCCCTAAAGAAATTTTATCCCCGAAATTTTAAACCAAAGTCTTAGTCGAAAAGGTGAGGGTAATTTTTCTTCATTGTTTCCTCAGGCTCCCACGTTGCTTCTTCATACTTATGATTCCTCCACAACACTTTCACAATGTGGGTAGTCTTGTTGCGTAAAACCTTGTCTCTACGGTCTAAGATTTCCACTGGATTTTCCTCATAAGAGAGGTCATGTTCCAGTTGTACCACCTCTGGATTCAGTACATGCGAAGAGTCAGGTATGTATTTCCTCAAGAGAAATATATGGAAGACATCGTGAACTTGAGTTAGGTTCGGTGGAAGTGCTAGACGATAGGCCACTACTCTTATGGGATCAAGGATTTCATAGGGGCCAATTTACCTAGGACTGAGCTTCCCTTTCTTTTCAAACCGCATGACTCTCTTCCATGGAGAAATTCGAAGGGAGACTTTGTCACCAACACCAAACTCCAAGTCCCTTCGATGGTTGTCAGCATAGCTCTTCTGCCGACTCTGAGCAGCCTTTAAGTTTTGTTGGATGGCATGAACCTTTTCTATCATCTCTTGCACAAGATCAAGCCCAAGAAGATTTCTCTCACCGGCTTCATCCCAACAAGTAGGAGTTCTACATCGCTTTCCATATAGAGCTTCATAGGGTGCCATTTGAATACTCGAATGGAAGCTGTTGTTGTATGAGAACTCAACTAATGGGAGGTGTTGATCTCATCCACCTTTAAATTCCATTTAGCATAATCTCAGCATGTCCTCAAGTGTCTGAATAGTCCTTTCAGATTGGCCATCAGTTTGAGGATGATAGGCCGTAATAAAATTCAATTCAGTATTCAGAGCATGCTGAAGACTTCTCCAAAATTTTGATGTGAATCTTGGATCACGATCAAATACGATGGATAGTGGTACCCCATACAGCCTTACCACTTCCTTCACGTATATCATGGCAAGTTTATCCAAAGAGAAATCTTCCTGAATGGAGATAAAATGGGCAGTCTTGGTGAGACGGTCCACAATAACCCAAATCTCATTATTTCCTTTGGAAGTTTTTGGGAGACCAGTGACAAATTCCATAGTGATATTATCCCACTTCCATGCTGGTATGGGTAGTAGTTGTAATACCCCCTTAGGAAGTTCTCGTTCTGCCTTTACTTGTTGACACACCAGGAACCTTGTAGTGTAATCAACAATCTCCCTCTTCTTGTTATCCCACCAATAATGATCAAGAAGGTCTCTTTACATTTTAGTGATTCCTATATGTATATAGAAGGTTGAGCTATGAGCTTTATCCATCGGTTCTTTCTTTATCTCCAGAATAGATGGAACACATAGTCTTGTACAAAATTTTAGTACACCTTCTTGATCAATATTGAAATCAGGAAACTTCCCATCTTTCACAGCCTCAAACTTATCCTGTAACAAAAGATCTTCTTTTTGAGCCTTCTTGATCCTATCTAGTAATGAAAGTTGAGAAATATTTTAGGATAGGGTTAATGATGTCCCTTAACTTACAATTCCCATGTCCAGATTTATTAGATCCTTAATCAAGGGATCTCCTAGGATCCTCATAGTTTTCAGAACAATAGGATCTTTCCTACTTAATGCATCCATGACTTTGTTTTCTCTTCCAGGGTGATAATGAATTGAATAATCATAGTCTTTAATAAGCTCCAACCATCTCCTTTGTCTCATGTTCAATTCTTTCTACGTGAAAATATACTTTAAACTTTGGTGGTCGGTGTATATATCACATTTCTCCACACAAAGATAGTGCCTCCATATCTTTAGAGCAAAAACAACTGCCTCTATCTCTAGATCATGCGTAGGATAATTCTGATCATGAATCTTAAACTGTCGAGATGCATAAGAAATGACCTTGTCATTTTGCATGAGAACGCACCCAAGACCTTTTAGAGAGGCATCACTAAAAACAACGAATCCTTCTCTGATAGAGGCTAGTGTTAACACAGGTGTAGTATCCAATCTATTCTTTAGCTCCTGGAAACTTTCCTCACATTCCTTTGTCCATATGAATTTAACCCCTTTTTGAGTCAACTTGGTTAGTGGATTATAAATCCGTGAATTTTTTTTCACAAACCTCCTATAATATCCTGCTAAACCAAGGAAACTACGAATCTCAGTTACTATTGTGGGTTTAGGCCACTCCTCCAAAACCATTGTCTTTGCAGGGTCAACCGATATTCCTTCATTGGTTACTATGTGCCATAAGAAAGCCACTTGTTTTAACCAAAACTCACACTTGCTGAACTTTCTAAAGAGCCTCTCCTTTCGCAGAGTTTGCAAAATGACCCTCAGATAATCTTCATGATCCTCACTACTTTTTAAATATATCAAAATATCATCAATAAAAACTAACAAAAATTTATCAAGGTAGTACTTAAAGACTATATTCATCAAATCCATGAAAATAGCATGAGCATTAGTCAATCCAAAGGGCATAACAGTATGCCCATATCTTGATCGGAAGATAGTCTTTGGAATATCTCCCTTCTTCACCCTCATTTGATGATAACTAGATCGAAGATCAATCTTGGAGAAGAATTGAGCCCCACGAAGTTGGTCAAATAAATCATCAATTCTTAGAAGAGGGTATTTATTCTTTACTGTGATCCCATTCAGTTCTCTATAATCAATGCATAGCTGCATTTATCCATCCTTCTTCTTCACAAAGAGAACTGGTGCTCCCCAAGGAGACACACTCGGTCGGATAAACCCATTCTCCAACAAGTCTTGGAGTTGTTTCTTTAACTCCTCTAGCTCCACATTTTCCATTCTATACGGGGTATTTGATATCGATTGAGATCCGGGTACGAGTTCAATGGAGAATTATACCTCTCTTTCTGCGGGAGGTCTAGGTAACTCCTCATGAAATACATCTAGGTATTCCTGAACAATCATAACATCTTCTATTTGTATACTGCCTTTTCCTTCTTCATCCTCATCGATTAACTCCATAAAGAAGGCTATAGGATGTGCTTCTAGAAAAGGATCAAGTTGGGATATATCTCCTTGGAAGATAATTATAGGTTGTTCATTCAAGACTACTGAGATTTCCTTAATTCTGCATTTGATCATAGAATTATACTTTGAGAGCTAGTCCATCCCTAGTGTAACATCGAATTCCAACAAGGGAATGACTACTAGATTTGCGATAATATTGTGCTCACTAAAGTAAACACTAGAGTCTCTAAACACTGTTGATGCATGAAAAATCCCACTTGGAGTCTCGACTGAAAACTCTACCTATAGTAGTTCAGGGATTGATTCTATATTCTTTGCAAACTTGGAGGAAATAAAGGAATGCGTAGAACCAGAATCAAACAAAGTACTTTCTAGTTTTGAGAGGACAATAAGAGTACCTGCTACCACATCATTCGGAGCTTCAACTTTAGTTTTTGTGATAGAAAAATCATGACCATGTCCCTTGGCATTTGCTGAGGTTGATGGTGATTCCCCACCACTGCCCTCGGATTTGGACAGTGATTAGCAAAGTGTCCAAGTTGTCCACACTTAAAGCATTAGATTTCGGGTAGGTCCAGAACCATCTTTCCTTTGTCATTAGTGTTGGGGAGTTGAGGATTCACATCACTACGAAAATTCCAAGCAATATGGCATTCTCTTCCACACTTTTAACACTTACCACTTCCGATCAAGTAGTTCCCCGAATGCTTCTTCCCACATTTATTGCATGTGGCAGTTGCATTTGTTTCCCACCTCTTTCCTGATCAAAACTTCTTCCCAGTCTTGGTTCTAGAGCTCTCTTTTTCTCATTAGATTTGTGAGACCACTGTGTCTCTCTGAACTCCAGTTCGACTTTCATAGCACTTCGAACTATTTCTTCGTAGCTATCATAGTCCCTATTGGCTAGATTCTTCCGCAGATGAGGTCGTAGTCCACCAAAGAATCTATCAACCTTCCCATTAGGGTCCATGACAAAGCATGAGGTATAACGGGAAAGCCTTGTGAATTTCATTTCATAGATTCCAACAGATTCATTCTCCTTCTACTTCAGGTCGAGAAATTCTTTCTGCATTCTCATTCTCATCGAACGAGGGAAATACTTATTGGAGAATATTCCCCAGAACTCTTCCCACTCCATGGATTCCATTTCTCCTCTTGGCTTCGTGTTTTTGATTAGTGACCACCACTGATCAGCTTCCCCCTATAGGCGATAAACAGCAAGGGTGACTTTTTCTTGTTCCAAACAATGAATTATAGAAAAGATCTTTTCAATGGATCTTATCCATTGTTCTGCAACAAATGGGTCAGTAGATCCATTGAATTTTGGTGGTTTTTGATTCATGAAGGACTCAACAAAATGTTGTTCCCTTCATGGTGAGATCGGCCTCTTAGCTTGATTCAAGTTATTACTCATAACTTGAGTTAGTTGGTTCATCATTCGCATGAATGTTTCCATTCTAGCTTCCATCGGAGGGCCGTCAGCGCATGGTACATTGCGGTCACCATTTTCACGGTTCCTCCTATTGGCCAGAATTTTCTAAAAGAATAAAATATTAGTGAGAAAATTGTATCATTTATGAATCTTTTAACTATAGAGAATTATACGTCTTAAAACTTCATGATTAAACACTTATATTTCTCTATAATTCCTTCAAAATGATTCATAAAAAGATTGCGATTAACCAAACATATCCCCCAGGAGTGTCGTAACCAAGAGTGCAGCAATGCCCGTTATCGTGTACCAGTTCCCATTCAAGTCTAGCTCAAAGAAGAGTTTTTTGGTTTTACCCCTATGTACATCTATGCCAGAGCCGCCTCTACCTGCTCGTATCCAGACAGGGATGTATTTTTTTGATAAACCACTAACTCAATACTCACCAAAATACCAGGAAGATTTCCTATATTTAAACTTTTCTATAGGGTTCTTCCTAAAGTTATCATATCCTAATTTCCACAAATAACTAAACCAACCTTTGATACCAACTATAACATCCCTCCTTTTTATAACATAACTTTTCATTACATTTTACAAAACCAAGGATCTTTAAGGTTTAGTGTCTTGGAAACCGGGAACTTAAAACATGAAAACAAAAAAACATTCTTCTTAAACACTTGAAAGGATTCTACTTATGTTCATCCTAGGTTCATTACTGCATATCATAACCTAGGGACATACATCAAAAGAAAGGGTGAGAAGAAGGCCCAGTAAGGGAAACAAGGGGGAACATTTAACATGTGAACTTGAGATACATCAATAAAGTCATGAAAAAGAACTTTAAGGCATGAGAAAGAAATCATGAGGCATAACATAATAAAAATAACGTGTTTCATAACTTGAAGATGTGGCTAAAACATTTAACTTAGAAAATCATTAACATATCACCAAGGTCCATCCCTAAGGTGTCATTTGAAATTTACCAAGGCTATTCACCAAGGTATCGTTAAAATTGTAATCTCTAGTGGTTACATCATTACCCAATGCATTGGAGCGCTATCAGGGAGAACTCTTAAATTTTCCTTTATTATCATGTGAGACACATATATCATCATCAAAAAATTTATAAATAACCCATATATCATAAAATAAATGGGTTTCCTTTCATAATCATAAAGTTTTAAAAACTGCTTTAAAGACATGATCTTTATGTCACTTTAAACCCACGGAAAAAGGAAAGCAGGTTTCATGTATGTAAATACCAGAATTTAAAATAGAACATTTTAATATATATGTGAATACCCCTATAGAAGAAATATCTTTGAGTATTCACTTAATAAAACAAAATAATTTTAGGAAAAGAGAGAGGCATTTTGAGACGAAAATTCTGCAACATAACGGCTATGTTACAGGGTTTTAGAAAATATTGAAAAGAGAGGGGACATGCATCACCCACTCATAAATGATCCATAAAACCATAGAGTGATAGAATATAATTGATATAAGAACATGTTAGTGAAATTTTAAATACATTCCATATGGAATGAAAAACATGGAAGGATGAGAAAAATAAGATTTCTCTTATGAAAATTCGGCAGCCTAACGACGTCACTTAAAACTTCAAAAAAATGAATTGATGAGATAAAATAGGGTCTATCATAATATGAACATAAAATATCAGTATTATAGATATATAGATCATACCCCAACAAAATAAAAAGTAACTTGAAATACTTGACATGAAAATAGATCTTGAAAATGAGAAGGGTGAAAGAATCCCTTAAAAATTCGGTAGCCTAACGACGCCACTTAAACATTCTTAAAATGAATTAATGAGAGAAAGAGGGGTTATATCATCATCTGAACATGAAAAGGATAGTAGTATGAATATAAAAGAACATCCTCCAACTTAAGAAAATAGAGCATAAAAGAAATGACATAAAAGAGAGTACTTGGAAAGAAAGAGAGAGGTAGGATCCCTTACCTTAAAATGTAACTCTTAAAACTCAAAGGTTGGGAACTTGAGGGATTGGGGGCACCTTGGGAGGACTATTTGGGAGGTAATGAGACCATAGATTCGTTGTTGTAGAGTTAAGAGTGAAAAATAAAGGAGGAAAGGGTGGGTATTTGTAGGGAAAGTGAGGGGACAAGGCATTAATGGCCAAGGGACACCTCATTGGTGGTTTTGGAAAAACCATGGGATTGCCCATGGTTTTATCCATATGGGACCCCTCATACAATAATTCATCCCCTTTAGTTTTCCATCCTTTAAAATATCTCATCACATCATCATGATGAATTTATGATGTCATTAAACACCTGTAACTTAAAAACCGTATTTTCACTATTCATCGAAAATTCAACTTTCTCAGAAAAATCCCAAAATTTCACCTTAACCAAATATCAATGCTATAATTTCAAAAATAAAGTCCATTTTATAAAAATAATTTTCTAAATATTTTTAATTAAAAAATACTATTCACCCCAAAAAAACTAATACTTGACTAATAATTTATGAAACCGTTATTTAACCATTTTATTGAATCACATTACTTAATCAAGGTGCCTAAATTATATTAATACTTTCTTTAAGTGATATTACTAATGCATTTGGTCAAATTAATAATCCTAAGCATAAAATCACTATTCATAATTTACTATTCATCAAAAATTAAGTTGATCTTATTAGACTCTAAATTTCATACTGAACATAATTGTAGAAGACCATTTTTTGAAAATCATTACACATTATTAATTATCTAAGGTTTAAATAAATATTTTCAAATACCCTTTTTCTAGAATTCATCAAAAATATGCATACTATATTTATCCGGACATTTGAAAAATTAACAAACTTCATCATAAGAAGAAATCACAATTTTTATTTAAAACAAAGGATTACACAAGGCAGTTACACTCTAGTTACATAGCCCCTTATAACACCAGCATATGACCTAAGTGTAAGGTGAGCTATGGTGAGAGAATATGAGGGAGGCTCAGATAACATTTCCCTAGTAGTAATCCCCACTAACTTGAACTTCTCTCGTAGGAGGTTCCGTTCAAGATTGACATGCTGGAGTTCGGCTTGGGCTTGGTCCAAAGTGAAGCCCAAATATGCCACCTCCTTCCAAAGATCTGATAAGTGGGATTTATAAGGTTCGAGTCTACTGGATGAATCCATCGACTCTTTTTTCTGCATTAACCATTAACATCTCTATTAAATCGTTTAAGAGTAAATTAAAATACTATTAAAAAAGTTTGGGTCATCACAAATCTTATTTAGATAGTACTGTACCTCTTGAGGTTTATTAGTACCTTTAAAGTATGGTGGTTTCTCATGCGTGATATCTAGAGATCGATCCATATCTCCTCCAGCTCCTAGCTATGCACCAATGACTGGGTTCTAAACATATGTTATATTTTAGTCCATAGAAATAACTTCCAATATGATAGCCTCTATAAGATTCTAATCTAGATGAGGAATACCTTAAGGGTTATCTCTTTCTACACCCTCCTGTGGAACCAATGGGAGATGCTTAGAAGAATTTTTTTATACACTAGAATAGAATAAAATGATCATACAATAGGATAATCTCATATTGAACCAAAAATCATAAGCAAAAAACTGATATTAAGATCAAAACTCAACATAAGAGACACATGTACCAAAATCCCATTGAAACTTGAGGCTCTTCATAGTAAGAGTTGGCCAAGAACTCACTGAAACCTACCTCTCAAGTCCTAAAAACCTATCTATTTTATACCAGACGTCCCAATATAAGGACTCTTAAGTAAAAACCACCTTTGATAGTAATTTTTTAAACACCGGCCCATGATTCCCTATACTGGTAGCTGAACTGATCCTTTATAGACATGAATGGAATTCCTGGTCACCATGATCTGGCGACTAGTACCCTGGCATCGAACATAAAATAGAGAGAATCATTTCTCCCAACCTGAAATTAGATACATGGCACATATACACAATAGAAAGAGATAATGGGAAGAACTACCATAGAGATATATGCTATAAACAGAGGAAAAAATGGTAGTAATACAACTCAAAAATATTAAAAAAACTCCAAGGTACAAGTCCAACAACCATAAAGGATAACTAAAACTATAAACAACTACTTCACATGATATGTGGTCAATTACCCACTATCTCACTACCAGCTTCCCACACTCAATTGACATAAACCTCACTACCTCACTATGGGCCCTGCCATTTCCTATATCAAAAGACAATACAAGGTCAACAAATTCCTTAGATAACGTGTAAGGTTTGAGATAAATAGGCTTAGTAGAATCCCTCCAAGGTGTTCCATATCTAGTATTGGTACAACAATCCCAATGTGCTCAACTTTAAGAAAATATGGAATGATAAGTAGTTAAACAATCTTTATATAAAAACATGGTAAATAATTGCCCTTTTTCCATAGTTCAAAACAAATCTAGGTAAAATGGTTTAAAATCATAATTTATATAAACATTTTCAAATCATATAACATTTAATATCAAATACAAAATAGTAAAAACAAAAGAAAAATGGTAAACATGCTTAGGATCACAACAATTCAGACTAGCCTGATCACTTGTTCCACAAACAAGACTAGTGTTCACTAGTCCACAGGACAAAAGTACTGATGGAAAAAGGAACATCCCATGATTGAAACTCCTAATAATGCCCAGATCAAGTCTCTATGACACATGTCCTAAGGGACAAAGAAACACCCCATGACTGAACCTCCTGATAATACAATCAGATGAGGTCCATTACTACACCTTCCACCTACATACCCAAGGATTCCCATGCATTACATTAATAAAATCATTTAAAAAGGTATTATCACATTTCAAAATATATTTCCAAACAACCCTTTCATCAAAAACATGATTTTAAAACCACTTTTCAGAATTCATTTCACAATTATTTGAAAAACACATTTATTTTAGCAAAATGAGTGGAAAACCATGTTTTATCAAAAAATTGTTTACACAAAAAAAAATCAATAAATCATTCTAATTAATTTAAGAAAATAATTATAAAACCAATAGAAATTAAATGATCATGTAACCCAAGATAATATAAAACCACCTACCTCAAACTTAGGTTTCACACCAACCAGGCTGGGATCCTCACACCAAAACTTGAAATTAATGGAACAAAGGTCAACAATAAATATAGAAGGGATAAAAGTAGAATCTTCACATGATCACTAATCCCCACTAATGCAACCCAAAACTACTTAAAAACCCCAATAGCAATGAAGAATAATAATAAAGAATAGAACACTTACCAAATAAAGGGTACCCAACTACATCGGAGAACAAGGTACCAAATGGAGTGATCCGGGAGAAAATGAATCCCCAAAAATAACATGGGAGAGACCTAGAGTTTAATGGAGGTAGTTGTGAAATGAATGAATTAGGATTTAGGTATGAAGTGCATTAAAACTATTTTTCATGAATGATTAACATCACGAATCCATAATTTATGACATGAATCCCATGAATTGCATGTATGTTGAAAAGGCATTGCATCATGTTAAAAAAACTAAAGTGAATATTTCAGGATGTGAATGTGATTCATGGATTGAACCATTTTCATTATTTAATGGAATTCACATATTGTTATTAGAAACATATTCACATCACGAATCATATTCATAGCGTGAATGTGTCATGTAAGAAATATCCATCCTAGGTTCTACAGAAACTCCCAAATTGACTCATATTTCCTCCAAACTTGAGAATAAAGATCTTAAACATAAAATAAAGTGTAAGTTTTCACTAGGATGTTAAATTATACCTCTGAAATAGAACTTATCATTTATTCCATGTTATATACCCATATCAATGTTTCTTATTCCTTGGGCATAATAAGTAAATACTGATCTAAACCAAGTAAAATTCACTAGATTATTGTTAAGAATATCCTTAAAGTACTTAATAACTAATAAGGATATTTAAGATACTTTATTGTTCTTTCGAGGTTTGGATGATCTTATAGTTTCTAATTTTAAAAAAATGACATGTGATCTCTAAATAGTTTCTTGTTTTTCCTTAATGGTGGATCCATCAGTTGTAAAAGTTTCAAAGAAGCTATCATATATGACTTGACAAAAGAGGAAGAGTACATAGCTACATCAGATGTTGCGAAAAAAACAGTTTGTATCTAGAAGTTCATAAATAAATTTGGGGTGGTTACTAGAATTTATGGAGTGGTTTATCTTTACTATGAAAAAATAGATCTATTTATAAGTCTATATATTAGATTATTATCGGTATAATTATATTAACTACACACACACCACACACACGGGATGGAAAGGTAGACCATATCCCCCCTAAAGGATATCCCACACATCAAGAATTATTTATTCAATACATGAACCTAAACCCCAGTGTGATTAAAGATCATTACATAGCCCAAAGGCCCATTAATTATCCCAAAGGCTCAGTGCGGTGTCATGCCTATGTCACCACCTTCTCATGTCATGTGTCATGCCTGTGTCACTACCTACCTGCAGAAATTCGCTCCCACACGGATTTGAACCCGGTTATAATGTAGGATTATGGGGATCCTTTACCACTTGGGTAATCCCCCAATTGCAACCATGTATTTGGGTAATGAGATATAGGTGGGAACCACACCACTCCTATCTTAGTCCCAACCCACCACTTGTGCTCCACATGCCCCCCAGCTAATTTTGAGTGTGGCAGGACTCGAACCTGAGCCAGTTCCGTTGCTAGGGAGTGACTGCCTTACCCGACACCACTAACCCAACATTAGTCAGCTATTTCTAAATACAAGAAACCTAGGTCTCACCAAATAACCAAACACATCCTTTTTAATTACCATCTTATCTTATAGATCATTGAGAGTGATGATATAATGATTTGTTGGGTGGGTATAGATGAAAATATAGAAGGTCATTTGATAAAACCATTAGCATAAAAAAATAATAAGGTTCACATTGAATCTCTTGGTATTATATACATGATATATTGGATGTAATAGTTGTAATATGTATCATGATTTTATAATAATGTATTATCCATTTATCATCCATTCATGTGTACTGCATTTATATTACATGAATAGTGGAATGATAATATCCCTTCAAAGTATGAATTTTAGTTGTACCTAATCAATGATCATCATATAGTATTATGTATTTTGATTATAGTTTAACATTAACATGATTAAAATATTTTATGTGATACAAATATTTATATAGGGAATGAATAATAAACTAATGAGATAATAAGTTAAGACTCATTATCTGGACTGGACCACTAAATTATATCACATGAATTTCATACAGTCATTGATACACTTATGGGTGTATTCTTATTATATATCCCAATTACCTAAGGTTGGAGTGATACCTAGCCTAAGAACCTTCATGCTTTGATACCTTTCTTACACAATCCTTGATTCTTATTTAATAAATGGTGGTTGGGTATGTTATTGATCATGTAGTTGTTTGGATCATAACCAAGACAATATTTTTTCACTTTTATGATAAGAAAAGAAATTTTGGTTCTTTCTTTAATTATACTGAGAAAATTCATGGCCATTATTAGTTGAGTGTCATGTGACATTCTCGGCTACTTGGATGAATGAAATGTACTGTACTCATTCAAATTGGTTAGTCAATTTCAAAGAATCGTGAATGTATAATATGTCCTATGCTATATTAACATGTTCAATGTCTATTGGTCACTTAATTTCATATAAAAAGAGATTATATAAGTATGCATATGATTCATATGATACATCTTGTGGTGGACATGTCTATATGGGGATATGAGTGTATTTGATTGAGATCACACTAGATCCCTTTCTATCTTGAGTAGTACTAGCATTTTTCTAGAGGTTTATCTTTACTTACATCTATGAATTAGGGAAATAATGTATTTTATCAACACTATAAAGTCCTATAGATTCACTCAATTAGTCCTTATAATAAGGATTTAAATTTTGGACAAAGATTTTTTTTCAAAATGAAGAGTGATATAAATATTTTATAATGGAGTTTGGAAGGAATTACAAAGAGTTATTATGTTTTTCATAAATTCCTTATGGGATTTTAGTGAAATTTGGAGATAATTGGATATACACTAAAAAAAACCAATCATATATTACAATTTAACGATATAATAAGACATAATATGCATGTGATTTATATTCTGGGCTATGATATTCCTAGATCATATAAAATTATGTTATGCCTATATAATTATGAATGATATGGGTTATTGAGTGCATGATAATGCCACATCTTTCACATGGTTTTTTCTTTGATTATGAATCATTGGGATGGTTCATTTCTCTCATTAAAAACATGTTATGATCATTAAAACATGTGATGATCATAAATTCCAATGGGAATATGTATTTGAGTAATGTTTTTCAGCTTTAAAACAATGGAAATCAACACTCGATCTCTATCATTGAATGAAGGGGATCTATATAAAGATATGATTCTTTTTTGGGTGTATGTATAACACTCTTTATAAAAAGATGAATCTATCTTCTACCCAATTCTCCATTTTTATTCATAGAATAATGTTTTAGCCCACCTTAGTAGTTTATAGGAACCTCTTATAGTATATGAATATTCTAGTGGCCGATGTACTGCCTATGGAAGCAATATTCCATTAACATTATCTTGGTGATCTCCCTCAAACATAATCCATTAGGATACAACTTTCTGAAAATGAGGTGTGCTTATTTTATTTATTTTATTCATTGCATACTAATTTAGTAATGATAAATTAGAAATTAGAATGGTTTTCTTCCACTATCATTGATATGAAGAAAATCCAACAAAACCCATCAAATATATCAAATGGATTTAGGTGTGGTAATACTAATTTTGTACCTAGATAATTCAAAAATAAATTTCAATATGGTTTGTATTGAAGGAATAAAAAAAATCAAATATATAAAACATTAAAATAGAGAACACAATATTTTTATAGTGATTTTTTTGTAAAATAATAATCCACTCTTCACAGCCTCTCTAATTCTTTACAGGTGTGGATCACACTAAAATGACCTAGAATTTTAAGGTGATTCAAAAGCCAATTGAAACTTTTATTTTATAGCTAAGGTTAAACCAATAAAACTACCTTTTGATAATTTTTAATAACAAGTTACAATATCATATTTTTATTATGGTATAACCATATTTAAACAAAACATTATTTTGATAAAAAATAATCCAAATATAAATACAAAGAAAAAATAGAAAAAATAATATGTAGAGACACATAATTTCAGTATATTTTTTTTAATTATATGGGATTATTATGAGACTAAAAAATTTGACAGAATGTGATTATGAGGCTCGGAGAGCCCAAAATGAAGTTTTGAACTTTTTTAAGGTACGTTCAGTAAACGTGCGAGTGGGTTTTTCTATCTTTTGAACCGGTTCTCAGATTAAAAATATGAGGGAACCATTGAATTCGCAGCACCGGGATTTTCTTAGGCGAATCTTATCTTCGGACGACAAGGGTCATAAGGAAAAGTTAAATATTGGGATTTTCGGAAAAATAATAAAATAACTATTTGAGTTATTCTATTATTTTCTTCAACCATTGAGCGACAGATGGAGAAACCGCATCATAACGACGATCATTAAATGAGGGTCAATTAATGACTCATTACTTTTATTGTGAAACCACACCACTCGTTCAATTAATGGTTCATTAAGTAAGGTTCATTAATAAACCATATTAATGAACACAACGTCAAGATTGTTTCTTTTTATTATTCAACCCATTGGCGAACAAATAAACGACTATGGGGGAAACCTCTGATGTAACGCCAGTGACATGACCCTTCAACAAGGAAAGGAGAATGAACAAAAACTACTGGAGGAACTGATCCAGATATCGATGAGCAATGACAAATGTTGAATGACAACAAACGTGTAATTCCTTCCTTCATCCGCAACGGATTCCACCGAATCTAGGTAGGGGTTTTAAATTTCTCGAAGTGTTTAATGATTTCTCTTATCTCATTCTTGAAAAATACAATTAACATGGATCAACTGATATACGGGTTGATTCGAAACTCATTCATTGTTGCAGGTGGTTGTTGCAGGGTCTTGAATTGGGGTTCCTCTTAATTTGTATGATGATTGTTATCACCCCTTGATAAAACACTAATACGGAGGGTGTGGGCCAATCCAAACAAGGACCATACCCTCTTCCACTCTAGGATTTTGTGTATTCTTTATGGGAGACCAAGAAACATGGCGGAAAGGCAATTCTATGGGCTTCGTAGTGAAGGTGGTGACTCGAAAGGCCCATAGGCGTATATGGGGTGGAAACAGACCATAGGAACATCTTCAGTGGCCCGCCGAAGGTGCCCCCGACGTGGCAGAATCCGGACTATTCTAGCTATGTGGAGAAGGTGATTCCCTCATGCGCCACATCTGGATGGCTACAGTGGGTAGAGGACACGACACCGATGTGCCGTGTGGAGGTGAGAGGCCCACTCGGCTGGCGCACAAACGGACGGCTCGTGCTGGTCATTTCGGGAGATGGGGTGACACCCAAATGGCGCCACTAACTAGGAGAACCATACACCCTACGTCCGGTCTAGCACAATTGGTCCGTATCACACAGGTCGGGTTCTCCAGTCGGGCCAGACCTGCGCCAGTCTGTCCAGACCCCTACCAGACCCAGACCTGACTAACCCCGTTTAACTAAAACTGAAGTAACTCACAGAAATGGTGTCTGATTGGTGTGTTGTCTAGGGCATGAGGACCATTGCAATGACATGGTACTTTTGAGATACTCCACTTGAGTTTTGTCTGAAGTTGGAGTACATATAGGTTGGATCAGACTCAAATCCAATTGGGCCCTATTTACCTTTTTCCTTTATCTTACAGATCGGGCATCCGATTGACGTGTCATCTATCACTTTAAAACCTTTAAGAAAAGACAGTCCTTTGGGTTACTTCTAAGTGGGAATTTGTGGTGGTTTAAATACAACTGGTGGATTGAGGAGCGGATCCTCCGGAAATCAAGCATGCTAAGTGAGGGAATCCAATGGCTGGTTGTGACGTGATGAAGGAATAATGATCCTCTATGGGTTAGAAATTAGTGATCCTCTATGGGTAAACACTTATAGATTCTCTATGGGTTAGCAGTTAGCGATCCTCTATGGGTCATCATATAGCAATCCTCCATGGTTCGTAAACTTGTGATCCTCCGTGGGTCAGCACGTAGCGATCCTCTGTGGGTCAGCACCTAGAGATCCTCTGTGGGTCAGCACCTAGCGACCCTAAGCGGTCCAGCAACAAAAGCCTCTCAACAGAATAAGATGATCTAGCTTTATGACTAATCATCTTTATTCCTATTCTTAAGTTATATACCTAGTGTGAGCTATCTTTTTCTTTGTGCCTTGTGATTGAGATCATGATATGTGGGTTTTCCTTGTGGAATTTCAAGAGACCTCCAGGGGTCTTGAGGTCCCTGCTAAGTATTGTTATACTCACCCCTACATGAGATTTACCCACACCTTGTTGTGTCTTGTACATATGATGGATAACTTGAATGAGACTTTGGAGGGCCAGGGCTAGACGGTACATGGAGGTGACTGATTGACATGGTGATCCGCATTGATGAGCTATACCTACCCTTTAGGTAGGATCCTTGTTAGAAGATATCTGGAGATTTTTTTCCCTTTTTATGTACTACTTTTCAGTTGGGCTTGTATACTGGTTCCTTTACTTTCAGTACTTACACTACTGGAAATTTTAGCTTTACCAACAGTTGTCCAAACCATTGGGTCTTGAGCTATATGGATAGAAATATCCCAACGGTTCTATGAGAACCATAGGGATATGTCTGAAAAAATCAGTATATACCAACGGTTTCAGTAACCCATTGGTATAAATGTTTGCTAACGATTTTAAACCGTGTGTAATACCATGAAGGATCTCTATACCAACGGTTGTGTAAACCATTGGTATAGACTTTTACCAATGGTTTGTCACAAACTGTTGGTAAATTTCAAGTAAAATTATATATGCCAATGGTTTACAAACCATTGTCATATACTTATAGCAATGATTTTCGTAGAACCATTGGTATAAGTTCGGGTTTTACACATATGCTATCAGTTGTGAACCATTGGCATATCTTTTTTATACCTGCAGCAGCAAGCCTGCTTGGTGGCCTCCCCTGTACAGCTGCATCAATTCCACCAGGTAACACAAGTATACAATAATTAACACAATACACCAGATAACACATAATATGTGCATAATATACAACAAGTAAAAGAATACAACATTAACAAGTATACCTGCATAATACATACATAATTCTATATGAATTCATACAGAATTAATAATTCTGTGTGAATTATATCAAAATTCATCCAACACATAATTAAAACATAAATCTTAATACCAACAATTATATATTTAATTACCCTTTACACACATACCGAATTAACACATAATTCATAAGGTAATTACATAAAGTATACACATACAACAAGTATACCCATACACCATTAACACATAATTTATAAGTTAATTAAATACATAAATAATTCAATTCAGAATTCAGGGGGTTGGGAGTTGTTCAAGGGTTTGGGGTGGCTGTCCAAGGGGGTGGGGTGTCCGAGGGGATAGGGGTGTTCAGGGGGGTGGAGGGGGGCTGTCCAGTGTTGTGGGGGGCTATCCAGGGGGTGGGGCTTTCAAGGGGGGTGGGGGGATATCCATGGGGGTGTCCAGGGGGTGGGGGTGTTCGGGGGGGGGGTGTCGATGGGGGTGTCCAGGGGATGGGGTTGTGTCTAGGGGGTTGGGGGGGATTTCTAGGGGTGGGGTGTCCAGGGGTGGGGTGGTGTCCAGGGGGGTGGGGGCGGTCCAGGGGTTGGGGGGTTGTCCAAGGGGGTGGGGTGGTGTCCACATGGGGTGGGGGCTGTCCAGGGGGGTGGGGGATGTCCAGGGGGTGGGGGCGGTCCATGGGGGTGGTGGGGTTGTCCAAGGGCTCAGGGTGTCTAGGGGGGTGGGTGGGGCTGTCCTCGGGGGGTGGCGGCTATCCAAGGGGTGGGTGGGGCTGTTTAGGGGGTATGAGGTGTCAAGGGGGTGGGCGTGTTTTCCACGAGGGGTAGGGGTGTCCATGGGGTGGGTGGGCTATCCATGGGGATGGGGGGGCTATCCACGGGGGTAGGGGCTGTCCACGGGGGTAGGGGCTGTCCACGGGGGTGGGTGGGGCTGTCCACAGGGGTGGGCAGGGTTGTCCAGGGGGGTATGGAGTGTCCAGGGGGTGGGAGGGGTTGTCCAGGGGGGTGTCTAATGGGGTGGGGGTGTCCAGGGTGGGGGGGGGGCTGTCCATGGGGCTGTCCAGGGGCGTGGGTTGGTGTCCAGGGGGTTGGGGGGGATTTCTAGGGGGTGGGGGTGTCCCAGGGTGGGGGTGTCTAGGTGGTTGGGTGGGGGAGGTATAGTGGTTGGGGGGCTATCCAAGGGGGGTGGGTGGTTTCCATGGGGGTGGGGGGCTATCTAGGGGGTGGGGGCTGTCCAAGGGGGTGGGGGCTGTCCAGGGGGTGGGGGCGGTCTACAGGGGTGGAGGGGCTATCTAGGGGGTCGGGGGAGGGCGGGGCTATCCACGGGGGTGGGGGATATCTAGGGGTGTAGGGGTGTCCATGGGGGTGGGCAGGGTTGTTCAGGGGGGTACGGGATGTCGAGGGTGGTGGGCGGGTTGTCCACGGGGGGTAGGGGTGTCCAGGGGGGTTGGGTGGGTTGTCCAAGGGGGTGGGGGACTGTCCATGGGGGGGGAGGGGTTGTCCATGGGGGGTGGGAGGGGCTATCCACAGGGGTGGGTGGGGCTGTCTAGGGGGTATGCGGTGTTCAGGGGGTGGGTAGGGTTGTCCAGGGGGTACGGGGTGTCTAGGGGTGGGGGCTGTCCATAAGGGGAGGGGTTGTCCAGGGGGTGGGCGGGCTGTCTATGGGGGTGGCGGGGTTGTCCATGGGGTTATGGGGTTTCCAGGGGGGATATGGGGGGGGGGGAAATCCATAGTGGTGGGGGTGGTGGGGTGGGGGGGCTATCCATCAGGGTGGGGGGGGGGGGCTGTCCATGGGGGTGTCCAGGGGGTGGGGTGGTGTCTGGGGGGTGTCTAGGGGGTGGGGTGGTGTCCAAGGGAGTGGGGTGGTGTCCAGGGGGTGGGGGTGTCTAGGGGTGGGGGTGTCCAGGGGGTGGGGGTGTCCAGGGGGGTGGGATGGCTGGGTGTTCGGGCTGTCCAGGGGGAAGGGGGTGTCCAGGGGGTGAACGAGCTATCCACAGGGTGGGCGAGGCTATCCAGGTGGTACAGGGTGTCTAGGGGGTGGGAGGGCTGTCCACGGGGGTGGGTGGGCTATCCACGTGGGTGGACGGGCTGGCTGGGGGGGGGGGGGGGGGGGCGGGCTGGCCACGAGGGGTGGGGGTGTCGAGGGGGATGTGTGGGCTATCCACGGGGGTGGGTGGGGCTGTTCAAGGGGGTACGAGATCTCCAGGGGGTGGGGGCTGTCCACAAGGGGATGGGCTATCTAGGGGGGTGGGTGGGCTGTCCACGAGGGTGGGCGGGGCTGTCTAGGGGGGGCATGGGGTGTCCATGGGGGGATGTGTGTGGGGGGGGGGGGGGTCAGGGTGTGGGGGGGGGGGGGGGGCTGTCCATCAGGGGGATGGGGGTGGGGGCTGTCAAGGGTGGGGGGTTGTCCATGGGGGTGTCCAGGGGGTGGGATGGTGTTTGGGGTGGGTGGAGTCTAGGGGGGTGGGGTGGTGTCCAGGGGGTCGGGGGGTTTTCCAGGGGTGGGGGTGTCCAGGGGGTGGTGATGTCCAAGGGGTGGGGGTCTCCAGGGGGTGGGAGGGCTGTCAACGGGGGTGGTCGGGCTATCTAGGGGGTAGGGTGTGTCCAGAAGGGAGGGTGGGCTGTCCTCGGGGGTGGGCGGGGCTATCCAGGGGGTACAGGGTGTCCAAGGGGGTAGGTAGGCTGTCCATGGGGGTGGCGGGCTGTCCACAGGGGTGGTCAGGCTGTCCCAAGGGGTAGGTTGTGTCCAGGGGGTAGGCAGACTATCCAGGGGGTGGGCGTGCTGGCCACGGGGGGTAGGGGTGTCCAGGGATGGTGAGCGGGCTATCCACAGGGGTGGGCGGGGCTATCCAGGGGTACATGGTGTCCAGGGGGTACGAGGTTTCTAGGGGGTGGGGGGCTATCCATAGGGCGAGGGGCAATCCAGGGGGGTGGGCGGGCTTTCCACGGGGGTGGGTGGGTCTGTCTAGGGGGTACAGGGTGTCCAACAGTGTGGGGGGCTGTCCACAAGGGGAGGGGGGGTCCAAGGGGTTGGAGGGATATCCACAAGGGTAGTCGGGCTGGCCAGGGGGTAGGGGTGTCCAGGGGGTGGGTAAGTTGTCCACTGGGGTGGGCGGGGCTGTTCAGGGGGGTACATGGTGTCCAGGGGTGGGGGGATGTCAAAAGGGGGAGGGGTTGTCCAGGGGGTGGGCAGGCGGTCTATGGGCATGTGGGGATGTCCAGGGGGTAGAGTACCACTATATCCTTCCAAGTCATTCCATCATGATGGTACCACATTTTACATTAATATAAATAGGTATTTCCAAGAAAATTAATAATTTGTCTATATTTTTCAACTAATACAAAGTGTGATGAATATTATTTTTCCTTATAACACTAGTGGTTTTTCGAGAAGAAATTCTTGACCTTGATCTCTCGATTAATCATTTTTTGGTTCCACTACAAGAGAAAGAACATGAATGGGTTCATGTTCATGTCCCAAATCTTAGATAGCACACACAACTATCTCAACCACACTTCTATCCATATAGGGACTCTCTCATTGTGGTTAACCAATAACTTCGTCATATGGTCTATTAAAATTTCATCTAAGAGGCATGATTCTACTCAATATCAATAAGTCGCACTAAATGAATCAGTAAGGATACACAGATCAATAACTCAAATAGGAGATATATGAATATGAATTTCATGAAAACATAATTAACTATTTTCAATAGAATCAGTTAAAAACATTTCCCAATGATACTTTTTCTGAATTCCCAAGGTGACTTACAGCTTGTGTAAATGAGGGATGGCCAAATAAATCACTCATAACAACCTCCCATGTTCCCGAAATCCTACATCATGTCTACCAGGACAACATTGAATGGATAATGACATCAAGGAGAGACACATACCCTCATCTATGATAATAATCTAACATGAACTAGTTCGGATTTCAAGGTACACTGCTACACGAGTTAGCTCTAACATAGCTTGATGGGAATTCCTGAAGCCCACAGATTGGTGACCAAAACCATAAATAATACAAGAATAATGATGATTTTTTTTCCTAAAAAATAGATAAATATAAATAATACAAGTCTATATGTCAAAACTCTTCATGTAGAGGGTACATGAAACGAATGGGTAAAACAATACCAATAACAACACATCATCAAGTGACACAACATCTAATAAGATTAAATCTTAGACATATCCCATGTAATAGTTTGATCCCATGTCCAGTGGGGGTGGGGGTGTCCAGGGGGTGGGGTGTCTAAGGGAGGGGTGAATCAGTCACGAAAAATCATCAAGTCAAGTTTTATTATTTATAGATAAAAAAATAAATATAATGTGACCTACCTAATCAAACATATATTCAGGCACAAAAAATCAATAAACATCAAAGGTTAATAATAACATTGAAAAATGTAATGGATCAATTTGTCCCTCATCACCATCACTATCATCACTATCATCATCACCCTCACCCTCGCCCTCATTGTCTTCCCTATCATCATCCTTACCCTCCCCCTCGCCCTTGTACTTAGCCCCGACCTCTTCATCGCCCTCGACCTCACCCTCCTCCTCACCATCACCTCGACCACCAATAGAACTTTCACATGTTGCAACATATATAGAACACAAAAATGACATATATTAATCACAATAAGTGTTGGCCTATGGTGGAAGTGTTTTATGTAAAACTTACATCAATTTCATAAATGCAGTATTTGCCCTAGAAGACTATTCTGCCATCTCTGTGGCCCTTTTTTTATCATATTCTGCCTGTTCCTTAACCTACTGCAACTTTGTGGCACTAAAACTTGTACCTGTGGAGGGCCAATACTTTTTCGGAACTATACTCTTCCCAGGTCGGTAGTGTACTCTACCAGGGTGCTCATCTCGCAACACCTGATGTAAGTGATTGTTTGGCCCAAAATTTTCAGGTTCCTAGGCATCAAGGGCCTCTAAAGCAGCTTGTTACAAATATAAATAGATTATTATGTTACAAAATATAGATTAAAATTTTAAATCTAAAAAGTAAAACTTACAATCTGCTACTGAGTCGGTACATTAACCAAACTTCCATATTTCTTCTTTGGACTCGATAAAAACATTTTTTCTCGAGGCACACATCCTTATATATTCAATTTATGACTATACAATGAAATTGAATGTAGGAAACCATAATTAAAAATTGGATACAAAAAAATAGTAATTGCATAACTAAAATTATATAACAACTTTAGTAATCGAATAAATTATGAAGGAAGCAATAGAAAGTGAAAGTCGTAAAGAAATATTATAAACTATCATACCTTATGCCTCTCATGATCTGGCATCGTAGTACATCCCAATGTGTGGATGTATTTCTTAGCATCAATTTTTTTTTATTTCTTCCAGATGAATCCTAAATAAAATTTAATAATTATTATTAACGAAAAACATGAAAATTTACATTTAAATACCTCTAATTTGATTAATACCATAAATTGGCTAGTCTTCCAATGAGTAATAATCTTTAGGTACTATTATAATGAACAATAATTCACTACAGGGACCACCTCTAACTCTATGTCCACTCTAGCACGCCATCCAATGCACAACTCATGCTTATAAACTCTCCAAAGCTCACCAAATTTCTTTAGACGTGTTGGCCGTGCACCCTCACCATCGGGGAAATTAAACTGCAGTTGAAACCAAAATATTAATTCATATAAATATAAAAATTAATATATTTCATTAAATATAACATGTTTTTTTACCCAAATCTCTAGATAGTCTTTATCCTTGACTTCATTTGAAGTTGTCTCCATGAAAACGGGCTGACATGAATGATGTCAGAGTATTTGGCAAGCGTCGCTAAAAAAATCCGGCATTACTGCCCTGATTTTTCAATCATCTAACTAACTTCATTGTATTCCACCATCAACTGCGTGTGGCAGTTCCACACTGTACGCATGCATGTATGCCCCCACCCCCATCTCCTATCAATAGATGTATCTATTATGAAAGAAAAACAAATATTTTATCAATACATGTTATAATGAAAATAAATAATGGTGTAAAAATTTGTTAATATTGTATAAGTATACCTGAAGTAGTTTGATCAATGGCCACTGCTGGATCTATAGAAACTGAAGGAACATCCTATACAGATGGAGTGGGTCCCATTGTATGCTCTGCAGGGTCAGACTCTGGCAGAGCAGAAGTTGAAGAAGATGGAATATAAAATCCCAGAGAGAAGGAAGCATAAGTAAAAGAAGATGAAAGGGATGGCTTGCCAAATGCTGGATGGGGAGTGGGAATCATCATCGGATATGGTACAGACGGGTGAGGAGGCTCATATTTAAAGGGTGGTGAAAACATGGGAGGCCTAAATAGCCCGTGTGTATCTAACAGAACATCGAGATCAGAATATAGGATTGATGGTATGTTAGTGGGAGGGGCAGGGTCTAATCGGGTACGCTGACTAGATCGTCTAGCTCCCATACCACCCCCCCTCATACGAACACCCCATGTACTGGGACTACTACTAGGATTCTCATCAAATAACTATCGCATAATAGATAGATCCTGAAAAAATGTTTAAAAAATAATTATCACATGTCATTATATATTATTTAAATAAATATATTTGAAATAAAATACTCACTACAGGCACTAGTGGTGGAATGCCCAGCTCAGTCATGCGATTATTATTGTCCATAATATATTTTCATCACCTCTATTCAATTGGTTTAATTCCCTACATTTGAAAACAAATATGGAAGTAAATATAAAAGGATAACTAATGTGTAGCCCTAAAAAAATGAGAGGGAATAGGGTGATTCATGGATAATTTAACTAACCATTGTTTTAGGTGAGCTTGAACAAATATATAATAAAGTCAATAAATCATACAATATGTAATAAAGAAATTAAATTTTTAGTAGGATGGTTATTTACTAAGTGTCATCAGTATATTAAAATCATGGAACATTTATTCTACCAGATTCATAAGTGGTAAAGCGGTTGTCAAAATTAAGGAAAAATTTAATTTCTTTAGCTTAGGTAGATGATGCAGGTTTTAATACATGTTTTGAAGAAGAATACAAACCATCATGTTCATTACCTGGTAAAATGTTAAAGAGAGGTCTTATAGTTATAAAAATTTTATACAAATCATAGTTGAAGCATTTAAATGTTCACCAAGTTAAAAAACTTGGTTTCGTAGGTTTAAATACCGTTCAATTGAAAATTAGAAAATGAAATTCAAATAAAAATTCCAACCAATAAACATTGAAAATTCACATAATGGTCAAGTCAGATACAACATATTTGTAATCAATATTATATCAATTTAAATAGTACCAACCTTAACAGCCCAATTTGAGGTAAACCAAAAGAATTGAGAACATGAATGGATGATTTTATATATTTCCCACCACAACTTCGGGTTCATAGTCAACTCTGAAAATTGAGCTATTGAAGTCATCAAAATTAATAAATGGATCATTTCCAATGGAAGTAGGGATGGTGTCAATTCCATCATCACCATCATCAAAAATATGTTTTGGAATTACTTCAATAATGACACCAAATTCTGGTCAAAGATGGTCTTTGACATAATTTTTTTTCCATTGATTCCAATTCATATGGTTTATCAGTAGCAAGAGTGTGAGTCATATCAATTACTCAAAATACACAATCATAAATACATGTGCACTGCCTCATCATTGAATCAAACCACTTACATTTCATCGGTGTGACTCATCCATGAGAATAATAATCCAATGTTATTATTTTTTCAACGACTCTGTAATAACCTACATTTTCAAATCGAGGTATACTATCTGATTCACTAGCATAACTTTATATTGTGGCAGTAACCATAACACCATCATGTTGTGTTATTAGGTTCTTTTCTCGTTCAGTGATAATAAATCTATACCCATTTATAGCAATTGATTTACAGTCACGAACCATAGTATTAGGACCAAAAGCCAAAGCTCTTATTTCCTAAGAGACAGAGTCAACAGTCAAACTCAATACCTGAAATATAAATCAATATTAAACTTAATTAATTATTGTTTTAATTATTTTAAATAGTAATATTATCACCTTCAATTTTAACCAAGCAGAAAACTCTTTTCTATGCAAAGTCTCCCTCCTTCTCAAAGATAAATAACGATGATTTCTATTTATCATCTCTTTATGTTATCTGTAGATAAAAATAAGAATAGTTTAATATATATATATATAAGATATAAATATACAATTTACTTAAAAGACGTATTCATCGAACAAATCATAGTTGAACAAAACTGTGCGATGTGCCATCTTCTGCTCTTCAAGGCTTAATGTCGTCAATGTGTGTGATCCAGGAATTACTCTTATTTGAGGAAGTGATGAAAAAATAGGTTTGATTTGCTCATAATATTCTTATTCATTTCTCATTGGATTGTTCATTCTTGTAGTAAGACCAGACAAATATATAGAGTAAAAATCCATACATTCTTGAGCCAAGTAACCGTTCACAATAGAACCTTCAGGATAATTCTTGTTACGGACATAAGAGTTTAATATTTACATATTTCTTTCAGTTGGATACATCCAATGAAAAGAAATAGGTCCTATGAGAAGTATTTTAGTTGGAATATGGACAGTCATATACAACATGCATGTGAAAAATAATGGAGGAAATATTATCTCTAACTCACACAAAATTAATGGGGCATCTGCCAACAATTTTTGCAAGAAAGACTTGGACAAATTCTTATCACAAAGATATCTAAACAAATGGAAAAACCAAATAACATCCAACCTTAAATTATTGGAAAAAATATGACTAATTGCTATTGGAATCAACTCATGCAGAAGGATGTGATAATCATGAGTTTTTAAAGATTTTAGCTTCAACTCTCTTCTATTGACCCGTTTGGATATGTTTCTTGAATATCCATCAGGAACTTTAATAGTATCTAGTACTTCTAGAACATGATTTTTTCTATAGGTTTCATCACATAATAAGCACATGGAATTTGCCATTTATTTTCACTGATACACATAGAATGCAATTCCGGTCTGATTCCCCTATCCACCAAGTCACGCCGAGACCGTAAATCATCTTTTGTCTTTCCCTTAACATTTAGAAGAATCGAAAGCAACATTTCACATATATTTTTTTTCAATGTGCATTACGTCTAAGCAATGATGTAACAAATTGGTTGACCAATAATGAAAATCAAAGAAGATACTTCTCTTCTTCCAATTATAACATGTTTTAGTGGAAACATTATTTCTCTTTCTAGATTTCATTTGACCCTCCCCGAATAAAAAACTGAAATCTTTCAATTCATTAAGCACATCAGTTCCAGAAATATACTGAGGTGGATCATCGGTCTCCATGGTATTGTCAAATCTTCGACGATTATTTCTATATGGATGATCCATGGCAAGAATCGTCGATGTCCCATAAAATTGAAACTACAACAATGTTTCAGTGTTCTGGATTGTGTATTCTTCATACAAACAGGACATGATAGTTTTCCATTTGTGCTCCATCCAGACATCATTGCATAAGTAGGAAAATAATTGATTGTCCACATAAGTACAACACACATCTAAAATATGTCTTTCGAACATGCATCATATGTGTGCACACCCACATCCCATAGAAGTTTCAAATCTTTTATTAAAGGTTGCATGTATACATCTATATCATTGCTGGGATCAGAAGGGCCAGATATGAGTATACTCATGAAAGTGAAAGGTTTTTTCATACACAACCATGGGAGAAGATTATAAATGTGTATAAAAATAGGCCATGTGATGTGTGACATAAGCATCTGCCCAAACAGATTAAAACCGTCACATGAAAGACCCAACCTCACATTACGCACGTCAGCTGCAAAATAAAAATATCAAGAATCAAATCTCTTCCAGACAAATCCATCTGCAGGTCGAACAAACTCATCATTAGTCTTATTTCTCTCGGTATCATGCTATCGCATTTTTATTGATATTTTATCAGACATAAAAAGATTCTAGAGTCTCTGGATCAATGGAAAGTTCCACGTTACTTTTTGCAGAACATGGGATGGTGTTCCATTAGATTTTGTCTTCCAGAGGGATGTGCCAAATTTTATACAATCATTTCGTTCAACATTTTCCTCCCAGAATAAACTGCAATCTTTCGAGCAAGTATGAATTTTATTTCCTGAAAATCCAAGTTCCTAAACTAACTTCTATGCCATATAGTGGTTTGAGGGAATATCTGCATCTTCTGGAAGTAAGTACTTAAAGAAGGTAAGAATGTAATCTATGGTAGTATTAGAAATCCCATACATAGTTTTCCCATGAAACAATCAGATTAAAAATTCCATCTTTTTCATTTTATCGCATTGTTGATATACTGAAGTCGTGGCAGCATCATTCAATTTTTTTACACTGACAACATCATCATTTTCATTATATTCATCATGTGTGCTCATATAAAAATCTTCTTGGGTTAGAATCCTTTATTTTTCATGATGATGAATAAAACAAAACTGATCATATTAAAAATTCTCCAATCCTATCCTATCATTTAGATCATTAAAATTTTGATATTTCATTTTCTCCCCATTGTGATACCACATAGAGTAGTTTTATTGAAAACCATATTTGGTTATGTGGTAGATAAATTATTCACAACTCAACCAAGGTCTTCTAACACACTTGTAATAGGGGAAGTGTATGTGACCACTATCTAAAGCATTATGAAATGCAAAATCTAAAAGCTCTCCAAATTATTTTGAAATTTTTTTGATATCCGATCAGTTTCATAAATCCAAATTCTATCCATTCTGTAAAAAAAATGGTTATAAGTCATTTCATCAAAAGAAATTCAATAAGATTAAATTTTCATCAAAAATATATTTATGTAAATGAGAATTGTTCACTTTATATGAAACCATAATTGACACACTACACTATATGAGAATCATAATATAAAAGAAAACAAAATACTATATTTATAACAAAATATCTTTGAAGAAATATACATGAGTGTACAAGATCATGTACACCTATGGAGGAGAATTATTCAGGATTTGACTAAATTTTAGATTGAAGAAATTTTATATTTTAGTAGATTATTTGAGTGATCACATACATTTCCCAAGGGGGTGGAGGTGTCCAGGGGGTGCGGAGTGTCCAGGGGTGTGGCGGGGTTGTCCAGGAGGGTCAAAGGTGTCTAGAAGGTGGGGGCTGTCTAGGGGGGTCGGGGTGTCCAGGTGGGCGGGATGTCCATGGGGTGGGGGGGGGAGGCTGTCCAGGGGGTATAGGGTGTCCAGGGGAGTGGCTAGGCTATCCACAGGGGTGGGGAGGCTATCCAGGGGAGTCGGGGTGTCTAGGGGGTGGGGGGATTTCTAGGGGTGGGGGTTGTCTAGGGGGTACGGGGTGTCCAGGGGGTGAGCGGGGTGTCCAGGGGGTGGGCGGGGCTGTCCAGGGGGTACAGGGTGTCCGAGGGGGGGGGGGGTGGGCTGTCAATGGGGGTGGAGGAGCTGTCCAGTGGGTACGGGGTGTCCAGGGGGGGTGGGTGGGCTATCCGGGGGGTGGTCGGGCTATCCATGGGGGTGGTGGGGCTATCCAGTGGGGTTGGGGGTGTCAAGGGGGGTGGGGGACTTTATAGGGGTGGGGGCATCTGGAGGGATAGGGGTGGAGGGGGGTGGAGGGGTTGTCCAGGGGGTATGGTGTGTCTAGGGGGGGTGGGTGGGCTGTCCACGGGGGTAGAATGGCTGTCCAGGGGGGTACGGGGTGTCCAGGGGGATGGGCGGGCTATCCACGGGGGTGGTGGGGTTGTCTAAGGGGTACGGGGTATCTAGGGGGTGGGAGGGCTATCCACATAGGTGGGTGGACTGTACAGGGGGCAGGGTGTGTCCATGGGGCTGGGTGGCCTATCCACAGGGATGACGGGGCTGTCCAAAAGGGTAGGGGTGTCCACGGGGGTGGGTGGGCAGTCCACGGGGGTGGGGGTCTATCCAGGGGCTATGATGTGTCCAGGGGGTGAGCGGCCTATCCACAGGGGTGGTGGGGTTGTCCAGGGGTTTATGAGGTGTCCAGGTGGTGGGAATGTTGTCCACGGGGGTGGCATGGCTGTCCAGGGGGTAGGGGTGTCTAGGGGGTGGGTGGGCTGTCCACAGGGGGGTCTATGGGGGTACGGTGTGTCCAGGGGGTGGGCGGGCTGTCCACGGGGGTGGCAGGGTTTTCCAGGGGGTACAGGGTGTCCAGGGGGTGGGTGCACTATCCACAGGGGTGGTTGGGCTGTCCAGGGGGTACGGGGTGTCCAGGGGGAGGGCGGGCTGTCCACAGGGGTGGCAGGGCAGTCCATGGGTATTGTGTGTCTAAGGGGGTGGGTGGGCTATCCACGGGGGTGGAAGGGATATCTAGGGGATACAGGGTGTCCACGGGGGTGGGAGAGCTATCCACGGGGATGGAGGGGGTTGTTCAGGGGGTACAGGGTGTCCAGGGGGGTGAGTGCGCTATCCACAGGGGTGGCAGGACTGTTTAGGGGGGTACGGGGTGTCTAGGTGGGTCTGAAAGTTGTCTATGGGGAGGGGGAGGAGGGGTTGTCCAGTGGGTAGAGGGTGTCTAGGGGGTGGGGAGCTATCCATGGTGGTGGGGTCCAGGGGGTAGGGGGTGTCCATGGGGTGGGTGGGCTGTCCATAGGGGTGGTAGGGCTGCCCAGGGGGGGGGGGGGGGTTGGGGGTGTCTAGGGGGGTGGGCGGGCTATCCACAGTGGTGGGGGGGGGGGCTTTCCAGGGGTAGGGGGTTTCCAAGGGGGTGGGAGGGATGTCCTCAGGGGTCACAAGGATGTCTTGGGGGGTAGGGTGGGCAGGGGGTATGCGGGTTGTCCACGAGGGTGGCGAGGCTGTCCAAGGGGGTAGGGGTGTCCAGTGGGTGGGTGGGCTGTCCACGGGGATGGGGGCTTTCCAGGGGGTAGGGGGTGTCCAGGGGGTGGGCGGCCTGTCCTTGGGGGTTACAAGGCTGTCTTGGGGGTAGGGGTGTTCAGGGGTAGGAGGGATGTCCACGGGGGTGGTGGGGCTGTCCAGGGGGTGGGCAAGCTGTCAACAGATAATTTAACTATCCATTGTTTTATGTGAGTTTGAATAGATATATAATGAATTCAATAAATCATACAATATGTAATAAAAACTTTAATTTTTAGTAGCATGGTTATTTACTAAGTGTCACCAATCTATTAAAATCATGATACATTAATTTTGTGGCTTTATTTCACTCAATAACCAAGAGAGATAGAGCATCCTGAATTATGCCTCTAGAAAATTCAGCAATGTATATATGTGTATCAAGAGTGAGAGCCCACTCACATTTCAAAGAGCTCGTGATAGTTAGAGTTATATTTTGAGCTTGTGACTATGGTTTTTAATTTTTTAGTATAGAAATTGGTGCATGAGGTTAATGTGTGATAAGTGAATTAACAAAGTGTGGTTATTATATAGGCATCAAGAGTGATGCAGAACTTGTATGATCATTGAGTTTGATGTGGTATTTTAATGGCATCATGTATGGTGTGATTGTGAAATGAGAATATGATGGGATGTGGGAAATGAAGGTGTGTGATGCTTCTAATATGGGTGTTATGGTATGATGGTTTTTGTGGAACCACTAGAATATTGATTACTTCAATCATGAAGTGATGAGGTAGGTAATTCTTATGGTGGGGGGGAGTTCCCACAGAAGGGATTTATTAATTATATTGAGTAGTTGGGTTATTCTAGTCATGTGGGAATGATATATCTACATTCAATTTCATATCAAATTCCGGGACAATGAAGACCGGACACTTGAGATGGAGGAGAGTTTTGGTCTGTGTATAGCCAAAATAGCATAAGGATGAGCTATTATATGTTTGGGAAATGGAAAGGCACATGTATTTTTCATGGATTTAATTGATTTTAGGGTTGGGAGTGTACATCCCCAATCCCACTGCACACCCCCCCTACAGCCCCCACCTCCCACTGCATACCCCCCCTGCAGTCCCCCTCCCCCATCTCCCCCTATAGCCCCCACCCCCTACATTACACACCCCCTCACCCCTTGAATCTCCCCACCCTGCACAACCACCCCCTATAGCCCCCTCCCCCACTACACTGACCCCCACCCCCCACTACCACTACACACCTCCTACAACCCCCTCCCACTGCACAACCCCCCTATATCCCCCTCCCACTGTACAACCCCACCCTCCCACTACACATCCCCCCTCCCACTGCACACCCCCCTCCAATTCCCTTGAAAAAAAAGTATGAAATGGAGACCCATAGTAGATCTCCCTACCATTTAAGAACTCACTACCATGTTGAATCAATATAATAGGACATCATTAAAATATCACTATAAGACATGAACCATGCTTATAATTAAAAGGGTCTCAATAGAACACCTAAAAGGAACTCTATGTAGTGGAATGATGTGCAAAGGAACTCTATGAAATGACATAACATTCCATAGATACAAATTTCTAAACTGGAGAAATCATCATTTGAATAGATATTATACTATAGGAATCATGTGTTATGTTATGGGAAATAGGATACACCGTGTTATCATCTATTATAGGTGGAAGAACAAACACATACTTGAATCAAGGATTGATTGCAAGTTTGGAAGAAGGGTTCACAAAGAATAGGGGAGCTGTCGTTTAAGGATAATCAAAACAAAAAACAAAAAACAAAAAACAACATTGTCTTCAAATAAATCCAAATGATAAATGGAATAAATGGAGTTAGGAGTTATAACTTACATATTTGATGTGGAATAACAAAAAATGAGTTTCTGGGATGAAGGGTTTACACACTGTAACGATATCTCGTTTAGGGTGCAATGTGGGTGGATCAGTAAAGTAATCAGGTGCTTCATTTGT
Source organism: Viscum album (assembly GCA_963277665.1). Lineage (NCBI taxonomy): Eukaryota > Viridiplantae > Streptophyta > Magnoliopsida > Santalales > Viscaceae > Viscum > Viscum album. Next base: position 2,102,452,976 of record OY728165.1, read on the forward strand.
GGATTTTTATCCCAATGGTTTTTAAAAACCATTGGGTAATATTATCAAATATATCCCAATGGTTTCAATGAACTGTTAGCATAAGGGGGTACACTCTCCATGATGAAGCTAACATTTTCATATATTTCATATTGAAAATCATTGTGTATAATCCCACTATAGTGTTATTGGATGGGAAATTGTCACGTTTTTAGGTTTTAGTGTTATTTTGAGCCTAAATGTGAAAAACACCTAATTCTATATTTTAAACAGATTTTTACATTAAGGGTATTTTAGTCATTTCATGGAAAATAAATGTCCAAATTTTGTGATTAAAATTTCATTATAATCCTGATTTTATTTCCTCCACTTTTGTCTTCTTGACCAGGAGGTGATTCGGCCATCTAAAGGGGATAAAAATTCATTGAAGTTGGACATTTTTTTGGGCGGATAGCATGGACCCCACAACTGTAACGGAACCCAAAACCGGTCAACACGTATCCAAATGAGGTTTTTACACTTGGGATAGAACGAGTACATATATTAAAGACTCTAAAACAAATTTTTTGGAGTTTGGAAGTCATTAAGGTGGACATTAAACGATATACTTTTGGAGGAACCATCCTGGAAGCTTTGTCCAGAAACAGAAACCAAGAATGAAAAATTCATAACTTCTTCATATGGTTTCAAAATTAGCTGAAATGTTGAGGAGATATGGACACTATATCTTTGAACAAAATTAATTAAGGTTGGAATGTGTGAATAGGTCATTAATGGGGTCTACAACGCGTCGACTTTCAGAGGAAAGAAATCTACCTATAAAAGGAGGAGACCTCCTCCTCCTCAAAGTATCCAATTCTCCATTACATTCCTTCAAGGCACCAAGGAGGATATCTCCACTGAGGGAGGCTGGCCACAAATCTTCCCCATTTCATTTCATTTGTTTATTTTTGTTTTACTTTTCAATTTTAATTTAGATTTCTAATAAAATTCATGCATTTTTTTATTTCTTTGTCCACCCATCCACCATGTTTTATTCTTAATCTTTTCACCTTCTTTTCTTCTTTTCTTCTTATCATATTATCCACCATGACCTCTTACCCTCAAAAATGAGGGGTTAACCCGAGACTTGGCCCATGGGAGGTATGTGGAAATTTCATTTATTCTATGCTTAAATTCTGATTTTTTATTAAGTTTGTGATGAGCAAGAGTGATGTGCATGGGTGTGGCGATCATCCACCATGACACTGATATCAAACTCATTTCTATTATTTTATTAAATATTTTCCCTCCCTTATACTAGATACAAGCTCTTCACACGATGGAGTTGAGCCATTCAGTGGTTGAAATGACATACGATGGAGCGAGGTCTTGGAAGATGTCAGACTCTCGATCGAGGTGTGCCATCAACCTTGATTATAGGAGGAGGTGAAGTTAAGATTGCTAAATGCATTCAATATTTCACACCAATAAATAAAATAATAGTAATTCATGAATGATATCTCATAATTGAATTATCAAACTTAATTTAAATACCAACAAGGAGAACGATGTAACCCACAAACCAACCCAGAAAGGCCAACTTCTTTCTCAATTAATTAAATTTTGCCATTGTATATTAGTTTTATCTTTTATTTAAATTTAATTTAATTAAATTTATAGATTAAATAAAAATCACCAAAAGAAGTAGTTTAGGTGAATTAGATTAAGCGAGTGAACAACTGATAAAGCTCCTCAAGTGAGACGACCCTGATTAGCCTCTATACTGCACAAGGAAAAATTAAATTGCTTTTTCCACGCCCTACGACAGGCGTGCGTCAAAACTGGCACCGTTTCCGGGGAGATAAGAAGTTATTTCGATCACTTTTTCAAAATTCACATTTTTGTAAATATTTTATTTTATTTTTTTTCATTAAGAAAAATCTTTAAAAAAAATTATTTTTTTTCATGATGTATTCAAATTCAAATTTTTATGCATGGGAAGATTACTCGCAGGTGTAATATCAAGAACCAGAAATTGATTATCGTGATCTAAATGACTGGTTTGAAAGGATTAGTAAAAATTTGGATGATTTGGTGAGGAAAATGGAATGGGCATTGGACTATGTTCATGAAAGGATGGAGCAACCCGACCCTGAGCTGGAGAAAGAACCTGAGATAGTGGTGGAAGAAATTTCACCACTCATTATTGAATAACCAAAGGAGGTAAATGTCGGTGGTACCTGAAGACTCATTCATCCTCACTCAACCAATTCTACCAGAGATAGATGAAAAGGAGGATGAATTTCCTACTAATCCAAATGTGGGAGATCAATAATAATTGGATAAATTCTGGAATGAATGTGAGGTGCTCCTTGATCTCCCCAAGCCTTGTAAAGAAGAAGAGCCAGCACCCCTGAAATAAGACCCCACCCAATTGGTGGAATTTGAAGGCAAGATGGAGGAGACCGACTACCTACCTCCATCTAGTGATAGTCAACTCCAAGAGTCACTTTAAACTAAAGAAGTGATTGAACCAGAACCAACTGAGGGAGATGATCCTTCCATGAACTCTACCTTTTCTGATTTCATTCAATCCGATTTTAACATCACTCATTATAATTTTGAATTTTCAGATTTGATCAATCCTAACATTTCCTTAAAAGAAGATGAAAAAGAATATGCACCTGTCGAGGAACATTTGATGCTCCCTAAATACATTGAATATTCATTATAGGGAGTACAAGAAGAGAAGAATAATGTTGCACAAGTAGTAACAAATGAAGAGGAGGTTCCCTACTTCATCCTACCCCCACCATGCAAGTTGTACCAAATTGTGAAGGGGGGGATCTACTGTACTATATCCATGGATTCCTCCTCAAGAAGAAAGAAGAAGTGGATGCTAAGAAAAAACCACATGTGGTGGTTCATGTCAAAGAAGCCCCAACCACCAACAGACTTTGGATAACAGCTGGTACTACCCTCTGGAGGCAGTAAAAGAAGCCAGGGCCCACTTGGGGGATCATACCAAGATTTATCCTTTACTTTCTTTATAGTAATTTAATTTTCAATATTATGAATTTATATTTCAAATTAAGTATTAAGAATTAGTCTAGCATGTGTCCCTCTCCCTCTTTTTAATTTGATCTTAAATGAAATGATCCTTGTGATTAATTGATTAATTTTTCTTTTGTAGGATCAGGAAGGAAGAAGGAAGCCATGAGAATTAGAGGAAGAGGATCAAATATTTATTTCAAAAGGGAGTTCACATTTTATGATTATCATTTAAACTCATTTCATTTTTTGGTCCAAAACATATGTTGTGCTTTAATGAATATTCTTATCACTTTTCACACATCAATTGATTTTGAAAGAGTTGAAATGATTTTTGAAATAATGGATTTTAAATGATTGTTGATATGAATTATTTTCCCTTGAAATGGATTTTCAAGAATTTTAATGATTTTGACTGATTTTTGAGATCCAAGCCCATGAAACACTGTCTCAAAATATTTTTCTAGTCCTGTGAGGTATTCTAAACCACTTTTACATATTCTTCCTAATACCCACACTTTCGTGAGGGAAACTTGAATTTTGTGAGAGAACCAAAATTTGTGAATATTCTCTTTCGAAGATTTGGATTTCATGGAATGTATTTGAAATGATTGAGGAATCTCTTTGTCTAGCCACATTTTATCTTGAGACCCACCTTTACATTTATCCTTCGTAATCCCTAAGATTCCATGAATTGCCTTATAGGTTTAAGCCACATTACAAGTCAATTTTTCCTTACCTACCCACACTTTTAGTATTTTTGCATGGTTATTTCAAGTTTGAGTGTGGGGGAAGGGCCTTTAGTGTGTGTCAATTGGGATGCGTATCATTTATGGGTGGTGTGAGGTGTGTGTCAATACTTTTGGCAGTGGGAAATAAGAGAATTGGGCATGTGTCTTCATTTCATTGTGCTTTGTTTATTTCATCCATTTCTCCTTAAAAAAAGAAAAAAAATGGAGATGATATTGAATTCTTCATTGTACATTCTTTTATGACTCATGTTCCTCTCAAAAATAAAGGGCATGAATTTTCACCCATTCATTGTATTCAATTTTTAGCTCATCCTCCATGAAAAAAGAAAAGGAAAATAAAGTTGTGCCTTTTTGGAGCTTTGGAAAAAAAAAGGATAAATTAGATGATAACATTCATTATAATAACTTATTGTCACATGTACCATTACATAAGAGGGTTGGTGTTTTGTTGAGAGAGGAATTACCCGTGTTTTCCTTTTATTTAATCATGCATTGTACTTAAAAGTCAAACCTCCTCTTTCTAGCCTGAAATGTTTTCAATCATTTTCCCACCAAACCTAAGCCACAAAATCATTTGAATATTTAATTAAAGACTTTATGATTAAATTCATTTTCATGTTTCACACTGTGGATAAATGAGAATTTTCACAAACCTATGTTGATACATGAAATTTTCAAGTATGAGTATAACTGTAGATTCAATTTCTCTTGAGTAAAGAGTGACATAAAATTCAATGTGAGGTAGGTTGTGATCGGGCCATGGATTGATTTATGAGGTTGAACAAATTTGAATTATAGAAATGAAAATAATAGAGAATTATTATTCTTATATGATACATGATGTAATTCTATTATGGATAAAATCATTGATATTTTCTCATTTTTTATTATTGTGTGGATTTTGATTTGGATGTAAGATAATTGCCCAGGAGTGCAATGTTTAAGTGTGGGGGAGTGATGAAGCTCATATTTTCATATATTTCATACTTTAAATCATTGTTTATTATCCCACTATAGTTTTATTGGATGGGTAATTGTCACGTTTTTAGGTTTTAGTGTTATTTTGAGCCTAAATGTGAAAAACGCCTAATTCTGTATTTTAGATAGATTTTTACATTAAGGGTATTTTAGTCATTTCATGGAAAATAAATGTCCAAATTTTGTGATTAAAATTTAATTATAATACTGATTTTATTTCCTCCACTTTTTTCTTTTGGACCAGGAGCTGATTCGGCCATCTAAATGGGCTAAAAATTCATTGAAGTTGGACATTTTTCCGGGCGGACAGTGTGGACCCCATAAATGTAACAGAACCCAAAATTGGTCTACACATATCCAAATGATGTGTTTCCAGCTGGGATATAACAAGTACATCTATGAAGTACTCTAAAACAAATTTTGGGGAGTTTTAAAGTCATTAAGGTTTCCATTAAACGACATACTTTTGGAGGAACCATCCTGGAAGCTTCGTCCAGAAATAGAAACCGAGAATGAAAAATTCATTACTTCTTAATAAAATATTAAAATTAGCTGAAATTTTGATGGGAGACATCCAAGATATTTATGAAAAAAATTAATTAAGGGTGTCACATGTGAAGAGGTTATTAATAGGGTCTACAACGCGTCGAATTTCAGAGAACATAAATCTTCCTATAAAAGGAAGAGAGCTCCTCCTCCTCAAAGTATCCCTTTCTCCATTCCATTCCTTCAAGGCACCAAGGAGGAGGTCTCCACTGAGGGATTATGGCCAAAAATATTCCCCATTTCATTTCTTTTCTTTATTTTTGTTTTACTTTTCAATTGTAATTTAGATTTCTAATAAAATAATGCATTTTTTTTATTTCTGTGTCCACCCATCCACACTATTTTCTTCTTCATCTTTTCTCCTTCTTTTCATCTTTTATTCTTCTCATATTATCCACTGTGAACTCTTACCCTTAAAAATGAGGGGTTAACCTGAGACTTGGACTAGGGGAGGTATGGGGAAATTTAATTTATTTTGTGCTTAAATACTGATGTTTTATGAAGTTTGTGATGAGCAAGAGTGATGTGCACGGGTGCGGCGATCGTCCACCACGACACTAATCTCAAACTCATTTATATTATTTTATTAAATATTTTCTCTCCCTTTTTTTGGATACAAGCTCTTCATATGATGGAATTGATCCATTCAGTGAATGGCATACGATGAATCCAGGTCTTGGAATATGTCACACTCTCGATCGAGGTGTGCCATCAACCCTGATTATAGGAGGAGGTGAAGTTAAGATTGCTAAATGCATTAAAGATTTCACACCAATAAATAAAAGAATAGTAATTCTTGAATGAGATCTCATAATTGAATTATCAAACTTAATTTAAATACCAACAAGGAGAATGATGGAACCCACAAACCAACCCATAAAGTCCAAGTTCTTTATCAATTAATTGCATTTTGTCATTGCATGTAAGTTTTATCTTTTATTTAAATTGAATTGCATTACATTCCTAGATTAAATAAAAATCACCAAAAAAAAAGTAGTTTAGGTGAATTAGATTAAGTGAGTGAACAACTGATAAAGCTCCTCAAGTGAGACGACCCTGGTCAGCCTCTATGTTGTAGTAGGAAAAATTAAATTGCTTTTGCCACGCCCTAAGACAGGCGTGCTTCAAAATTGGTGCTGTTTCTAGGGAGAAAAGAAGTTATTTAGATAACTTTTTCAAAATTCACATTTTTGTAAATATTTTTTTCATTAAGAACAATCTTAAAAAGAAGATTTTTTCATGATGTATTCAAATTCAAATTTTTATGCATGGGAAGATTACTCGCAGGTGAAATATCAAGGACCAGAAATTGATTATCGTGATCTAAATGTCTGGGTTGAAAGGATTAGTAATAATTTGGATGATTTGGGGAGAAAAATGGAATGTTCATTGGACTATGTTCGTGCAAGGATGGAGCAACCCAACCCCAAGACGGAGCAAGAACCTGAGATAGTGGTGGAAGAAATTTCACCACTCATTATTGAAGAACCAGAGGAGGTAAATGTCGGGGTACCTGAAGACTCATTAATCCTCACTAAACCAATTCTACCTGAGATAGATGAAAAAAAGTATGACTTTCCTACTCAACCAAATGTGGGAGATCAACAAGAATTGGATAAATTCAGGAATGAATGTGAGGAGCTGCTTGATCTCCCCAAGCCTTGCAAAGAAGTAGAGCCAACACCACTAAAAGAAGACCGCACCCAATTGGTGGAATTTGAAGTCAAGATGGATGAGACCAACTACCTAACTCTATCCAGTGATATTCAACTCCAAGAGGCACTTTCAACTAAAGAGGTGATTGAACCAGAACCAACTCAGGGAGATTATCCTTCCATGAACTCTACCTTTTCTGATTTCATTCAATCCGATTTGAGCATCACTCCTTATAATTTTGAATTTTCAGATTTGATCAATCCTTAAATTTCCTTAATAGAAGATAAAAAAGAATATGAACCTGTTGAGGAACATTTGATGATCCCTAAAGACATTGAATATTCATTATAGGGAGTAAAAGAAGAGAAGAAGAATGTTGCACGAGTAGCAATAAATGAAGAGGAGGTTCCCTACTTCATCTTACCCCCGCCATGCAAGCTGTACCAAATTGTGAAGGGGGAGGATCTACTGTACTCTATCCATGGATTCCTCCTCAACAAGAAAGAAGAAGTGTATGATAAGAACAACCACATGTGGTGGTTCATGTCAAAGAATCCCCAACCACCATCAGACTTTGGATAACAGCTGGTTTCACCCTCTGGAGGTAGTAAAAGAAGCCAGGGCCCACTTGGGGGATCATACCAAGATTTATCCTTTACTTTCTTTATAGTAATTTAATTTTCAATATTATGAATTTATATTTCAAATTCAGTATAAATAATTATTCTAGCATGTTTCCACCTCCCTCTTTTCATTTTGATCTTAAATAAAATGATCCTTGTGATTAATTGAGTAATTTTTCTTTTATAGGATCATGAAGGAAGAAGGAAGCCCTGAGAATTAGAGGAAGAGGATCAAATATTTATTTAAAAAGGGAGTTCAATTTTTATGATTATCATTTAAAACCATTTCATTTTTTGATCCAAAACATATTTTGAGCTTTAATGAATATTCTTATCACTTTTCACACATCAATTGTTTTTTAAAGAGTTGAGATGATTTTTGAAATAATGGATTTTAAATGATTGTTGATATGAATTATTTTCCCTTGAAATGGATTTTCAATCATTTTAATGAGTTTGACTGATTTTTGAAATCCATTCCCATGAAACATTGTCACAAAATACTTTTATAGTTCTGTGAGGTATTCTAAACCACTTTTACATATTCTTCCTAATACCCACACTTTCTTGTGGGAAACTTGAATTTTGTGTGAGAACCAAAATTTGTGAATATTCTCTTTTGAAGATTTGGATTTCATGGAATGTATTTGAAATGATTGAGGAATATATTTTGCTACACAAATTCTATCTTGATACCCACATTTACTTTTATCCTTCGTAATCCCTTAGATTCCATGAATTGCCTTATAGGTTTAAGCCACATTACAAGACAATTTTTCCTTACCTACCCACACTTTTAGTATTTTTTCATGGTTATTTCATGTTTGAGTGTGGGGGAAGGGCCTTTTGTGTGCGTTCATTGGGATGCGTATCATTTATGGGTGGTGTGAGGTGTGTGTCAATACTTTTGGCAGTGGACAATAAAAGAATTGGACAAGTGTCGTCATTTCATTGTGCTTTATTTATTTCATCCATTTCTACTTAAAAAAAAGAAAAAAATGGATATGATCTTTAATTCCTCATTGTAAATTCTTTTATGACTCGTTTCCCTCTCAAAAATAAAGGGCATGAATTGTCATTCATTCATTGTATTCAATTTTCAGCTCATCCTCCATGAAAAAAGAAAACGAAAATAAAGTTGTGCCTTTCTGAAGATTTGAAAAAAAAGAATAAATTAGAATATATCATTCATGATAATAACTTATTGGAACATGTACCATGTAATAAGAGGGTTGGTGTTGTGTTTCACATTTTCAAGTGGGATTGAGAGAGGAATTACCTGTGTTTTCCCTTGATTTAATCATGAATTGTACTTAAAAGTCCAACCTCCTCTTTCTAGCCTGAAATGTTTTCAATTAGTTTCCCACCAACCCTAAGCCATAGAATCATTTGAACCTTTAATTTAAGACCTCATGATTAAATTTATTTTCATTTTTCACGCTGTGGAGAAATGATAATTTTCACAAACCTATGGCGATACATGCGATTTTCAAGTATGAGTATAATTGTAGATTCAATTTCTCTTGAGTGAAGAGTGACATAAAATTCAATGTGAGGTAGGTTTTGATCGGGCCATGGATTGATTTATGAGGTTGAACAAATTTGAATTATTGAAATGAAAATAATAGAGAATTATTATTCATATATGATACATGATGGAATTCTATTTTGGATAAAATCATTCATATTTTCTCATTTTTGATTGTTGTGTGGACTTTGATTTGGATGTTAGTTGATTGCCCAGGAGTGCAATGTTTAAGTATGGGGGATTGATGAAGCTCACATTTTCATATATTTCATACTGTAAATAATTGTTTATAATCCCACTATGGTGTTATTGTATGGGTAATTGTCACGTTTTTAGGTTTTAGTCATATTTTGAGCCTAAATATGAGAAACACCTAATTCTGTATTTTAGACATATTTTTACATTCAGGGTATTTTAGTCATTTATTGATAATAAATGTCACAAATTTGTTATTAAAATTTAATTATAATCCTGGATTTATTTCCTCCACTTTTGTCTTCTGGACCTGGAGCTGATTCGGCCATCTAAAGGGGCTAAAAATTCATTGAAGTTTGACATTTTTCCGGGCAGACAGCGTGGACCCCACAAATGTAACAGAACACAAAATTGGTCTACACATATCCAAATGAGGTGTTTACACTTGGTATAGAACAAGGACATATATTAAAGACTCTAAAACAAATTTTGGGGAGTTTTAAAGTCATTAAAGTGGCCATTAAATGACATACTTTTGGAGGAACCATCCTGGAAGCTTCGTCTAGAAACAGAAACCGAGAATGTAAAATTCATAACATCTTCATCCGGTTTCAAAATTAGATGAAATTTCGAGGAGATACGGCCACGATATTTTTGAACAACCTTCATGAAGGGTGGAAGGCGTGAAGAGGTCATAAATAGGGTCTAAAACACGTATATTTTTAGAGGACAAAGATCTACCTATAAAAGGAGGAGAGCTCCTCCTCCTCAAAGAATCCCATTCTACATTCCATTCCTTCAAGGCACCAAGGAGGAGATATCCACCAAGGGAGGCCAGCCACAAATCTTCCCCATTTAATTTAATTTCTTTATTTTTGTTTTACTTTTCAATTGTAATTTAGATTTCTAATAAAATTCATGCATTTTTTTTATTTCTATGTCCAGACATCCACCCTGTTTTCTTCTTCATATTCTATCCTTCTTTTCTTATTTCATTCTTCTCATATTATCCACCATGACCTATTACCCTTAAAAAATGAGGGGTTAACCCGAGACTTGGCCCAGGGGAGGTATGTAGAAATTTCATTTATTCTGTGCTTAAATTCTGATGTTTTATGAAGTTTGTGATGGGAAAGAGTGATGTGCACGGGTGTGGTGATCATCCACCACAACACTGATCTCAAACTCATTTATATTATTTTATTAAATATTTTCTCTCCCTTATACTGGATACAAGCTCTTCATATGATGGAGTTGATCCATTCAGTGGTTGAAATGTAATACGATGGAGCCAGGTCTTGGAAGACATCACACTGTCAATCGAGGTGTGCCATCAACCATGATTATAGGTGGAGGTGAAGTTAAGATTACTAAATGAATTCAAGATTTCACACCAATAAATAAAATAATAGTAATTCATGAATGAGATCTCATAATTTAATTATCAAACTTAATTTAAATACCGACAAGGAAAATGATGGAACCCACAAACCAACCCATAAAGGCCAAGTTCTTTATCAATTATTTTCATTTTGTCATTGCATGTAAGTTTTATCTTTTATTTAAATTGAATTGCATTATATTCCTAGATTAAATAAAAATCAGAAAAAAGAAGTAGTTTAGGTGAATTAGATTAAGTGAGTGAACAAATGATAATGCTTCTCAAGTGAGACGACCTTGGTCCGCCTCTATGCTGCACTAGGAAAAATTAAATTTCTTTTGCCACGCCCTAAGATAGGTGTTCTTCAAAACTGGCACCATTGTTGGGGATATAAGAAGTTATTTCGATCACTTATTCAAAATTCACATTTTTTTAAATATTTTATTTCATTTTTTTTCATTAAGAACAGTCTTAAAAAATCTTTTTTTTCATGATGTATTCAAATTCAAATTTTTATGCATGGGAAGATTACTCGCAGGTGCAATATCAAGGACCAGAAATTGATTATTGTGATCTAAATGACCGGTTTGAAAGTATTAGTAATAATTTGGATGATTTGGGGAGGAAAATGGAATGGGCATTGGACTATGTTCATGCAAGGATGGAGAAACCCGACCCTGAGCCGGAGTAAGAACCAGAGATAGTGGTGGAAGAAATTTCACCACTCATCATTAAAGAACCAGAGGAGGTAAATGTCAGGGTACTTGAAGACTTATTCATCCTCACTCAACCAATTATACCCAAGATAGATGAAAAGGAGTATGAATTTCCTGCTGAGCCAAATGTGGTAGATCAATAAGAATTGGATAATTTCTGGAATTAATGTGAGGAGTTTCTTGATCTCCCCAAGCCATGCAAAGAAGAAGAGCCAACACCACTAAAAGAAGACCCTACCCAATTGGTGGAATTTAAAGTCAAGATGGAGGAGACCGATTACCTACCTCCATCCAGTGATAGTAAACTCCAATAGGTACTTTCAACTGAAGAAGTGATTGAACCAGAACCAGAACCAACTCAGGGATATGATCCTACCATGAACTCTACCTTTTCTGATTTCATTCAATCCGATTTGAGAATCACTCCTTATAATTTTGAATTTTCAGATTTGATCAATCCGTACATTTCCTTAAAAGAAGTTGAAAAATAATATAAACCTATTGAGGAACATTTGATGCTCCCAAAATACATTGAATATTAATTATAGGGAGTACAAGAAGAGAAGAATAATGTTGCACAGGTAGCAACAAATGAAGAAGAGGTTACCTACTTCATCCTACCCCCGCCATGCAAGCTGTACCAAATTTTGAAGGGGCAGGATCTAGTGTACTCTATCCATGGATTCCTCCTCAATAAGAAAAAATAAGTTTATGCTAAGGAAAACCACATGTGGTGGTTCTTGTCAAAGAATCCCCAACCACCATCAGACTTTGGATAACAGCAGGTACTACCCTCTGGAGGCAATAAAAGAAGTCAGGGCCCACTTGGGGGATCATACCAAGATTTATCCTTTACTTTCTTTATAGTAATTTAATTTTCAATATTATGAATTTATATTTCAAATTCAGTATTAAGAATTAGTCTAGCATGTGGCCTTCTCCATCTTTTCATTTTGATCTTAAATGAAATGATACTTGTGATTAATTGAGTAATTTTTCTTTTGTAGGATCATGAAGGAAGAAGGAATCCCCAAGAATTAAAAGAAGAGGATCAAATATTTATTTCAAAAGAGAGTTCCCTTTTTATGATTATCATTTAAACTCATTTCATTTTTTGGTCTAAAACATATGTTGAGCTTTAATGAATATTCTTATCACTTTTCACACATCAATTGATTTTGAAAGAGTTGAAATGATTTTTGAAATAATGGATTTTAAATGATTGTTGATATGAATTCTTTTCCCTTGAAATGGATTTTCAAGAATTTTAATGAGTTTAACTGATTTTTGAAATCCATGCCCATGAAATACTGTCTCAAAATATTTTTCTAGTCATGTGAGGTATTCTAAACCACTTTTACATATTCTTCCTAATACCCACACTTTCTTGAGGGAAACTTGAATTTTGTGTGAGAACCAAAATTTGTGAATATTCTCTTTAGAAGATTTGGATTTCATGGAATGTATTTGAAATGATTGAGGCATATCTTTGTCTAGACACATTTTATCTTGAGACCCACTTTACATTTATCCTCCGTAATCCCTTAGATGCCATGAATTGCCTTATAGGTTTAAGCCACATTACAAGCCAATTTTTCCTTACCTACCTGCACTTTTAGTATTTTTGCATGGTTATTTCAATTTTGAGTGTGGGGGAAGGGACTTTAGTGTGAGTTCATTGGGATTCGTATCATTTATGGGTGTTGTGAGGTGTGTGTCAATACTTTTGGCAGTGGGCAATAAGATAATTGGGCATGTGTCGTCATTTCATTGTGCTTTATTTATTTCAACCATTTCTCCTTAAAAAAAGAAAAAAATGGAGATGAGCTTTAATTCCTCATTTTACATTCTTTTATGAATCATGTCCCTCTCAAAAATCAAGGGCATGAATTTTCATTCATTCATTGTATTCAATTTTTAGCTCATCCTCCATGAAAAAAGAAAAAGAAAATAAAATTGTGCCTTTTGGGGCTTTGAAAAAAAGGAGAAATTATATGATATCATTCATTATAATAATTTATTGGCACATGTACCATGTCATAAGAGGGTTGGTGTTTTGTTTCACATTTTCAAGCAGTATTGAGAGAGGAATTACCTTTGTTTTCCGTTGATTTAATCATGCATTGTACTTAAAAGTCCAACCTTCTCTTTCTAGCCTGAAACATTTTCAATCATTTTCCCACCAACCCTAATACATATAATCATTTGAAACTTTAATTTAATACCTCATGATTAAATTCATTTTCATGTTCCACGCTATGGAGAAATGAGAATTTTCACAAACCTATGGTGATACATGTGATTTTCAAGTATGAGTAGAACTGTATATTCAATTTCTCTTGAGTAAAGAGTGACATAAAATTCAATGTGAGGTAGGTTGTGATCGGGAAATGGATTTATTTATGAGGTTGAACAAATTTAAATTATTTAAATGAAAATAATAGATAATTATTATTCATATATGAGACATGATGAAATTCTATTTTGGATAAAATCATTGATGTTTTCTCATTTTTGATTGTTGTGTGGATTTTGATTTGGATGTAAGATGATTACCCATCAGTGCAATGTTTAAGTGTGGTGGAGTGATGAAGCTCACATTTTCATATATTTAATACTGTAACTCATTTTTTATAATCCCACTATAGTTTTATTGGATGGTTAATTGTCACGTTTTTAGGTTTTAGTTTTATTTTGAGCCTAAATGTGAAAAACGCCTAATTCTGTATTTTAGACAAATTTTTACATTAAGGGTATTTTAGTCATTTAATGGAAAATAAATGTCCAAATTTTGTGATTAAAATTTAATTAGAATCCTGATTTTATTTACTCTACTTTTTTCTTCTGGACTAGGAGCTGATTCATCCATCTAAAGGGACTAAAAATTCATTGAAGTTGGACATTTTTTCGGGCGGACAACGTGGACCACACAACTGTAACAGAACCCAAAATCGGTCTACACATATCCAAATGAATTTTTTACACCTGGGATAGAACTATGAAATATAGTAAAGGCTCTAAAAAAATTTGGTAGAGTTTTAAAGTCATTAGGGTGGCCATTAAACAACATACCTTTGGAGGAACCATCCTGGAATCTTCATCCAAAAACAGAAACCGATAATGAAAAATTAATAACTTCTTCATACCTTTTAAAAATTAGCTAAACTTTTGAGGAGAGATGGAAAAGATATTTATTAACAACATTCATGAAGGGTGGAATGCGTGAAGAGGTCAATAATGGGGTCTAAAACGTGTCTAATTTAAGAGGATAGAAATCTACCTATAAAAGGAGGAGAGCTCATCCTCCTTAAGGTATCCCATTCTCCATTTCATTCCTTCAAGGCACCAAGGAGGAGATATAAAACGAGGGATTCCAGACACAAATCTTCCTCATTTCAATTATTTTCTTTATTTTTGTTTTACTTTTCAATTGTAATTTAGATTTCTAATAAAATCCATGCATTTTTTTTATTTCTGTGTCCACCCATCCACCCTGTTTTCTTCTTCTTCTTTTATCCTTATTTTCTTCTTTTATTCTTCTCATATTATCCACTATGACCTATTACCCTTAAAAATGAGGGGTTAACCTGAGACTTTTCCATGGATAGGTATGTGGAAATTTCATTTATTATGTGCTTAAATTCTGATGTTTTATTAAGTTTGTGATGATAAATGGTGATGTGCACGGGTGTGGCGATCGTCCACAATGACACTGATCTCAAACTAATTTCTATTATTTTATTAAATATTTTACCTCCCTTATACTGGATACAAGCTCTTCATACGATGGAGTTGAGTCATTCAGTGGTTGAAATGGCATACTATGGAGCCAGGTCTTGGAAGATGTCACACTCTCGATCGAGGTGTGTCATCAAACTTGATTATAGGAGGAGGTGAAGTTAAGATTGTTAAATGAATTCAAGATTTCACACCAATAAATAAAATAATAGTAATTCATTAATGAGATCTCATAATTTAATTATCAATCTTATTTTAAATACCAGTAAGGAGAATGATGGAACCCACAAACCAACCCATAAAGGCCAAGTTCTTTCTCAATTAATTGAATTTTGTCATTGCATGTAAGTTTTATCTTTTATTTAAATTGAATTTAATTAAATTCATAGATTAAATAAAAATCACCAAAAATAAGTAGTTTAGTTGAATTAGATTATGTGAGTGAACAACTAAAAAATCTACTCAAGTGAGATGAACCAGGTCAGCCTCTATGCTGCATTAAGAAAAATTAAATTGATTTTTCCATGCCCTACGACAGGCGTGCGTCAAAACTGGCGCCGTTACTGGGGAGCTAAGAAGTTATTTTGATCACTTTTTCAAAATTCACATTTTTGTAAATATTTTATTTTTGTTTTTTTCATTAAGAACAATTTTAAAAAAATTATTTTGTTTTCATGATGTATTCAAATTCAAATTTTTATGCATAGGAAGATTACTCGCAGGTGCAATATCAAGGACCATAAATTGATTATCATGATCTAAATGACTGGGTTGAAAGGATTAGTAATAATTTGGATGATTTGGGGAGGAAAATAGAATGGTAATTGGACTATGTTCGTGCAAGGATGGAGAAACCAGACCCTGAGCCAGATCAAGAACCTGAGATAGTGGTGGAAGAAATTTCACCACTCATCATTGAAGAACTGGAGGAGGTAAATGTAGGGGTACCTGAGGACTCATTCATCCTCACTCAACCAATTATACCCGAGATAGATGAAAAGGAGGATGGCTTTCCTACTGATCCAAATGTAGGAGATCAACAAGAATTGGATAAATTCTGGAATGAATGTGAGGAGCTTCTTGATCTCCCCAAGCCTTGCAAAGAAGAAGATCCAGCACCACTGAAAGTAGACCCCATCCAATTGGTGGAATTTAAAGTCAAGATGGAGGAGACCAACTACCTACCTCCATCCAGTGATAGTAAACTCCAAGAGGCACTTTCAACTGAAGAAGTGATTGAACCAGAACCAACTCATGGAGATCATCCTTCCATGAACTCTACCTTTTTTGATTTCATTCAATCCGATTTGAGCATCACTCCTTATAATTTTTAATTTTCAGATTTGTTCAATCTTTACGTTTCCTTAAGAGAAGATGAAAACGAATATGCACCTATTGAGGAACATTTGATTCTCCCTAAAGACATTGAATATTAATTAGAGGGAATACAAGAAGAGAATAATATTGTTGCACAAGTAGCAACAAATGAAGAGGAGGTTCCCTACTTCTTCATACCCCTGCCATGCAAGCTGTACCAAATTGTGAAGGGGGAGGATCTAGTGTACTCTATCCATGGATTACTCCTCAACAAGAAAGAATCAGTGGATGATAAGAAAAACCAAATGTGGTGGTTCATGTCAAAGAAGCCCCAACCACCATCAGACTTTGGATAATAGCTGGTACTGCCCTCTAGAGGCAGTAAAAGAATCCAGGGCCCACTTGGTGGATCATACCAAGATTTATCCTTTACTTTCTTTATAGTAATTTAATTTTCAATTTTATGAATTTATATTTCAAATTCAGTATTAAGAATTAGTTTAGCATGTGGCCCCCTCCCTCTTTTCATTTTGATCTTAAATGAAATGATCCTTGTGATTAATTGAGTAATTTTTCTTTTGTAGGATCATGAAGGAAGAAGGAAGCTCCGAGAATTAGAGGAAGTGGATCAAGTATTTATTTCAAAAGGGAGTTCACATTTTATGATTATCATTTAAACTGATTTCATTTTTTGGTCCAAAACATATGTTGATCTTTAATGGATATTCTTATTACTTTTCACACATTAATTGATTTTGAAAGAGTTGTAATTATTTTTGAAATAATGGATTTTAAATGATTGTTGATATGAATTCTTTTCCCTTGAAATGGATTTTCAATCATTTTAATGAGTTTGACTGATTTTTGAAATCCATTCCCATGAAACACTATCTCAAAATATTTTTCTAGTCCTATGAGGTATTCTAAACCACTTTTACATATTCTTCCTAATACCCACACTTTCTTGAGGGAAACTTGAATTTTGTGTGAGAACCAAAATTTGTGAATATTCTCTTTCGAAGATTTAGATTTCATGGAATGTATTTGAAATGATTGAGTCATATCTTTGGCTAGCCACATTTTATCTTGAGACCCACCTTTACATTTATCCTTCATAATCCCTTAGATACCATGAATTGCCTTATAGGTTTAAGCCACATTACTAGCCAATTTTTCCTTAACTACCCGCACTTTTAGTATTTTTTTGTGGTTATTTAAAGTTTGAGTGTGGGGTACGGGCATTTTTTGTGCGTTCATTGTGATTCGTATCATTTATGGGTGGTGTGAGGTGTGTGTCAATACTTTTGGCAGTGTACAATAAGAGAATTGGGCATGTGTCGTCATTTCACTATGCTTTATTTATTTCATCCATTTTTCCTTAAAAAAATAAAAAAAATATAGATGATATTGAATTACTCATTGTACATTCTTTTATGACTCATTTCCCTCTCAAAAATCAAGGGCATGAATTGTCATTCATTCATTGTATTCAATTTTCAGCTCATCCTCCATGAAAAAAGAAAAAGTAAATAAAGTCGTGCCTTTCTAGAGCTTTGAAAAAAAGGAGAAATTAGATGATATCATTCATTATAATAACTTCTTGGAACATGTACCATGTCATAAGAGGGTTGGTGTTGTGTTTCACATTTTCAAGCGGGATTGAGAGAGTAATTACCTATGTTTTCTTTTGATTTAATCATGCATTGTACTTAAAAGTCCAACCTCCTCTTTTTATCTTGAAACATTTTCAATCATTTTCCCACCAACCCTATGACACATAATCATTTGAAAATTTAATTTAATACCTCATGATTAAATTAATTCTCATGTTTCACGCTGTGGGGAAATGATAATTTTCAAAAACCTATGGTGATACATGCGATTTTCAAGTATGAGTATAACTGTAGATTCAATTTCTCTTGAGTGAAGAGTGACATAAAATTCAATGTGAGGTAGGTTGTGATCAGGCCATGGATTGATTTATGAGGTTTAAAAAATTTGAATTATTGAAATGAAAATAATATAGAATTATTATTCATATATGAGATGTGATGGAATTCTATTTTGGATAAAATCATTGATATTTTCTCATTTTTGATTGTTGTGTGGATTTTGATTTGGATGTAAGATGATTGCCCAGGAGTGTAATGTTTAAGTGTGGGGGAGTGATTAAGCTCACATTTTCATATATTTCATACTGTAAATCATTATTTATAATCCCTCTATAGTGTTATTGGATGGTTAATTGTCAGGTTTTTAGGTTTTAGTGTTATTTTGAGCCTAAATGTGAAAAACGCCTAATTCTGTATTTTAGAAAGATTTTTACATTAAGAGTATTTTAGTAATTTAATGGAAAATAAATGTCCAAATTTTGTGATTAAAATTTCATTAGAATCCTAATTTTATTTCCTCCAGTTTTTTCTTCTGGACTAGGAGATGATTCGGCCATCTAAAGGGGCTAACATTTTATTGAAGTTGGACATTTTTTCGGGCGGACAACGTGGACCCCACAACTATAACAGAACCCAAAATCGTTCTAAACATATTCAAATGAGTTGTTTCCATATGGTATAGAATTATAACATCTAGGAAAGACTTTAAAATAAATTTGGGGGAGTTTTAAATTCAATAAGGTGGCCATTAAACAACATACTTTTGGAAGAACCATCCTGGAAGCTTCGTCCAGAAACAGAAACCGAGAATTAAAAATTCATAACATCTTCATCCTGTTTCAAAATTATCTGAAAGTTTTAGGAGAGATAGAAAAGATATTTATGAACAACATTCATGAATGGTGGAACACGTGAAGAGGTCATTAATGGGTTGTAAAATGCATAGACTTTCGGAGGACAGAAATATGCCTATAAAAGGAGGAGAGCTCCTCCTCCTCAAAGTATCTCATTCTCCATTCCATTCCATCGAGGAACCAAGGAGGAGATATCCATCGAGGGAGGGTGGCCACAAATCTTTCCCGTTTCATTTCTTTTCTTTATTTTTGTTTCACTTTTCAATTGTAATTTAGATTTCTAATAAAATTCATGCATTTTTTATTTCTGTCTCCACCCATCCACCCTATTTTCTTCTTCATCTTTTCTCCTTATTTACATATTTTATTCTTCTCATATTATCTACCATGAACTATTACCCTTAAAAATTAGGGGTTAACCTGAGACTTGGCTCAGGGGAGGTATGTAGAAATTTCATTTATTCTGAGCTTAAATTCTGACGTTTTATTAAGTTTGTGATGAGCAAGAGTGATGTGCATGGGTGTGGCGATCATCCACCACAACAATGATCTCAAACTCATTTATATTATATTATTAAATATTTTCCCTCCATTATACTGGATACAATCTCTTCATACGATGGAGTTGAACCATTCAGTGGTTGAAATGGCATACGATGGAGCCAGATCTTGGAAGATGTCACACTCTCGATCGAGGTGTTCCTCAACCTTGATTATAGGAGGAGTTGAAGTTAAGATTGCTAAATGCATTCAATATTTCACACCAATAAATAAAAAAATAGTAATTCATGAATGAGATCTCATAATTGAATTATCAAAATTAATTTAAATACCAATAAAGAGAATGATGGAACCCACAAACCAACCCATAAAGGCCAAGTTCTTTCTCAATTAACTGCATTTTTTAATTAAATGTTAGTTTTATATTTTATTTAAATTGAATTGAATTACATTCCTAGATTAAATAAAAATCACCAAAAAGAATTAGTTTAGGTGAATTAGATTAAGTGAGTGAACAACTGATAAAGCTCCTTAAGTGAGATGACCCTGGTCAGCCTCTATGCTGAACTAGCAAAAATTAAATTTCTTTTTCCACGCCCTATGACAGGCGTGCATCACTCCACTATCCCAACAATTTCAAAAAAACATTGGGAAAACTATGCGTATCCCAATGGTTCTTCAAACCGTTGGGAAAATATAGTCTAAAACATCCTATACCAACAGTTTTCAAGAAACTGTTCGTATATGAATCCTATCCCAATGGTTTCTTTAAACCGTTGGGAGCGAGGCGTTGGTATAGGATGAATTTCTAGTAGTGTTACTTTTACTCCCATTGTTGGTTTTTAGTAGTGGTTGTTCTAATTATTTTCCATTGTGTTCTACTTGTATGCAGTGTTCCTTGTCTATGTGTGTACAGGTTTTAAAGGCAATGCCTTCCCTTTTTGATTTTTCTATTTCCAGTGCTAGTCACCATACCCTGGCCTATAGATGGTGGTCTTGGGGTAGTCACAGCACAGACCTCGGAGGATGAGTCATGACAAAGTGGTATTAGAGGGCGGTCAGTTCTACCAGAAGAACTACAAGTATATAATTTTCATTGAACCAATAGTGTTAAGTGTCTTGAGTTTGCATTTCAATCCCAAATTCCAGTGTTGGTGCAGTGGATGACATATCCATACACCAGGACCCTGAACTTTGTTTTTCGACTCGGTACATGAAAACACTAGTTGCATGTGTCTTTATTTTTTTTCTTTTGATATCTTTTGATTCAGCTCAACGGGTATAACTTATTAACCGTGGTGAATCTATTTCTTTATAGGATTCCTCCACATAGACAACCAGTTGGGATTCCAGTGAGAGATCATGATGACGACACATCGAGATATGAGGCATCAATGCAGGAACCTATTATAGTGATAGAACTTTCGGGTGGTGTACCAAAAGCACCACCACCCATAGGGTAGCAGTTTCCACCTGCCCCACCAGCAAACAATGCATGTTGATTGGGTGTGTTGCATGAGTTCTTGATATAGATGCCTATGAGGTTTTGAGGTGAGATAGATCCATAGGTAACTGAGGATTAGATGAAGGTTTTGGCATGAGTTTTCTACTTGGTTGAGACACCAGCAAACCAGATTGTGATCCTAGCTGCTAGTCTCTTTCAGGGCACAATAGGGAGATAGTGGAGCATGATGCTCCATACACATGAGGAGACGACTCTTTCCTGGTTATACTTAAAGAGCCTCTTTAGGGTGGAGTTCATATTAGTGACATTACACTCAGTGCGTATTCAGGAGCTACTGAACTTACAGAAGGGTAGTCTGACAGTGGCCCAGTACTCAGAAATATTCACTGACCTCTCCCATTACTCCATCGATATGATATGAGACCCTTTCTTCAGGTCCCATACCTTTGATCAAGGACTCTGACAGGAGATCATAACATCGATTATATCACTCAATATCCTGATGGAGGTTGGAGTCCTAGGGAGAGCACTGTTGGTGGAGAGCTTCCTAGCTGAGCAGACACTGATGGTGGGAGCCACCACCAAATGACAGGAAACTGAGTCATCTACAGAAGGTAGTAGGTAGATGACGCAGAGGCCCAAGTGGGATAAAACTTTTGGAGGACGACCCCAGGATGTAGGGTTAGAGATGTGGAGCTCACAAGGTAGAGGATATCAGCAGAGGATCAAACTATGTTACTCATGCAGTGGGCATGGTCACATGGCTCACGACTGCCCGACCCTCCATACTGATGATCATCAGATAGTCGAGGGACCACTGAGATAGTGATAGAGGTTTTAGAAAAGAGGTCTACAGGGTGGCAGACATGGAAGAGGAGTAAGCTGTGCAGTAGGCGATGGGTGATGGTTTGAGATACTATTTCCATCACCCCCAGATAGTCCACACCGACCTCAAGGAGCAGGTGGATAGGGATGAGCTCAGCTTCATGTAGTAAAGGCCTATGACCATGACACTCCACAGATGATTCTAAGAATAATCTATGTCTACTCCACCCTAGCTATAGTTCTTATAGACATGGGTTCCAGTCACCCTTTCATTTCCCAAACTCATGTTCGGAGCTCAGAGATTCTGGTGGAGCCATTGGCTTGATCCTTATGATTAGTGACTCCTATGGGATAGGATTCAATGATTACTATTTTGTATTTTATTGAAACGTGTGTTCTAGTTTTAAGAATAATTGTTTCCAGGCAGTTTCCATTGGATTTATTTATGGAACCGAATACTTCTAACATTTATTTATCCAAAGGGGACATACTTTCCAAATATAGGCATTAGTTAAGTTTGAACTTCACGATACTTAAGAGCATTCATTGGTCGAGAGGATGGGTGGTCAGACTCATCACACCCTTTTGGGGGGAATTATTGTATACTCTGGGACTCTCTTTGTAAATTTAAGATATTTTCATAAATCCTTATTAATTCACCAAGTATAATATAAGTTTCCCTTGGAATTTACAATCACTTATTAACATGTGTAAAATTTAGAATCATTAGTATGCATTCAAGTTTCTTCGTTAATGGAAATATTCGTACGTATTTGAGGTTTTCCATCAATGGTATCCTCTAATATTCTAATTATAGATTCTTTTAATCATCTTTGTGATGATATTGGTTTTTAAGCACTTAGTGGGGCACTCTGGAATTTATTATCATATAAGGAGACAAAGGTTTGGTTTGATTTTGGGACCGTTCCCATAAAATGGGCTACCTACATATCCTTGTAAAAGGAATCAAAACCCCCGTAGTTCAGTGCCACTGAATGGGACATGTCATACCTTTTAAGGTCATGTGATAAGGACTTATCCATGCAGTTTAATGTCATGTAGTATGGACATCTAAGAGAAAGGTGATTAGTCAAAACATATTGTGGGACTTATACTGAAGCAACCCAATGAACTTTGGAAAGAATATGGGTTTCCAAGTAGGATCATACCCTGTTGGGAATATGTCCCAAAGAGAACATGGTTGATTTATGTTATTGGTTTTGAACCTCAAGGAGGCTTCCTACTTATCCCATATAGATGGTAATCAAAGCCCACATAGTTCAATTAGTTTCATAGGAGAGTATAGTCCATTGAGAGAAATGAGTTTGGGATTACTTTATAAAAGGATGCCTTGGTGACTTAAGGGTTTAATTTGGGGATTATCCCTAAAGAGGATGCCCAGATTAAAGGAATTAGGTTTGGATTTCTAAAGAGGATGTCTAGTGAGCTCGGGCCCTGAAAGGGCTTCATATGTATCCTAGTTTAAACAGGAATCAAAGCTCTCATAGTTCCTTTTAAAGAGGATGTACAGTGAGCTCAGGACTTAAAAGGGCTTCCTATGTATTCTGGTTTGAATAGGAATCGGAGTTATCATAGTTCCTTCGATTGTGAAAATATTATGACTATGAAAAATCTCTAAGACCACATGAGTCATTCTCAGTGTGAGAAACAAGAGGATGTCAAAGATTTAACAAAGACATTCACACTTTCAAATTTTTCCTCCTCCGCTAGTGGAAGAGGGCGCACCTATGGTGTCCAAGGTGAACGAGGTCGAGGTAACCTGGGAATAGGGTGAGGCAATGAGCCTTCCCTCTGTTCACTTTACATTGGACAAGGGTCCAATTAAAGGCGGAAGGGATGAAGGTCGGGGGCTTACACCCGGATGGATACCCATGGTGAAAAATCCCAATGAGAGAAGTAAAGGGTAACAAAATTCCCTATGCCCATCTCTCCTCTAGTCTTTGGTACTTAAGAAGAGAGGAGGAGAAATGATTCCACCTCCTGCAGGAAAATCCAGGGGCTTACGCCATGATGGTTTCCCTAAACTTGATCCTGGTAGGGGTAGGGAGACTTCTCTTTTTTTCAAAAGGGGGAGAATCAAGTGTGAACTGCACCTTACCTACCAGAGAACTGAGGTTCCAGGCCATCTCTTCGAGAAGGGAGAGGCTGGGACCCAACCATCCTTCAAACTAGGAGCTTCCCAACACTGTTTTTGGGATAAAGGCCCTTGTTACTATGGATATAAAAACCCACAGACACTCCATGAATCCTAAC
This sequence comes from Viscum album, assembly GCA_963277665.1. NCBI lineage: Eukaryota > Viridiplantae > Streptophyta > Magnoliopsida > Santalales > Viscaceae > Viscum > Viscum album. The sequence goes on from OY728165.1 coordinate 2,102,477,229, forward strand.
CCCATTGTGAAAAAATGTGGGAAACCTCTGACTTTGTAAATACAAACCCAAATAGGAGACACACTGATGTTACTTTCTCAAAGGTTTGATAAGTCAGGAGGTTTTGGTGGAGGTATCAACAGAATCCCTTTTATATAAGGTATCCAAGGAAGAAGAAGCATTGCCATGAATGGATTTGATGAAGGCTTGATGGCTTGTAAACTGAAGAGAATAAGTGAATCAAAGAGGGGTGCCCAAGTAGGTAAGGGTGTGAAATTATGGGCACACAAGTACACTTGGGCGACCTGATGTTAACTTAAGAGACAAACAACCTGTATGTTAATACTTGGGAGAGACCTTTCTCAATCCTTTAAGTATATTCATAGGTGATCTGAGAAGTGGGGCGCTCAAGTTCCTGTGTGAGGAATGGGTGGAGTGCAAGTATTTCTGATTTGGGGAGGTTGGGTGCTTTAGGCACGCAAGTGTTATGGGTTTTAAACACTAAAAGGACTTAAGTCCAATGATCCCCCCTTAAATACTCCTCTCAAGGTGTTGAAGAACTACCTTGAAAGTTTTGAAAGATTGGGGAGAAGTACTAGGGAGTCCAGAGAAGTAATTGAGCTTTGGTTAAATTCGTCCATCCAAATGAGGGCCCCAAGGGTTTATTTATAGGAAAAACGAGACCTTGGGCGAAAGGAGTTTGGCCATGAAAGTAAGTTTCACAACATTTTATGGCGTGCAAGTGGCTGCGCGTTGAATGGGTGGTGCCCAAGTATACTTGTGTGTCACTGGTGATTTGGCTAGACTAGGGCGACACCTTGAGGACTTAGCCAAAATAATAGTTTCATTCTCCTCTAGCATGGTGGCATGCAGGTGTTTATGCGCAGGTACCATGGGCGCCGCTTTAGGGACTTAGCCAAATAATTTCTCCATACTGTGGGGACTGTGCCCCCCAAACCCCTACTTGGGGTCAGTGTCGGGCTGCAGTCCCAGCCCTTCGGGCTGGTGCCTTTACTACCGTCACTGATTCCCATGAAAAATACTGAGTCACACTCTGAACTTTTCGAGCCTGGTTGAGGTCATCTTGAGTCGCGACACATGGAAATACATCTTCAATTGTGGAGAAGTACATGAATCACATTTCATGGTGTCTACAATTACGCACTGGTTTTGGAGGTGTGAGATTACTCTAAGAGGTGAAATATTTAGCTGGGATCTCCTAGTAGCAGTGTCAAGGCCTTACGACATCATCTTAGGTATGGATTGGTTATCCATGGTCCATGCTCAGATCAACTATTTGAGGCGCAAAGTGTGGTGTTTCTGCGAGGATGGGACCAGGTTTTTCTTCATCGGTGAGAAGAGAACCATTGTAGCACATAATGGACTTTCATGGAGGAGGTTGAATCCAATCACTCATCAGTTGGCTAGCCTCACACTCAGTGTAGTGGATGAGAGGAGTCCGAGCTATCCTGTAGTGGTGGACTAGTATACGGATATCCTTCCTAAGGATGTTCTGGGATAACCTCCTCGAAGAGAGGTAGAATTCTACATGAACCTAGTCATCAGGAAGACACCGATATCTACACCATCATATTGGATGACTCCCCCGGAGCTTTGTGAGTTGAGGGTATAGTTGGAGGAATTGCACAAAAAGGGGTTTGTAAGGCCTAGTGTTTCTCCATGGGTAGACCCAATTTTGTTCTCCAAGAAGGAAGATAGGAGTTTGAGGATTTGCGTGGACTATCGATGCCTGAACCAAGTGACCATGAAGAAAAAGTATCCTCTACTGAGGATTGATTATCTCTTTTATTAACTGAAGGGAGCACGGTGTTTTTAGAAGGTAGACCTCATATCAAGCTATCATCATCTTAGGGTACGAGATGAAGACGTACCGAAAACAGCCTTCAGATTTCGGTATGGCCACTATGAGTTATTAGTGATTAATTTCAGCATGACCAATGCTCCAGCAGTGTTCATGGGACTCATGAATAGGATATTCCATCCTTACCTCGATCTCTTCATGGTGGTTTTCATTGAAGACATTTTGGTGTACTCGGCATCAGAGGAGGAGCACACCACACATCTTCAAATAGTCCATGATAAACTCTGAGAGCACCAACTTTATGAAAATATCTCGAAGTTCCATTTCTGGATATGAGAAGTCCACTTTCTAGGACACTTTATCTCAGAGGCTAGATTTTCAGTGGATTTGGAAAAGATAGAGGTAGTGCTTTCTTGGGAGCCACCCAAGAGTGTGACTGAGGTGTGGAGTTTCCTGGGGTTGGTTGGGTAATACAATAGATTTGTACCTATCTTTTCTAGAGTAGAATCACCCTTTTCATCTTTGAAAAATAAGGGGCAACCCTTCATATGGATGGAGAGATTCCAGTAGATTTTCTAGGATCTGAGATAGAGACTGACGAGTGCCCCCATCTTGAGGATACTAGAATATGGAATTGGTTATGTAGTCTACTACAATGTTGTAGGGACTGGAAATGATGTTTACTAATGCAGGAGTGATAATTCATTGCTTAAGGCTCACAACAGCTGATGTAGCATGAGAATAACTATGTGACCCATGAGCTGGAGTTAGCAGTAGTGGTCTTTTCATTGAAGATGTGGTGGAACTACTTGATGAGTGAACAGTTTATTGTCTTCTTCGATCACAAGAGTCTCGGGTATATCTCCTAACAAAAGGACCTGAACCTAAGATAGCGGCGATGGCTAGTGTTCCTAAAGGACTGTGACTTTGAGATATTCTAAACTCCTGGGAAGGGAAACATAGCAGCAGACACACTCAACATGAGGTCAGGTCTACATCTGTTGAGTGAGGCGATAGAAAAGATAGCCATGTTGCAGATATCCTTAATGGATAGTGATGGAGAATCATATATCTAGTATATGACTATCACTCTCCCACTCCTTCAGTGAGTTCGGGAGTCATAGCTTGGGGACGTTGACTGCAAGTCCTAATGTGCTCAGATATCCTCCGGGAAGGCTGCAAATGGATTTTTGATAGGTGGGGATCACACCATCCTTTTTAGATTGTGCACCATGGTACCTGTGACGTTACAAGAGTAGGTATTGAGGGAGTTCCATACACCCTCTTTAGTAGTATATCCTGGAGTGTAAAATATGTACTAGGACCTCTGATGTCAGTACTGGTGGATAGGGATGAAGAAAGCACTGGTAGAGTTTGTTTCACGATGCCTCACTTTTCAGCAAGTGAAGGCTGAGCATCAGGTTCTAGTAGGATTAGCACAACCACTAGAGGTACCAGAATGGAAGTGGGATGGTATCTCCATGGACTTCATGACTGGGTTACCATGCATGTCTAGGGGCACAACTCTATCTAGGTGATCGTTGACCGACTCACCAAGTCATCCCATTTTCTACCCATTCGAGAGTAGGGTTCAGTAGAGGGCTTGGGACACCTCTATGTTCAGGAGATAGTTTAAATTCATAGGATACCATCAATGATCATTTCAGATCGTGATTCTCGTTTTACATCCCGGTTATGGAAGGGATTACAGGAGGCGTTCAGGACTCAGCTACACTTGAGCACCATCTTTAATCCTCAGATAGATGGTCAGATGGAGTGAACCATATAGACACTTGAGGAAATGATTTGTGCTTGCATCCTTGATTTTGGTCATAGTTGGGAGGACCACCTACCACTGATGGAGTTCGCATACAACAACAGTTATCACTCCACCATCAGCATGACACCATTTGAGGCCTTGTATAGGGACTATGTGGATCACCACTATACTGGATAGACCTAGGGGAGTCAGCACTTATGGGTCCAGAGTTGGTATGAGCTACCACTGAGAAGGTGAAGATCATTTAAGATTGGGTGAAGAATACATAGATCAGGTAGAAGTCTTATGCCGACAGGAGACAGAGACCCTTGGAGATGAAGGAGGGAGATCATATCTTCCTACAGGTCTCACCCTGACAAGGATTGTAGAGATTTGGCCAGGACAGTAAGCTATCTCTGAGGTTCATCGAACCTTTCTATATTCTCAATAGAGTTGTTGAGGTGACATAATTCCTAGCTATTCCCCCATAGATGCACCGAGTGCACGATGATTTCCACGTGTTGTAGTTGAGAAGATACGTGCATGATCCATCGCATTTCATCGATTGGGGCGAGATGGACATTGACGATGGGGAGAATTTTATGGATTTTCCAGTGGAGATAGAGGATTGATAGGAGTGGGTCCTTTATGGACATTTGACCCTTCTAGTGTGAGTTTGGTGGCATTATAGGAACCTTCAGGAGAGAACATAGGAGTGAGAGGCTCAGATTTGTTCTCAATACCCCCATTTGTTTTCTTAGATTTTGTTGTGTCTTTTAGGGATGTAAAGACCTAAGGTGGGGAGAATTTAAAGACCCATAATTTCAATATATATATATATATATATATATTAATTATATGGGATTATTACAAGACTGTGAAATTTGAAGGCACGTGATTCTGAGGCCTAGGGAGCCTGGAATAGAGTTTTGAACTTTTTTTAAGGTACGTTCAGTAAATGTGTGAGTGGGTTTTTCTATCTTTTGAACTGGTAATCAGATTAAAAATCTGAGGGAACCTTTGAATTCACAGTTCCAAGATTCTCTTAGGAAAATCTTAACTTCATCCAACAAGGGTCGGATGGAAAAGTTAAATTTTGGACATTTCAGAAAAATAATAAAATAACTCTTTGAGTTATTTTATTCTTTTCTTTAACTATTGAGCGACGGTTGGAAAGACCACAGTGTAATGAAGAGTATTAAATGAGGATAATTTAATGACTTGTTTCTTTTGTTGTGAAATTATAACACTCATTAAATTAATGGTTCATTAATTAAGGTTCATTAATAAACCATATTAATGAACACAGTGTCAAGATTGTTTCTTTTTATTATTCAACCCGTTGGTGAATGAATAAACAACCATGAGAGAAACCTCTGACGTAATGCTGATGACATCACCCTTCAAAGAAGAATGGAGAATGAACGATGATCATTGGAGGAACCGATCTGAAGATTGACGAGCGATGACAAACGTTGAACGACAACAATTGCGGAATTCCTTCCTTTTTCCACAACGGATTCCATTGAATCCAGGTAGGGGTTTTAAATTTCTCTAAGTGCTTAATGACTCCTCATATCCTATTCTTGAAAAATACAATGAATGAAGATTAATCGATGAATGGGAAGATCTGTGACTCATTCATTCTTGTGGGTGGTTGTTGTGGGGTACTGAATTGGGGTTCTTCTAAATCTATATAATTATTTTTATCACCCCCTTGATAAAACGCTAACACGGAGGGTGCAGGCCAATATGAACAAGGCCCGGACCCTCCACTTCTCTTGGATTTTGTGCGTTATTCATGGGCAACTGAGAAACGTGGCGGCAAGGATATTTTGTGGGATTCGTAGTGAATGCGGTGACCCGAGAGGCCCATAGGCATATACAGGATAGAAAATGGACCACCAGATCATCTCTGGTGGCCTGCAGAAGGTGCCACCGGTGCGACACCACCGACACGGTGTCAGCCAGCCCGTGCTGACCACATGGAGAAGGCGGAGCCCACAGGATCCATGTCCAGAAAGCCATGGTAGTGGAGGATGTAGCACCAACATGCCTTGTGGAGATGAGCGGCCCACTCGGGCTGCTCGGTTAGTGCACAAACGGCCGGCTCCTACCAGCCGTATCGGGAGACGGGGTGACACCCCACTGGCGCAGGCAGTTGGGAGAACCGGACGCCCCACGTCCAGTCCAATGCAAACATCCTGTACCATGTGGGATAGGTTCTCTAGCCAGGCTGGATTCACTCCAGTTGGGCTAGACCTATGGGCCCAACGGGTCGGTTGTGCCGGACCCCTACCGGACTCGGACCCGTTTCACTAAAACTGAAGTAACTCACAGACCGGGCATCCGATTGGTGCACCATCTGTGGTGTGAGGACCCTTGCGATGAGGTATTCCATTAGAGATACTACACTTTAGTTTTGAAATAATTTGTAGTATGGCCGGGTTGGATCGGACCCGAATCCAACCAGGCCCTATTTACCTTTTTGCCTATATCTTATAGAATGGGTGTCCGATTGACATGTCGTCTGTCACGTTGGAACCCTTACAACATGATGGTCCTTTGGTTTACTTATAAGTGGGAATTAGTGGTGGTTAAAATAATACCAGTTGCTTAAGTAGAGGATCCTTCAAAAATAAAGTGTGCTAAGTGAGGGAATCCAGTGGCTGGCTGTGACGTGATGAAGGAATAACAATCCTCTGTGGGTCAGCACTTAGCAATCCTCTGTGGGTTATCACTTAGAAATAATTTGTGGGTCAGCATGTAGTGATCCTATTTGGGTCAGAACGTATCGATCCTCTATGGGTTAGCACATAGCAATCCTCTATGGGTCAACACCTAGCAATCCTATGTGGTTCAGCATGTAGTGATCCTTTGTGGGTCATCACTTAGCAATCCTCTATGGGTCAGCACCTAGAAATCCTCTGTGGGTCAGCACCTAGAGACCCTCAGCAATCCAGCAGCAAAATCCTCTCAAAAAAAATAAGATGATATATCTTTATCACTAATCATCTTTATTCTTGTTCTTAAGTTGTATACCTGGTGTGATCTGTCTTTTACTTTGTGCCATGTGATTGAGATCATGCTTTATGGGTTTTCCTTGTGGAATTATGAGATACCTTCAGGGGTCTCAGGGTCCCTACTGAGTATTATTATACTCAACCCTTCATGGGCTTCACCTGCACCTTGTTTTGTCTTGTGCAGATGACAGAAAACTTGACTGAGACATTGGAGGGCCAAGGCTTGATGGTACTCAGAGGTGACCAATTGACATGGTGAGCCACAATGATGAGATGTACCTACCATTTAGGTAGGATCATTGGAAGATGATCTCTAGAGATTGTTTTTCCTTTTTCTATACTACTCTTTTAGTTTGACTTTTATACTATCCCATTTACTTTCATTAATTACTTTTACTCCCAGTGGCGGTTTTTAGTGGTGGGTTTTGTACTCCTTTCCCATCGTGTTTTACTTATATGTGGTACACCCTATTTGTGTGTGTACATGTTTTAAAGGAAATGCCTTCCCTTATTGGGTTTCACCTTTTCAGTACTAGTCACCAGCTCTTGGACTATGGAAGGCGGGCTTGGGGTAGTCATGGCATGGGCCTCGGGGGATGGTTTATGATATAAGAAATAAAACTCAAAATAGAAGAACCAGATTGATCGATAAATCTTGAATATGTATAACAACACGATCACAGTTAAATCAAAGTGTTATAGTAGTTTGAATGTATTAACTTGAAAGAGTATCTTCAAAGTATTGAATAAGAATAAGAGTTTCTATCTAATTCTATTAATCTTTAGTTTATAAATAAATTTCCAATAATAGTTAACTCTATTGATTTTCAAGACATAGGGTTTCCAAGTTGATTGAAATGGTAGGCTCCCCTTAGTTTATATAATTTATATTTTCCCATTTTTCATCAATGGGAGTTCAATTCTCCTATACACTTACCATTTAACATTATATTTTTGATACTATTCTAAAATGTAACTCAATAAGACATTATATAACATTATTGTCAATGTTAATACCTAATATAATGTCTTTTAGGAAACATTGTGGCATTCGTTCTTGGTATAGAGTTTATTTTCTATCAGTATCTATATTGGTTCATGATAGATAATTAGAGTTGTAATTTTATCCACATTTATTATCATGATACTTCATTAGCTTGACTTTATTGTCCCACATAAATCCTTAATAAAAACATTGACTTGGAGATGTTGTCTTGATTAAATAATGAGTAAAGAATTAGTGAAGGATTATAATATTCATTGACTAGCTTATATAACATTAATTCATTTATTATATTTTTTATATTATAATTTTCCATTATAATTTTAATTTGGTATTCACTTAACCAAATGTAAATTAATTCCTGAAGCATTGGGTTAATGCTATCTTGGGACACATTTTGAAGTAATGTTGGATTCAATGTAATCTTTAAAACATGGTACTTCATCTTCCTGAATGATTTTAGATTAATAAAATTATAAGAATAGTTTTAATCAATTTTTAATCTTTTAATATACCAAAAAATACATAACAATCAAGGATATAATCATTTTCCATTGGTCATACTAAGGGAAAAATCACAATGAGAATGTTATGAAAAAATAAACCAAAATAGGGGGCTATAATGATTATGGAATGCATGGTTATAATTATATTAAGTTATGATTCATCTTTTATTAAACCTATCACTATATTAAATTCCAATGAACAGAGAAATCAATTCTCCATGAAAAGCATACAATATTATAAAAACACTATAACTTAAACACAAACACAAGTTAACATGAATGATAAAATATTATTATTTTTATTATACAATCAAATATATTATTGAATAATGTATCCAACAATATCTCCTTTTTAAACAAAGAAAACCCAATTAAACCAAAATATAAAAATTAAAAATTATGATAGAACACAATTTTAGAGTATAAAAGAAATAAATAAGTAATAGAAAGAGTTGACAAAACTCAAACTAATATCCAAGATACTCCCTACATTAGATATATCTCACCCTTTTTAACTTAATGCTTATCCTCTCTCACTTTGGGATTATTAAAAATAAATATATAATTATATAGTAAAGTGCACAAGAGTAATTACAATTTGATTAAAAGATATAATTCAATCATTGTATTCAAAACGAAACAAGATAAATTATGAAATGATGATTAATATTTTTTAGTTACAGCCTCATGTTTGTTCACTATATTTTCTTTCACAATCTCTTTATCGGTTTTCTCAACTATTGGTATTTCATATTCTTTAACTTATACATATTTTTCAATATTATATTTTTTTTATTACATGTATTCTCTTATCCTTCAATAGATGGAGCTCTCTACTGAACTGTAAGTATTGATTCAGAAAAAGGTTGTATAGAAATATCTATTAACTCAATAGATTTCAGAGCTAATTTTTGTATGAGTTCTTACATTTTATTTTCAAAAGTATCTACCATGGATGGTGTTTCTTAACCTATATAGATAGTTTCATGTATTTATTCAATAAATATAGAGAGAATGTTCATAGTTACCTTAGCAACTAGAATTACTTTTTCCAGTAAAGATGGAGTGAGATAAATAGATGATGTTGTAATAGGTTGAGTAGTTATAGTCTTTTCTTTATAATGATCCTTAATAAGATCCACCATGTGCTTATTATTCTAAACTTATAAATCCATCCATGGTTTTTATCTTTTAATAGAATATTTATTCTCTGATCGAGATCCTTTCATGGTATATTTTTCCTTCTTTACCTTAGTTACCTTTTATTTTTTCTCTCAACTATATTGTTTAAATATTCTACACCAGTTTTTACTTCCTTAGTAATTTCAACCTCCTTATTTACCTTAGGTTGATATGATTTATGGGTTCTTATATTTTATGAATTAATTTTACAGTTTGATGATTTGACCTTACCTTGAGATGCTTTAGCCCAAGAATTAGAAAATTAATTAGAATTCTCTAAATGATTTAAAGGTAGAAAACTTAGTTCTTCATGATTGAATAGAGTGATAAAAACACTATCTTATCCTATATCATGTTGAGAATTCATTAAATTCACAATATTAGTAACTACTAACTTTAACTGAGTAAATTTTATAAACTGGACTTCCATATTGAAACTAATCCTATTTAGAGTATTATAAATTATATTCTCTATGTGATGCATAAAAATAAAAATCATTGAAATTTAATCATTAGTTTTATCCTTAAATTGAAATAAGTCTTTATTGACTTCATAACCTTCTTATTGAAATAGTATTTATATATGAAATTATCTGTAAATGTAGTTTCCTTCTTCCTTGTATTACTGAAACCTTCACCTTTTGGAGTAGGTGATAATTAAAATACTAGTATTTATTCCTATATAGGAGTAAATTCAAGTTTGGAATATCCTTTTAGTGGTGTTGAATTATCCCTTGGATTTTACTCTTTGAACATTCTGGATAGATTATCAATATAATACTCACTCCATGGGTCACATGAAATTTATATCATACCCAATTGACCTTTTCCAATTCATGCTCTTATCTAGGAATTTTTCAACTCTTTTTATCAATGGGATTTCCATTATATGAAATAATATATATATATATATATATATATACCTTTCATGGAAATATTTTCTATTAACTCTTCCCTTCTCAAAAGTAATGACATGGATCATCCACTACATCATCTAACCTTAGTTGAATATATTTATTAATAACATGAAGTTTAATAGGTAGACTTACTATAGTTTATCATTTTCATAGTCACCCAACCTTGGTGAAACTATCAATTATATTAACTTATAAATGAACTTATACTAGGTATATATTTTGAAAATATAAACTCATTCAAATCTTATTTTCCTAATCAGTAGCTTCTGAATTTCTTCTAATAAAAATTCATTTTCATAAATAGTTAATTTAAAATATATTCCAAAAATACCTATGTTCTCTATCTTAAAAATATGTGAAATCTTGATTAAATATAAATTGATGTATATTACATTCACTTTGGATGAAATTAAATCATGATTGGTATTGTCTACTAGCTTGAAGTTTACAAAAAACTCTCAAACCTCTCTATCAAAAAGTAACTCATTGTCATTACACATGAAGATTTCAATCTAGTTATAAAATCTATGAATCTTTATCAATATAAATTTTGAATCACATGGAAATTAAAGATCAATCATTCTTCCAAAATCTAATTTTACATTTATTCCATTTTTCATCAAACCCTTCTCAAACGAAAAAAGTTTCACTGGGGGAATTGGATGTAATTGATGACTGCCTTTATGCTGACCAATTTTTCTTTAAAGAGGTGATATCATCCTTTTACTTTCCTTTTCAAATTAGTGTTAATAGTGATTCTTTCTCATATGATTCATTAATTTAATAAATTACTAGATAATTTTTGTTTATTTATGTTATTCCAATAAAAATGAAAATTAATTGAGAATGAAATAAAGAATATGAAGAACCATTTTATATTAATATTAAAGTTTAAACTTTTATCTTATAGTTTATTAAAGTCTTACACTGATCATTGATGATTACCATTGAAATTTAATATTAGGGTTTAATTTTTTTAAAAGTTCCTTTCAGGTTAATACGTTGAAGGTTATAAAATAAAGGAAAATTAATGCCATAATACATGGATCCCTTTGAGATCATGCAGAAGATTATTTAAGTGTATTATTGGTTGGTCCTACCACAATATTATGAGATAATTCATAACATTTCTGGATGTATATTATGTGTAAATACCCTTGTATATTGTGGATAATAGGAAAAATATTCTCAGAGTATAGAGTATTCCTTAAATGAGATTTTTATGGAAACATAGACTTATTAAAAAGAAAACCTGATAAATTGAAGATCATATGTGGCAATAGTGGTTAGTAATTATTAGTTATGAATTTTCTTATTAACTTTTCAAGGATGAAATATACTAAGGTGGGGAGAAATGTAACACTCATGTTATTTGAGTTTATTTAATTATGAGGATAATGAATTAAATTTATTTATCGATGTGTGATTGGTATAGATATATGAATTTGGTTTATTTATTAAAGTGTGATTATCTTTGAGATGTGATTAAATTTTATTATTCAACTATGAGGAATTACTTTTGGTGTCAGGTTACTATCAATGAAGGAGATATATTCCTTAAATACTTATACATAAGATGTATAAATTTTATATAGGTTATGTATGCATGAAATGTGATTTCATATAAATAAACTACACTTATCATATGGTATGATAGGTACTATATCATGGAGATCATATAATGTTTTTTCATTCATATATAATCTCAATCATATAGTAATATCTATCATATATAATGGATTGAAATGAGGTTTCATTTGATGACCATGTGTCCACTTTTTAGTCATATTGTGTGACTAAGTGGTGTTGAAAAGATCCATTACCATTAATTCTTAGGGTATTATTTCTATGTAATAATGTTTTATTCAAATTCATTCCCACAAAAACTAACATAAAAGGTACATTATAAGAGTTGTAATGCATAAGGATTCCATTTATTCATGTATATTATACATAAATGATAATTGATTAACTCATGAATTATAATGCATGAGTTAATTATTAAACACCCAAGGAGCATCCTTAAGAGTTCTATAGATACTCACTTCTATGTGATGGTAGTGGGTATGCTTGCATGACACTCTACCAAAACTCCCTAACTCGTAGCTCACTTTTTCTCTTCCTTAACATATAGAGATGCTAGAACATTGTGTAATAGAGGAGAATCCCATATGTATGACATGTGATTCATTGGATCTTGGATATACCTATAGAGGTGGGAGGCCTTAATCTCCCACTTTGGTGATTATCATCAAAAAAAAAATGAAAGTCTTTGAGGATGAAGTAGCTGCTCAACTGAGAAAGGTGCACACTATTTATACAGGTCCCTCAAATCTATTTTATAAAGAAAAATTCATTTTTAATGCATTGATATTTTAGGATTTATTTCTATTTCTTTCACTAGTTAAAAAGTTATTATTTAATATCCTATGAATCCTATTAGTGGTATTAGAGAATCTCATGGCTTTGGAATTTTGAAAACACATGTGGGATTAAGTTTTTATGAATTGCATTGAATATAAATTTGAGTATCATAAAATACAATATAAATTTTTTGTAATTTTACATATGATGTAAGGATATCATAATCCATGATATCGAACAAATACACAGTTTTTTAGGTTGTAATGTATGATATCTTCTCTATGATTGATTACGACTAACAAGTTGAGTTTTTCAAAACAAATCATCATATCATAAAAATGATACACCACATATCATTTAATATGATATTTAATATCACATAGAGTTATTGGGTTATCAATCATAAAATATGATTGATATCCAACCTATTTGTTATATTAGTCATTAATTATGGCCAAGATAAATCATAAAATATGGTTAATAAATTTTTTATTTTTCTTTATTTTCAATCATGAATTGAATTACTTAAAAATAACATTTTAAAATTTATGTGGCATGCCTTGTAGACTATTTATAAAGTGTTTATTTAATAATAATTAGTCATGATTTATAAATTGATTATAAATTAAAAAATAAGGCATAATATATAGTGGTTATATTTAAGAAAATTATGAAATGTTTATAATGATTAATTCAAAATGTTTAGATTAAAAGATCCTTATTTTAAAATTATTTAAACCTAATCATATGGATTTTAAATGGTTAATATTATCAAAGGTTAAATAATTTTTAAACATGTGATAATTAAGATTATGTAAATATTTTACATAATTGAATTTTAAAAAAGTTTATAATTCATAGAAATATCATATACTTAAAAATAACGTTACATATAATAAATAATATGAAATGTTTATATTCAAGAATTATAGAATGTATATAATGATTTAGATATAATTATATAATGCTTATAGTTTAGATTTTGATTTACGAACTCCTCTTAGATTATTATCTCATGTTTAAATTTATGAAATTTTCATTTATTTAATGGTTATTCCATTTTTTATTTAAAATTGTAAATAGTTCATATTGTGAAATATTGTGTATACTTTAGTTTATGAGATAAACTACTTCTTATAAAATTGTAAATCCATGAATTACATTCCAAGAATGTCAATATAATATTTAGTTTTCATATACCTTAACCTAGGTTTGTAGTTCAATTTAATAGCTTGAATATTGTTGTTGAATGTAGTTTATAAATTTATGATGAATTAGATACTCTCTTGAGTAAATTCTCCCCAGTGAGGGGGACTTGGGGTTGGACTTCCCACTAGACTGAAGCCTATGTCTTATTTTAGAAAGGTAGGGGTTGTTTATCTTTTTTCTGGTCTTACTCATGATGAGATTGTAAATCTCATATAATTATAAGCCTTTACATGAATATTTCATGTATCTTATGTATGATATGCATTTAGATATGTGTCTATTTTTGGGTAAATAACACAAACAATGGGTTGTGTAAAATGATACACATCAATATGGATTGAACATATTGATTTGGTGGATAGAATAGGATTCCAAAACTAAATCTTTATAAGCATGCATATATAAATGGAATAGCCTGAGATAAGATGGTGAGATTAAACCCCCTTCAAAATACTAAGTGTTAGATTCTTTTCAAAGAGGTAATTTTCAAGGAATAAATCATAAAATCAGGTAATTTCATTCTAAATTAATGTTACCTTAGATTATGTTGTGTAATTAAAACAAGTAATGAGGAAACCCTAAAAGTTATGTATGTCGTTATTGGTCTTTTATTTGGTTTAAACTAGCTGGGAAACCATAACAACTTGGATAATAGTGGAATATAGTTGGTTTTATCAACTTTATAGATTGGACAAGGAGTTTACATCTTGAATTATAGTGACCCAATACTTAAACACATATTCTTTCATAAATTTTATCATAGTTGAAAAAAATACAATCTAAGGATCTAGGATCTAGTGTCTTTGGGGGATTAAACACATAAATTCATCATTTTAAAAAATAAATCATTGTATTTTTTTAATATCTTTAGAGTGATACTAACTCCCATAAGACCTATTAATAATGTATAGGATAACCTATGGAAATACATAAGGAAAGGGGTGATCTAGAAATCCCATTAAGGGAATAAAAAATATAAATAATCATAACATGGGATGCATAACATGATATCATAAAGAGAATGATCATCAACAAGGAATCATGGAATAAGAAAATAAAAACATAAGACCATGTAGTAAACATGATCATATCATAAGATCATGGCAATATAGGAATGTGGAAATAACATAAATATGATATCATAATCACAAATAAAGTCTCACTACCACATTAACATAACATAGTTCACTAGGAAAATTTTCCACTCCCAGAGTTGGATAGTCTCACTTCCCATGCACCATGATATATCATGAGATGAAAGCATTAACCAATAAATTATAGGAATATATAATTCCAATACCACCAATAAAATAATTAATATCATACATATGTATTCCACATGTGTAAAATAAACCATATATAATTTGTATACATAGTAAAAACCCCTGAGAAAGAACTAGGTTTCAAGATCTTGTCTCAAGACATATATGAAGGATATCACATAATGATTCCCAATAGAAAAAATAATTAAATTTATTTGGATATTCATATCATAAATTAAAATAATTATTTATCATGGAGTCCCATGGTATAAAAAACAATGATAAGGTTTGAGAAAAATGAACCACTTTAGTGATTCTTTTCAAAATAAGCAAATGATCGTTTGACGAAATGGGATAATAATTTTTCTTCAAAATAATAATTGATACCTAAGGGTTATATATTAATTAAAGTGTAATTTTAAAATATATTCATGGTTTAAAAACATTTTAAGAGGCTGGTGTTTGATGTGAAATAAGAATTTTGAAAATCCCATTAAATTGGGTTTCCTTAAAAGTGGGAATTTCGTAGGAAACTTAAAACATATATAACCCCATAAATGGAAGGTATGTTAAACTAGGTATATATTTAATTTAAATATATAAAAAATATAATAATTATATGAGAATAATCGTTCATAAATTATAGAAAAAGAAAGATAAATCATAAATAGAAAGTTACGAGGGGAGTATGGAAGACCCCTTACCATTATATACAAAAGTGTTCTTCACTTATACTTAAATTATGAAATAATTAAATTAAAATAATTAAAAAACTTAATAAATTCATTATTAATATATAATTATTTTCCTAGGGTCAATTTATCATTATAAGTCCTTCATTTATTGAATATTTTCCCCTCTTGTCAGTTACCTGAGGTGAATGTGTCGATTTTTACGTGATTATCTTGACATGTTGACAAAGTTTAAGTTTATATTAAAAATAAATTTAAAACCTATAAAATATAAATATATTTATAAATAAAAATTTTACAATTTTTTTAAATTCATCCATGTTTGATGATAATGGAAAACAAAATGGGTCATTGATGTGGAGGCAGTAGTCTGTATGTACACACAAAAAACACTTTCCTTTTCCATAAAATAAGATGGAGGTAGAAAAAAATTATTATTAAATTAAGAGATATAATTGAGACATATAAAACATATTTATTCATCATTTTCATCCTTTGTACAATCCATGGGATTTGAGGATAAAAAACAAACTACATCACTTCATGGAGGTGGTAGTCCACACAAATATGAGATCAATGCTTATGTTTCTCTTAGTGAATTCATGGGAATGAATAACTAATATTAAATAAATATAATTAAACTTAATTATATAAATTATACTAAATAAATTATATTAATTCAATTAGGGAAAGTGAGGATAAGAAAAAAAAGACTAAAAATAAGAAGCACTCATGTTGGGGGCTTAGGTTTTCCATGGAATTCTTCTTGGAAATGGAAGGGTCAAGATAAATAAATAGGTCCAAATGCTTAAGTTTTTGGGATATTTTTCTATTATATTTAAATAGACATAATTTTTTCTAGGAAACTGATAGAAATTGTGTACCTTTAAGGGGTTGGAGTGCACCCTTTTATAGGTGAAGGAAATGGTAGTTTTGGAAACACATTCACCTATTAAATTATTCCTTTACACTATTCCAAGGTCAAAGACTCTAATAGTTATCAATTATGTATCATGGGTCATGATATAGATTAAAATCATCCCATAAACTTATTTTGGGGATACCTTTGAGTGATTTAGGGGTTTTTACTTTCACTTTTCACTTTACCCAAGTGTACTTTTACCTAGGTAGCTTTTCTTTTCACCGATGTTAACTAATTGAAATGATATCAATTAATATTTATATTTCCACATAATTTGAGTATTATGATTATATATATGATATTAATTTTATTTATTAATAGTAATATGATTATGAAAAGTTAATTTTAAAATAAATGTGCTTAGTTTTTAAAAACAGTTTTGAGATAATCATGTATTTAAGCATAAAATTTATGTATGAGCTAAGATTATTAATGTAATTAATTTTTATGACCAAAATTGATTTATTATATATAAAAGTATGGTTATTTGACATTAAAATCATCCATAATCCAATTTTACAAAAATATTAACTAATTAAAATAAAATACATAAAATAGTTATCTTTATTAATGTAACATTTTACTTTAGTTCTAAAAATTTTGTTCATGGGTTCTATAAGTTAAAATAATATTTAAAAAAGAATAATTTTATTAATTAATTTAATATTTTATCACTTAAATGGTTTTTTAACCTATATTTAATTCTTATATATTTGATAAAGGCATGAAAATTATATTTTTCATAAAAAACTTCATTTTCAAATAAAAATTGATATTTTTACATAATGCTAAAATGTTCATACTAAGTAAATTTTGATATTCTAAATTTAAAAATGTAGTTAATTTTTTCTAATTATATTTATAAAAATTATATATTTAATTTTTAATTGAAAATACATTAAATATGGATAAAGTACTATTAAGGTGTTTTTAATACTATTTTATAAAACCATTACAATTGAAAGAATTTAAATATATTAGATCCTAAATTGGTACATAATAATAATATTTTTAAGGTTATCAGCTTAATTTATTAATTTATAATAATTTTCATTTTAGTGTGTGTAAAGAAAGTTATTTAATTTAAATGGAATGTTTATACTAAAATCCTAGGATGTTACATTCTTCCCCCATTAAGAAATGTTACCCTATAAATTGCATTTAAAATACTAAGGTGAAAACATATGAGGGTAATTTTGTTTCATTGTCTCTTTAGGCTCCCACATTTTCTCTTTATACATATGCTTTATCCAAAGTACTTTTACAAGGTGATTTGTCTTATTGAACAAAAATTTGTCTTTTCTATCCAGGATCTTCACCAACTATTCCTCATAAGAGATATCATACTCCATTTGTACCACCTTTGTATTCAGTACTTATGAGGGTCCTAGTATGTACTTCATCAAGAGAGATATATAGAACACATCATGTACTTTGGTTAGGTTCAAAGGGATTTCTATTCAATATTCCACAACTCTGATGCGATCAAAGATCTCATAGGGGACAACGTGTCTCAAACATAGTTTCCATTTCTTCTAAAAACTCATGAATATATTGCATCAAGATATTCAAATAAACACTTTATCACTAAGATTGAACTCCAGGTCTTTTCTATGGTTATTAGCACAACTCTCCTATCGACTTTGTACTACTTTGATGTGTTATTGAATGGTCTTGAACTTTTCTATCATTTCATCAACCATATAAAATCCTAGAAACTTTATTTCACCTACTTCATCCCAGCACATTGGTGTTCTACATCTCTTCCCATAGATGTCTTTATATAGGACCATTTGGATGCTTGAGTAGAAATTGTTAATGTAAGAGAACTAGAACATAGGAATATGTTGGTCCTAGCCTCCCTTGAAGTCCATATAGAAAGGTTTTAATGTATCCTCAAGCATCTAAATAGTATATTTAGATTATCCATTAGTCAATGGATGATAGGCCATACTAAAGTTCAAATCTGTATTTAGAGCATGCTGAATACTCTTCCAAAAGTTTGAGGTGAACCTTGGATCTTGATCAGATAAAATTGGTAGTAGTGTTTTGTTTAACCTCAGCACTTCTCTAATGCATAACTTTATAAAGTGGTCAAGTGAGAAGTCCCCTCAAATGAAAATTAAGTGAGAAATATTTGTAAGATGATCCACCCCAACTCATATAACATTGTTCCCTTTTGATGTCTTTAGAAGACCCATTAAAAAAAATTATAGTGATTTTTCCCATTTTCATATAGGTATAGAAAATGTTTTCATCATCCCTTTGGAATATTTCCTCTTATCTTTAAATTTCTGACACACTAGGAAATTTTATGTATATTCCACAATATCTATCTTCATATTGAGACACCAATAGTTCTCTCAAAGATCTCCATACATCTTTGTTCTCCCAGGGTGGATGGAGAATGTTGATCTATGAAAATTATTCAAAATATCCTTTTTCAACACTAGTTTAGAGGGAACACATAGTCATTTCTTGAATCTAACAACCCCCTTATCATCATCCTTGAACTTATAGGTTTTCTATTTTTCAAAACATCCACTTTCTTCTATATATATACATTATCATTTTGAGATATCTTAATCCTATAAAATTGTGATGTATGAGAAATAATTTTAGAATGGTAGGATGATGTACCTTATGTTATGAATCCCATTTCTATGATTTTCATGTCTAATAAGATAATATCCTTTTCAATCCTAATTATGGATAAGGTTTAAGGATCCTTTCTACTTATAAAATATGCCACTTTGTTTTCCTTCCCAAGATGGTAGTGGATTGTGAATTAATATTCCTTGATCAAATATTACTATCTTTACTGGTACATATTAATCTCATTATGTGTGAATATATATTTGAGCCTCTTATGATTCATATATAATTCACACTTCTTCCCATAGAGATAATTCCACTAAATCATTAATGTGAATATCACTGCATATAACTCCAGATCATGCATTGGTATTTCTTCTCATGAACTTCCATCTACCTTAAGGTGTGGGATATCACTTTATCCTTTTTCATTAGTGCACATACTATTCCCTTCATTGAATCAATACTGTATATCATGAAAATTTCTTCACTTGTTGGTAGTATAAGTATTGGTGTAGTGATAAGCCTATTTTTCAATTCCTTGAAGCTCTATTCATATTAATTGGTTTAGAAAAACTTTACTCCCTTCCAATTCATCTTGGTTATAAGGTTTGAAAATCATGATAATTTTCTCAAAAATCTTCGATAATGACAAGATAGTTCAAGTAATCTATGGATATTTGTAATAGATGTTGTATCGATCCACTCTTCAATTTCCTTTATCTAAGAGGGGTTTATATATATTTTTTATTGGTGATAAAATCCCCCAATAATTCCACTTTCTCTATCCAAAACTCACAATTATTTTACTTTTAAAATAACTTATCCTTTCTTAATGTCTTAATAATAGTACTCAAATGCTCCTCATGTTCACTATTAATTGTAGATCATTCAAAAATATTGTCTATAAATACTACCAAATGTTTTTAGAGGTAATATATAAAGACTCTATTCATTAAGTCTACGAATATTTTTGGAGTATTGAAGAGTCTAAATGACATGATTATGATTTCATAGTGCCCATACCTTATACAAAATACGGTCTTAAGAATATCATCTTTATTTACTTTTAAATGATGATATCCTAACTGAAGTTACAATTAAGAGAGGTATTGATATCCATACAATTGATAAAATAATTCATAAATCTATGGAAATAGATACTTATTATTTATTGTGATCTGGTTGAGTTCATAATAGTAAATACAGAGATGCATCAATCCACCCTTTTTCTTGAAAAAGAGAACCGATACACCCCATATATAACCCATGTCTAGATATTATTGTAATTGATTCTTTGATTTTTCTAGTTAAATTTGGTCCATTCTATATGGATTCTTGGATATCAGCAAAGACTCGTGTATAATTTTAATTGAGAACTCAAACTATCCACCATAAGCTAGATCAGGAAACTCTTCAAGAAATACATCAACATACTCCCTTAAAATGGGCATATATTTAAGTGTAGTACTCTCCTTTGATTCAATTATTTAACATAGATAATCTTTATCATAAGTAAATAATATCGATGTATCAAGTTAATATTCTAAATAAGATTCATCCTTACACTTTTATAGAATCACAGGATAATTTGGGTTATGGAATGTGATTTCCTTTTCCTAGTAGTTGATGAGAGCCCAATACAATGACAACTAGTCTATCCCTAGTATAAAATATAAATATACTAAAGTAATTATGATAATAACTTATGGGAGATTCATCCCATAGATAACCAAAAGGGAAGAGTTATATGCTTGTGATGTAATAATTTCTCTATTAGTAGTTTTCACAGATAATTTAACCTCCATGTTTTGTGGTGATGATTTAATAGTTCTATTAAACTTTAATGATTTAAAATAATGTATAGAACTAGACTCAAAGAGTATATTAACTATTCTTGAATAAATAAATAGTGTTCCTATCACCACATAATTTTCTTTCTCATCCTCTATAGTAGTGATAACATAAGAATATCCTTAATCTCTTAGAATTAAAGGTTATTACTATTGGTTATCTTTGATCACCTTTGTATTAGTGCATTTATTTTTATAATTTCAATGTTACTTAAAATTTTAATATTGTATAATAGGATGAGGATTGATCTGGATATTTTTTCTTTGATCACATTATTAGTATTTTCCCTCTCACTTCAAAATGCATTAGCAGCATACCCCTCTTTTCTACACTTGAATAACTTTCTGGTCCCCTTGAGACAGTTTGTAGGATGCTTCTTCCCACACCTTTGATAGGTATGATATTTTACCTTTTTAACTACAATTTTTTTATCCAATGATTCCCTAGAGTTAATATCAATTATCCTTTTCTTATCTCTAATACCCTAAAAATCATCAATTTACATCTCCACTTTTAGGGAACATAAAACAATTTCTTCATAATGATCAAAATCCCAAACCACCAATTATTTTTGAAGTCTGAGATTCATCCCACTAGATAAATAGTAAATCTTTATTTTAGGGCTCATGATAAGGCTGGAAGAATACCATGCAAGTCTCATGAAGTATTCCTTATAAGACCTAATAGATTCATCTCATTTTTTCTTGAGTGCAAGAAAATCCATATCCATTTTAAGATGAAGAGTATGTGGGAAGTACTTATTGATAAACATCCTATTTAATTCATCCCACTCTAAGGATTATATGTCTTCCCTACTCTTTGTATTCTTAATCAGCATCCACCGTAGATCATTTTCTCCCTTAAGGAAATAAACAACTAGTATAACCTTATCTTGTTTAGATAATTGAAGGACATAGAATATATTTTTGACATAGTTAATCCACTTCTTAGTGATTATTGGATCAAAAAATACACAAAACATTTGAGTCTTGTTCTATATAAAAAAATCAACAAAAACTTTCTCTCTTAGAGGGTGTTCCATGTGATTCATGTTATTATTTATAACATGATTCAGTTGTTCCAGTGAAACCATAACATTATCATCTCCCATTACCATCATTTTAGGAATTTCATCAAGACATTCATTAAATTTTACATTGTATATATGAATCCATTACTCATTATAGAAATAGGAGAGGTCCAAAGTCCTACACTGAAAACAAAAGAGTCCACTTGGAAAAGACCATGTGGAAAAAGACCACAGAACACAAACTGAAGAAAGGAAAAGAGGGGGGCTATGGGGTATGGAACTAATGAAGGCCAAGCACATATCCTCATACAATTTAAACACATTCATATGGATATAGTAAGATATATTCCAAGGAGATCTATCTTTTTCATGCAAAGAGTTGTGGAGAATCCTGGAATCGATTTCCACTTTTTCCAGTTCAATATGTCATTCACTGCATAGTTGGAGACCAGTGAGCATAGCCATGACTTCCACCTGAGGGGAGTCTCCATGTTTGAATGAAGTAGTGAAAGACAGTATGATTGAGCCATGTGAGTTACGGACTAGGCCTTCTCCCCTCATGAGCCCCATGTGGAAAGAGTCGTCGGTGTTCATCTTGAGACCGCTCAGGTTGGGGTACCACCAGATCCACTAACCTGGAGGTCCATGTAGAGTATCATGGGAGTTGGGCTATATAAATTGGCTAAAGGATGGGGTCTCTTTGAAATTCTTGATGAGTAGGGAAAAATCGATCAGCATGTTTCAAGTATTAGAGACCAAGGTCAATTTCCAGTTGGGAGTGTCCTCAAACCTAGCCTTATTCCTAGTTTGCTAGATACACCAACATCCCGTAGCCAGGATTCAGGACCTTTATTTCCTTTCAATCCTATTTCAATCCATGCCTTGAAAATAACTGGTGAGAAAATGGACTCCCTACAGATCACGTAGGGGAATACTTGTGAAGCCTCCAAAATTATGCTAGATTTTTCATTCTCATTCACCTTTGAAAAATAATTAATCAATGGACTCGTCTTGGGAGGAATGAAAGAAAGAACACCTAGAGGAAATCTAAATTCCCATATGTTGGCAAATCTCATCGATAGGGAGGGCCTTGTTACAAATGTTCCAGACAAGAAAGTTTTATTTTGCAGGAATCTCTTTACACAATAGGGTGTAACCCCAACTGTCCATATCAGATGTAGAGGTGGTAAGATGGTGATATCCCCTAACTAAAAAAGATCTCGATGAAGAACCATAAAAAAAACAGTTGTCCAGATCATAAGAGAGGCCGATGAGATCAAAGATCTTGTGTTGATTCTCATTGAGGACTACATGGGAGATGTCTGGGAACTCATTATCTCTCTTGAACGTCGAGTTAGGCATGGGGAATCTAGGGAAGCCGATGATATTGCCCGACCAATTCTGGTAACATAAGTCAATGTCACCCTTTCCTATGATCTACCTATGATGACAATTAAGAGATTTGAAATGATTATTAATGAGGTTCCATAAAGAGGAATAATTCCTTCTTGGTGGATCTAGAAAGCCACTATATTTTGTGTTCACGAAGCGACCCCACAGGGAACGGACTTCGACAACTTCCCATGTGAGTTTTGCATAAAGACCCTGCATTTCTCCCTAGATACTTCTAAGATTGATACCTCCTTCATCTATCATCCGTTCCATCTTCAACCAATATTACTAGTGATGTTTCCCAATGGAGTGAGCATCTTGTAAGAAGGAGACCAAAATCTTATCAATATTCTTAACCACATCTTTTGGAACCTTAAGAACTACAAAAATATTCATGGTTATCAAGATGAGAACAATGTAAACCAAGGTGATGTTTCCTCCAAAGGAGATATACCTATTCTTCTAATAAAAAAACGTGGCTAGTGATCTTGTTAGTTATCCTTACATTAATAAATTTTTACAAGGTAAACCATAAACTTAGAAGGGGTAACTCATAAATGATTTTCAAATACTAGCTTATGAATCTATAAGTTTAAATCTAGGTTATCCATGGCTATCTTATAATTAGGTTCTATAACCCCAAGTACTTATTAAATTATCTAAAATATGTTCAAATCCTTCATAATGGTTTTCATTAGAATGTGATTTAACTGAATCATGTCTCTCATGCATGTAAACCAAGTGTGCGGTAAGGGTTCATTCACCAAGAACCAAAATAATGGTCAATATATACCCAAAAAACTATTTTTAAGGGTTTTTAACCTATATGAATCTATTCAAAAACCGTGTCCACTTATAGTATCCAAACATGGATGTATTTCTATAAAAATCACATAATCTCTACCTTACCAAGACTTCATGATATTATCCTATGCTTAAAGTTTTCATGAATGTTCTCTAATCCTAACCTCCAAAAAAACTAGACCTTAATATGATACCAACTATAGTCACCCAAGCCTTAAACATGTATTCTTTAATAACATTTAACATATTTTAGAACAAATAAAAACTGATGATGTAGGGTCTAGTGTATTTGGAGGATTAGAAACATAAATAAAACATTTTAAAAAAATAACACTATTGTCTTTATTTAATCTACTTGGAGTGCTCCTAACTCCCGTATGAACTCTTAATGTTGTATAGGAAAACCTAGGTAAATACATAAGGAAAATGGTGATCTAGAAATCCCAGCAAGAGAGTAAACATGATAAAGAAGAACAACATGTGATTCATAACATGATATCATAAAGAGAATAATCATAAGCTTGGAATCATGGAATGAGGAAATAATAACATAAGATCATGGAGTAAACATGATCATATAATCAAATCATATCATCATTAGAATGTGAAAACAACATAAACATGATATCATAATAATATTCCAGGGCTCACTAACTTGTTAATATAACATTTTTGTCTAGGATAACTACCCACTCTCATAGTTTTCTTGACACACTACCCATGCACCATGATATCTCATGAGATAGAAACATTACCCAATGCATTAGAGGACTATATAATTATGGGCCCACCCATCACATAATTAAGATCATACATATGTATGTCACATGAGTAAAATAAACTATACATAAGTCATATACATAGTAAAAATACATGAGTAAGAACTGGGACTAAAGATCGTGTATTAAGGTATATCTAAAATATATAACATAAGGATTCCCAAGAGAATAAGAAATTAAATTTATTTGGAAATTCACATAAAAAGGAAACATAAGTAATTATCATGGATCCCCATGGTAGAAAAATCCATGAGAAGGTTTGAGAAAAATGAACCACTTTGGTGATTCTTTTCAAAATAAGAAAATGATCTTTTGGAAAAACTCAATCATAATTATCCTTCAAAATCAGAATTGAACCCAAGGATTTCTACATGAATTGAAATATAATTTGAAAATATATTAATGATTTAAAAAAAAATTAAGGGGGTTATGGTTTATGTGAAATAATAATTATGAAAATCCCCTTAAATAAGTTTTCCTTAAAAGTATGTATTTTTAAGGAAACTTAAAACATGTATAACTATACAAATGGAAGGGATATTAAACTAGGTATATATGTAAGTGACATATATAAAAATAGAATAATTACATGAGAATAAGTTGTCATATGTCACATCCCAATCTCTAGAATTTAATTTTTTGGGGGTTTCCTTCATCTTGGCCAAACCCTAATCATCAGGGTTCATTTTTATGACTTTTTCTCATTTTCTAGGATGTGCGGAAGGTCCCTCGGGTGTATTCATACTTATGATGACGTTTCATTGTGTTCACAAATGTTTTAGTTAGGATAATCTGTGTTTTCCATTCTAATTAAATCCATATGATGCTTGAGTTTTTTAATTAATCTTTAGACTTTATTTGCACCTCTTTAATGGCTTCAGTTAACTTATGTTGGTGTTTTTACGATGGTAGAATTTACTAAAAATAGATTTTGTAGTATTTTATTGTTATGTATATGTTTTTATTTTCCCAACGGTTTGATAAAATTCCAAATCTTATTTTGA
The DNA here is from genome assembly GCA_963277665.1 of Viscum album. Classification (NCBI taxonomy): domain Eukaryota; kingdom Viridiplantae; phylum Streptophyta; class Magnoliopsida; order Santalales; family Viscaceae; genus Viscum; species Viscum album. Next base: position 2,102,503,327 of record OY728165.1, read on the forward strand.
AAATTTTTATACATGTTTCGCATACCTTTGGTGATCTTGGTTAGCCTATTTGGGTGTTTTCAAACTAGTCAGATTTGTTAAAAATGAGTTTTGAATTGATTCTTGGATTATGTTTATGTGTATATATGCTATATGTGTTGTATAAAATTCAAACTATGTTTTTATAAACAAATTAGGTTATTTGGATGATGTTTTCCCTGGAAATATTTTATAAAAAAATTTGGATTGTGAATTTGGTTTTATGTGTATAGTTTGTTAACGTGATAACTTGGCGGATGTGTTTAAGTGTTTTAGAAAGGAACCCATAGTTTTTAAATGGATTTCTTATGTTTTTAAAATTATTTAAGTTGTTGGGTTTGGTTTGAAAGAAAATGGTGTTTTTGTAAAAATGGGTTTTGAGTGTTTTCATGGATATTAGATTGTGACGTTGGATGTTGGCACATCCATGGGTTCATGACGTGCAAACATGGATGTGCCCTCAAATGAAGATGACACTTTAAAATGGTGCTCATTTAAAACTTTTGTATCTTACATGGTTCATTGGTTTCTAAATGATGTTTTTTCCTCTAGGTTAATTAATTAAAGCTTTGGTGGCTTCTTAGTGGTGCACACACACACACACATAGGTACGTATGTGTATATGTATATATATATTCCTTTCACATATTTCCTCATGGAATGGGGAATATGTACATTCAATTAAAGGTATATATATATATATGTATGAGACTATATGTGTTTACTAGTGTGGGAAATTTTTATCAAAATCTTCAAGATCTCAAGTTTCTAAGCTTGGTCGGCTTTCTTTTTGAGGTAGGTCCTCTATGCCCACACCTTTAATTTGAATTCCATGATTGATTAGAATTTTTTTTAAATTGTGTTTAAATATTCATGTGGTCTTTATATATGTATATATGTATGTGTGTTTGATGAAATGGATTTCAACTCTTGGATATTGGTTTCCCATTAATTTTCATAACTTTTCTAAGCCCATTTACAAATTTCTTTTAATTATGAAGGCATCCTAAGTGTTTTAGAATATTTTACTAAAAGTTCCCTAGTTGTGAAGTGTATTTTTTTAAATTAAAATGATTTGGTTAAATGTGTTATTTAAAACCCTACTTGTTTGGAACATTGAAGCGTGGTTTGAAAATTCAATGACATGAAGGCCAATTTGGCACTTTTTAAGTGTTTTGTGTGTTTTTAACCTAGAATTGGAAATGGATTTGCGAAGTGAATTTGGTTTGTAATATTTTTATGGTATATTGTAATAATGATATTAAAGGACCAGTTGGCACCTTATGTCACTTTGAAAGTGTGAACACCCAGTTAGAAAATTAAAGTGCTTTCTGAAGTGGTTTAAAAGCTCATGTGATGTGATGGTCTGGTTGGAACTTTGGTTGATACAACTTGTAAATGTTTATTCATATATATATATATATATATATTGAGAACCTCTATAGGAGTTATATACCTTTATGGGTTATTGTAAAGGGTGTTTTTGTTTGGGGTAGGCAAGTGTGGTGATGGCAGGTATGGTGAGTCACATGTGTGAGGGCATCCTACTTACACAACATTACTATTACCACCATGGGTTCCTAGGTGTCTTTTAGAGGGTCAAGTGATATTTGCTGATCAACCCTAATTAGACAAGTTGACACCCCCTGGATTTGTTGTTAGGTCAGGCGGGATGTTCCATTGGATTGGCCAGTAGAGGGCAGCTAGTTGGTATAGACTTAGGAGATTCCCCATACGCCGATAGGTGGTTTTGAATTGAGTACATCCAGAGATCACTATAGGAATGTTTAGGAAATTACCATGGTGGGATACTTGTATTTTACTTATTTATTTTGTGGAACTTTTAGTTATTTGATCTCATTAAACCTTTACTTTGTTTTTATATATTAAAGAACTTGTTTTCATACTAGTTGGATTTTAATATAATTCATTTCAATGAATTATATGCTTTGGTAATAGATTTAGAAAAATGAAATAAAAAAAGGTGTTTTTCTTAAAAGTAAAATCTTGTTACCTATTTTGATAAAAGAGTGGAAAACCATGTTTTTATATATCCTATTTTCAAATTATCAAGAAAAGATTTCATTTTATAGGTGGGGAATCAGGCATGGTCTATTTTGGTATTCCTATTGAGCATTTAGGTGTTTAAGCCTAATTTATCTTTTCAGTTTCAAGTTCCTCTAGTGTTGGATCACTTTCGGAACAAACATAGTTTGGACTTGGGAGGTGACCCATGAGGCCATGTGGAGGTAAGTGTAATTTTATTTTATTTATATTGATAGTGTTTATTTTTATCATGAGACTTCATTAATTTGTTTATCTTTTTTTCATGGGCCAAATCATTACCAATGGTATAATTTTGATGCCCGACACTAGTATCCAGCCTGTGGGGATCGAGAATGCCACTCAGGCCTTGCTGCAGGCTGACTTGGGTGACCGGTTTAGGGTCAACCTGGGTTGGTTTGTGACAAAATGGTATCAGAGGAAGCCATTTTTATTTGGGGTGTCTAGTAGATGGATATTAGGACTATCGGGGCTCAGTAGGTAGGTGTAGGAAGAGTGTCACAAACTCTTTCTCACACTGATCCTCAAGTTACTAGGGGTAGTTCGGGATTCAAGTCTTTTTCTCTTATTTTGGATTGAGGGATGACAATAGAGGTGAGTCGGTGTCGCGTTGTGATCCCACATGGAGTAGTGACCCATATGGAGTCCAAGTGAATGGTTCAAGTCCCTCTTAGAATTAGGACCTACTTAGGTCATTTCCCACTACTATTTCACTAATTTGGGAATAAATTATAGTCTCTATTTTTGAAAGGGGTGTGAGTTGTGATTTGTCTTGTTTTTGGTTGGTACAAGTGCGCTTTTGAAGACAAAAATGGTTTTGAAATGGAAATAATTGCTTCCAAATGGATTTAACTTGGTAAAGTGGGTTTTATAAATTTAAATTGCTTTGGTTTTAAAATTTGGTGTTTGTTTGGAATTAGTAAGTAAATGGATTGGTGCAACCCATGGTGTTCCTTATGAACGTTTTCACATGTGGGGGTATGTGTATGGAATGTGTGTGTTGGTATGTATGAATGGAAGTGGATGAACACATGTGAAATGGTTCATGAGATTTCTTGGATGTGTATTTGACATTAAAGGCTTGACCTTGTTTTCTAAAGGTGGTTTTTGAAAGGAATATTTTTGGAAGTGTTTATATTTTTTTGGATGAAGGTGCTTTTATTGATGTCGCTTTGTCTTGATATCAGTTTTGGATTTGTTTTTATATGTTTTTTAGAAAATACCATAGGTAAATGTATCTAAAGTTTCCAATGATTCATGCCTAGTTTTTGGTCCTTCTTAGATATTGCCTATTCTTCTTGGTGATCGAGGTCTGTTAGAGGCAGTTATGCAGCTTGAAGAGGTCGAGCGTGTCTTCAGGGTATTGGAAACTCTTGAATCTATCAGAGTACATGTTTTTTGGGTCTGTTAAAAGGTTTATATTTGTAATAATGGGATCTTTCCACCCTGCCATCATTATAAGTCAGGATGGCATGGGAAATTTTAAGTTTGTCTTCATCTCATGTTTCATACTTGAAGATGTGAAGATAGAGAAAAGGGAAGAGCTTGTGAGTATTTAATAAATCCAGTGGTCAGTGAAGGCCTACATTGACCACTTTAAGGAACTGGTTTCTTTTTATCTAGAGGTAGTGTCATAGGATTTGATGAAGACACCTCTATTTATTAGGGGTCTTCACCCAGATATCAATAAGTGGGTCATCTATTATAAGGACCATTGTTTTGAGAGGATGGTAGATGAATCATTTCTAGTTGAGTTGGTCCCCAGAGCGTAGGTGGTTGGAAGTCTGATGACTCTTGGTTCTCATGAAGGTTCCCCATATTCTAAGGAGTGAATGATAGAGGAACCCATTCCTAAGGATTACTCTTCATTGGTTCCATATTCAAGTTCGTCATACCATTCAGTTGTGTGTCGCCAGTGTGGTCAGTTCAGGTACTCAAAGTCATCATGTAGCATCCCTCTGAAGGCGTGTCATCATTGCGGCTATCTGGGTCATCTAGAGATGTTTTGTAGAAAGCATCACCTGAATAAAATGTTCTAAGAAAAGGATGATAGTGCTTGACTGTGAGGAAGGAGATGCTCAAGCCATTGGAGCCCTAACCATAGGTCTCAGGGTGAATCTCACACACATTCAGGAGTTATCGAGGGTGTGAAGACTCGGTATGGGTTTTGTGTTCCATGTTGGTATTGGAACATTAAAATAATTTTCATTCTTGTTTTCTACTATTGAGGTTTTTCCTCAGTTGTAAGTCCATTGTTTCCTTGGGAGATTATGATGAACTTGTTTTTTTGTAATCCAAACAGTCCTGTTTGTCTGGATATGGTTTTTTGAATCATGTATTTTTTTTAAAGTGTGTTTGGACCTTACATGGGTTGGTTTCATTTTTGGCTTCGGTTATGCTCATTTAGAGATGTAAGTGTTTGGGAAGATCTATGTTTTAAGGTGTATTCAGGTCTGTTATTTTGTACTAATTTCTTTTGGTGGGTTTTTCCCTAGTGTTGGTAATCTAATTCTGGTGGTGGTGTGGTTCCACTAATGTTAGGGGAGTTGGATGAAGTTCATGTTGGGAGTTCTCAGCCTCATTGGGGGTGTTTTTCAGTTTATTTGGATAAATATTTTTGTTGGTTCTCTCATTACAATGTTCCAATTTTCTAGGTTCCCTCATAGTGGGTTTCTTGTTTAAGTCTTGGTGGTGTTGTTTGGGTCTTAAATTTCTCGAGCTAGTTGAGTTCTTGTGGTTGGGAGATCCTCCCTTGTGTTATCCCCAATATCTTGGGCTTTTTTTCCTCTTTAATTGGTCGGGTGTGACCTATGGAAAGTATGGTCATCTTAGGATTCACATTTTTCCTTGGTTCTGTCTGGGCATGGACTCGAGTTTTAGTTAACTATCATCTTAGTTGACTTTCTAGGGGAAAAGTGTCTGTTATGGGGATAATTATCACACCCTATTCTCTAGAATTTAATTATTTTAATTATTTTGATTAGTTCTATCCCCATTTTTGATTTTGGGCCAGTCTGGGTTGGAATTAAAAAAAATCGAGCAAGGATGGGTCATCTGCATAGGTTGTGCATGGTTAAAAGTAATCATGCAGAAACTGTGTGTTAGGGTCCATCATTGGGATGATGCCATTTTTCATGGTCAAAGCACAACTTTCTCAGCCGTGCATCTGGATATAGGTGAATCATGTGGTTTCCTGATATTTAAAATAAATAAATTAAATTAAAAAAATGGTGAAAATAAAATAAAATAAAATAAAATAAAGAAAATATTTTAACTATAATATTATTATTATTATCGTTGGGCGTAACAATATTATTATCAATATTTTTATTAATATAACCATTACTATTATTATTATTTGGTTATAATTTTTATTTGGTTTTGTTTTAGTTTTCTTTTTTTATGAAGTAACCCTAGCGGGGATTGGCTCCCCCTTCTCCCTTTATGCAGTGTGACTCACCCCCCCCCCCCACCTTCAAATCATTCTTCCTCTGTCGAACCCCCTACCTGACTGGCCTACTCCCATGCTCCCTCCTTCTCCTGGCGGGCCGACCTTCCTACTCTGCCATGTTTCCAGTGGCCCTGACCTCCCTACTCCGCCCTCCTCCTGGTTTCCCAAACCCCCTGCTCCACCCTGTTCTGGTTTGGCCCGAACTCCCTATTCCGCCCACTCCAACATGGTCGTGACCCCCTCGCCGACAACCCTCTCCTCCAGTTCATTTGTTTTTTTGGGTATTCCTTCATCTTGGACAAACCCTAATCATTGGGGTTTGTTTTTGTGTGTTTTTTTCATTGTCTGGGATGTTCGTAGGTTCCTTGGGGTGTATTCATCCTTCCGATGAAGTTTCATGGCATTCACACGTTTTTAAGGTAAGAAAATCTATGTTTTTTATTCTGATTAAATCCATATAATGCTTGATAGTTTTTAGTTAATTTTTATACTTGATACGCACCTCTATAATGGTTTTTGTTAGCTTATGTTGGTATTTTTGCAATGGTATAGTTTGATAAAAATAGCTTTTGAAGTATTTTATTATTTATGCCTATGTGTTTATTTTCCCAATGTGTTGGTATAATTCCAAACCTTATTCTGAAAATTTTAATACATGTTTCGCATACCTGTGGTGCTCTTGGTTAGCCTATTAGGGTGTTTTCAAAATAGTCAAATTCGTTAAAAATGGGTTTTAAAGTGATTCTTGGATTATGTTTATGTTTATTTATGCTATATGTGTGGGATAAAATTCAAATTGGGTTTAGATAAACAATTTGGGTTATTTGGATGATGTTTTCCTTTGAAATATTTTATAAAATTTGTTAGATTGTGAATTTTTTTATGCGTATAGTTTGTTAATGTGATAACTTGGAGGACATGTTTAAGTGTTTTGGAAGGGCCCTCATGGGTTTTAAAGGGATTTCCTTTGTTTTTAAAATTATGTAAGTTTTTGGGTTTGGTTTGAAAGAAAATGGTGTTTTTGTGAAAATGGGTTTTGAGTGTTTTCATGGAAATTAGAGCGTGTCGTTGGATATTGGCACATCCATGGGTGCAAGACGTGCAGACATGGATACTCCCTCAAATGAATATGATACTTTAAAATGGTGTTATTTTAAAATCTTGGTCTCTTAAATGGTTCCTTGATTTATAAATGATGTTGGTCCCTCTAGGTTAATTAATTAAATCTTTGGTGGATCCTTGGTGGTGCATACACACACATATGTATGTGTATATGTATATATATCTTACTTTCACATATTCCCTCATGGAATGGGGAATATGTACATTGGATTAAGGGTATATATATATGTATGATAATGTATTTATGTTCTGGTGTGGGTGATTTTCATCAAAATCTTCAAGAGCCTAAGTGTATCGGATTGGTTTGCTTCCTTTTTGAGGTAGGTCCTCTATTCTCGTGCCATTAATTTAAATTCCATGATTTATTTGAATTTTTGTAAGTGTGTTTACATATTCATGTGGTATTTATATATGTATATATGTATATGTTTTTGGTGAAATGGATTTCACCTCTTAGAGAGTGGTTTCCCATTAATTTTCATAAGTTGTTTAAGCCTGTATACAAATTGCTTTTAATTATGAAGGTGTCCTAAGTGTTTTAGAATAGTTTATTAAAATTTCCCTAGTTGTGAAGTGTATTTTGTGAAATGAAAAGGATTTTCTTAAATTTTTTGTTTTAAACCTAGCTTGTTTGGCACCTTAAAGCATGGTTTGACAACTCAATGACTTGAAGTCCCGTTTGTCTCTTTTTAAGGTGTTGTGTGTTCTTAATCTAGAATTGAAAATGTCTTTGCAAAGTGAATTTGGTTTGGAATATTTTTATGTTATATTGGAATTATGGTATTAAATGCCCAGTTGGAACCTTATGTAACTTTTAAAGTGTGAATGCCCGGTTGGAAACTTAATGTTCTTTGTGAAATGGTTTAAAAGTTCATGTGATGTGATGACCTGGTTGGCACCTTGGTTGATATAGCATGTACATGTTTATACATACATACATACATACATACATATATATATATATATATGTTTATATATCTAGTGGTCACATTTATTGGAGGGATATCCCTTTATGGGTTATCATATAAGGTGTCCGTGTTTGGGGTAGGCAAGTGCGGTGACAGCAGGTAAGGTGAGTCACGTGTGCAAAGGCCTCCTACTTACATAGTATTACCATTACCACCATGGGTTCCTAGGTATCTTTTAGAGTGTCGAGTGATGGTTTTTGATCAAACCTGATTAAATGGGTTGGCACCCCCTAGATTTTTTGTTAGGCTAGGCAGGTTCTGCCACTCGATTGGTTAGTTGAGGGCGGCCAATTGGTTATAGACTTAGAAGCTTCACCATACACTGATAGGTGCTTCTGAACCGAGTACATCTAGGTATTTCTCTAGGTATGTTTAGGAAATTCCTATGGTTGCATAATCTTATGTTCCTACATTCTTTTGTGGAACTTTTGGTTATTTGATATCATGACACTTTTACTTTTTTTTATATTAAAGAACCTGTTTTCGTACTAGTTGGATTTTAAAATAATTAATTGCAATGACTTATATTCTTTGGTAATTGATTTAGAAAAATGAAATGAAAAAGGTGATTTTATTAAAAGTAAAATCTTGCTACATATTTTTATAAAAGAGTGGAAAACCGTGTTTTTATATATCCTATTTTCAAATTAGAAAGAAAGTATTTCATTTTATAGGTGGGGCATTGAGCATGGTCTATTTTGGAATTCCTACTGAGCATTTAGGTGCTCACGCCTACTTTATCTTTTCAGTTTTAGGTTCCTCTAGTGTTGGATCACTTTTGGAGCAAACATAGTTTTGAGTTGGGTAGTGACCCATGAGGTCACGTGGAGGTATGTGTAGTTTTATTTTCTTTTCTATGTTAGTTTTTATTTTTATCATCAAACTTAATTCAGTTGTTTATATTTGGATTATGGTCCAAATCATTCCCAATGGTTTAATTTTGATACTCGACACTAGTTTTCATTCCATGGGGATTTGGAATGCACCTCGATCCTTATCGTGGGCCGACTCAGGTGACCGGTTCAGGGTCAAACCAGGTTGGTTCCTGACATCATAAATTCTATAAAAATAAATATAAATCATAATCATAAAGTTATGAAGGGAGTATAGAAGATTCCTTACTATTTTTTCCAAAAGCATTTTGAAATTGTTGCTAAATTACAGCATAATTAAATTAAGTTCATTAAAAATTTTAATAATTGAATTATTCATCTATCATTAGTTTCTTAGGTTCTACTTATCATCATAATTTTTTCATTTATTAAATATATTTTCTATTGTTGATTACCTAAGATAGTATGGTTGATTTTTACGTGATTCTCATAACATGTTAAATATGGTTATGTTTTACTTAAAAATAAATTAAAAAACTCCATAATATCAATAAAATTATAAATATAATTTTTTACATCAATTTTTTTTTGAAGTCATCCATGCTAGGTGATAATGGAAAATAAAATGTGTCACTGACATGGAAGCGACACTCCGCATGTACACACAGGAAACCATTACATTTTCATAAAATGATAAAGAGGTATAAAAAAATATTAATCACCCAAGTAAAATAATTAATAAATAAGAAATAATATTTATTTATTATTTTCATCCTTGGTACCATCCAATTAAATGCGGTGATGAAAAAAAATTTGCAGTGATTCATGGAGGTGGTAGTCCACACAAACGCTTGATCGATGCTTATGTTTTTCATAGTGGATGCATGAAGATGAAAAACTATTGTTAAATAAATATAATGAAAATTAACTATATAAATTATTCTTAATTTATTATATTAATGGAGTTATGGAGGACAAGGATAATAATAAAATTTAAAAAATAACGACTAAGAAGAAGAAAGAATCACATCAGGGACTTAGATTTTCCTTGGAATTCTACTTAAAAATGAAAGGATTAAGCTCACTAAAGAGTAAAAGGGATTAGGTTTATTGGAAATTGTTATAGTAGGATTAAATTTATATAATATTTTCTAGAAAATAGAAGGAAATTGTTTACCTTGAAGTGGTGGGTGTGCACTCTTTTATAAGTGAAGGAAATGGTGGTTTTTGGAATCACATTCACATATAAAAATATTTATTTACACTATTAAAAGTTAAAATAATCCCATCGTTATAAATTATGGATTATGGGTCGTTAAATTTATGAAACCCATCCCATAAACTCATGTTGGTGACACCTTTATGTGATTTAAGAGTTTGTACATTCACTTTTCACTTTACCCGAATGTAGTTTTACCTAGGTAACTTTTATTTTCACCCATGTTATCTAATTAAAATGGTATAAATTAGTATTGATATTATAACCTAATTTTATTATTATAATCCTAGATATGATATTAATTTTATCAATTAAAAACACCATGGTTAGGGAAGTTTAATTTTAAAATAGATGTGATTAGTGCTTAAAACAGTTTTTGAGATAATCGTGGTTTAAAGAATAAATTTATGTGTGAGTTAAAATTATTGATGTAAATAATTTTTATGAACTAAATGGATTGATAATAAATAAAATTAAGGTTATGATACATTAAAATTAAACATAAACTAATTTTACAAAAATATTAATTAATTAAAAGACATGACATAAAACAATTTTCTTTATTAAAGTAACATTTTACTTTAGTTCTAAAATTGATGGTCACGGGTTCTCTAAGTTAAAATAATATTTTAAAAAGCATAATTTTATAAATTAATTTAATATTTTATCACTTTAAATATTTTATGAATTTTTGGGTCATTATTATATTTTTTATAAAATCCTGAAAATTATAATTTTCATCAAAACCACATTTTTAACTAAAAATAATTTTTTTTATAAAATGATGAAAAGTTAATACTAAGTAAATTTTATCTAATTATATTTCTAAAAAATATATATAATTTTTTTGGGTCCTATTGGACAATTCAAGAGGGGGTTGAATTGAGTTTCCAATTAGAATTTTTATTTAAAAACAATTTAAAAACTAAATCACCCAGTTTATAAGAACATAATAGTTAAATTAAATAGTAGAAATATATATTTTTAACATTTTATAAAGATTTATCAAAGTCTTGATCACAACCCAGCTAAAAAAATTCAAAATCACTTAACTTTTGAAATAAATCCAATTACTCTATAAAAATAGTATATAAGACACTAATTAAGCTAACTAATCAAGTATTGTTTTTATATAAAAGTTTTTGAAACTAATCAAGAGGTTAAACCTCAATATGTAACCCAGTCCTCCCCACTTGATAGTCACCTACTTATAATTATTTTATTAAAAAACAAATGTGATCCATAACCAGGATTGGGTTTTTACATGAAACAACACACAAGGAATATTAGGATACACACAACCTCTTCCAAACTCAGTCATGCGATAACAAATGTAAAAATAATATGAGATAGTATCTATCACTCTCTAATATAGTGAAATATCTTGTCAAATTAAATGTATAGAGTAAATTAATCATACATTAAAGGTAAGCTAAAATAGATAAGAAGAAATAAGAATTGTATAAGTGTTTGTGTATTTCGTCCTTCTATGATCAAGTAGGAGATGATCAAGAATGTTCTTCTTATTCTTTAAGATTTTCTTCAAATATTTACTTTAGTACACATAAAACATTATTTACAAGATTTATATTTTTTTTGAAAAAAATTTCGTATGATGCACTAGACAATCCTCTATCTTTTCAGTAAGCACTGAGGCCCAAATAGTAATTATATTGAAAAAAGTAATTGATCAGCAAGCCAACTAGTCAGAACTTGTGCATGAGTTGTTCCACTTATTTTATATGTTTTCATATTCTCTAATTATCCATTGTAGGAAAATAATAAAATGATATAATTCATCATACTCAGTGTAAAATGTGGAAAGTATAAATTTTTATTTATTGCGTCGAGTATTCATTTAAGAATAATCATTTTTAAACCCATATGTCTCTACCTTGTATTAAATACCTCAAACTATCCATTTGAATGATTAATTTGAATTTTATTATGGAAATCCTTAGTAGTAGGATTTTAACTAGTGGTAGAAACTTCAATTGACTGTATAAAAAATTGAACTAGTGGTAGCATGATTCAACTAGGATTAGAAGACTCTTCTAGTGGTATCTTGTCTTCACTAATGGTAGAAAACAAGTCTTGATAGTAAAATGTTTTTAATAATGGTAGAATGAATTCTCTGGTAGTATAAAACATGAACTAGAAATAGAAAGTCCCTTTTAGCAGTAATAGAGACTTTTGACAGGATCAGACTCATCTAATAGTAGTAGTATTTGAACTAACTATAGAACATATAATCTAGAGGTAGTAAATTTGTTTTAGAGGTAGAAAATTTTAATTAGTGGTAGCATAAATACTTCGGCAGCAGCTGCAACTCTTCTAGTGGTTACCAATGTCAATTATAGGTAGCATTCTATAACCGATGATAGAAACATTTAACTAGTGTTAGCAGCATGTGCTTAGATAAATTTTTCAATGAACCTTATTTAAGAGTAAAAAAACATTTTCATATACTACATAAGGGTTATATAATAGTTTTGTAAAGGTAAAACACATTTTTCATAGGCTGTGTAAAGGTAAAACAAAATTCATATAAGTTCTATAAGGGTAGATCAAATTCACATGTAAGGGTAAAGATCAAATTATAGAGCTTACATAAAGGTAAGAATATTTGTATGTAAGTTTAAACAATAATTATGTATGGGTAAATATCACATTATAAAGCTTATATAAGGGAATATAAAAATATGTGTAAGGGTACACAGAGTGTGTGTAAGGGTAGAACCAATATTATAAGGCTCATGTAAGGGAACTTCAAAACTCATGTAAAGGTAACAAGAAACGTTTAAGTCTCATGTAAAGGTATAAGAAACATTAAAATACTTTCATAAGGGTAAATATAAACAAGTATGTAGCATCCCCAACCAGATTAGCCACCCGAACATTACTATTAGGTCAGGTGTCACTGGACTTAAGCATGCCTCCCCTAATGACAAAGGTTGTCGACTAGTAGAGAGGGTGTGAAAGAGGTATAGAGGGGAGGATATACCCTTTGGGAAAGATATAATACTGGTTTGAGTAATAATAATAACATGCAGTGGAAAAAAATGACTTATAAAACTCAAACCAGACCCACCAATAGTGGAAGCACAGTCAATAACAATGAACAATGGGAGCATAATATAATAATAAGTAGAAATAAATAACATGTCCTCACACCACTTGTAGCAACTAAAACAAAACAAACAGAGTATGCATAATAATACATGTCATACATGTCAATATACAAAAGAGGGTCTCCCATGGTCGGCCACTGTATCTACATACATATAAAATTAGAATGTTAATACAAAAAGAAACTAAAAATGAAGGGAAACTCTAGATAAGGAAAGAAATCAAGGTCCATGCCAATATCCATGCCAAACGGCCACTATGAACCATCTCCTAATGTCGATCCCTTACCTAAACATAAAGACATAAATTCTACACACGTCTCGAAGGGACCATGTAGGGTCTGAAAACATGTATCATTATAACAACACCCAAAGTTGAATACCTAACTTATGTGTTTAAGAAGTTGTTCATAATAAATAAAAGTAAATCAGTATGATGAAATAAAAAAACTAGGCTTCCCTAGTGCTCAATAGCCACTGGGAAACCATCACCTTCCTCGACCAACACCATAATCTCTGAAGAGAAGCGGATCCTTGGCCCATGGCCCAAGGTATTACTATAAATTTCAACAGCCCAGGTGAACCCTTAGGTTCCACCTCAAACTAATTTACCTGGAACCTCATGCCTTCAGACACCTCATGTCTCAAACAATCACTCACATCCCAAAGGCATACCCAAACATGCCACCAATCCCTCAGACCCCTACTCAAAATCACTCGTCAACCCATGACCTAACATTCGGATTCATGGTGATATATGTCCCCAAATAAAATCACCATAGACTTATAGAACAATGTATCAAGAAACAGTGATGTACGCTTTCCCAAAATAATCCAATCCCAAGACCTCAATACCAAAAGACTCAGCCCCCAACTAATAGCCTCATCACTATCAACTGAAGGCTCCTCACCTTCTATATGGATTTATATAGTAAGAACACCCAAGAAATTTTCTAATAAACACTATCGGGGGCCTCTACCCATATGAGTGGTCAAAACCACCTCATCAACAGAGTTATACTATGTGCACATGACACAAATCAGTGCTTTGGCCAACACATGTGAGTGGAAATCACCAAATTAATAACCTAATCCACATCAACATTGGTACCTCATGCCCTTGGAATTGTGTCTATCATGTTCTATGGCCATTCCATATAAATATAATGAGCCTTTCCCAACCTGAATGCATTTTTGCCTCAATCTGATGTCCACAATGCCCAATTCGGTGGTCAATACCACTCAAGAAAATCTGGGCCAAGCCCAGCCAAATGATCAACATTGCCTCAATCTTGATGGCCTAGCCACATAAACCTTAGGTCGATCCCATCATGAACCATTGGGTCTCATCACATGCATCACAATCATTTCACATTTATAATTCAAATAAACAATTAAATTTAAAATGATTGAATTATAAAATTCACTCTAAATAAGAAATTAAATTTAGACTATTGAGTTTCACAATATAAATAACCATGAAAGTTCAGAATATATGTCTTGAATTCCTCATAATTGAATAACTAAACCAATTCAATATAAACAAATCAATTTATATGAATTTGGAACCCCTAGCCAAACCACCCCAAGGAGCAAAACCCTCTAACCCTGCCTCGCTTGAGTGAATAAGGGTTGGGAATGCCAAACGACATCCCATAGGATCACACGGTCAATCTAACATGAAGAAATAGGGTATATCTTAATTTCCCACATTCATGCTAAAATATGTTCCCCCAAAATGTCTACTAAAACACAAACAGAGGTATGCACCACCTACCTTAGACTCATAGATGTAGGAACATTTATATCGAGATCCAATTTGAAGTGGATTGGGGTAGATCTGATTTTATATCCAATGCTTTGAAAATAGGTTGAAATGACTCAAATGGATTTAGCACTCTGTGATGTGAAATTAAAGGAAGAAGGAATCAAGGATGAGGAGAGACCTACCACTACACTTCCAATGCCACCAATAGATCGAAGAATGTACCATTGATTGAGAAGATAGATAAAAATAAGAGGAAGGAGGAAAGTGGGATAACCCACTGTGAAATGTGTGACCAATAGGGAAGAAGAAGAAGGAAAAATAAATAAAGGTGGGAGGGAAAATTTTGTAAATTCACCCCATAAATGAGGTCGCATGGTTAGCTCACACGGTTTTCCAAATTGCGTGGAAACTGGGTGACACCCACTAGCCAAAAGCTTCAGGCCACACGGTTACCCAACACGATTTGAAAAACCATGAACAAACATGTGGAACCAACTATCAAAAACTCTAAAACTATGAAACCAAGGCTACATGGTTTTCTATAAGGGGCTATATAGTTTACCCTAAACAGTGCGCCCTAACATGCAATTCCAAAATAGGCCATTCGGTCTCTGATTCTCCCAAAACCCTTCCAAAACACCCGTTACACTCTCCAAGCCTCTAGAATCATGTAAAACATGATATGAAGCTAATGGAACTATAAAAATTGATATCTGATCAACGATATAGAAAATGGAACACCCACTAATTAAAAAAATTCAAAAAGGGAGAGATTTTCAACCCAGTTCAAAAACTCGGGACGTTACAATCTCCCCACTTAACATATCTCATACCCAAGCTATTTAAATGAAACAAAAAGATGGTAACAAACATACCCATCTTGTTTTAAACAACCTTAACCACCCCAGTCTCAAGGTTATAGGATAATTACCTCAAGTGGCTCCCCATCTTAGTAATTGACTAGCCCGATCATAACTGACCCAAAACTCAAATCAAGCAACAATCCATCAACCAACTCCTAGACTCAATGGTCCTCCCATGATGCATCGTAACTCCTGCACCTCATAATGTGCTCCTATATCATACCAAAAATCCATTCAAATTATGTACTGCATTGGTTCCCACATCGAGCCCATGTGACATATGGAACTATGAGGTCCTGCATCACCTCATTGCTCAAATAAGACCTTGTGCCTAAAACCTCAATCAAGTACCACACTACCATGGTCCCTATATGCCTCTCACCTCTAATAACTTGCATATTCAATGTTCTGATGCCAAATAACCTTAGAGTCCCCCATCCAACGATGCTTAATACATAGAAACTGGTGCCTCATAACTCATATATATATCACACATCTGATATGATTCCAAAATACTAACCAATATATGGTTAGTCCACATATACAATTCATGCACCTAGTGAACCAAAACGGACATGCCTCAACAAACCATGCCAAAGGAAACAAAATAATGGCTACTCCCTTGGTGTACCTTTGTCTATCCTCATCTCACCAGCCTTATCAGACCCTGGAAGCTCCACAACATACACCTGGACTAATGATCAACTACCTAACACCTAACCTCCCTATGGTGTTTCACCAGACACCAGTTACTAACCCCACATAAGGGTCTTTCTATCTCTACCATGACCTATGTGTGCAGTTGAACCTCATCTTCCATCACCTAGCACTACTCTTAAACCAATGTCAGAGCCCTGAGTCTACACTGGTACCTGAATACTTGTTGAACGAGAAGGCTTCCTACAAAACCTCTTGAGATGCCCAACCTACCCACATGCCTGGAACTCCTTTGGAGATCGATCACACTGAGTCTGGATATGTCCGGGATACCCACACTAAAAGAAAACCATAGAAGATCCACTATGAGGTGTTCTTCTTGAGTCCTTAGCTTGAATGACCTATTGGAACTCATCCCTACCTCACTTCCTATTAACTAAATCATCACCACTAAAGTCACTTGAAACCTCCGCCCGACTTGATTATGAACTATCCTTCAGGTTTCCTTCAGCTATGAGTGCCTAGTTCACTACCTCGAAGAATGAGGAAAATCTAAATATATTTACCTGAACCCAAATGGAATTCCATAAACTATCCTCAGATTGACTCACCTTGTAGGTTTCATTGCTAACCATACTAGGTGTGAAGCGAGACAGTTCGATGAACGTTATTGTATAGTCCATGATAGACATGCCACCCTACAGAAGGCTTAGGAAATCTCAATCCCTTTCAACCCTCAGTGGATCTGGGAAAAGTTTCTTGAAGAATATGGCCTCAAAGTCTTTCTAGAAAAAACCCTCATGTCTTCCTGCCTACACCTGCATGCCCCACTAGTGCTTAGTCAGTCCTCTAAGCATATAGGTTGCTAGCTTCACCCTCCACTCTAGAGGTGTCTTAATATGCTCAATGATCGTATGCATGCTCTCGATCCATTTCTCACCTGCCTGTGAATCAACCTCACCCTAAAAAAGTGGTGGGTGATATGACTAGAAATCCTATGTCAAATAAGACATAGATGGATATGATCCTTGAGCACCCCAGTTGATGCCTTGGAGAACCTACACCAATCTCTCTTGAAGCTACTCATCGATCCATGGCCTGAATGCTATAAGATCTGGCAGTTGACCCGCCTACACTAGAATTTGAGCCTTCTCCTAAGTCTATACCTACGAATCATGCTCTTACTGACCCTCAAGGGTCTGAACCTATTCGTGCACTAGCAGCACCCTATACTCACCTACCTAACGCTCCATCCAAGAAATCTAGTTGGAAACCTTATGAATACCATCAAAATGGTCTGACATCCCATAGAATATATATATATATATATATATATAAACATAGATAGGGAAAGTAGTAAAATGTAGTGTCAACTAAATACGCCTACTCTCCCCCACCGCAACTATGCCACATGGAATTTTGGCCTTAAGGCCTCCTTACCCACCTTCAACAAAGCCAAGTATCAAAAGAACCTCAAGCCACACCCATTTTGACAACAATCATTTCCTTAATCTGATGGCCACATCACCCAACCAGGTGATCAACATCACCCCATGTCATAGAATCTTCCTGCTCATTAAAGATCTAGGCCCATTTTTTTCATTTCATAGGAAATTTCTATATATATAAAACATGGAATATCACATGATCAGTCCACACCACATAGAATAAACAATTTATTACCATGGAATATTATAATTAATAATTAATTTTATATTTATCACATGGTATAACCATTTTACAAATCATACATGCATTTATAAGATTTCATTACCCCTAAATGTTCCTATTAAAAGACAAATAAGCAATAAATTACACCTTGCCTCACCAGGACAAGGTCCAAAGTCTCATTACTTACCATACTAGGCCAAGTTCACATGTCATAATAATAACTATCACATTTAAAATAATCCACCCTAAGTGGAAATCATATAAACTGTAAAATGATAAAAATATAAAAATGTTTCCCACCCATGGAAACATGGTATATCCCCCATACATGGGGTCATAGGCACCCAAACATGAAATATAAACCTAGTTCTAACATCACCTTTCTCTATTATACCATAACCAAAATAGTAATACCAAAAAAATTGGTAAAAGAAACACCTTTGATACCACTTGTAGCATCCCTGACCTGATTAACCACCCAAATAGTTCTATCTGGTTGGGTGTCACTGGCCTTAAGTTCACCTCCTCGAACACCAAAGGTTGCTGACTAATAGTGAGGGTGTAAAAGATGTATAGTGGGGCGGTTATACCCTATGGGAAAGATATAATACTAGTTTGAGTAATAATAATAACATAAAGCATAAAAAATGACTCATTGGACTTGAACTAGACCAACCAATGGTGGAAGCACAAACTATAACAATGAACAATGAAATCATAATATAATAAGTGGAAATTAATAACATTTCAATACACTGCTTGTAGAAACTAAAACAAAACAAACAGAGCATTCATAACAATATAGGTCATACATGTCAATAGAAAAATGTGGGTCACCCGTGCCTGACCACTATAGCTACATATATATACAAGTATCATGCTGATACAAAATGAAACTAAACAAGAAGGGAAACTATAGCTAAGGCAAGAACTCAAGGTCCATGCCAATCTCCTTTCTAAAAGGCCATTACAAACCATCTCCTAAAGATGATCCCTTACCTGAACATAAATACATAAAGTCTACACACATCTCAAAAGTCCCATGTAGGGTGTGAGAACGTGTCTCAGTAGGATACCACCCAAAGGTGAGTATGTGTTTAATCATACATGCATAATAAATAAAAGAAAATTAGTATGATGCAATAAAAAAACTAGGCTTCCCTGGTGCTCAACAACCACCAGGAAACCATCACCTCCACGACCAATATTGGAATCTCTGAAGAGGAGTAGATCCTTGGACCATGGCCCAAGGTATCCCTCTAAATGTCAAAATCCTAGGTAAACCCTTAGGTTCCACTTCAAACCAAGTAACTAGGAACCTCATTCTTCCTGAAACCTCATGTCTCAAACAATCACTGACATCCCGAAGGCATGACCAAACATGTCACTAGTCCCTCAAACCCCTACTCTAAAGCACTCTTCGACCCATGAACCAACCTCTAGAGGTAGAGTGATATCTATCCTCAAATAAAATCACCAAAATCTTATAGCATGACGTCACGAGAAATGGATATATGAACTCTCCCAAAATAATCCAGGCCCACGACCTCAATACGACAAGCCTCAGACCCCAACTGATAGCCTCATCTCTATCAATCGAAGGATCCTCACCTTCTACAAGTATTTCAACGAAAATAACCCCCAAAACATTTTCTAATCCACACTACTGGGGGCCTCTACCCATACGAGTGGTCAAAACCACCCCATCAACGATGTCATCCTTTGCCCACATGACTCAAATTGGTGATTTGGCCATCATGGGTGAGTGAAAATCACTTAATTAATAAACTATTCCACATCAAAACTGTAACCTCATTCCCATACAACCATGACACTCAAGTTTAATGGCTATTCCGTCAAAATATCATGGGCCTTTCCAAACCTAATGGCCTTGCTGCCTCAATCTGACATCCACAATTCCCAATCTTATGGGCAATACCACTCAAGAAAATCTGGGCCAAGCCCAACCAAATGATCAAAATCACCTCAATCTTGATGGCCAAGCTACATCAACCTTTGGTTGAGACCTTAATGGACCCTTAGGTCTCATTACATGAATCATAAGTATTTTTAAGTTATAATTCAAATAAAAAATTCAATTTAAAATGATCTAATTTTATTATTATTTTTAAATAAGAAATTAAATTTAGATGAATGAGTTTCATAATCTAAAAAATCATAAAAATTCATAATAGAGGTCTTGAAGGCTTCTGAATTAAATGACTAAACCCATTCAATTTAAAAAATCAATTTAAATGAATTTTTCACCCTGACCAAACCCCCCTAAGAAGCAATAACCTCTAACCCGACCTCGCTTGAGTGAAAAAGGGTTGGTCATTACCAACGGAATCCCACAGGATCACATGGTCAATTAGAGATAAAGCAACAAGGACTCACTCAATTTCCCAAATATGTTCTAAAATCCGCACCACTGAAATGTCTGTGAAAACACAAAGAGAGTTATGAACCACCTAACTTAGACTCGTGGATGTAGGCACGTCTAATATTGAGCTCCAATTCAAAGAATATTGGGGTAGATCTAAGTTTACATCCAACACCATGAAAATAGGGTGAATTGAGTCAAATGGATTTAGTGCTCCATGAGGTAAAATCAAAAGAAAAAAAGTAAAATAATATGATGAGATACTTACCACTATGCTTCCAATTCCACCAATGGATAAAATAACGAACCACTGGTTGAGGAGATGGATCAAAAGAAAAGGAGGGAGGAAAGTGGGAGAACCCACTTTGTAGCATATGAACAAGAGGGAAGGAGGAGGAAAAATAAATAAATGAGGGAGGGTAAATTTTATAAATTCATCCCTTAAATGAGGCTACATGATTATCTTACATGGTTTTACATACCATGCGACAACCACTATATAAAATCTCTAGGTTGTATAGTTATATTGCATGGTTTGACAAACCATGTGTAAACCATGTGGAAGCCACTAGAAAAAAAACTCTAAAACTTTTTAACCAAGGTTGCACAGTCATGAACCTCCCCTATACCATTTACCCAAACTATGTATAAATTCATAACTAGGTTGCACGGTTAGTTGGAAGGGGCCACACAATTTATCCTAAATCGTGTGCCCTAACCTGTAATTCCAAAACAGTCCATTCAGCCACCAATGCTCCCAAAACCCATAAAAACATCCTAGGCACTATCTAAGACTCTATAAACATGTAAAACATGATATAAAGCTAATGGAACTCTCATAATTGAGTTTTGATCAATGATATAGAAAATGGAACCCCTGCTAATTGAAAAATTCAAAAGGGGATTTATTTTCAACCCGATTCAAAAACATGAGACGTTATGAAGTAATACTTATGTAAGTATAAAGAAACAATTAATCTTAATAAAGGAAAAATGATTTGTGAACATTAAAAAAATGAATTTCTTGGTCTAAGACAACATTATCCCCCTTTTTTATGATCAAAAATCATGGTTAAAAAACAAATTCAAAAAAATTATATTTCAAAAAAAGTAGAGGTCTTAAAAGAAATTTTAGATCTCTTTTAAAAATAACATATGAAGAACAAAGATAAATTTTGATAAAAAAGTTCTACAAGTATAATCATTCATATTATTTTATTCACACACATAGAATTTTCTCCCCCTTTGGGATTATCGAAAATTCATAAAGAAGAGAAAATGTATCAGAGTAAAATAAAAAAAATAGATACTACTAAAATATGATTAATATCATAGTCAATTAATTACATCATTGAAAACTAGAAAAAAAAAAGAAAATTCCCTATCAAAGCCTAGTTTGAGTATGATGAATCCTCATCAGGAAGGGAGGTATGATCAACTGAGTATTTCCATTTTCCAAGAGAAATAGGTAGAGGAGTAAGGGAAGAGAGTGGTGTAAGAATCCTGGACACAATTCCAGATGCAACTAGCCTCAAGTGTCTCAATGTCTCAATAGGAGTAATTCCAAAATGACTAACAGCAATGGATGTGGTCTGTAGAGTTACTAATATGGGGGTCGAGACTGCAACTATAATAGGAATAGATGGAGGTGAAATGATTATTGTTCTAGAAGTGTACAAGAAGGGTTGCATTAGATCAACAAACTAAGTGATAATTCTTCCTCCATGATACATAATTTGGGATAAATCAGTATTTTAATATATAAAAACCTTTAATAAGGGTTATAACTCCTTTATCCAACCCGCTTGCTCTTTTATATCCATTGTAATAGGAGGTAACCTTAGATTCTTAGTTAAAAACTTAAAAATATAATTTAGGTCATTCTTGGTCAAAATATTATATAAGTAATACTTAATGGATTTAGTGATAGTGGCCATGTAACTTCTAGATTCATTCAAGAATTGTCTAAAAAACTTATATATATTGTCACTATGAATTTTAGTCTGAAGAAGCTCATTTTGGTAAGAGGTAAAAGAATATTCCAACACATCATGTACCTCTTCTCTCAAAATAGTTCTAATCAACTTAGCATCAATATTAGGAATGTAAGGAGGATCTCTATAAGAAGGAGTTATAGCTATAGAATAGGTTTATAGCCTTATTAGAACTAACACATCTCTCTAAGTAAGGTATACTCTCATTTACTCTGAGATAGAGTAGATAACTCTAATCTACTTAGTCAATTTTTTATTCTCCATTTAAAATTTTCTAATTCAAAAAAATAGATTGGGTTAGAGGTATTTCAAAACCAATTACATAATTATGGATATAGTATCTTCCCTAAGATACTAATCCGGGAAAGTATAATACCTAATCATACCACTGTGATTAGATAATAGATCAGTGTTAAAGGTATATAGATCATATTAGGTCAAGATACTTGTATGAGGAAAAGAGGAATGTGGTAAATACTTCTCCTATCTGGGTGAAATAACAGCCTTAAGACCAGCTTCCTCATCAGGCCTTAGAGGTTCATCTATTGGTCCCATGTCACTAGTAGGCTATATAGAGGGAAGAGGTTTCAGAAGCTTGTCTTGGACAATCCTTTCTACTAAGGATCCCTTAGGATCTCTCTAAGCAATATAAATGGAAGTTCCACCATGGTCAGGTGGACTACTTCTATCATGATCATCATTGGATTCTAAATAAGTAAGACCAAGAATATCTAATCTTGGGGACTTCTCCTTCTTAGAAGGTGCATCCTCTTCATCTGCAACTATCTCATCTGTCTCAATTGGGCTTCCACCGACTTGACTTACTGAAACATTTTAGGATTTTCTATCCCAATCACCACTAGAATTTATAAAAGTCTCTAAAACAGTCAATAAAGGATTTGTTTCCTTATCCTCATCCTCCACATAAAAATCACATAAGGAGTCATCTAATAAAACAATAACATCCTCATGACTCTTTGAATATAATTCTTCAAGATGAGAAGAATTTAAAATATTAGTATCTGAATCCTCATCATCTTTTAAGAAACATTCATTAGAGGGTAAGAAAAGAGGGTAATCAGGGGGTCTATATGATACATCTAGGATGTCTACACTATCAAGTTTACTCCCTACCTCAATAGACACAACAAAATATTATTCTTCTTCTTTTTCATCTTTTGCTTCCTCTTAAACTTAAACATCGGTCTCATCCACTTCTTAATTAGAAGAATAAACCACTATACCATCTGAATCTGAGCCAAGTTTAACCATACCTCTTTGTCTAGATGGGTTCACCACAAGGTTAAACTTCTCATAAATTTTATCACTATTTACTACCCATTTATTTATCCATGGATTCCAATTAACCATCACCATTTTTCAAGTGGCTTGGCTAATATAGAAATCACCACATTTAAATATCTTCTCTTCTCATCCAACAATAAGTCCTCTTTCTTCCGACAAGGAATATATCATTTTAGAATAGAAAATATAATTTAACCCAGAGGTAGGTTTTCATAGATTAGTCATATACACCATTAGATATCTAAACATGTTTATTTTGTCTCCTTTTATCATAAGAAAAAAAATATCTTGATACCTTATAATACTAAAATCCCCCTTCCTAGGACATAACATGTGTTGGATAAACAATCAAATAAGTTTAAATTATCCATATTTTTCCACTATTGTAGGTATTCTCATGGCAGAATAAACATTAATCTTGAGATGGGTATCTTCAATGGAAAAATTTTCACGGTTGATGGGACACTAATCCTAATAGTCCTTATAAATTACTTTATAAGGAACTCTTAAAAAAGTGTCCCATTTATTTAAAGAAAACACTATCTTCTTTCCACCTACCCATCCAGATAAAATCTTTCATAACTTCAAATTAAAACTCAGAAAATTGATAGAAATTTTAAACTAATCACATAAACAATGGTTGTTCATGCTACTAAAAAATTGAATTTTAACAATGATATTAAAGGGGCTTTATTAGCGCTTATAAATTTTTGACTACCAAAGTGAGGTTAAAGGATGGTATTTATTAGTGCTTGGGAAAATCACTGATAAAGTGGGCCTTTATCAGTGTTGTTAAAGGCCCCCTTCATCAAATCTTATTTTTAAGTGAAGATAAAGGGGGGATTATTTTTTTGGACCCTTATGAGACCCCCCTATCATAACTTCACTTTCCACTTTATTAGTGCTTCCAAACCCCCTTTATTAGTGATTTTCAACCACTCTCCAACCACCCCTTTATCAGCACTTATCTGCCCCTTTATCAGCACTTTTTGAAATTCTATCCTCTTGCACATGCCTATATTTGATCCTTGTACCTCTCCTTTAGAACTCGAACACATTTACCACTGCACCAATATGTTTTATTATCTATTTTATGATTTATTTATTTATTTATTTACATATATATTTTTTATTCATAAATTTATATAATTATTTTTAAATATAACTATAAAATATATGTTTTGTGTGTGTGATATATATACACATATATTTATTTAAATATATTATATATTATATTCATTTACAAATACTAAAATATAATATAAATATATATTCATTTTTTAAGAAAAACATATATGAATATATAAACATTATATATATATTTGTATAAGTATATATATATATTCATATATTTTTATAATGTAAAAAATGGTTAGATATTGTTTCAAATACTTTTTTAGAATATTTATTTATTTACATATATTAGAATATAAATATGCATATATATTTGTTTATTGACAGACACATGTTTATATATAACCATTACTTATATAGGTATATATATACATATTAATGCATTTTTATAAGATAAATAGAATGGATAATTTTTTACTCTAAATAAAATGAATAATAAATATTTATTTTATATATTTAAAAATACATTTTTACGTAAATATGTTGATATATGTATTTATACAAGTGGTTTATTATAAGTAAATATAAAAGAATATGAATATATTTAATTATAAATAAAACTACATTATGAAAAATGATAAAAATTTAAAATCATAATATTTATATAAATATAATCCCTAGGTATAAATTTAGTCTCCACCGAAAAAAAGGAAACATCTCTCCCTTAAATGAGGCCAAAATTCCATCAAATATTAAAAAATTGTGATAACCTGATTAAAACTCAGTTTTGGAGGACATATAGGACTTTTATAACCTCGAAAAATATGACCATGGGCTTCAATTAGTAACCATGTTGTAGATATATTCATAGGCTTTGATTTTATATGTGGTAGAGCCCAAACAGACACCCGGATCAAAAGTTATGGCCATTTGAAGTTCAAGTCCCGTTTTCAACTTATCTTAGACCATTCATTAATTAATTTAATTTTTATGTAATCCAAATACTATTAAATTACTATTACTTTATAATAATTAGAAAATTATTAATTAATAATATTTTATAATTATTTTATAAAAAATTTCATGAAATATCTTATATATTAAGTATAAATACCAATTTAGCCTTATCTAAAACATATTTAAAAATATATATTATGTTTATATCAATATAAATATATTAATATATTAATATATTTTCTAATGAAATATGATTTTTTATGTAATTTTCCCTTTATCAGTGCTAGAAAAAAAAGCACTGATAAAGGCCCCACTTTATCAGCACTTTTTTAGTAGCGCTTATAAAGGACCCCCCTATCAGTGCTATATTTATAGCACTAATAAAGGCCACCTTTATCATTGCTAAAAATCATTAATAAAAGGGGTATTTATCCAGAATTTCAGCTAGTGTTGATAAGACCGAGTGCTGGATAAACCCTTTCATTTCTATAAAACCACTTATCCCATCCTTGTTCTTGAATGACCTCCCAAATGAGAAACTTACTTGTTTCTAGATAAGAAACATTTATCTCTTTCTCAACCACTATAAATCATTAAAAAGAAGAGGGTTTATTATCTTGAAATGATGATTGAACTTGACTCTTGGTTTTTTTCAAGGTCACAATTCATCCAAAGAACCAGCATCACACTTCACTCTCACCATTTCAGAGGCTTGAGGGTTAATGGTATAAGGTCAAAGGTTTCTATTTTGAGATAGAAAGGAATAGGTTTAAAGGGTACATGTAAAAAAGGATTCAATTCAGTCTCTTGTAGGGTCCTGAAAAATCTGAAAAGGGAAATAAAATACTCCCTCGTGTTTGATAAAAGAAAGAGATGCATGTGGGGATGAAATTTTAAGGAGAATATTAAAGAAAATATAATTTGGAGAAGGACCTAAACTGGTCCGCATACTGATTACTGAGAAAGGTTTGTGGAGGGTGAAGACTGTGAACCAAATGGTACGTGGACGACCTATAAAACGCTGGCCTGTGAAGTGTTAGACAGTGACCCAAGCTACTAGCAGATGAGATGAAAATAATGAGCGCCACGAATCATGTTGTTGGAGAAAACACGATGAAGAAGTAAATCCATAGGCACTATCCCCACAGACTGAGTAGTTTGTGGATGAGGCATGGATGGTAGCGTCATGTGAACCATAATGTTTGTGGAGTTGAGGTAGTGATTTCTGCCACAAAGAACCGCAACACCACAAACCTCGGTTAACCGAGTCATCTATGGGCCGAGAAATTTCCCCATAGTCTTCTGTAAAAGGTGCCATGTACCCATAGATATAGCCTCCTCGACACTCTATAAAATGACCCCAAGGGTAGATGGGAAAAGGGATCATATTTTTAGGGGAAATCTTGGAATTCATGTGTGGAATACATAGAAGGAAAAAGGCTGATGAAGTACGGAACCACAAACGGTTTTCAGCATGTATAAAACCACTACGAACCATAAAAAGAATGAAACTTAATAATAATCAACTAGTCGCAAACCTAATTGGTGAAAAATGAATCATAGGACCTTCATAGATGAACTTCCCACAAACCGTAGGCACAACATCCGTCCATCAGGCCTATGAACCGCATGGCGCATTGCTACGAGGAAAAGACCCTACACCACATAGCACAACGCTATGCTGGTGGAAACTAAGACTGCATACCACCATGGTACATGGTGGATCTTATCCAGGTTCGTGTACCACTTCAGTACATGGATGACCCCTTCACCAGCATAGTAGTATGCTATGCGGGGAAGCCCCCATCCCGTATGAGAAAGTTGTATGTGTAATGGGGTGTCTTCAGTTTTTCCACCTTCTGGGGCTAATCATGGCCTTCTATTTCCATCCTATCCTCCAAATCCTCTCTGAAACCCATCCCATCATCGTTAGGCTAAATCATTTTCCTAATCCATCGTAACAGTATGAACGGATCTTCGAGTGCATCAGTGTTCCCTTCTAAATCTACATACCCATGGTAAGCAGAGCCATGAAGGTAATCCCCGCATCAATACGGATCCCATGAATGTTCTTAAGTCTACATTCCCATGGTAACCCAAAGTCCAACCTTGGGATACTGGCGTGGACCTCCCAGTTATAGGGATCAAGGGAGACCAATATCTTTTCCATTCAATGAGGGACAATGATCAATCAAAGAAATTACACTTTCTTTTCCTTTTGACAAGGAGCAACATTCCTTCCATTTCCCAAAACCCATTTTAGGGAAGCCCTCATGAAGTAAGCCACTAGACTTTCTGGAAGTACCTAATGACCTTCACTTTCATTTCACATTGAATGGTTCATTACTCTGCTCCCTCATCCATCGTCACCCCAGTATCTTCCACCATGGGCTTCTTTTCCATCAAGGGAGAAGGGAAAGTGTGTGGTTTTTTAGATCTACCACTTCCTCTTGTTTCTCACACCGAGCATGAATTGTGTGGGATTATAGGTCAACAATAATAAAATCATCCAAACCACCCCAAACATGAACTACAGGAACTCTGATTCCCAACACAACTAGGATATATAGGAAGCCTTTATCTAGGCATGAGCTCTATATCATCTCATCATGAAATGAGAGATCATACCCCCTTCAAGTGGGAAACTTCCACGTGTAATCCCCACCCCAAATGAACTATAAGAACTCTAATTTCAAACACAATTGGGATACATAGTAAGCCTACCAAAGTCCTGAGCTAAATGGATATCCTCCTTAAAATTCAGTCCCAATAAAAATTCCCCTGACTCGCTCAGGCCTCCTCTTTAGAAATAAAACCCAACGTGACTCTTTAAAGAAAGGGCCTCCTTTATGGTATAAGACCCAAATTAAAACGAACTACAAAGCCTTTGATTCCCAAATAACTAGGATACATAGGAATCCTTCATGAGGTCCAAACCCAACACTCAAACCACCCTAGTGTTCATCAGGTCATATCCCTAGTAGGCTCATACCCACCTAGGATACCATATCTTTCCTAATTATTTTAGGCCACTTCAACGTAAGTCCTGCACGAAATATTGACTGGGAATCCTCTGCCTAGATTTCATTATTGCATGGTGTTAAACTACATGGATGGGTCCTCGTCGCATGACCTTAAAAGGTGATGTGCCCAGTTAAGTGGCACCAAACTACATGGGTTATGATTCCTCTAACAGGGATATGTAGAACACCCATCTAATGGGTTTGATCCTGATATAAAAACAACATATGTTCCCCCTGGAGGAAAATAAACTCTAGAGTGATTTATTATACATCTTAAACTAGCTTTGTCTCAGTAATTCCCGACCCATGCACATATATGGTTAATCTTGCAACCCATGGGTAACCCATGGACACATGCAAGGGAAAAAACAAGGATTCACGAGCATGTGAATATTTATTAAATCTATACGAGAGTCCTAGAGTATGAAATATTTCCCCCCAAAAGGGTGTGATGAGCCCGACCTCCTATCCTATAGACCAATGGAGTCCTTATGTTTTATTACCCAAATCATCATCTAACGAGTGACATACCTTGGAATGTAGGTCCATTAATCATGGATACTAAGGTTGTTTGGTATTTCTGGATCCACGAATAAACTCATTGGAGACTATCTAATCATTTCATACCATAAGTGAAACCCTTAATAGTAACAGACAAATGGTTACTATCCATCAGGGCATTTTGGCCATCCACCATGGTGAGACACGAATCGGGTCGAAACAAAAATGGTGAACCCAACGTGAATCCCTGACCAAGGTGGTGATATTATCTCACCCAAGCCCCTTTCACATTCAAAAGGAATAGGGATGAGAAAGATTACCAATTATTAATGTGATCATGATATTATACCTTGAAAAGGTTTCTTTTTTTGTTCTTGTTACATGTTTTATAGGTTTCACAGAGCTCTCTTTGATCTAAATGGTATCTCAACAAATTTCTCAGACACGCGCATCATCACCCACATAAGTGAATGGATCCCCAATAGGTAAGACTATGTCGCCTACTCAGCATCTTCAACACTGGGTTTCGAACACACTGATCAAAGAGTACCACCAAAGTGGTGTGTTCCCCACAGTGGAGGCTGCAAGAAAGGACCTCCAATTAGTGAAAGCTCACCAACTACCTCTTCGGCTGTAGCCAAAAATCCAGAACGAGATAACTCCACTAGCTATCTCAAACCATTTTGGGAGTATGTCTCTAGAGAATGATAATAAGTACCTACCTTATCTTAGGGATAGAGATGAATTTGACGCCAATGACTTTATCCCAAATGCATAGGAACCCCGCTCAAGGTATCCTGATGGAGGACATTGCCACCAGCATCATACAACCCGATATCCTCACCATGAAGAGGATTCTATACTGAGGGAACCTATTGAAGTCCAATGGACATGGGCCCCTCAAGCTTTCTGCCGAGGGTGTTAAATTCATAATCAAGAATAAGTTATCACCCTAGTTCCTGAGGAGGAGGTTTTCCACATAAACATGATGGCATGTAATGGGCATGCATACAATCATGCCTCTCCTTATGAAGCCCACTACATAAATAAGGCAGAAATATACAAGAAGATTCATATCCCTGCACACTCCTATGAATCCCACCAAGGAAATAGGGTGGCACAATACAAGAAAATGAAAATTATTTCCAGTGCTCGTCGGCCCCACCATGCAGACAAAGTAGAAAATTATAAGAAGATGAAAATATCTATCAATGTGCAAGAATCCTTTCATCCAAATAGGACAACACCCAACTATAAGTAGGCACAAATCCCTATTGATGCAAAATAAGCCTACTATCTAAATAAGGCGGAAAATTATGGGCAGTCATACAACACTGCCAATGCATATGAATCCCACCATCCAAATAAATTGGAAATCAATAGGAACCTACAAACTCTTACCTACCACAATGAATCCCACCAATCAAATATTGTGGTAGGAAAATATGAGTAGAGTTAAATTATTGAAGATGAAAAACAATACCATGAGACAAATATAGTGGAAAATGAGCAGACGCAAATTCCTCCTCACAAATACAAATCCCACCATCCAAATATAGTGGAAATTAGAGAAAACAGTCAATGGTAGACTTCTTCCTCTACCTTGACACATGAGAAACTCTAGTACCCATTAGAAACTCATGGAGAACCAAAGAAGGTACAAAATACTACTCCGACATCATAATGGGTATTCATACCTATTCCAGCTAATGACATATCTCAACACATCTTGGCCATGATGGAGGATCAAACGTCGATCCCAGACTATATCCTCCGGACATGTCAAGAAGTCATTGCATCTGCAGAAAAATTGGTGATTCAGGCCCATGACCCGATCTCCCTAGATGGGGTAATCTATCTGCCAAATCGGATAATCACTCCGGAGTAAACTAGTATCCATGCTTCAGTACATTAGGGTTGATGTCCATATTCCACAATACAAGGACAATCGGATTATGAACAAATACTCATTCAAACATAGGGACACTGATCTAATGTGGTGACCACCTCATAACAGACATATATCCCTTCCAAAACTCAATATGTATATCATAGTATCCCGACAACATCATAGGAACCAATCAAATAGGGTCCCATAAATAAAGGTTGTTACCAATAGTAGGCATCCCTAGATTCTCTCAAGAGAGCACCCAAATATGAAAGGCGCCAAAGGAAACTAGAAAATGAAGAGAATACTCATGATTTTTCTCTGCTAAAATCTATAATTCTTGATGACATCAAACATATATCAATAGAGGATCAGGATCCCAATAGTTAATTATCAAATTATGGAAGTGGTAGTAGTTGTTGTGAAGTTCTTTCCCACAACGTCACTGCCAGCAGCTCTGAAGGTCCTCCCCAGAGCACCCATGGGGGCTTAATCTGTGGGATAGAAATGATTGATCACAAGAGCCTATTTCCTAATGTGTGTTAGGGTATCCATCCCTATGACCATAAGATCATACAGCAAGAAGGCCCTCCCTTTTCTATAGTCCACCCTTATAGTCCTCTCTAGGGTATACGTTTCAAATTTGTTTCTCCCTATAGTCGAACTTCAATCTCTGATGGTAGTCCTCTCCATGATGGCAATCACTACGAAGGCCCTCCCCATAGTGACATCAAGTAATGAGAATTCCCTCCTCTCATTTCAATACATCCTGAAGGCCCTCCCAATAGTGTACACTACAGATACTCTCCCTACAGCTAGATCTATGATGGTAGTCCTCTCCATGATGGTAGTCATTATGAAGGCCCTCCCCTCAATGAATCCAAGTAGCAAGAAGGTTCTCCCCTTAATGTGGTCTACCCTGAAGGTCCTCCCCAGGGTATACGCCATATAATCCCTCTCTACGACTAGACACTAAGTTGTGATGGTAGTCCTCACCATCGTGGAACCAATTACGAAGGTCCTCCCCATAATCCAAATTCACACCGGCAAGAAGGTCCTCCACTCATCAGGATCAAATGCGAGAAATACCTCATATGCCGAGGTGCTTGAAAAAATATAGTACGGTGTATGGGATACTCTCTCCATGACAAGTAATATCCTTTCTCAACTATAGGATGACACAAGGCCACGCTCATCTTCTAAGAAACCCTTGTATCATTCAAATGTCAACAAGACTCCTGCCATACCTGCTGCTTGGAATGAAATCATTAAGGAGCAGTCGAACCGGTAAAATCAAGCAGAAGATTCCCTAGTAGAAAAATAACAAGATGTGTTGCTTACAACTAGCTATGGATGACATACTAGTGACACATTGGCCCACAACCACTTCTCAATTCAACATACCAAGAGAGTTTTTAAAGAATGTATGCATAATATTTACCTCAATATCTGGAAAAATCTCGAGTATTTAAAAGCAAAGTTTTTTTCCTATGATGGGTATGCAGATCATGTTAACATATTTGGAGAGCTTCACCATAAAATTTACATATAAGTCCTTTCATCTACATGGTGGCCACAATCAAAAAGGCGAAAGAAAGACCTTGGGATGGCTTTCCTCCATGTGTTATACAAGTTGTGTTGTCTTATTAGTGATTCCTCATTTGGTGTTCATATCCGGGGATGGGGAGAACACAGATCCCTACACTTCACCCCACTTCTCATCCAGAAGAACCCACCAAAGGTGACATCCTTTGATTTCATAATCCCTAGATAGAAATCAAATGAATTCACTGCTTAGGAAAGATGGAATGATCGAAAAGAACTGGTCTTGAGTAAGTCTCAGAAGCATCAGTCTCAAAGAAATAAATCCATCGAGAAGCTCCTGAACCAAACCACTGAGAACATTCAGTAGGCCTCCCATTTAATATAAATCAATCAATGAGCACTAGTCATGTACTAAAAAAAGTAATTTATGTACAGACCCGACACCATATCTAGCTCACACCCACATGGGAATGTGTGAGATCAAGAAGGCAGAAATAACAGCAGTAGCATCCAAAACAAGGGTTCAACCCCATCCTGCAGGGAAGGGGGAATTTTTAGAACAAAATTACCCCATAAGACCAGTAAATTTGGTCTGAGAAATTTCAATAGAAGAATGGGAGAAACCCCATTCCATAGGGCTGGGGGGTATTTTTACCTCAAATTACTGCCCAGTGGACATCTATCTTCTCTTATTTGGGGATAAAATGGATAGCGGGTCCACCCATTCCATCCCATATCATAACTTGAATCCCCTTAAATGGAGGCATACTGAAAGTTCATATCAGGGCTCTCTTCGAGTCACTATTCACCAAGAAACCCAAAGAGTATCAAAAAAATGGCCAGAGAAGATCAAACAAAGGACATAAGAAGATATCCTACCACTCGGCACCTAGTATGCCACCTCAAATGTAGTATGTGTCGATGAACATCATGGATGTTAGTTCCATAGAGCTCGCTGAAAATGTCACAAATAATGTAGAAATAGGAGAAGAGGGTTCCCTCCCAGAGATGGTCCACACCGAGCCTAGAGGTGTGCACCCCATAAACCAAAGAGTTGACTTAAACTTGGGTTCCCCCTTATTAAACTCCCCATTACCTCCTATTAGAATCCTCAACAAGGATAAGAATAAGGTAAAGGTCTCCAACCCACATACTCCTCCCTGTGAAGATGATTCCCCTATGCTCGAGGAGAGATTTTCTTGACAAGAGGAAGAAATGAAAGAGCTAAGGTGACTCAATGTTGAGCTATTAAGAGAAAGTCATTCTAATAGGTTTGTTCCTCAGGTGGATCATCAACACACACTTTCATCAGATATACCTTTGCCTCATGGGATCATCCCGACGAATGAAGCAAGTCTGGAAAGATCATTTAAGGTGGCACCCAGACCATCATTATATATAAACCCAACCCTAGGAGGATGTCAAGATTTACCTCCATTAGGGAAACAATTAGAATAGATTTAGGAAATTTTACAAAGGATTCCCCTGGCTGGGTATCTACCACAAGTTCCAACAACGCCAACACATCTAATCTTGCCCCCTACTTCACCTGGTCATGATCAGGTTCAACAAGACATGCATCAAGGTATCTTGAATACCATCGAGTTATTAACAACTTGAATGGAACCAATGGAAAGACAACATGCTCTAGTACAACTGGAACAGAAGCCTTACCCTGACTGGGTGAGAAACATCCCACCTCCACCAAATTTTGGGAATCCTATATTTCCAATGTTCAATGGATCAGGGGACCCAGAACAACATCTAATACACTACTCTTCCTACTATGATCCCATGATGGGAACTCTAGAGCAACAATTGGTTTTGAATCTTAGATGATTTGTGAAAACTCTACAAGGTTCATCCTTTATCTGGTACACCATTTTTCAAGATAACTCAATAACGGTATGGGAGGATCTCTGGTGCCCATTCCTATTATAGTTTAACTAGACGTTTCCAAAAACAACAGTCAGTGATCTCATGAACTGCAAACAATGAGAGAAAGAGTGAGCCTTAGACTTCATCGTAAGATAGAAAGGTCTGACTTACTCCTTGAACTATCCACTCCCCCAAGATGAGATGCTTTCCATGTGCATCGATAATATTTGAGATGAGATGTAAACACCACTTATTTTGGAGAAGTATACGAGTGGGTTCTAGGACGTCTCTTACATTTCTTAAATGATAGAAGATTCCTTGCAATGGACTAATCTCAAGTCTCAAGTAGCCCCATTAGCCCCAGTAAAAAGAGTATGGAGAGTTGAAGTGACTTTTATCAAACTTAAGACACCCCCTACACCGACTCTAGCTCCAAGGCCCCCACTAAACCATGGAGGTCCCTCTAGACGTTATCGGCCACCCCTCCCCATCAAGATGAGTGGAAAGGACCAAAAGATATCAATTCAAGGAATGTAGAAATAAAGTCTACTCGTTCTGAGATGATCAAGTTTGTGGGTGCTTCATAGCCATCATGACTTGAAAATTACTTCGACTACCAGAGATGAAGAGGGAATATGAAGTAGGTCTTGATGACCAGCCATATTACTATCTCTTCCATCAGATATTGGGACATAGTATTTAGGAGTGCTTTGTCTTCAAATACCTCCTTCAAAAGATGATAGATTCCATAAAAGTCAATCTGGAACCATTTCCATCACAAGTGGTATATGTTTCCACAACTGATATAGAAGCATAGGGGGATTGGAAAAAAGTTGTTAATAAAAAGGATCAAAAATTTTATAGTTAGATGACTTGTAAAACAATTAATTGATCTCATGGAATACTCTAGGCACAGTTGAAGAAAACAATAGTGCCTCCAACGGCTCCTAATGAAACACAGTTGTCATCCTTGGCTCCACAATCCTCCAGAGGACAACTGCCCAAAAAGTATTCTAATTAGAAGTGTAGAAATAAAGTTTAGAAATATATACTCACACAAAAGGCAAGGTTGGATTTGACACTCTTAGGTTTCATGCCAGCAAATCTGAATCAACGGGCACCGCCCCACTAAATAGCACAATGGGAACCACCCAAACAAATGGCATAGGGAAAATCAGATGATGAGGCAACGACATAATCAGAATAGGAGCTTATTTTTAGCTCCTTAAATTTCATCCATTTGATGGATCCTTTCTCTGATGATGAGTAAAGTTATCAAACAAAATTCCTTACACCCAACCTAGGAGTCGAAGGAAGAATCCACATAATCTAGGGGTATCAAGGGAGACACAACCATGGTAGAAATCAAGCTTCTGGCCACACCCTTGCTCAAACTGTCAATGTTGTAAAAACCCATGTAAGTACCTTCCATAGGATATGACATGGATGGGAAAATCCTCTTGCCACCATAGGAAGCCACCCTTTCCCAATTCTTATAAAATAACCATCAGATGAAGAACAAATGACTAATTTCCCTCATCATGTGAGTAGATCTGCCTGGTCTGATCCACAAAGGATGGAAGCTCCTCCAACTCTGGCACCAAGGGATGACCCGTCTTCATCAAATTATCAATCCCATAAAGTTATTCTGAAATAAAATCCCCAATATAGTAAGTGTATTCCTTTAGATCAGAAATATGACATTCTTAAGTAGCTAGATTCAGTGCCAGCTAAGATCTCAATCATTGATATGTTGAATCTGTCAGCAGATCTCAAAGAATCTCTCATAGAAGCTTACTGAGTCCCCAAGAGTTTGAAGCTGAAGTATCCTCCAATAAAGTCTAGTGGATAGAGATGAATCCTACATAATGTCACGTAGTTATCTTCTTCATAGATCAAGAGGAATATTCCATCATGTAAGGAAACATCAAGACCTTATATGTATATGAAAAGATAAATGGCATCGATATCCAAAAATTCTTCATTGAAAATGGATATGGAGTTAATCTCCTCCCACTATAGAAACTTCATCGACTGGGTTGCAATGAGGATAATCTTATGCCCTACACCACGACCTTGTTAGGCTATGACAAAACTAATAAAAATCCATTAGGTCAAATCATGTTCGAAACCTAGTTTGGTGACCTCTTAGCTCCCCTAGAATTTTTGGTGGTCCGAAATAATATGGCCTTCAACGCTCTACTAGGGAGGCCCTGGCTGCATAAACATGTAGTAATCCCCTCCTCATACCATTAGTGCCTGAAATATAGCATTAATAGACAGAGTGTGACACTGTATATTGATAAGGCCCCATTAAAGTCCTTCGATTCCCACTATATTGATGCAGGGTTCTATGAACCAAAGGGGAAACAACCCTCAACTGATGGAATTGATTGGGTCGCTACCCAAAATGGTTTGAATATGGTTCACACCGATCCCCTAAAGTATCTCAAGGAATAATACATATTTCCCATCAATCATATTGAAATCAAAATTCCAAATTTGGATGCATATTCAGTAGTCCTCAATATTTCTGTTATGACTACCAAGCCTGATAATGTATAAAGGCTCATTGAATCCCAAGATAATAGGGATGGTTTGGATAGAAATGCCCCTAAACTATCATCAAAACCCCAAGAAATTCCTGCCTAACTCACTAAGGTGGAAGGAAGTGTCTCATCACTCAAAGAATGTATGTAAACTCTTTTACCCCTCACAAAATCTTCTCCAGAGAAGACCCTTCCAATGATGACAGATTCACTTCTTGGACCCCAAAATTGAAACTCCTCCCTCAAATATGGAGAAATCATCTCAAGGATTGTTTCCCCATCATAAGATGAAGAGGAAAATGATGAGGATTTAGGGTAGGTGGAAGAAGAAGTCCTAAGGGATGCCCCTCCGGCATTTGAGGAAGGCGTTTCTACCACCATTAATGAAATCAAAGAAATAGACTTGGATATGGAAGAAGATCCATGACCCACTATAGTTAGTGAGACCATGCCTTCCGAAGAGTAAGATATATACACCTCTTTCCTAAAGTAGAATCAATATGTTTTTTTTGGAATTATATAGAAATTTTGGTTCTCAATCCAGAGGTGGACACTCACCACCTGGACCTACCGGAAGATCACTGGGGTTACAAGAAAGCCGCCAGAAGGAGGCACCTGACACATGGTTCCAAAATAAAGGATAAATTCAACAATATCATTAGAGATAACTTCATTCAGGAGGTCCAATATCCCATATGGATAACAAAAATTGTACCTATTAAGAAGAAAAATGGACAGATCAGGGTCTGCATCAATTTTAGGGACCTCAACTAGAACTGCATGAAAGATTATTTCCCAATCCCGATCATAGAATTGTTGATCAATGAAACTGACAGATATGAGGATCTATTTTTCATAGACGGCTATTCAGGATATAACCAAATCAAAATGGACCAAAAAAATAAAGAATCCACTACCTTCAGTGATCCTAAGGGATTTTTTTCTACAAGGTGATGCCTTTCAATTTGAAAAATATTGGCGCCGCATATCAGTGCGGCATACACCACATTTTCAACCCCTTACTAGGAAAGTTCATAGAATGTTATGTTGATGATCTGGTGGTTAAATCACAACAACACCTAGAGAATCTAGAATATATTGACACCATTTTCAATAAACTATGACAACACGGTCTGAAAATGAACCCCATGAAATGTTCTTTTGGTGTCACCTTAAGGAAATTCCTCGGCTTTGTTGTACACCATCAAGGCATCAAAGTAATCCCCAAGAAGAAAAAGGCCATACTTGGCATGTCACCTCCTCAAAACCTCACTAATTTGAGAGGAATCTAAGGACACCTTTCCTACATTTGGCACTTCATATCCAACCTTGTAGGAAAAGGTTTTCCCTTCATCAGGTTGATGAAAAAAGGGGTAGAATATTAATGGACTGATGATTTTCAGGAAGAATTTGAAAATATCAAGAAATATCTCTTGAGTCTAGTGAGGCTAATTCTATTTGTTGAAGGGAGACCACTCATTCTGTACATAACAACCTTGGAGTGATCCTTAGGTTCCTTCCTCACATAAAATAATGATTCTGGCAGCGATAATAGTCTCTATTATCTCAGTCGAACCATGATCGATGCTGAGACTCATTATTCAATATCGAGAAGAGATACCTTCAATTAATATTTTCAGTCCAGAAGCTGAGGCATTAATTGTAGAACCAAAAATTCCATTTGGTCTCATGTAGTAACCCGCTCAAGTATATTCTCAGTTGTCTAATATTAACTGGATGCCTATCACGATGGACGGTCATCCCGAAATAGTTCTATATATGTTTCATACCGCATAAAGCTATCAAAGCCCAAACATTAGCATATTTCTTGGCCGATCATCCCTCAATAGGAGTGGCCCCATCAAATGATAATATACCTAATGAGGAAGTGTTCTCTATTCAAGAGAACTCCTAGATATGGGAAATACACTTCGATGGTGCCTCTAGAAGCCCGACAGGAAGAAGAATAGAAGACCCCAAATTCAAAAAAAGTGGGTATGGGATTTATACTCAAATCCACCCAAAAAATTAGTTCTTCCCTATTCTTTTCTACTATCATAAGGATGCATGAACAATTAAGTAGAGTGATAGTTCATCATTGCAGACCTGGAACTAGCACTCCAAGTTTAAGCCGAACACTTGAAGGTTAAATATAATTCAGAACTAGTCATCAAGCAAGTGAATGGTGACTATGCTACCAAGAAAGAGGATTTGATCCCTTTGATGAAACATGTCAAGGAACTAATAGAAGCATTCCTGTCAAAGTCGATATTAACTTATATTCCTTGGTCATAAAATGTGTAAGCCACTGCATTAGAAAATGCATCCATGTATCTAGCCGATCTGGATCAGAACAAAATGGTCATCAGTATTTCCCACTGACAGATGGTCTTACCATTCATTCAGGCCAACATAGAAGAAATTAATGAAATAAATTCTATATCTAAGCCATATGGTCCTACCATTGGCTGGATGAATCCCATTGTGGACTATCATCAAAAGGGAGAACTCCCACAAGATAGGGATAAAATGGAGAATATACAAAGAAGATCAGTTAATTTTATGATATACAAAAGCACAAACCAGCAAAAGGTTCTCTATAATTGAATCCTTGATAGAGTCCTTCTCAGGTGTGTTAATGGAGAATAGAATTTCACTATCATCAAAGAAGTGCAGGCTGACACTTGTGGGGAACACCATTCAGCATCCAAAATCTCTCATCAAATTTGAAGGCTTGGATACTATCATCCCACCATGATGTAGTATTGTACCGATTTCATCAAAAGGTTTTATTCCTTCCAAGTTCATGCTAATTTCATCCATCAGCCCCTGGAGTTACCTCACACAGCTAAGGACTCCTGGCCATTCTCTATATGGGGAATGGATGTTGTGAGACCATATTCTCCCGCAACATCTAGACAATTCAAATATATTCTCACATCCACCAACTTCTTTTCCAAATGGGAAGAAGTTTTATCCCTTAAAGAGGTCAGAGAAAAAATCATTGTAGGATTTGTGAAATCCAATATCATCACCTGGTTTAGTGTCCCTCACACAATACTAATAGAAAATAACATCAAATTTTGCTCTGTTGAATTGGAAAAACTCTACAATGAGTATGGTATCAAAGCCAACCATTCATTCTGCTACCATGCAGCGGCCAATGGATAGATAAAGGATTTTAATAAGAACATATCCAACATAATCTAAAAGATGGTGGACATGGATATTAAATTGTGGTCATCCAAGATTCTACATGCTCTTTGGGCTTACCAGACCACAACTTTAACCACCACTCAAGCAACCCCGTACTCATTAGTATATGGGATGGAGGTGGTTCTTCCCATTGAAATTAAACTACCATCACTCTGTATTGTTTTCTGTGATCAACTATTTATAGATGAGAAATCCCAAAAATGTTTTGATGAGCAGGAGAGGTTGGATGAGTAAATATTACACACTCTGCACCATCTGGAAGACTACAAAAATTGGATTGCACTAGCCTTCAATAAGAAGGTTCGCCTATGATATTTCCACGAAGTAGAAATGGTGTTGGTCCTAAGAGCCCTGATGATACTTTGGAAGAAACATCTAAAGTTTGATCCAAAATGGTAGGTTCCATATGTTGTACACAGAGTTTACTCTAATAGAGCGTATTCCCTGATTTCAATGGATGAACAGCTCACCACAGCCCCTACCAATGTGAGGTTCCTGAAAAATTACATTGTATAATCATGATCAAATTCATCTTAGTTGCACGACGTTAAACTGTATAGTTTTGCCAACATCCTTTCTGCATTATATTAAAATGTATGGAAGATATCCTTTCCACATAAAAAATAAATTGTGCAAAAGACGTCCTAATCGCATGACAATAAACCGCAAAACGAAGTCACCATTCTGCATGATGTTAAACTACTAAACGTCCTTGTCTTATCTATAAGATGTTAAAATTCATAGAGACATATTTTTCCTTATCGCATGATGTTAAAATTCATATCCCCAACAATGTTCTCACTCGAGGGGACATTGTCTACAGCAATGGTCACCTACCATGTTGCACTACATAACTACGTATAGCTTGATTCCCATATACCGATGGGATATGTAGTGACACCAGGATATTTCATCCCGATCCAGCCACCACTACCAAAAAAATGATACCCCTTTACTGTACATGGGTTGGACTAGTATAGGTAACATGTTTTATTAGAACTATGTACGGCTCGATTCATATTTATCAATGGGATATGTAGAGACGCCTCAATCATGGATCTAGGCCAGCCACCACATGGTAAAAATTTACCTCTATTTTACTCTCATCTTCTTATACATCATGAGAGAAGACCCTAACTATTTCTTATTTCTCACACCGATCATAGATCACGTGTGCTTATAAATAGTGGTAAAGTTTTCCCCTTGGACGAATAGAGAATACATGTACAATGTAGGCCCATTTAAAAAAATGGTCAAATATTCCCCCCTCCTTATGTATGATCCAAACCCCTATGGAGAGTCAGTTCCATAACTATGCATGGATTGATTCATTCCCCTAAGGGATACATAGTGAAGCCAAGATTCTTCATCCTGTTCTAACCACCACCCAAAAAAATGCCTCCTTTCCCTACATATGAATTAGATATATGTAGGGAACTTTCCTCAAAGAACTATGTGTATGCTTGATTCTTGCCCTCACAGGATACATAGTGATGCCCAGATTCTTCATCTTGGTCTAGTCCCCAACAAAAAAAGTACTCCCTCTCCTTACATATATCCAGAACCTATGTAGGGAGGACCTTTTATAGAACTACATAAGACTTGATACCTATTTATTAATGGGATATGTAGAGACACCTTGACCCTAAGTCATGGTCCAACCATCATGTGACATGGAATTCCTATATTATATCATCTATTTCTCTTATACTATGAGGTGACTTATCATCGCTCCTTGTTTATAACATTGAGTATAACTCACATGATCTTAGGAATGATGGTAAAGACTTCCCCTTCATAGAAAAATCATAGAGGATTATAATAATCCCATCATCTTTAAAGCATGGTATAAAATTCCCCCCTCTCTGTGCATAGGTTAGACTGGCATAGGGATTCCTCAGAACTATGTGGACTTTGATTCCCAACTAACTGGGGTACATACAAAACCTCCAAGAGTTTTAATCCTAACATTTCACTCACCTCTTCCTTTTAACGTTGGTTCAATCTTGTCCTATCCACATGACATTAAAATGTGTTACCAAAGAATTCCTAACCATGTGACATTAAACTGTATGGTAGCTCAATAATTATGTATGTATTGATTCTTGATATGAAGAGATACATAGTGACACCTAGGTTTTCCTAGGTTCAACCACAAAAAACAAAATGAGCCCTCAATCCTCGACATGTGAAATGAAAATAGTTGCAGGGGATTTCAAATATAGGCTCTTCATCTAGAAAGGGTCAAAAGACCATGCTTCCCTTTACATGCGAATAAGATCTATGTAATGGATCTCATACCTCATAACTAATCATGGCATGGATATTCCTCACATACCCATACATCCTCTTTTCATCCATCAAACTCCATGCCCTGAAAAATATCAAGTCACCATAATCATCCACAACTATCAGAAATGGATGGCCAGTGTCTTGCAGACACCTTTGTTTGACTATTCACATTATGACCATGTGGTTCTACATATGTTGCCTAAAAAAGGGCCTGTAAACCTAAGGAAAATTCTTCTATAATAGAGGTTGTTCCTAGTTTTGTATGCTCAAGGGATTCTAATCCCTATGTCATCCCTCCTAGCTCAAGGGCCCCTGCAATAATGGTTCACACCTTCCCCCACTCATGTCTGGGGCGTACCAAGAATATACTAGCATGATGGCATCATATTTACGCAAGATCCATTTGATAATTGTTCCCTGCAACATGATGATTAAACTGTGTTGTCAGCATCCTTTCCACACAATGTTAAACTGTACGGAAGACATCCTTTTCACATGATGTTAAACTGTATGGAATAAATCCTTTCCACATGATGTTAAACTATACAGAAGACTTCCTCACCACATGAAGTTAAATTTCATGGACCAAAGTCCTAACTGCTTGACATTAAAAAAACTGCAAGGTGCCCCAAATATAGCTAAAATTACCCCACTCCTTGTGCACAGACCAAAACTTGTGTAGGGAACCTGGTCTCAGGAAGCCTAGATCT
Source organism: Viscum album (assembly GCA_963277665.1). NCBI lineage: Eukaryota > Viridiplantae > Streptophyta > Magnoliopsida > Santalales > Viscaceae > Viscum > Viscum album. Next base: position 2,102,546,404 of record OY728165.1, read on the forward strand.
TCAAAAAAATACACCCCGATCTGAAAAGGGAGTCAAAATATCCCACCTCACATATAGGTCAAATATGTATAAAGAAACTCCCAATTCCATGAATAATCACAGAATTCCATGAATAATCATGGCATGAGTATTTCTGATATGTCCAAACCAACTATATCCATTCATAAAACTCCACGATTTAAGTGATCTTGGATCATCATAATCCTTCATGGTCATCAGTAATGGAAGGTCAGTGTCCCGTGGACACCTTTGTTTGACTATGCACATTATGTCCTGATAGATCTGTATATGTTTCCCACTAAAATAGACTATCAACCAAAGTAAAATTCGTCCATAGGAGAGGATTTTATTATTTTTTTACACCTAATAGCTTCTAAGCCCCATTTCATTCCTCCTAATCAAATATCCTTCAAAGACACGGGTTACACTATCCTCCCTAACCACATCCTGTGCATGTCAGAACATCCGCGCTCGATTACCCTCTAGTTACTCATGGCTTCTATATCAACATATCAATTGCATGATACTCAATACCTGGTATTCACCCTTATTCTAGGTCATGTCAAAGGGGTATTTCCCCTCATTACCCTATGTAAGAAATGAATCTACATAGGAAATTTTGATGTACGCCTTTCCCCATTGGTGAATCCGTATCCAAAATAAAAATGCCCATCTGTATGCATGAAACAGATCCACATATATATAAACCTTAAAAGAGATATGTATAGCTCAATGCCTGCCTTAGGAGAGGATCTTCCTACCTCCATACTCCCTTATGACATTTATTTCCCACCTTAGTCCTTGGATTTGGAAACTCCTCAGATTACAGTTTATATATTTCCCCTATCCATGCATAAAGGTGAAGGATGTTCCTTACCAAACTATTGTGAAGGAAGTGAATAATTTACCCTCCTCTAGTCAGAGTATGATAATTTCATAAAAAAGTTCCAAATTTCTTGGTCGTACGATGTTAAACTGCACCATGCTTTTACCCTCCTTTACACAAGACAAATTCGCATGGGAGCGATTTTTCATCCAGAGTCGATAAAAATGCCCTTATTACTTTCAGATTTAATTATTTCAATGGTCCACCCACTATGGTCCTCAAAAGAAAAATAAATCCAAAGTTCTATAAAAACTTCCTGGTCATCAGAAAGGGAAGGTCAGTTTCTCATGGACATCTTTGTTTGAATATGCGCATTATTCCCCGACAGATTTGCATATGTTGCCTACAAAAACAGCCTTTCAACCAAAGGTAAATTTGTCCTCAAGAGAGGATTTTCCTATATCTATATTCCCCATGGCTTCCATAACCCATATCATGTCCCATATCTATAAATCAAAAGTCAGGTTCAAGAAAAATCCCTCATCCATGACTAAAATCTGTCGGGAAATTCTTGATTAATGAGTCCTAAATCAGGGTCCTTTCTCCTCAAGTCATGGTCTAAGTTGTTCGACCTAAAACATCAGTGTAGTTATGATCAAATATATTCGACCTAAAACATTATTAATGATATTCTTATTAGAAATACTTTAAACTAACCACCAAAATAGACACTATACTCTCTAAGGTGAAAACCTACAAAGGGAACCTTGGATAAAAGTCGAGTGTCAGCTCGCTAAACCTATACTACATACGATTTAGGAAAAAAATTGAGCAACCCAAAAATAAAGAGGCACAAATCTTGTTAGGAAGAAAACCCGCAAAGAGAATCCTAAGAAAAAGTCAATTTATACCCACTAAGTCTACATTGTAGGCTTAGGAAAAAATTAGGGTGATAAAGAAAAGTGCAAAAAGTTTATAGGGTTCTCTGTGTGTCCCAAGAAAGAGTCAAACTATGCTCGTTGAGTCCCTCTACTCGGGTAAAAAATTAGAGCATGATTTGATTATGTCGATTTGTTAATCTCAGATTATGAATCAAATTGATATTTGGTTGTATTTATTATTTAAAATTAATTTGATCATAAATGACTAATATTTCAGGAAAATAATAAAGGAGTATTGGAGATCAAAATATTTTCATCTCATTGAATAAACATATGGAGGGAACCCACAATTCATAGCCTCTCCATATGGGAAGGACATGACAATTACAAAATCATTTGGTGGATTCATAGAGTTGTATCAGTGTCTAATTTGACTCTTCAATGGCCCAACACAGCCTTAGAAAAGTTTTGATCTTAGCCTCTTCACCTACCCACAATTCCTACGCCTCCTGTGCAGTCTCAAAACCAGTTGTTTCCCCTTCCTCCACTCACCGCTGCCCCTCATCAACTATGGTCACATCACGGTCCTGTTCCTATTTAAGTTTCTTTAATTCCCTATTAATCTACTCCACTTCCTAGTCAACTTATTCCTCTAGGGGACTCTACTTTGTGAACTTACTCTGCAGCCTCGTAACTTCCCCAACTTGATCTATAGCTTCATTCATAAGGATTTTCCTAGTAACGGAAAGATGAGTCACAGACTCTGCATCGGAAAGATGAGATTCGAGCATGCCAGTCACCTCTCTGATAGTAGCCACCTATTTCACTATGTTATAGATTTCATGATAATTGAATCCTATAAACCCCATAACCACAAATTGACAGTGTAACTTCGGTAGCTTCATCAACATTCCAGAAAGTGGTGTTTGAGAAATTAACCTCCAAATGTTTCTCCATGCCCTTTGGTGGCCAGGTCGAAGGCTAACCAGGTTCTATCAATCGGTCTCAAAATCACTCCCTGATGAAGAAATATATTCAAAAACTAATTTCACTTGGGGTGGATGATTTAATAACTATAGCGCAACTAGATCCCTCAGTAGCACCATCCCTGATAGTTGCAACAATCGGCGTGATTGAATCATCCACCGCAATCGCCAGTGCTTGCAGTTGCGATCCTGAAATCCAAAAGGAAACCAATAAACATCCTTAATCCCTAAAAAAATAGGGTAAAGGGAGAGAGGTAAGAGGACTATAACACTAACCTCCACCTACTGAAGCATTGATGCCTTCAGCCTCCATTATGACATCATCACTTGGTAAATATGGTATTATATCCTTGATAAGAAGTTGAGACCCATATTCATTCAGAATCTTTTGTGTCTCAAGGTTATACCTAGCCAGTCCAACAAAATCTAGGGAAGCCTCCATAATATCACTTACTGTGATCAGTCTTATAGGAATAATCATCCTAGAAAAATATGTGATGGTTGGTCCTAAACCTCTTGGGGACGAAATCATGGTCTCTATTATTATTGGAATAAATGGCACAATAGCCCGTTCTAAGTTCTCAGAAGCCGGGATAGTAGCCTTCCCTATGTTTTCAATATCTGAGGAAGTAGAATCAGCTTGCTTGGTTGAAGTATCTACTTCCAAAGGAATTCTATCTGCAAGGTCTATTTCCATCTGTTTTGGAGCAGTTGACTCCCCAGAACTAGGAATCCCTTCAATATCCTAGGGTGATTGAGACTCATCACCCTACTCACCTACTGTTTTTAGGGTCATCCTACCTTCCTCTATTGCATTAGGATTGGCCAGTTTGGTTGGGACTTCAACTTCTTAATGTTCCTCAACCATTGGGACATAAATTGCCTGATCTGGGGTAGCCACAGTTGCTGGTGTCCCTTCTTCCTCTACGGAAGGTATAGGAGCCGTAGATGCCTGGGAAATTTCCGCTTGGTTTCTTATTGGTATTACACCAAAATGTGCACACAGCAATGGGTTAGTAGGATAAAATTACATGGTATGATTACCATATGAATAGGTGTGGTAGTTACTTGTAATCCCCTTCTTGTTATGCTTCGATAGTTGAGATGTCTGCTGACATTTCTTAGTATGCCATGGGGATGGCTCCCTAGAAGGAATGTCGAGTGGAGTAGGGGGAAGAAATTAACTATAAGTTTCTACAATGAATGCCTCTATATGTTCGTCAGCACTAGGAGAACCTTACCCAACAACCCCCACATCCAAAGGTACACACCCTGAGTTGCAGTGCCTTTGGGGGTTTATACTAGGGAAGGAACCATTTCTTGAGACTCCTTAGTCTCCTACAGAAGTAAAGGAGTGATAGTTTAGAATCTTCATAGTGGAGGGAATTAAATTCAGGGTTATTAAATCAAATGACCTCTCCATCAATATTCATCATTCGCAAGACTACCACCATCCATGCCACCTCATCGGACCAATAAGGTTTGTTTTTGGGATCATGAAGGCATTTTTCCATTTTGCATAAGTAAATGACCACCTTATATGGTTCTTCTTTAGAAGAAATAAATGAGGGGGAGATGGCCCCCCAAAACCTATAAGGTCAAATCATTCTCCTTGAATCATCCTCTAAATGTATTCATTGGAGGCGTTCTCCCTCAATTCATCATAGACCCTCCAAGCATCTAGAAAAGTAGTTGTAATAGAGATGAACAGATCTAGAGGGTCTTCCAGGGGAAGCAAAAAAGGTTTTATTAGTTATAGTTTCTTCCTGGGTGCCTCTACGGTCCCGGGATCCTTAGGAGTTGAATGTTTACGGGGCTCTAGGAAAAAGCAAGGATATTCCTCTGCCTTAGCTAGATTAGGAAAACCAACAGTGCCATCACCCTCTCCATCGGAATCTGGTCACAGCATAGCAAGTACCCGATGAAAGTATTTGCAGTGACCATTCCAAAAATAGATCAAGGTTTCAAGGTCCTGAAGGTAACGACCTACCCTCTTGGGCTCATCATCATAAGAGATGTCAGTAGGTGCTGACACATCGCCATGATTGGTAAGAGAAACCGCTCTCTCCTAGAGGAACTGCCATAAGTCACGAGGGGATGGATCTTGAAAAGATTGGAGATCCCTCAAAATACCCCATTGATTCTAATCCACTAGAAAATTAGCATCATACGAGATGGGTGGTTGGTCTCTAGAGGAAACCTCAACAACTATTGAGGTTACACCCCAAGGCCTCAAGACTTTCCTCGGGGGAGGACCAAATGGTTTCTGAAGAACTTTCCCTAGTCTGGAGTTCTTGGTAGCTTCCTTATGCTTCCCCTTCCCCTTATCCTTACACGCCTTTGGAATTGTAACACTAGGAACTAAATTTAAAAAATGACCAGCTGGATATGATTGAATCCAGGAATCAGGATAACCTTTCATAAGGAAGGGCACAAAACCCACAGAATCTGTGAGCTTAACCTTGCATTGGGTGTCCTCCCGTGTGAACATTATCCACAAGTGATGAGCTATCATAAGACGTTTCTCTTAACGTGCACTGTTAAGAGTCGGGGGACACAACATTTTAACGTAGTTAAACTGATGACTAAATCTGAAAGGCGTGTATCCCTCATAGATAAGCTCCCCATCAATATGATAAAACAAGATACTGAAGGTTCCAGGCCTAGTGGAAGTGTGTGGGTGGATGTGCCCACTTGGATTTTTGTCATTAACAATGATCAATTTGGGATCAATATGACGATAAACGCCAGTCTCCACAGATTGAATCATAGAAATAGACAATGAAAATGAAATTCATAGAACCATAAAGTAGGATCGTTACAGGTTGATTATAATTAATTTAATCAATTGAAAAGAAATACCTTTTGGTGTTCTTTATTCGTCGATATTCTTGATCACGTTCTGATATGATTTGTCATTGTGTCATAGAAGCCAAGTGTAGACTTCCTCTAGAGGTGATCCACAAGTGCACCTCGAATCTCTGGACGTCGCCAAAGGAGTCTTCGGGTGCTAGCATGGAGAAACCTTTGCTTTCATTGTCCGCCTTAGATCATCTTGATTCGATGGAAGAGGATCTCTCTCGGTCTTGAGAGCGTTCTTGGAGGAAGAGGTTCTTTCAGCCTCGTAAGAATTCTCCAAAATTGTTGTACAGAACGATTCTCTTGTCATGGGAAAAGAGTTGGAGTTGTGAGGATATTTATAATCGGGTTTGAGGTTGTAGAGTTATAAAAATAAATAAATGTGTTACGCGTTTTATTTATTTCATTAACACCATTTTGAAAACCCCATATCGAGTCATTAATTCCTTGACATTCACCCACATTGATTATAAAAAATATCATTTAATAAAACAATATTTCCTCAAAATCCCGACTGGAAAAACTACATAGCGTGTATTAATAAATACACGGCGTGTACTTGTTTTTTATTGAAAACTACACGGCGTGTACATTCAATGTACCCGGCGTGTATATCTTGTTTTCATTTATTCATTTACTTTCCAAAATAAAAACTACACGGTGTGTACATTTAATAATACATGGTGTGTACTTGTTTTCAAAATAAAACTACACGGTGTGTAATCATTGATACACGGCATGTACTTGTTTTATTTTATTCTTCCTCCAAAATTAAAATGATTTAGGCTTCCTTGAATAATTATTAAACCACATATGGTAATAATATTTATTCTACTTGAGATACTTTAATACACTTAGTGTGTGACCCTCTAGGCCCCTTTCTCGTTGGCATTAGGAGGGCTTGTCTAAAGTCCAAGATTACTGTCTAACAATGGGTCAGGGTACCTAAGAGAAAGAATTTGACGCCGCATTGACGTATCACCTCATACGAATTCTTACTGTGTAATTTAATCCCTTTGTCTCAATATCTCATCAAGCAGGTTTCATGGTAGTGTCATAAACCTATATGCTTGATTTTTCATTCTTTGACTTCCAGAAATAAACTTGTCATTACACCATGGCCATGGAATTTGTTTGACAGTTCTATTTCAATCAAAGGTCCTGAGATATCTACTTCCATAAATATGGAAGGGACAAATCCTTCCTCAACTTACCCATTAAAAACATTTCATTCGTGATGCACCCAACGTACCCTACTTCCCACCAACTATCTTCATGATGGTTTTTTTCAGCAAATCTAAGTGTGTGAGTCATGACATGAGTTAATTATAATATTCCAGTCTAAGGAACATTACACACACTCACAGATAGTAATTTCTAATGACACTAAGACATGCGGAATTACTACTGGCGGGTTTGTTCTCATAATATCCCATCTTGGATATTACCAAGTGTGAACTCCATGAGAGAGAGTCTCGTATTCTTACGAGTACTCACACATGGCAGTCTATATAATATGTGTCCTATCATAGTATGTCATCCAACCGTAGAACTTAATTTATGAATATTGTTATAGCATTTCAAGGTTCTCATCATAGTGGGGATCTTCCATGAAATTATTAATGCAACAAATATTCTAGAACATTATTATATTATAGTCATGCAGAATAATGAATAATATATAATAAGCGATCATTCATGTAATCAAAGTAAAAAACAGTTGGTTCTCAGGACACCAACCCTTACAAACCCCCACTTGGACTAGAGCCAACTACCTACAACTTTTAGTCCGCTAGACCTCATATGATTATCATGTTTCTGGTGAGTCAATTCTTTAGTCAAGGGGTCCGCCACATTATCTTCTGTGGAAATACTTCTCACTGCAACTTCACCTCTTTGAGAAAAATCCCTCAAGAGATGATACTTCCGAAGTATGTGATTTGTCTGCAGATGTGACCTTGGCTCCTTTGCAAGTGCCACCATTGTAGTATTATCACAATAGAGTGTGATAAGATCTTTACTGCTCAGTACTATGTCTAACTGTTGGAAAAATATTCGCATCCATACTGCTTCTTTAGATACCTCAGAAGCTGTGATATAATCGGACTCCGCTGTAGAATCTTCCCCCACACTTTTCTTTGAGCTCTTCTAGCTCACTGCACCTCCATTCAAACGGAAGATGTATCCAGTCTGCGACTTCATGTCATCTTGATCAGTCTGGAAACTAGCATCTACATGTCCTCTGATGACTAGTTCCTCATCTACTCCATAAACCAGGAACATATCCTTATTACACCTCAGATACTTAAGGATAGTCTTGACTGCCATCCAATGGCAGTCTCTTAGATCAGCTTGATATCTGCCTACCGCACTTAATTCATAAGCAACATCTAGCCTCGTACATAGCATAACATACATGAATGACCCAATCTTGGATGCATAAGGTATCCTTTCCATTCTATTTATTTCCTCATGTGTCTGAGGACACATTTTCTTGGAAAGATGAATGCATTGTGACACTGGCAAAAATCCCCTCTTGGACTATTCCATACTGAATCTCTTCAGTATCTTGTCAATGTATGTACTTTGACTCATGCCTAGAATTCTCTTGGATCTATCATGATGGATCTTGATCCCCAGAATATATGCTACCTCTCCCAAGTCTTTCATGGAGAATCATTTATCTAACCATTCCTTAACTGACTGTAAGATAGGTACTTCATTTCCAAATAGTAATATGTCATCAACATATACTATTAGGAAAACGACTGCACTCCCACTAAACCTATTATAGACACAAGGCTCAAATTCATTCTTAACAAAGACAAATTCTATTATGGATTCATCAAAATTAATGTTCCATGATTTTGATGCTTTTTTTAATCCATAAATGGATTTCTGCAACTTGCATACCTTGCTGGCATCCTTTGGAGTCACAAAACCTTCAAGTTGTGTCATGTAGACATCTTCCTGGAGGTTTCCATTAAGGAATGATATTTTGAAATCCATTTTCCAAATTTCATAGTCATGGTAAGAGGTAATGGACAATAGGATTCTAATGGATTTTATTATCGCAACCAGTGAAAAGGTTTCATCATAGTCAATTCATTGACGCTATCTAAAACCTTTTGCAACCAGTCATGCCTTGTAGGTGCTGAATTTCCCCTCCATGTCCAGTTTCTTCTTGAATACCCATTTATTACCAATAGGCTTTACATAAACTGGAGGATCTACCAAAATCCAGACTTGGTTTTGGTACATGGAATACATTTCAAAATTCATGGATTCTTACCACTTGTCAACGTCTGTGCCTTCAACTACTTCCTTGTAGGTAAGAGAATCATCATTGTCAACCAATAATGAGTCATCATCCTCGGTGACAAGAAAACCATATCGTTCTGGTTCTCTCACCTCTCTCATGCTCCTACGTAGTTCTTGTGTCTTTGGAATAGATTGTTCTTCCACGGGGCTTTGTGGAATCTGTTCTTGTACCAACTTCTGTGTATCTTAAGCCTTGACTTCATCAAAGTATATCTCTCTCCCACTATCTCTTTTGGATATGTGCTCCCTCTCAAGGAATATGGCGTGTCTTTCCACTGTAACCTTTTTATCTGAGGGGTTTTATAGGTAATATCCCCTTGTTTCCTTGGGATATCCTATAAAGATACACTTTGTGCCTCAGGGTGAAAGTTTGTTACCTGAAGAGGCCTTAACAAATGCTTTGCTACCCCACACATGTAAATTCGATAACATGGATTTGCGTCTACTCCATAACTCGTATGGAATACCATTTATCGATTTAGTTGGTACTTGGTTTAGTATGTGTACTGTTGTTTGTAATGAATATCCCCAAAAGGATAATGGAAGACTCGCATGACTCATCATTGATCTCACCCTGTCAAATAGGGTGCAGTTCCTCCTTTCACTTACACCATTCCAGTGAGGTGTGTAAGGAGGAGTGAGTTGAGATAGAATCCCAAAATCCCATAAGAAACCAATGAAGTCCTGATTAAGATATTCTCCTCCTCTGTCTGAGAAAAGTTTCTTAATCTTCTTACCAAGTTGATTGTCAACTTCATTCTTGTATTCTTTGAACCAATCAAAATAATGTGACTTATACCTCATTAAGTAAATATATCCATATCTACTAAAATCATCAGTAAAAGTTATGAAGTATGAGAACCCACCCATTGCTTCAACTAGAAATGGCCCACACACATTTGTGTTAACTAATTCTAGAATCTCATTAGCCCTTTCACCTTTCCCACTAAATGGGGCTTTGGTTATTTTTTCTTGTAGACACGCATGACATACACCAAGTGGTTTTAGTTTGAAAGAATCTAAATACCCATCTTGATGTAATTTTTTCAAATGTTTCTCATTGACATGACCTAGCTGGTGATGCCAAAGTTGGGTGTGGTATGAGTCATGTGAATTAACTTTGTCATCGATTTCCATTACTTGGTTTGTATATTCTAACACATAAAGTCCGTTATATAAATGTTCCCTACCAGAAGAAATGCTATCTTTATAAAAGTAGCAACATCCACTTCCAAACATGAATATGAATCCATCAGTATCTAATCTGGATACTGAAATAATGTTTTTGGTTATAGAGGGTACATAATAACATTCTTTCAAAACCAAGACCATCCCAGTAGGCAATGTGAGGTGGTAGTCTCTGACAGCTACAACAACGAGTCTAGATCCATTGGCTGCTCGTAGATCCAACTCACCTCAGTCAATCTTTCTGAATCTACTTGGTTCCTGTATTTGGATACAGATGTGAGCACCACAAGCAGTATCTAATACCCAATTTCTAGAAATAGATAGATTGAATTCAATAAAAAACTCACCTGAAGCTTCCCCTTACTTCCTTGACTGGGTGAAATTTTTCTTCCAGTGGCCCGTCTTGCCACATACGAAACAAACAGCCTCATGTTCTCTTGCCTCCCCTTTGATCTTCCTTTTCTTGGAAGGCCTTTAATAAGATTTGGGCTTAAAGATCTTCACCTTCCTTTTCATTTTATTCACCATGAGGATAGAAGGCTTTTCACGCTTCATGTCACTGTCCACTTGGAGAATGAGGATAAGAAGATCAGACGGATACTTCTCAATGTTGTTCATGTTGAAGTTCACAAAAAAGTTTGAGAATCTCTGGGGGAGTGATGCAAGAATGAGATCGGTACCCAGTTCTTTGGGGAGTTTAATCCCTAGAACCTCCAAGCACTCAATGTAGCCAATGAGCTTGACTACATGAGGCCCAACTGGGGCACCCTCTCCAAGCTTGCTCTGAAATAGAGCCTTGGAGATCTCAAAACTTTCTTGTCTTTCTCTCTCCTGGTATATACCATGGAGGTGCTCAAGCATGTTGTGGGAATATATGTCTTCATGAGACTTCATGATCTCCCTAGACATTTATGATAGCATCAAACATTGAATGTTGAGTGCATCACTCAAATTTTGATCATAGACCAAGAAATATTCATCACTCACCCCTTGGGCAGGCGGATCAGGAAGTGAGGACTCCAGCACGTAAAACTTTCGTTCATGGCATAGGATAACCCAAAGGAACCTAAAGCATTCCTGAAAGTTACTACCAGTGAGGATATTGTCTTTATCCAGAATTGATCGTAGAGAAAATGTGGTTGACTAGTTTTTCATATTGATTCTACAAATTAAAAGAGCAGATTTATCAGTACTTTCTTGATTACATTTTTATGAGAAATAATAAATGAATTTATTAATTCTCCCACTATTTTATCAATTCCCAATGGTCCTCACCATTGAACTCGGAATTTCTAGTTGCTTTGACATTCTAGTGGAAATGATCCATATTCCCATTCGCATAACCCCAATAAGGGTTGGTCAAGATATTTGAAGGTATTTAGGTAGGTAGGTCTTTGCCAACTGTGAGCTTACAGTTCCTTGATCTGTTGAGTGGACTCCCCAATCCTAAAATCATGACTTGGATTTTCTCAACTCTTGCCTCCAATATTACATCAAGTCTAGCAAGGGCTACTTCTCTTGATGTAATATGGTTAAGTCAACCCAAAACCTTTCATAAGGGATTCCTTTATAAAAGTAAGTGTCCCAACAAGGGTTGGTTAAACACATAGTTTTATTAAGTCTTGCCCTTAATCAAGTAATAGAAGGCTTGGTCTGACTTAATATGGTATTTGAGGGATTTTATTCTTTATGTGTAGTTTTTCATTATCACATGCTTGTTAATATTAAGTGATTCTTGCTTAAGTGATTAACCATGTTCTGATAATGTTTACGTATAGTCCGGTTTTTTTTATTTTATTCCATCTTTGCATGATTGTTTATTAATTATGTGATCACAAAAACACATACATAATAAATAAACCATGAAATCAGATAGAATTAAAATAAGATGGCATGATCACAAGATTCTATTGGTTAACTTATCTAGCGTTTTTGATAAGCTAACCCTAACCTAGGGAAAACACCTTGAAACTGATGGTTCGTGTTTTGCAGCTCCCACCTATCCACCTTTGTATCTTCTTGGGTTGGTTTTGCCTCAGCTTCGTATTTTTAACCATATCATATGGATTGGGAGATCCTCCATTACATGGGGTTTACATTAAAGAAACCATGGGCACTCAGGCCCAACATTTTATTTGAAGAAGGCTCGCAGACCAACAAATTTAAATTAAACAAATTTAAATGAAACCATACACACATAAAAAGGGTCTTTGGTCTAGATCATGATCATCCATAGCATGCAATGACATTTACACATATTTAGAATTCAAATTCTTTTAATCGTTCTATTATTCAAGATAAGGCGCACTTGAATTCAATTAATTGTGATCTTATAATTAATCAATTATTTATCTTAAATTCCTTTCTAAATTTCCTTGAGATTCTTCTCATCCATATTCCTTGTACGGTGTCTTTGTACATCTGGAGGAAAACTAGTGAAATTCCATTTCTGGAAAGTACACGACGTGTAGTTTATATTTACACGGCGTGTATTTCTTTCACCTTTTTTCCAAAGTACACACCGGGGGATATGGCGTGTTTTCTGTACTTTGGAATTTTTGGAGTACATGGTGTGTAGATAAATCATACACGGCATGTACTTCCTTGTTAAGCGGTAACAGGCCTGGAAATATCGTGTATGGGGTACGTGGCTTCTCCTATGTACACGGTTTCACTTGGGTCGGATCGGACTACATGACGTGTTGCTCCAATATACATGTCGTGTATTCTAGTTCCCACACACCATTTAATTTTGGTTAACACGGTATAATAAATACTTAGGCATACTCAATTCACAAGGCGTGGTTTGGAAGACCAGTGCAAGTTCGTTGAACCTAAGTACACGACGTGTAGTTTTCATTACACACTGTGTATTCTTGTGTTGTACAAACAGAAAGAGCGGCTCTTCCGGATGAGTTCCTCATTTTTATTTTAATCAAAATTAAAATTAAAAAGGCCATTTCTGTGATATGAATCAAGAAACGAAGGAGTAATAACAGATCTCATTTATTCATATTTATAGAACGATTTATTTCAAATTGAATCAAATATAAATGCATAAATTATCAACGAATATTAAATAACTATAATCAAAATTGTAACCTCGCTCTGATATCAATTGAAGGTTCCGGGTGCAACGGAAGTGCATGGTTGGATGTGCCCATTTGGATTTTTTTCATTAAAAATGATCAATCCTGGATCAATACGATGATAAACTCCAGTCTCCATGGATTGAATCATAGAAATAGAAAAAGAAAATGAAAGTCCCGGAACCACAAAGTAGGATCATTACAGGTTGATTATAATTAATTTAATCAATTGAAAAGAAGTACCTTTTGGTGTTATTTCTTCATTGACATTCTTGATCACGTTCCAATGTGATTCCTCATTGTGTCGCAGAAGCCAAGTGTAGACTTCCTCTAGCGGTGATCCACACATGCACCTTGTATCTCTGGACATCGCCAATGGAGTCTCTGGGTGCTAGCGTGGAGAAACCTTTTCTTGCATTTTCCACCTTAGATCATCTTGATCCGATGGAAGATGATATCTTTTGGTCTTGAGAGCATTCTTGGAGGAAGAGGTTCATTCGGACTTGAAAAAATTCTCCAGAATTGTTGTACACAACGATTCTCTTGTCATAGGAAAAGAGTTGGGGTTGTGAGGATATTTATAATCGGGTTTGAGGTTGTATAGTTATGACAATAAATAAATATGTTACACGTTTTATTTATTTCATTAACTCACTTTTGAAAACCCCATGTCGAGTCATTAATTCCTTGACATGCGCCCACACTGATTATAATAAATATCATTTAATAAAACGATATTTCCTCAAAATCCCGACTGGAAAAACTACACGACGTGTATTAATAAATACACGGTGTGTACTTGTTTTTCATTTAAAATTACACGGCCTATACATTCAATGTACACGGCATGTATATATTGTTTTCATTTATTCATTTCCTTTTCAAAATAAAAACTACACGGTGTGTACATTTAATAATACACGATGTGTACTTGTTTTCAAAATAAAACTACACAGCATGTAATCATTGATACACAACATGTACTTTTTTTATTTTTTTCCTCCAACATTAAAATGATTTAGACTTTCTTGAATAATTATTAAACCACGCACGGGAATAATCTTTATTCTACTTGAGATACTTGAATACACTTAGTGTGTGAACCTCTAGGCCCCTTTCTCGTTGACATTAGGCGGGCTTGCCTAAAGTCCAAAATTACTGTCTAGCAACGGGTCAAGGAACCCAAGAGAAAGAAGTTGATGTCGCATTGACGTATCACCTCATACGAATGCTTACTGTATAATTTAATCCCTTTTTCTCAATATCTCATCAAGCAGGTTTCATGGTAGTGTCATAAACCTATATGCTTGATCTTTCATTCTTTGACTTCCAGAAATAAACTTGTCGTTACACCATGGCCATGGAATTTGTTTGAAAGTTCTATTTCAATCAAAGGGACCGAGATATCTAATTCCATAAATATGGAAGGGACAAATCCTTCCTTGACTTATCCATTAACAACATGTCATTCGTGACTCACCCAACATACCCTACTTCCCACCAACTGTCTTCGTGAAGGTTTTCGTCAGCAAATCTAAGTGCGTGAGTCATGACATGAGTTAATGATAATCTTCTAGTGTAAGGACCATTACACACGCTTGTAGATAGTAATGTCCGATGACACCAAGACATGCAGAATTTCTACTGGCGGGTCTGTTCTCATAATCTCCCATCTTGGAGATTACCAAGTGCGAACTCCATGAGAGAGAGTCTCATCTTCTTATGAGTACTCGCACATGAAAGTATGTATACTATTTGTCCTATCATAGTATGTCATCTAACCATAGAACTTAATTTAATAATATTGTTATATAATTTCAAGGTTCTCATTATAACGGGGATCTTCCATGAGCTTATTAATTCAAAAAATATTCCAGGATATTATTATATTATAGTCATGAAGAACAATGAAAAATATATAATAAGTGAACATTCATGTAATAAAAGTAAAAAATAGTTGGTTCTAGGGACACCAACCCTTATATATACCATCCCTTAAAGAAAAGAGGTATCCTTGATTAAAAAAGTCTTCAGATTTGACATTCACAATGGTGATAGTGAGGGAATCATAAGGGAGATAGGTGAAGCGATCGTGGTAATTGATTCAGGTCATCATCTCTCGATCATTCTATTCAGTCTGGCCATCCTGTGCAGCCCAACATGTCGGCATAACCCCACTTGTACTTTAAAGTTATGGCTGGAGAATAGATTAGGGAATCAGTAAGGAATTGATAAATGTATAGCCTCCCATGTGGGCTCCTATCCAATGCTAGAGGGTTTGGAAGGTACCAATAATCTACCAAGGTGAATTTCCTTCATTGATCTGGCCTAGCAAGTAGTATATTTTGGCCAAGACCGGAATGGCCAGGTTGATACATTTTTTGGTGAACAACTGAGCTTCCATGACAAATGTTGTGACTCTTACACTGCCAAAATCTCATGATGGTAAGATCCAACTGCTCAAAAACATGTACAATAAAGACTCCAACTAAAAAACGGTCCATATTAGGGATGTGTTTCAATCCCTATTCACAGAACTATCCCTCCTCTAAGACATGACAGTAGGTGCCTAATTTCCTTCAAGTTTCCTTGGAAGGACAGGACTTGGGTCTGCACACATCAGTCTCTGGTCCACTCTACTTGGAAAAGGAACTAATCCACTTCAAGAAGGATATTTCTTATTTTGGGAAGAGATCACCATCCTCCAAAAGTTTCTCCTCTTGAGAAATGAGCATTTTATCCAAAGGAGGAGTCCTCTCCTCATCATCCCAGGTGGAAGGTGGGTAGAAACTCATCGTACATATCCCCAATGATGGGGACACCTGAAATAAGACGAACGTATAGAGGCTAATTCTAACCTCCCCATGGGTCAAATGGAAATTATTGGTGTCTAGACTCTATCTACTCAAAAGTTGTGAGTGAGGGTGCTGGTTTGATGATTATAAGTCTGGAATACCCAAACAACCTCATATAGACCCACAATCAGTAATTCAACCCATAATTCTTCATAGCTTTGATAGACCCAAAAGGGCCACCCCCAATCTAAACCAAATGAACCCCTAGAAAGAAGGGCCCAGTTTGAGGACCATCCATGTTGTTCATTTGTTATGGCCCTTTGGGAAATTCTATGCTAACAATGTCCTGTTTCATGAAACTTTCATCATGCCCCTCCAAAATCTGAGGGAAATAGTTCAACAAGGACCCAATAGAGGTATCCTTCGATATGAATCATCTTGTCGATGAGATGAGAGCCTTATGGATGGTGCTTCTAAATATCCAAATGATAGGTTGGTCAAACACATGTGGCTCTGGGAGAGGTGTATCAAACAACATTCCAAATTTGTAAATGGGAAGCATGCCAAATCAGTAAGTAACTTCACTAAAGAATGGTGTAGTGGGGCGATAGGTTTTTTTTTGTATATAGAATTTTACATAGCCTTTTTCCATTTATCAGCAGCTGAAAGGGGAGTGTGGAAACATCATTAACAACAGCATCATCAGTGGAAACTTGGGGGAGATCCATTTAGTCTTTCTAAATAAAAATACTATTCAAAAGGGTCAGTCCAACAAAATGTTTGGGAAAAAAGGCCAAAAATGGAAAAGGACCAAATAATTATTCTAAATGCAAGGCACCTCATACTAAAACCCAAGAATGGTTCATGTAATGAATTCACCATGAACCAACTGTACGCGAAATACCCCACAAGACGCTGGCCCATGAAGTATTGTCCAGTGAACCAATCAGTTAATGGAATGGGAAAGCTGCATAATGAGCCCCACTATGCAGATATTCAGAGTTTAGAGTTTGAATATTTAAATTCTAATTTGAAAATTTAAATTTCAGTTCACCTAATTGAAGTTAAGTCCGTAGGACATGCGAGTTACATAGTGTCTTACTATGCGGAAATTCAAACTTACATTTTAAAATTACATGGTTTGGATTGCTGATTCAAAGTTCGGTTCATGGTTGAGGAAACTATGAAGGGTACACAGTTTTTAGAATGCAGGGCATGGTTTGTAGACAAAAAATTTCATAAAGGATCAAGTACGTGGAATCCAGGAAACTGAGAGCACTTTGTGGAGCACTTTTTTCCGTGAAACCTGGTAAAAGGCAAATGACCTGGCCCCCCTATATATAGGTTTGGTCCCCCCAATGGGTCTATCTTTCTACCACAAACCTGTTTAGTTTGGGACTATTTTCTACATCGGAATTTCCTCCTCTTTGTTTTGACCAGACCCCATTCTGATGGGGGTCATTTGTAGGGTCTCAAAAAATCCGAAAAGGTAAAGAAAATACTCCTGAAAGTTTGATAAAAGAAAGAGATGCATGTTGGGATAAAATTTTGAGTAGAATATTAAATAAATATAATTTGGAGGAGGTCCTAAACTATTTTTCATACTGATTATCAAGAAAGGTATGTAGAGGGTGAAGACCATGAACCAAATAGTATGAGGACAGTCTGTGAAATGATGGACCACAAAGGTTGGCCAGTGAACCAAGTCTCTCACAGACGATATGAAAATAGTGAGTTCTGCAAATCGTGTCTTTGGAAAAAACATGATAAATAAGTAAGTCCACATGTACCATCCCTACAGACTGAGTAGTTCATGGATGAGGCAGGGATGGCAGCATCCCACAAACCACATCGTTTGCAGAATTGAGGCGGTGATTTTTATCATTGTGTACTAAAACACCATGAACCTTAGTTGACCGAGTCATCCATGAGCCAAGAAATATCCCCATGGTCTTCCAAAAAAAGGTTTCATGTTCCCATAGATATAGCCTCCTTAGAAATCTATAAAATGACCCCAAGGGGAGCCAAGAAAAGGGGTCATATTTTTGGGGAAAATATTTGAATTCACAGGCGAAAGACTTCGAAGGAAAATGACTGATGAAGTAAGGAACCACAAACATTTTCCAGTAGGTATAATCCCACCATAAGCCATAAAAATAAGGAAAATTAATAATGATAAACTATCCATAAACCTAATTGGAGAAAAAATATCCATAGGCCCTTCATGGATGAAATTCTCGTGAACCGTAGGCACAAAATCCCTCCTTCAGATAAGAGAACCGTGTGGCCCATTGCTACGTGGACAAGACCTTAGGCTTCATAGAACCATGTTATGCAGGTGGAACCTGAGACTGTGTACCACCATGGTATGCAGCGGCTTGCATTAAGGTTTGTGTACCACTTTGGTACATGGATGACCTCTTCACCAGCATAGTAGTATGCTATGTGGGGAAACCCCCATCCCACATGAGAACGTAGTACACAAAATGGGGTGTCTTCGGGTTTTCCACCTTCTAGTTCTAATCATTCCCTTTGGTTTCCATCCTACCCTCTGAATCCTCTTTGTAAACAAGTCCATTGATGTTAGGCCAAAGCCTCTTCCTAATCCACCATACCTTTATGAAAATACCATCGGGCATATCAGAGTGCCCTTCTAAGTCTATGTTAGGTCCACAAGGCTGAGTACCCTGAGTGGGGGGTGAATCAGGGTATGACTAATTTAAAAATAAATCTTGTTCTGATATTGTTTCACTATTAAGAAAAAAAATATTCTCTCTCCTTCCTATTTCTCAATATAAAAAGAAAGTAAATCATGCACAGGACACAACAATTTTTACTTGGTTCACCGCTAAGGGCTACATCCAAGGAGCATACGCCAACAAGTTGTTGGTCATACCAAATTCCACTAAACTTCACACTAGTTGTGGATTACAAGGTTTGGGCACAATCACTCTGTCCCAAGCTCACTTCCTTTACAAATTTTAGGGTCATCTCACTGCTTTACCAAGGGTCACTCCCTGTTTCTCGCTCTCTCTAGCTCACTGCCGGTGGAGAGGATCACCTTCTTCCACTTCCTTCGCTCACTGATCTGGAAAGGATCCACTCACAGTTTATAGACTTGTAGGTATCTTCATTATCTCTAAAGAATACATCCTCTATTGTATGTGGATGCTCTGTTGAATTCCAACTTTCACCTGTAGATGAATCTCTCTTTGCACCGAAGGTATCGGGCAAACTTCCAGCTTCCACACAGCCTGAAAACACTACCAGGGAATCAACCTTACTTGGCACGCAGGTCTAACCCGGTGCGCAAGTATCGGCACGCAAGTCACAATTGGCGCACAGGTCTACCTCTACCACATACGCGGCACAATCTTCTACAACTCCAAACCTGCATGGATCAATCCCTTTTATGCCCAAGCCAATATTGGCACGCAACTACCAACCGGCGCACAACTTCAAACAATAGTGTGCAAGTCCACCTGCGCGACCACACACCACCTGCGTGACCACCACACCAGCACGCCGAGAGCTCTGATTTTTCTAAGTGTTGAACTCTATCCAAAATTAGGAGGGGTGGTCCTATATTTATAGGAATTTGGTCAACCTACATGGTGGCGCGCAAGTCTCCCCTCGGTGTGCAAGTCCTGGCGCGCAGGTTTCTTCCCCTATAAGACACCTGCACGACCCTATTTCCTTTTCCATATTTCAAAGATCTGATCTTGAAAAACATATGGTGTGCAACTTTCCAACCCTCCTAGGCACTGGCGCGTAGGTCATTTCTCGGTATGCAAGTCACCTACGTGACAACACCAATACATGCGTGACCCTCTTTCCTTTTCCATATTTTAACCTTATGATCTTGAAAAACATTAGGCACGCAAATTTACTCTCCTTCAAGTACATGGTGTGCAAGTACCTTTGCCAAAAACCACTTTTCTTCATTTGTCAATTTTTATGCCCAAAAATTTAGCAAACACTGGAAAACGGCACCACCTTGTATCTGTTCTTTTTGTACCGCCTCCAAATCATCAATTCATTTTTTGAAGTTCTTGAATCAAACTTGGATCGTTGACCATAGCTCTTGAACTCGACATTTATCCATGAAATCCCCTTTGTCAACAAATTTGTATGTCATTGTTTTGCTTTGTCAACAATCACCACACAGATGTCCACTTTGTCAACAAACACAATCACCTCAAAAATGCTTCAATGATACCTTGAGGTATTTTTTCCCAAAATTCTATATACCCAGGGTAAGAAGAGTCACTAAGGTAATCCCCACATTGGTATGGACCCCAGGAATGTTCTTAAGTCTACATTCCCATGGTGACCCAGAGTCCAACCTTGGGATACTGACGTGGACCTCCCCATTATAGGGATCAAGGGTGATCATTGGATTTTCCATTCAATGAGGGACAATGATCAATCAAAGGAATTATTCTTGATTTTCCTTTTGATGGGGATAAACATTCCTCCCCTCTCTATGAAATCATTTTAGGGCATCCCTCCTTGAGTAATCCCCTAGCATTTCGGGACGAACCTAATGACCTTCACTTTTGTTTCACACGGAAGGGTTCATTTCTCTGTACCCTCATCCATTGTCGCCCTAGCATCTTCTATTGTGGGATACTTTTTTGTCAAGGGATAAGTAAAAGTGTGTGGTTTTTCAGAACCACCGCTTCCTCTTGTTTCTCACACCGAGCATGACTCACGTGGGCTTAGAGGTTGACAATAATCATAGCATCCACACCACCCCAGACATGAACTATGAGAACTCTAATTCCCAACACAACTGGGATACATAGGAAGCCTTTATCTAGGAATGATTTTCGTATCATCTCATCCATGAAATAAGAGATCATACCCCCTTCAAGTGGGTATCTTCCACATGTAAGCCCCATCCCAAATGAACTACAAGAACTCTAATTCCCAACATAACTAGGATACGTAGGAAACCTATCTAAGGCCTAAGTTCAAGGGAAATACTCCTTAAAATTTATTCCCAATAATAATTCCCCCAGCTCCCTAGGGCATCCTATTCAAGAATAATCCCTGACATGACTCTTTTAAGAAAGGTACCCCATTATGGTATAATCCCCAACTTAAAATGAACTACAAGGCCTTTGATTCCCAACTAACTAGGATATGTAGAAAGCCTCCATGAGGTCCAAACCCAACACTCAAACCACCCTAGTGTTCATCAGGCCATATCCCCAGTAGGGTCATACCCACCTATGGGACCATGTCTTTCCTGAGCATTATGATCCTCTTCAGTGTAATACCCACATGAAATCATGACTAGGAATCCTCCACCTAGATGTCCTTACCGCATGATGTTAAACTCCATGGATGGGTCCTTGTCACATGACCTTAAAAGGTACTGTGTCTAGTTAAGTGGAACCGAACTACATGGGTTCTAATTCCTCTCACGGGGATATGTAGGAAGCCCATATGATGGGTTCAATCTCGACAGAAAAATAATGTATGTTTCCCCTGCATGACAATAAACTTCAGAGAACCTCATTATACATCTTGAACCAGCTTTTTCTCAGCAATT
Source organism: Viscum album (assembly GCA_963277665.1). Classification (NCBI taxonomy): domain Eukaryota; kingdom Viridiplantae; phylum Streptophyta; class Magnoliopsida; order Santalales; family Viscaceae; genus Viscum; species Viscum album. Next base: position 2,102,567,909 of record OY728165.1, read on the forward strand.
CCTGATGCATGCACATATATGGTTAATCTTGAAACCTAGGGGTAACACGAATACACACGCTTGAAAAAAAAGGATTCATGAACATATGAACATTGCTTAAATCTATAAGAGAGTCCCAGAGTAGGAAAAATATTTCCCCCTAAAAGGGTGAGATGATCCCAACCTCCCATCCTCTCGACCAATGGAGTCCTTAAGTGTCGTTGGCTAAATCATCATCCAACAAGCACCAGCCTTTGGAAAGTAGGTCCATGAATGATGGATATCAAGGATGTTGGGTGTTTCTAGATCCACAAATAAACCCATTTGAGACCATCCAAGGACATCATACCCTAAGTGAAACCCTTCATAGTAACAGACAAATGGTTACTATCCATCAGGCCATTTCGGCCTCCCACCACAGTGCGACGTAAATCAGGTCAAAACATATTCAAATATAGAATTTTATCATTTAGGTCATCAATATAAATTTTAAATAAATAAATATTTTAATTCAAAATAAAAAAAGTTATATAATGAAAGTTATCAACTATAGACCTTGGAATGGTAGCAAACAAATGGTAGAAAAAATGGTAGCAAGATGATGATAGTAAGAAATAGTAACAAGAAAAAATAGAAATTAATGGTAGCAAGAAACAGTATCAAGATAATTGTTTCCATACAATGATAGTAATAAAAAGAAGAAAGAAAATGGTAGAAAGAAATAGTAGCAACCAAAATTATTCCATAAATAAAAGAATTAAGTAAATAAAACATTAATAGTAATTTATTATTCCAAGATAATGTTTGATATAACTTATTCTCTCAATATTAAAAGTCTTTTTAATTATGTTAGCAAGATGACGTTGAGTTCTAATGAACTCAAGAGTTATATTATCTTTTTGGAAATGGTCTCTCATAAATTGATGTTTTATCTCAATGTGTTTTTTCCTAGAGTGAGACACAAGATTCTTAAAAATGTTATTAGAAATTGTATTGTCATAGTTTATTGGGACATTTCTAATCTCATATCTATAGTCTAATAATGTTTGTTTCATCCATATATTTTTTTCACAATAACATTCTATAGCTATGTACCCAACTTCAGTGGTGTATAATGCAGAAAATATCTATTTTTTACTACACCATGATACTAGAGACATTCTCAAAATTTGACATGTACCAAAGGTGTTTTTTATATCTAACTTACAACCAATAAAATCATCATTTAAATAATTGAATAATTCAAATTCATGTACTTTAGAGTAGAATAGTCCAAAATTATGGTATTTTAAAATTCTTTTGACTCCATTTAAATGAGATTATTTTTGGTTTTCTTGAATTCAGGAACACGTGAATACATTAAACATAATATCAGGTTGACTAGAAGTTAACTATAGTAATCTTCCAATCATATATCTCTAAACAGTTTGGTCAAATGAATTTCCAATTACATCGAGATATAACTTACATCTCATACTCATATGGGTTTCACTACCTCTGGTGCTATCAATACCAAACCGTTTTAAAATATCATTTTTTTTATTTTATTTGATTTAAAATAATTCCATGTTTTTTTTTGAAAAATTTGAAAACCAAGAAATAATTTTAACTTAGATATTAAACTCATTTGAAATTCATTTTGCAACATTTTAGAAATTAAATAAACAAAGAGTGTTTGGATTATTTGAAAATAATATCCTCAACATATATTTAAACTACTAAAACATCTTTAAAATTATTTTTATAAAAATATTAGGTCCAACAAAACCTTTTATAAAACCATTTGAAATAAGAAAAGTATTGATCCAATCATACCAATCTCTAAGAGTCTTTTTTAAACCATACAAAGATTTTTTTTAATTTAAAAAAATTATTCAGAATGTGCGGGTTTTGAAATCTAGGGGATTTGTCAACAAAAACGTCATCATTAATATAACCATATATAAATTTACTCTTGATATCCATTTGATATAGTTTGAAATTGAGATGTGCTGCATATGAAATCTATATTCTTATGGATTTAAGTCTAGCTACTGGTGTAAAGGTTTCTCTGTAGTCAATACCCATTTTTTACTATATCCTTCTGAAAAAAATATAAATTTGTTTTTAATAATCATGTTATACTCATCAACATTATTTCTATATATCCACTTGGTTCTAATAGTTAGGTAGTATGTATGTCTATCAAAAAAATTATAGATTTTTCTTCTTACAAACAGATTCAATTATTATTGCATATCTATTACCTAATATTCATCATTAATTTCTTCATTTATGTTCTTCGGATTGATTTGTGACATTAAATCTTAATGTTTAACCTTGTTTCTTAGTAAGGATCATTTTTGAGAACCTTTATCTAGGTCTCCTACAAAAGTATTTAGGGTATGGTTTTTAAGGGTTCCAATGGTTCTAAGAACAAAAGTACTTGGTTCTTATAAGTATTCTTTTAGGCCAGGAAGGATTTTATGGTAACTTTTAGAAGATTTATTATCAAAATCAGTAGAATTATCATTATCTTTGTAGGTATTATTTATATTAAAATTTTACATATCAAATTCAATATTTTATAGAGTAGGTTTGAGTTTATGTTGATCTCTCTCAAAAAAAGTTTCATGAATATTTTATTTCACAACTTTAGATTTATTGTAGAGGAATATATAAGATTTACTAGTGGTTGAATAACCAATAAAAAATTCCTTCATTTCTTTTTGAAGTAAAAATTTCTAAATTTTTCTTTATATTTAGAATGTATTATTTTCATTCAAAAACTATAAAGTGTTTTACTTTGGGTTTTATACCATTATATAATTTATATAGATTTTTTTTCAATATAATTATAATAATAACTCTATTAATTAAATAAAAATCTATATTAATAGCTTCATCCCAAAAGTATATAGTTGTGTCATATTCACTGAACATAGTCTGAACAATTTCCTAGAGATTCCTATTTCTCCTTTCAACAACCTCATTTCATTGAGGTGTTTGAGGTGAAAATAAATTGTAAGTATATCAATATTATGAGAAGATATATTTAAGCTCTTAATTCTAAAACTCCTATCCATGATAAATTCTATATGTTTTGATGGAGGGTCCACTAAGTTTTTCCACTAACTTAGCATATTTTGTAAAAATAAGTGATTGATTCACATTTATGAGAAAGGAAAAGAACCCATATATATTTAGAATAATCATCTAAAATGACATCAGAAAAGTGTTTATCTATTAAAATAAAAAATCTAGATGTTCTAAATAAATCAAAATGAACCTATTATAGTGGTTGATAGGTTGGAACCTCTTTCTTTGGTTTGAAAGATATTTTGTGTTTCTTTCATTTTTCATAAAAATTATGCACTTTGTTTATAGTAAATTATAGATTAGGTGGATCACTAAATAACCCCTTATTATTTATCTTTTTAAGTGAGTATATATTTCATTGACCTAGTATCCTTTTCAAAAACCAATATTATCTATGAAAATCACTCAAAAAAGAAACATTTTGAGAAAATGAGGAATCTAAATTAACAACATAAACATTATCATTTCTTAAAGTAGAAAATACTATATAATTCTTGAAATAATAAATCATATAAGCATTGTTTTTAAATTTAAAATTAAAACCATCATCACACAACTGATAAATACTTAGAAGGTTACATTTTAAACCATCAATGAATAAAAATTTATAATTAAGGACTGATTCAAAGTTACAGATATTTCCATGTCCAATAATATTTCCTTTTTCATTGTCATCAAAAGTGACATGTCCACTATCCAATTTTATACGATCATTGAATATTAAATATTATTTGATCATATTTCTGAATATCCACTATCCAGATAACATAAAATTTTTCCAAATCTTTTCATGCATTTTCCTTAAGTGCAATCAAACAAGAAATGACTCTGGTACCCATATTTTATCAGGTCTATAGAAGTTAGAAAATAAATCCTTTGGTATCCACATTTGTTTTATATGATTATTAGCAATAGAAATAACATATTTATAAATAAAATAAATTTTGGGTCTAAATTTTTTAGATTTATTTCTAAAACTAATAGTTTCCCTAGAAACTGAAGTCTTTTTTTTAATAATGAATAAAATAATTTTTATATAGTTTCTCAACCTGTCCAAATTCATACCTGATTCTATATTTTGATTTTTGATTTTTTTTCACTCAACATTATATTAAATATTTTTATTCTATCATAAACTATTCTAAATAATTTTTTAATCTATTCATTTACCAATTTCATATTAGTATTTTACTTTAACAGCTTGAAATTGTTTTCCTTTTTTATACTAAGATCATATTCATATACATTACATAAAACATGAATATTTTTTTATATTTTTATATTTATATTTTAACTCATTCATGGTGTCTTCTAGAATATAATAATACTCTTCCAACTCTTTATTTAACATTTCAAAATCATTGGATATATGAGAATAAGAAATGGATGGTACCTCAACATCAGCATCTATAAAGCATAGATTTTCTTTTCTATTTGTATCTTCTCGACTTGAATATGAGTCATTGTAGCTATATTCAGATGCACTAAAAGTGGAATTAATTTATATTTATGTTATTTTCTCTTTATCCTCTCATATTTTCCTATACTTGAGCTTCAGACAGTCAGATTTTATGTTTTATTTCCTCTTACTTTCTTAGCAGGTAACCTCATTAGAGGAGTCATCCTTTTTCCAATATTTCCTCCAATTTCTTATTTTATCATATTTTCCATTATAATTTGACTTACATAAAAAAAATTCTTCCTATTAAACTTTTTAAATCATCCATCTAGATGATTTATTTCATATTCACTATATGTATTATCTTCACTTCCACTAGTACTGTCTAGATTGACAAATTCCTCAACTTTTGACTGTGATTACCTAAAGGTAATAGATTTCCTCTTCAATCCATCATCTTCATTATTAACTTTTAAATATTATTTTTATATCATTAGATTTCCAATTATTTCCTTTAACAATTTTTTACAAATGTTACATGATTCTTGACTAGATTCTATAGTACCTCTCCAATGATCAGGTAGACATCTCAAGATCCCCATTACTTAAGATTCTTTTATTATAATTTTTTCCAAGTGTAATCATAGTATTTATTATGTCATTGAACCTGAGATACATGTCATGGATAGATTATTCAAGTTTCATTTTTAAAGTATCATACTTAACAGTATATGTATTTAATCTCATTTCCTTAACATTAGAAGTTCCTTCATGAGATATAGAAAGGGTATCCCAAATTTGATAAGTAGTGTCACAATAATATATCCCATTAAATTCATCTAATCTTAAATCACAAAATAAAGAATTCATAGTTTTGAAATTGGAATCATAATAATATTTAGTTAGTGCATCCCATTCTTTCCTATTTGTATTAGGTTTTTCATATTTATCTTAAATAGATCTCCAAATATCAAAACCCATACTCTCAAGATTAATTTTCATTTTTTACTTTCCACTAGCCTTAATTTTGACCATTAAGTAGTGATGTTTATTGGTAACATAACCTTCAAAATTGGTATCCATAATGAAAGATTAAAGAAAAAATTGAAATTAAAAGTATCTTGCTAAAATATTGATCATGGTAAAAGGTAATCAAAGGGAAGGTAAATTTTTCTTTGATACCAAATGTTGGTCATAGTGGACAACTCAAGATGGGGTGAATTGAGGTTTCAATTAAAATTTTTTATTTAAAAATAATTTAAAAACTAAATCCCATCATTTATAAAAATATAATAGTTAAATAAAATAGTATAAATTTATAATTTAATTTTTTTAAAAGATTTCAAAAAGGCTTGATCACAGACCAGTTAAAATAATTTCAAAATCACTTTAACTTTTAAAATAATTATGATTACTTTAAATACAGTATATAAAACTCTAAATAAAGCTAGCTAAAAGAGAATTGTTTTGCTATAAAATTTTTGAAAGATATATTTTTTAAAATAAATAAATAAAATAAAAGAACACACAACAAAATAAAAAAGAGGTTTGGTCTCAAGCTAAGACCTAGTAATCTTTACTTGATAGTCACCTACTGTAAAAAAATTTATCAAATAATAAACTTGATCCACAACTTGGATTAAATTTTTATATACAACTACACACAAGGTAGTCCATGCAAAAAACATCTTCCATAGTTATTAATGGTATAATAGATATAAAAAAGTAGGAGAAATTATCTATTACTCTCCAATACAGTATAAGATCTTGGGTTATTAAATGTATAGATTAAATTAAGCTCAACTCAAAGTCAAGAAAAATATTGAAGAATAAAAAGGGATTGTAGAGGTGTTTGTGTAGTTCTTCTTTCTATTATCAAGAAGGATATGATTAGGAATGTTCTTCTTTTTCTTTCATATTTTCATTAAATTTTTCATTTAGGACACTTTGAATATTCTTTGCAAGGTTTCTATTTTTGTGTGAAAAAAATAGAGTGTCATATGAAGCAATGAACAATACTCTATCTTCTCTATAAGCAATGAGGCACAACTAGTCATTATTTAGTAGAAATTAATTGATCATCCAGCCAACCATTCATCCCTTGGTTATAAGAGGTTCCTCTAATTTTATATATTTTCATAATCTCTAATTATTTTTTACAGAATAATAATAAAATTAGACAATTTCTCATACTGAGTCGAAAATGTGGAAAGTATGACTTTTTATTTAATTCATTGAGTAGTCATTTAAGAATAATAATTATTAAATCTACATGTACCTATATTGGATTAAATACATTATACTATCCATTGGAATAATTAATTTGAATTTTATTCCAAACAACTATGGTAGCTGGATTTCAACTGCTAGTAGAAACTTCAACTGATGATGGAAAAAACTAAACTAGTTGTAGCATGATTTAAATAGAAGTATAAGAATCCTCTAGAGGTATCTCATATTCACTAATAATAGTATACATTTCTTGATGGTATAATGTTTGTACTAACAGTAGCATGAATGATTAGTAGAAGAAAAAGTGAACTAGAAGTAATATGTCCCTTATAGTGGTATCAGAGTCTTATGATGGTAGTATATCAATTTGGTGATAGTATATTTTTAACTAATAGTAGCATATATAATATTGTGAGAGAAACTTTATTCTAGTGGTAGCACAGTTTCACTAGAGGTGGCACAAATACTCTGGTGGTAGCTGCAACTCTTCTAGCTGTAGTAGATGTCAACTAGTGGTATCATGCTATAACTGATGGTAGAAATGTTGAATTATCAGTATCATAATTGAATTATCACTAGTAGATCTCAACTACTGAATAATTTTATTGAATTCAAAGGAATTATATATATATACATATATATATATATCCTAGGATGGTATATGACTATGAAAGAGTCATATATGATATGTGTTAGGACCACTTCAGGATATTCTTAACCTTGAGAGGGTGGGTGAACCAGTGTTAAGGAATTTTTACACTAATTAATAATTTTTATTCATTTAACCCTTAGACATATTATGATATTGATTCTCTAATTCTTTTTTAAATTTCATATTCAAGTAGATGAATATGAGTAAAGGATGATACATGAAGTTTTTACAAGGTTCACTACCCAATAAGAGTAGCTAGTCCTTACTATGTGTGGTGGTGGTCAGTACACAGATTATTCACTATAACAAGGTATCAATTACAGTGGTTTGGATCTGAAATAATCATGAACCTAAGTGTGGTTCCCTCAATTTAAAAGGGAAGACAAAAAATAAATCTTGATTCCCTATACCATTGATATCTTAGTCTAAAAAAATCCCTATTGGATATTTATACTACCTCTATAGATAGTCTTAAAATTATTTAATTGCTTCACAACACCATGAAGGTCCTCTACCAGATGATACATCTATTAAATGTCACCATGTTATTTTAACTTCTTACTATTTTTTCACTTTCATGGAAGCATGCAAGAAAATATTCTTCTTCTTCTCTTATATGAAAAGTAGTACACACAACCATATTTCTATTCATAATAGTAAACCAGAATGCTGACTTTCGTATATAGGTGTGAGTCTTCTTCTCTTCTTGGTCCTCTCCTATTACACTATCTATAAGACCTCTCTATAATCTGTGCAACCTATAATGAAAAACACCTTATTTATTCTTCTTCTTCCTATAGAATTTTTTTTCACAATACTCTTATATTATCATATTTTATTCTTATTCCACTTATTTTAATCTTATTCAATTCATATTTTCTTCACTAATTTCTTTATCCTTAACTTCAACTCATAGAATTTTCTTTTCAGTTATCCTATATCCATAACCCTATGTCTAATTCTTCTCCATCCAAAACTTTGTGTCTGATTCTTCCTTGTTCTATGCTTGTTATCCTAATACATTTCTATCTAGTACTCATTCATCTTATACATGTTCATATTATACCTTCTTATTTTTTTAGTACCTCTTTTTCTAAAACCTTCTTCTTCATCTGGTACCTTTCAATCTGGTACCTTCTCTATCCAATACCTCTCTGTATAGTGATTCGACAAAATTATCTATTAAACTTCTTAGTCAGAACCTCACTTCTTAGACCTAAACAAAATTATGTAAAGCATCCCGAGTGGCACATCACATTTTTTCCAACAACCAAATCCACTTCACAGTTCATCTGATCCCCTTTATATAGTCAAGGTTTCTCCAAAAACTATGGGAGAATCATGAACATAAAATTTAAATTTCATTATTCAAATTTGAATTCATGCTTGAGTCTTTATTCAACTAACCACCTTCAAACCTTTGAATAAATTGGAGTCAACATACATCATAAGATCTTACCTTAAGTCTCAGTGTCATAATTATTCAAAAATTTCTAAAATATTAGCTAGAATCATGATCTTTATTTCATGATTATTAAGTTGTTTAACATATAACTTAGCATTATCACAATGTATAATTTTGTAAAAACAGTGTAATGGTACTCAAAACTTCATCTAGTACTCCTTCATGGTAACTTCTATGTCATGACCTGTACTAATGGGGAACATCTCATGACTCCCCAAGCCTGCCTCTAATAGGCCAGGGGTTGGTGACTAGCATCATGTAGACATATCACTAACATTGGAGGACTTAACCTAAAGTACTGTACAGATGCACATATCTCCAAGACCATATAGTGTTGAAATGTAAAAAAACTAAAAGAAACTATGAATGCACACATCTAATCTCACAACCATAGTGCGAATACAAGTAATGGGATGTAAAAATAGAAAAATACAAGCCTTCCACAAAAAGTCTAAAAACAAGTCCTGCCTAAAGTTAAAGATGGAGAATATTGTCAAGATATTTTAGGAACACACTCTGGTCTGTTCGGGTCACTAAGCACTACCTGGTCCTAATCCCTCTAGGACTATGTCAAAAGGTCGATCATCTGCACATGATATGACATGTGCGGGTAAAGTACATGTAGGGGTGAGTATAGAAATACCCAATAGGACACCCTAAAACCAAAAAGCATATAACAGAAGAATAACATTCAGATCTACACATTTTTATGTATACAAAAAATATAATAATAATATATAGATATACTCAACAAATAAACATAGTTTCTAGGTAAATTCACAACCATAATATTATCCTAGGATTCCTGATTGAAGGTTCTATATAAAAATCATCTAGGAGAACACACTCCATGAGTCAGGTAACACTGATGGTATCTGTCGGAGAGGTAGTGCTCTTTGGGTATCACCATTAGAAGTATACACTGGAAGTCTAAAGAGATACAATACATAGATGAAGATCACTCCCAAGGAAATGGGGTATACTAATAACTCAATATAGATTAATCTATTAAGTATAGTATTGGTGTATGTATAGTGTTTGTCATGACTTTAATGACACAACTTTTGACCAAGGTACGGATAGTTGGTTTTTTATTTTTAATATTTCCTTTAATAATGGTAAAGGTGTGATATGGCCTAGGTAAGGCCTGAGGAGCATCTAGGTCTGGTTCAGATCCTGGAGGTTTGAAAAAGTGGGATACATGATGGCATGCACGTTTAGTGTAAATTATGCGACCCAAGCCATACAGTTTATATAAACCATGTAACTGCAGAAAGGGGAACCTGCAAGTCTGCACAGTTTTTCTATAATCATGCAGACCAGGCGCACAATTGTGCGGTTTGCTGTAGAAAGGGGATAAATCATTACACACTGTCTATGAATAGTTTGTAAACTATGCACAAAAACTATTTGCAATGGTTTTTGGGGAAAATTACAATTTTTCCCTCCCTTAACTTAAGTTCTAATTTCCTACATCCCCTATGATTCCAGCAAATAAAAAAGAGGGTTTCTCTTCTTTGAGCCCAAGAATCCTCTAAGGCTAGGATTTGAGCTAGAGCCTTTATCTGGTGTTTTATCGTTAGTCTAGAAGTGGCATTGAAACCCCTATAGTAATGCTCCCTAGTCTCTCTACTCATGTCTATGTTCTTATTTATATATATTTCCCTATTTGGTTTTAGGCTCATATGCCCTATTTTCAAGGAATTGGACTTAAACTCATATCTCTTCAAATTTTCTCCAAATATGAGGTCAATATCAAGAGAGACATCATCTACGTCCCTAAGTTAGGTGGTCACATAGTTTTCCATTTGATTTTTTGTCATTTTGTATTTATTCTGGCATTTCATGAGTCGGCCTTTGTCGATATCCCTTGATGTGTTGATTAATTCATGTCAAATTGATCCTGGTGTGTTGACATTGATTAATTGAATCATGGTTAGGGGTTTAGACATCACTTGTGCTCTATAAGGACACCCAAGGGGTGTTCCAACCAAATTGGCCATTTTAGACCAGTTTTCGTAGATGAATAAATCCTTTGTGAATCACTCAGCTTGAGTTTAAATTGAATTGACCCTTATATCATGTGTATTTTGATGAACCCAAGACACCCCATGGGTGTTTGTACATCTTAGGATTGGAAATGAAAAAATGGGTATGGGACTTTTTAATATGACCTTTTCCAAGGCTTGTACTCTTGTAATTAGATTTACCATGGTAGTAAAATTGAATGAGATACCTTGTTTATATTTTTTCACATGTAATGAATGGTTTCCCTTGAAATGAATTAAATGAATATGACTTGTCTATAATGGTTAAACCCATGCCTTGTGTTTATTATTTTAATAAATTTCATATGTCAAGTAAATTGATAAAGGGTATTGGGAATGACCAATGACTTGCATGAGAGGCTTTTCCTCATGCCTTGAAATGAGCATGTGACCAAGCCTTATTTAAGTTTTATAATGTCAATTATTAATATTTTATTCTTTAAGTATTTTAAATGTTACAATGAATATGCCTCTTATATGGTTATGGATTTGATGAGGGGATGAGAGGTGTATACCTCATTCCTGGTGTATTTGTAAATGTTATGCCATGGCGGTAGAGCTAAGGGACCATGAGAACCCAAATGGGAAAACCATGTGAGCTTATACCCGAGGACCTAAGGACCATGAGAGACTTGAGGTAGGGAGGACTATGATATATCCCTTGTAAGTTTTCAAGAGACTGAGAGAGCTCTTGGAGTTGGGCTAAGGGTTAGACCATGAGAGCTTCCCTAGAATTGGATGTCTGAGAGTTATGTCCCGATCCTTCCCAACATATATATATATATACCTAGTGACATGATTAGACATACCAACTATGGGCTGAAATAGGTAGACCCGCCATGTGTCCTTTAGGAACCAGAGTGGGAGGTTATTTATTTATTCATCACTAGTTTACTTTCCTGCTATTATATTCACACTATTTACTTATGACCGCTAACTTGGATTACACATAGACACTACTGGTGGTGGAATATTAAGATTTTTATCTCACACCCTACTTGGGATGCCTTTGGCACCCAAGAATATTGTTTTCTTATATGTATGGATAGGGGAAAACACAATTCTTCAGGCTGTTGATTCATATTGCTTAGATGGAGCTTAGGAGTAGAGGATTAGGCTTAGGATTAAGATACTATGGAGTGGATTCATCTATTGTTCAATTTTTTATTATTGTATTACATTCCTATTTCTTATTTCCTATTTACCTTTTACTATCATGCCATGAATACATTTTTTGTATTAGACACTACCTATGAGGTTTTTTCTATATTGTTTAATTATTCAGTCTTCCGCTGTTTATTGTATCTTTTTGTTTGGTTATGCTTCTACTACAGCATATTATTGTTTCATCCACTGTGTACTCTGACATGGGGGTATAGTCTCCCCATTTTTTTACCTTCACATCCCCATTTCTAGTCGACATCCCCTGGCATATGGGGAGATGCGCCAGGGGTCATGTGGCCAACTAGGCTCGAGGAACGGGTTAAGTGGAAGCTAGGTCTTGGATGTCACAAGGTGGTATCAGAGGTAGTTTCTTTCTTAATTTAATAATTGGAAAAAATATATTGGAGATTGGGAATTCTTGTTACTTGGTCACAAACTATTCTTGGGTGTCGTGAATCCATGTACGAGGTAAGTTCCAAGTTTCTTGAATTATTATTGTGTTGTTTATGACCATTACTATTGATATCATTTCACCATTGGGTGTTTCACTTGTTTTGTGATGTTATTGATATTGATGATGTTGGGACTGTGATTTCATTACTTGACCCGATGAAATGAGGGTTATGTATTATAACATGCATCACAATAGGAACAATGTGAATAGGCCATGCATTTTCCATGTCATGTTTAAAATTTTAGAAAACAGTGCTTGTTGCATATTCATTGTGTCTTGTATTATATATATGTATACATATACATATAACTATGATGACTCTTCTTTCAGGATCTGGATCATTATATAGTGTGAGTTTAGTGGGTTCCACTCTCTGACTCATAAGCTGTATGGGCCCCTATGGATCAGAAAATGGAATTCTAGCTAGCTCAACTAATTGGTAAATGATATAATCACATGGAAAAGAACAATTTTAATGAAAATTACATCCAAGTGTGTGTCATATTTAGGTTAATAAGGTGTATGGGACCTTATGGGTCAGAAAATGACATATTATAGTATTAATCCAATTTAAATGCTTTGAATTTTCACATGAGCATGTTTACAAATGGGAAATCATTTATAATTTTAGAAAAAACGTCTTTCACATGCCTAACATAGAAACTTGACCCAAACCCAGCCTTGGTAGTGGGTAGTGGGTGTTTCTCCATTATTATGGTCTGTTACAACATCTAGGCATGGCTTTGATGTAGGTAGAGAGGCATGTTCATTCTTTTAGGGAGGCTTTAGTACCTATCATAGATTCTTGAATGCAATATTATAAATTTATTGGTTTTATCTTCTAAGACATTCGTCTAGCATTGTAGCATTATGCCTCTACGACGTCCTCAAGAAGTGCACCCTAAAGGCGGCGATGATCATGTTCTTGAGGTGGAGGGCCTTAAGCCTCTAGTTGTTCTTCCATTCGAGCCCTCTGTGGCTCCTACTCCTATACCTAATTCGGGAACTAATGCCCATTTTGGAGGGTTCTTCTTGCATATGATACAGAATATGAATGGTGGAGTGCGACCTACCCCGAGCATGGAATAGTTGACTCATGAGTTTCAACATCAGCATCCTCCCACTTTCTCAAGGTATAGTGAAACACTTTCTATGAAGTCATGGATCGAGGTGATCTTATCTATTTTATAGCACCTAGAGATTACTCAAGAGTTTAGGTTCAAACTAATGGCTCACATGCTCTGTGATTCATCCAAGAGGTGGTGGGATGTCATCACCCAGGTTTTCCAACATAGGGTTATAGTCTAGGCTAACTTATAGGATGTCTTCTACAACTACTTATTTCCCCATACTCTTAGGGATGAAAGAGCTAGAGAGTTCATGAATCTACAGTAGGGGGTCATGTCAGTTATGGAATATTCATCTCATTTCACTAAGCTATAGAATTTCACTCCTTCTCTAGATATTTTTGATCTAATGGATGTTAGGTGATTTGAGGATGGGGTGTTTTATTCCATCTGATCACAATTGAATATGTTCAGTATGATGAAAAATTCATATATCATCAACCAGGCCATAATTACAAAGTGGAATATGAGGGATGCTGATAGTGCAAGCCAGGATGCTTTGGCACCTAAGGCTTCTAGTGGATCTTTTTCTGGGAGAAAGAGGCATTTCAAATTTTCTCATATGGGAGTTAGAAATAAATATCTTAGTGTTTATTGCCTTTTTATCTATCAATGGTGAGGAAATTCAAGGAACATCAAGTTTTAGTGTCCATGGGACCTAGTGGAATGAAGAGGTTGTGGAAGGATGGGCCATATTCAACATTTCTACAGGACATTTCCTCTAGGGCCTAGAAAGTGGGGGATCTACACCTACTCCTTGATAGGGAGTGAGTTCAGTAGAATCATGACATTTAGGAAGATGGAATACCCATGGTTGGTCAGGCTGAGGTGGCAGTCAAGGAAGAGGCAACCAGACTTATGATTCTGAGTGCTAGAAGAGCATACCTAATTAGGGAAGCCAGGAAATAACTCAGGGCTGTAATATGGGCCAGTTACATGCAGTACAACCTTCACAGTAGGAGAATAGTGCCATACCATATACTATATGAGGTACTATTCTAATAGCCTCCACTTTAGTGTCTTCTTTTTTTGATACAGGCAAATCTCACTCATTTATATCTAAGGAAATCACTGAGAGTTTGGGCCTTGACATAAAATCTTATCATGGTGTCATGATGCTAGATATCCCCTTAGGTATCCGTTAAGGGGGAATTCATCACTATCATAATTTACCCCTTGATATAGGCAGTTACCTTCTCTAATGGAACCTATACGTCCTTGACATGACAGGTTTTGAAGTAATGATCATGATGGATTATTTATATCACCAGAGGGAATTTTTCATGTTTATATGGGATAATGGGATATACAAGAGACACAAATAGGACCCGAGTAGCATAGGTTGGGTAGTGTTACAATTTAGGTTTCTAGTCATTACCTTAATGATTAGGGGTTACAACCCGTTGTTTTCCCTTCTATAGTGGAGCATTTCAGAGAGGTCTTTACTGATGATTTATATGGTCTACCTCCATTGAGAGAGGTGGAGTTTACTATTGATCTTATTCCATAAGAAACACCTATGACCATTCCTCCTAATAGTATAGTATCTAAGGAGCTTCTGGAACTCAAGAATCAGTTAGAGGATCTTGAGGTGAAAGGATTTATACAACCCAGCACTTCTCCTTGGGGTTCACCTGTCCTCTTTTCCAAGAAGGAGGATGATATGCTTAGGTTTTGTGTGGATTATCGTCACTTGAATCAGATGACTATTAAGAACCAATATCCATTGCTATAATAGATGATATCTTTGATCAAATTTGAAGAGAGAAGGTGTTTTCAAAGATAGATGTGAGGTCAGGCTATCATTAGGTGTGTGTCAAGAATTCAAACATACCTCACATAGATTTCAGGAGCAGGTATGGTCTATAAAAGTACCTAGTTATTCCATTCAGACTAATGATCACACCTGTTATCTTCATGGATCTTATGAATCAGTTTTTCCACTCGTATTTGGATTCTATTGTGGTTGTATTCATTGATGATATATTTGTGTATTTTCACTCAATACAAAGCCATGAAATCTATATTGATATCATTTTAAATACACTAAGAGAGAATCATCTCAATACTAAGCTCAATAAATTATACTTCTAGATTGATAAAGTCCACTTCCTAGGTCATATCATCTTAGAATCAGAAGTTTCTATTGACCTAGAGAAAGTAAGAACTATAGTTTCTTGGTAGTATCCCAAGAAAATATTTGATATTTGGAGTTTCTTAGGGATTTATATATATTACAGGTGCTTCATTCTTGATTTCTCACACCTTGTAGCACCAATTATGGTCTTGAAAAAGAAAGGTGTGAAATTATAATGGTCTGAAGCTAGTGAAGCATCTTTTTAAGAGTTGAAGGGAAGATTGAATTCTGCACTGATACTGATTCTTCTGGAGCTAGGCAAGGTTTGTACAGTATACTGTGACATGTTAGGTGTCAGGCTTGGAGATTTTCTGATGTAAGATTAGTGAGTCATTGCATATGGTTCTCGTCAATTGAGGACTCACGAGGAAAAATACCTGATGTTCAACCTTGATCTCCCTGATGTTGTTCATGCCTTACGTTGTTGGAGACACTATTTATTAGGAGAGCATTTTGTGGTGTTCATAGAACACAAAAGCCTCAAATAAATTTTCAATCAGTGGGATCTAAATCTCAAGAAGTGTATGTGGGTCAAGAAACTGAAATATTTTTATTTTTATCTTTCCTACACTCTTGGTAAAGGAAATTCGGTAGCTAATGCTCTGAACCGAAAGACTCATACACAAGTGGTTCAGGAGTCAAGATATTAATGGAATTTTATGGCTTTATTCTCACAGATGCATGTTGAGGTTCAAGAGAATAGTGGACAGACTATTATCTCAACCTTAGCGGTGACATCTAATCTTCTGGAATGAGTATGGTTGAGAAAGCTATCTGATCTTGAAGGACATTTCCTATGGGAAAGTATCCCTGATGATTATACTACTTCTGTTTGGATGGTCAATGGGGATGATACTCAATTGTTTTGTGGGTGTGTATGGATCTCAACTGACACCATAGAGGAGCTGGTGAGGGATTTCCATGCCTCAGCATGGGAGGTTCACCCTGGTATCACCAAAATGTATCGAGATATATAGATTCAATATTTTAAGACTAGTATGAATCATGAAATAGTCGGTTTCATCATGCGATGTTCCACCTATCAGCAGGTGAAGGTGGAACATTATTTTCTAGTAGGGCTTCTTCAGCTGTTGTCCGTTCATGAGTGGAAATGGGATGATGTTTTAATGGAATTCATGAGTGTTTTACCTAGATCACCTAATAGAAACAACAGAGTGTAGGTTTTCACTGATCATTTTATGAAGGTCGCACACTTCATACCTATGCTAGATACCTTCTTAGTAGATGAGATAGGAAGTTTGTATGTCAAGGAGGTGGTACGCCTTCTTAGAGCACCTTGTTCTATCATTTCTAATAGAGACGCTCGTTTCACGTCATGGTTTTGTTAGGGGTTACAGAAGACCTTGGGTACCTAAGTACTTTTGAGCATGGCCTATCACTTTAAGACCAATGGAAAGCCAAAGCATAAAATTTAGGCGCTAGAGGATATTCTTTGTGTGTGCATTATCAGCTTTGGGGGTTCTTGGAAGAAATGCATTCCCCTCACTGATTTTTCTTATAACAACATCTTTTATGCTACCATTAAGATGGATCCCTATGAATCCTTATAAGGTAGGCCTTATCACTCACCTCTATGTTGGCTAGAGGTAGGAGAGACAACTATGTTTGGGCCTTGTCTAGTTCAATGGACTATAGAATAGGTCCATTTGATCAGGAAATTTATGTTTACAGCTCAGTCCAAACATAAATCTTATGCCAATAGATTCCAAAAACCTCTTGAGTTCAAGGCTGAAGACTAAGTTTTCTTGAAATTCTGATCTAGGTTGGGGAATAGACATATTCAGAAATAGGGTAAGCTATCATCGAGATTCATTGGACTCTTTGAGGCTATTAAGCGGATTGAACCAATGCATTACCAACTTGAACTTATTCAAATATATTGTTCCACACATGATGTTTTCCATTTATCTTGGATTTTATGATATTATATAGACCCATATCATGTATTTCATCCTGATGAGGTTGAGCTAGATATGGATTCTTTCTTTGAGGAGTATCTGGTTTGTATTGTTGATCAGAGTGTGAAGATACTCCAAGACTGGTATGTTCCTATTATATAGATTCTATGGTAGCACGGTTGGGTACAGGATGAGACCTAGGAGTGGGAAGATGATTATGTAATCTCAATGGTTGGATCTCTTTTCCAATAATACCTCTTTATCCTCAGAAGGCCAACTTAGGGACGAGTTGCTATAAGGAGGGGAGGTTGTAACGACCTAAGTTTTGACCAAGGTACGGATCATTGGTTTTTCATTTTGAATCTTTAATTTAATCATGGTAAAGGTTTGATACATCCTTGGGAAAGCTTGAAGAGAATATGGGGCTAGTTCAGATCCCAGAGGTATAGAAAAGTAGGATACATGTCGGGTTGCACAGTTAGTGTAAACTATGTGACCTATAACGCACAGTTTCTGTAAACCGTTCAGTTTCAAATAGGGGCACCTACAAGTCTGTGTAGTTTATTTGCAACCATACAGACCAAGTTCATGGCTATGTGACTTACTATATAAAGGGGACAAAGACTTTATGCACGGTCTTCACATAGTTTATGAACCATGAGTAGAAATCATGTGAAGTGGGGTTTTTTGGAAAAAATTACCATTTTCCCTTCGTTAACTTAAGTTCTAATTTCCTCCATCACCTTTGGTTCCAATAGATAGAATAGAGGGTTTCTCCTCATTGAGATCAAGAATCCTTTGAGGCTAGGATTTGAGCTAGATCCTTCATCTGGTGTCTAATATTCAGTCTATTAGTGGAATTGAAACCCCTTTGATAAGGCTCCCTAGTCTCTCTACTCATGTATATGTTCTTCTTTCCACATATTGAGCTGTTTGGTTTTAGGATCTTATGACCTATTTTCAAGTAATTGGACTAAAACTCAGATATATTCCAACCATATTCGAATATGAGGTTGATATATAGCGAGGCATCGTCTACGGCCCTAAGGTAGGTGGTCACATATTTTTCTATTTGAGTTTTGGATGTTTCATATTTATTTCACCGTGTTGTGAGCCCACCTTTGTCAATCTCCCGTGATATTTTGATTCCTTCATGTAAAATTGATCTTATTGTGTTGACATAGGTTAATTGAATCATGGTTTGGGGTTTTGACATCACCTATTCTATATAAGGATGCCCAAGGGGTGTTCCAACCAAATTGGCCATTTTAGAACAATTTCCCAAGATGTCTAAATACTTTGTGAATCACCTGACTTGACTTTAAATTGAATTGACCCTTGTATAAAATGTATTTTGATGAACCCAAGACACCCCATGGATGTTTGGACCTTTTAGGCTTGGAAATTCCAAAATGGGTATGTGACTTTTTGATATGACCTTTTCCAATGATTGTATTCTTGTAATTGTATTTACCATGGTAGGAAAATTGAATGAGATGCCTTGTTTAGATTGTTTTATATATAATGAATGGTTTACCTTGAAATGAATTAAATTAATATGACTTGTCTAGGATGGTTTAACCCCTTCCTTATGCTTATGATTTTAATAAATGTCATATTTCAAGTAAATTGATAAAGGGAATTACTAATGTCCAATGAATTGCATGAGAGGCTATTCCTCATGCCTTGAAATGAGTGTGTGACCAATACTTGTTTAACTTTTAAAATTTCAATTCTTAAGATGTTATGCATTAAGTGCTTTAAATGTGAAAATGAATATGCCTCTTATATGGTTATGGATTTGATGAGGGGATGAGAGTTGTATGCCTCATGCCCCATGTATTTTAAATGTTATGCCTTATGGCAGTGGAGCTAAGGGACTGTGAGAGCCCAAATGGGAAGACCGTGTGATCTTCTACCCAAGGACCTAAGGACTGTGAGTGCCTTGAGGTAGGGAGGACTATGAGATCTTCCGTGTGTATTTTCAAGAGACCAAGAGAGCACTTGGAGTTGGGCCAGGGGTTAGATCGTGAGAGATTCCCTGGAATTGGATGTCTGAGAGTTACGTCCTGATCCTTAACTACAGACACACACACACACACACACACAGATATATATTTATACACCTAAATACGTGATTAGACATTCCATCTATGGGGTGAAGCAGGTAGACCCATCAGGTGTCTTTTAGAAACCTGAGCATGAGGTTATTTATTTATTCAGCATTGGTTTACTTTCCTGCTATTATATACACATTGTTTACTTATGATCATTGACTCAGATTACATATAGACACTATTGGTGGTGACCTACTGATATTTTTATCTCACACCCTACTTAGGATGCCTTTGGCACTCGATAATTCTGTTTTCCTACAGGTATAAATAGGGATAAATACCATTCTTTGGGTTGTTGATTTATATTAATTAGATTGAGCTTAGGAGTAGAGGATTGGGCTTAGGCTCTAGATGCTATAGAGCAGCTTCATATTTTATTCACTTTTGTACTATTGTATTACATGATTGTTTCCTATTTCCCATTTACCTTGTACTAGCATGCCATGCATACATGTTTGTATCATACACTACCTATGAGGATTTTACTATATTATTAAGTTATTTAGTATTCCTTTTTTTATTGTATATTTATATTTTTTATGCTTCTTCTACTATATATTACCATTGCATATTCTATGTACTCGGACATAGGGGTATAGTCTCCCCATTGTTTTACTTTCACACCCTGCTGTAAGTCGGCATCCCCTAGCATATGGGGAGACGCGCCAGGGGTCATGTGGCCAACCGAGCTCGGGGCACGAGTTAAGTGGAAGTCGAGTTCAGGATGTCACAATGATGATACCAAGAACTCCAGTAAGGGTAAGAATATGATAGAGGATCTCACTCTCGGCCTCACTGAGGGATTCCAACAACTTTATCCAATAAGTACTGTTGAAGGGATCACCATATTATATGTATGACATTATTCCACACTAACCCTTAAGGAATGTATATAGGGAACACACCCAAACAAAACTTTTCCAAGATATAGAGGAAAAGGGATCCAATCCAACTTTGAAGGAGTACAAGGTGTGTACTAGGAGTACACGGTGTGCCCTCTCAGCACTGGGTCCTACCCATGTAAATGGCTTGTGACCATGTTCGTATGTAATTACATAGCATGCTCATGCCCATGTACTTTTTCCCATGTCTAAGTACATGGATAATCCCATGTACATCAAGATTATCCCTATCCGTGTGGGAGTACACATTGTGTCCAAGCCAATGTACTCCTACCCATGTCTATATACCCTCCAAGGTACATGTTGAACCAACCGGGAAGGGTCACATGACACATGACTGGGGTCACATTTCATGTGATCCTTAACTTCATATTGAAACCCTATCCACTATTGATAGGGTCCCAAATGGTGTGTAGCCCTGAAGTACACGCCGTGTTGTTTGGGATTTTTTAAAAATCCAGATCTGGATTCAGCATATGCTCTTGTGATTATGGCCACCAATACTGCCACCCAAATTCCTAGAAAACACAAATATATATTTGACCAACCTTTATGTCATCGAACACTAGGATCCGACCCTTGAATCTATTCAGAAAACAGCCTTTCACGTCAAACTGTCGTCGTATGTTGAAGAATACAAATCGAGTATCCCAAATTCATCTGATCCATTGTCTCTCTCATATTCACATGATCCCCATGCCATACCATGTCTAGATATGTGATATCAAATAGTTTCACCAAGAAATGTCTGCACAATGATTGATTCCTTGGTGTTTGGGTCAGACCACTGGGAAAATGAAACCTTGATGATGAATTAAGAAAATAGTGGATAAATGAAAAATCACATCCATGAGGAATGAAACACATCAAATATTCATGTTGATATCGATCTGTTTCCATTATAATGACACATTAAGATATAAACAAACAAACATGAATCAATTTCCCCAAAAATATCCCCATAGATAACCCATCCTGCAAAATGACTGATCCGCAAATCAATTTTTTGGTCGATTGTTTCATGTTAGTCATAGAAATAGAAAATGAGGAAATTATCCAATCAAAACAAACACCCTACCTTGATTTTGGATTGATCATTGATGAAGAATGAAGTCGCTTCATATTCATTGGTGAGATCCTATGATTCTATCACACACAGATTTTCGATCTTCGATCCAGTTGTCAGTCGTCTGAGAGAGATCCTACAATTCTCTCTCCAACGGTTTTCTAAAATCTTCAGGGTTATGCAACTAACCCTAGGAATTTGTCATAACCATATAATGATAGATGAAATTAGTTTGATGTGTCCACAAATGAAATAAATTTTTTTTTATTTTATTATTTTATTCCTTTTACACACACGATGACTTTTTCATGGTTTATTATTTCATTTTAAGGGAAACCATTCACTCAATTGGTTTCATAGTTAGTGTAAACTATGTAACCTATAACACACAGTTTCTGTAAACCGTTCAGTTTCAAATAGGGGCACCTACAAGTATGCGTAGTTTGTGTGCAACAGTATAGACCAAGTTCATGGCTATGAGACTTACTGTAGAAAGGGTACAAAGAATTTATGCCAGGTCTGCACACAGTTTATGAACCATGAGTAGAAATCACGTGAAGTGGGGTTTTTGGAAAAAAAAATCCAATTTTCTCTTCATCAACATAAGTTCTAATTTCCTCCTTCCCCTTTGGTCCCAAGGGATAGAACAGAGGGTTTCTCCTCTTTGAGATCAAGAATCCTTTGAGGATAGGCTTTGAGCTAGATCCTTCATCCATTGTCTTATCTTCAGTCTGTTGGTGGAATTGGAACCCCTTCGATAAGGCTCCCTAGTCTCTCTACTCATGTCCATGTTCTTATTTCCATACATTGAGCTATTTGGTTTTAGGATCCTATGAACTATTTTAGGGAATTGGAATGAATTTCAGATATCTTTCAACCAGCTTTGAATATGAGGTTGATATATAGTGAGGCATCGTCTAAGGCCCTAAGGTAGGTGATCACATATTTTTCTATTTGATTTTTGGTTGTTTCATATTTATTTCGTCATGTTGTGAGACCACCTTTGTCGATCTCCCTTGATGTTTTGATTCCTTCATGTAAAATTGATCTTATTGTGTTGACATAGGTTAATTGAATCATGGATTGGGGTTTTGACATCACCTATTCTCTATAAGGATGCCCAAGGGGTGTTCCAACCAAATTGGCCATTTTAAGAAAATTTCCCAAGATGTCTAAATACTTTGTGAATCACCCGACTTGACTTTAAATTGAATTGACCCTTGAATCAAATGTATTTTGATGAACCCAAGACACCCCATGGATTTTTGGACCTTTTAGGCTTGGAAATGTCAAAATGGGTATGAGACTTTTTGATATGACCTTTTCCAATGATTGTATTCTTGTAATTGAATTTACCATGGTAGGAAAATTGAATGAGATTCCTTGTTTATATTGTTTTACATGTAATGAATGGTTTCCCTTAAAATTAATTAAATTAATATGACTTGTTTAGGATGGTTTAACCAATGCCTTATTCTTATGATTTTAATAAATGTCATATGTCTAGTAAATTGATAAAGGGAATTGCTAATGGACAATAACTTGCATGAGAGGCTTTTCCTCATGCCTTGAAATGAGTGTGTGACCAAGAATTATTTAACTTTTAAAATTTCAATGCTTAAGATGTTATGCCTTAAGTGTTTTAAATGTGAAAATGAATATACCTCTTATATGGTTATGGATTTGATGAGGGGATGAGAGTTGTATTCCTCATGCCCCGTGTATTTGTAAATGT
The DNA here is from genome assembly GCA_963277665.1 of Viscum album. Classification (NCBI taxonomy): domain Eukaryota; kingdom Viridiplantae; phylum Streptophyta; class Magnoliopsida; order Santalales; family Viscaceae; genus Viscum; species Viscum album. Next base: position 2,102,591,383 of record OY728165.1, read on the forward strand.
TATGCCTTATGGCGGTGGAGCTAAGGGACTGTGAGAGACCAAATGGTAAGACTGTGTGAGATTCTACCCAAGGACCTAAGGACTGTGAGTGCCTTGAGGTAGGGAGGACCATGAGATTTTCCTTGTGTATTGTTAAGAGACCAAGAGAGCTTTTGGAGTTGGGCCAGGGGTTAGAACGTGAGAGATTCCCTGGAATTGGATGTTTGAGAGTTATGTCCTGACCCTTACCAACATATATATATATATATAATTATATTATATATATATATATATACTTAGAGACATGATTAGACATACCAGCTATGGGATGAAGCAGGTAGGCCCATCAGGTGTCCTTTATAAAACTGAGTATGGGTTATTTATTTATTTAGCATTGGTTTACTTTCCTGCTATTATATACACATTGTTTACTTATAATTGTTGACTCAGATTACATATAGACACCATTTGTGGTGACCTACTGATATTTTTATCTCACACCCTACTCGAGTTGCCTTTGGCACTAGATAATTCTTTTTTCCTACAGGTATAAATAGGGACAAATACCATTCTTTGGGTTGTTGATTTATATTTCTTAGATGGAGCTTAGGAGTAGAGGATTGGGCTTAGGCTCTAGATGTTATGGAGCAGCTTCATATTTTATTCACTTTTGTACTATTGTATTACATGCTTGTTTCCTATTTCCCATTTACCTTGTACTAGCACGCCATGCATACATGTTTGTATCAGACACTGCCTATGAGTATTTTACAATATTGTTAAGTTATTCAGTATTCCTTTGTTTATTGTATCTTTCTATTTTTTTATGCTTCTGCTACTATATATTACCATTTCATCCGCTATGTACTTGAACATAGGGGTATAGTCTCCTCATTTTTTTACTTTTACACCCTGCTACAAGTCAACATCCCCTGGCATATGGGGAGATGTGCCAGGGGTCATGTGGACAACTAGGATTGGGGAACGAGTTAAGTGGAAGTTGGGTTCAGGACGTCACAATGATGATACCAAGAACTCCACCTAGGGTAAGAAGATGATATAGGATCTCACTATGGGCCTCAGTGAGGGATTCCAACAACTCTATCCAAGAAGTACTGCTAAAGAGATCGCCATATTATATGTATGAAATGATTCCATACTAACCCTCAGGGAATGGATATAGGGAACACACCCAAACAAAACATTTCCAAGATATAGAGGAAAAGGGATCCAATCCAACTTTCAAAGAGTACAAGGTGTATACTAGGAGTACATGGTGGGTCCTATTATCACTGGGTCCTACCCATGTAAACGTCTTGTACCCATGTTTGTATGGAATTACATATCATGCCCATGCCCATGTACTTTTTCCCATGTCCAAGTACATGGATAATCCCATGTACATCTGGCTTGGCCCTGTCTGTGTAGGAGTACACAGTGTGTCTGAGCCCATGTACTCCTACCCATGTTTATGTACCCTCCAAGGTACATGTTGAACCAACCGGGAAGGGTCACATTCCGCATGACTTGGGTCACATGTCATGTGATCCTTAACTTTATCTTGAAACCCTGGCCACTATTGATAGGGTCCCACATGGTGTGTAGCCCCGAAGTACATGCTGTGTTGTTTGGGATTTCCTAAAAATCTAGATCTGGATTCAGCGTATTCTCTTGTGCTTACGGACACCAATAAGACCACCCAAATTCCTATAAAACACAAATATATATTTAACCGACCTTTCTATCATTGAACACTAGGATCCAACCGTTGAATCTATTTAGAAAATAGCCTTGCATGTCAAACTGTCGTTGCATGTTGAAGAATACAAATCGAGTATCCCAAGTTCATTTGATCCATTGTCTCTCCCATATTCACATGATCTACATGCCATACCATGTCCAGATATGTGATATCAAATTGTTTCACCAAGAAATTTGTGTACAACAATCGATTCCTTGGTATTTGGGTCAAACAATTGGGAAAATGAAACCTTGATGATGAATCAAGAAAATATGGGATAAATGAAAAATAACATCCATGAAGAATGAACCACATACAATATTCATGTTGGTATTAATATTTTTCCATTTGAATGACACATTAATATATAAACAAACAAACATGGAGCAATTTCTCCAAAAATATTCCCACAGATAACTCGTCCTGCAAAATGACTGATCTGCAAATCAATTTGTTGGTCGATTGATTAATGTTAGTCATAGTAATATAAAATGAGGAAATTATCCAATAAAAGCAAACATACTACCTTGATTTTGGATTTACTACTGATTAATAATTAATTCTCTTCATAGTCATTAGCAAGATCCTACGATTCTGTCACACACTAATCGTCGATCTTCGATCCAGTTGTCATTCGTCTGAGAGAGATCCTACAATGATTTCTCCAACGGTTCTCCAAAATCTCTAGGGTTATGTAGATAACCCTAGGAATCTGTCATAACCATAAAATGATAGATGAAATTAGTTTTATGTGTCCAAAAATGAAATAAGATATTTTATTTTGTTATTTTATTCATTTTACACACATGATGACTTTTTCACAAACGCCCCATGCCGATAAAGGTTTTGTCATGCTTATTGTAAAACCCATGCTCTAAACTAAATTGTTCCCTCAAATTTATGATTCGAGCATCCATTTATAAGTTATTCACTTTTTTAGGAAAAATGTGTGTGTGTGTTATTTTATTCTGGACACATCAGGCCTCGGAATCGCACATTGTCTTAGTGCATGTTCTAAAAAATAATTCACACAATATCAAAAAATAATACATGAAAAATTAGAGTCATTAAATTCTCCCCACCATGGGACTTTACATCCCAAAATTTCAAAACAAGTGTATATACAAAAAGATGAGGGTACATAACACGCATCTGAGCCTCCCGCTCCTAGGTGATCTCTTGAAGATTCTTATGCTGCCACTGAACACACGCTAAAGGAATTGCTTGCCCATGAAGGTTCCCCTCCTGCTGATCCTCAATATCCATCAGGTACTCAGTAAAGGTATCTCCATCCTTGATTCTATCTCTCCCCAGTCGATAATGTGTGATGGTTCATGCACATACCTCCTCTGCTACAGCATGTAGAAGAAATCATGTACCTGATCTAAATCTAGCGGTAGAGCTAAGTGGTACACCACCTCTCCAACTCTACGAAGTATCTGGAAAGGTATTATGAATCATGAATATATATTACCACCTCATCTGAATCTATGTAATCTACATCGAGTTGAAACCCATATGAACACATGGTCTCCCTCCTCAAAATCCAAATGCCTACATTATCTATCTGAATTAGACTTCTGATGGATTTTTGTAGTCCTCATCTACTCCTCGATGATATGAACCTTCTTGATAGTGGCTCATACCAACATGAGCCCATGAGTTCCGACTCTCCTGGGAAAGTCCAAAAAATTGGTTACTTATAGGTTTTCCTATACAAGGCCTCAAATTGTTCCATAACAATGGTGGAGTGGTAGTTGTTGTTGTAAAAAAAACTCCACCTGTGGTAGGTGATCCTCCCAACTATATACAAAGTCAAACATTGAATCTTGTAGTGGTCCACTCAGTCTAGCCATTGGTTTGGGGGTGAAACATTGTGCTCAAGTGTAACTGATTCCCAAATGCCTCTTCGAATCTCTACCATAACTAAGATGTGAAGTGAGAATCATAGTTATAAATGATCATCAATAGAAATCCCTGGAATTAGACTATCTATTTCATGTAGAGGTGTCCCAATATCTCTATCGAACTCTTCTCTCAAATAGCTAGGAAGTGAGTTGAATTGGTGATTTGGTCTACAATCACCCAAATAGAATCATGTCCCCTGGATGTACATGGTAAGCCTATCAGGAAGCCCATGGATATCCCATCCCATTTCCACTCTAGCATCTCAAGGGGTTGAGTTAAACCCACTGGAACTTGGTGTTCATCCTTCACTTACTGACAAGTAAGGCATCTAGAGACAAACTCTACAACTCCCTTATTCATCCATGGCCACCAAAACTGACACTGTAATTCGTGGTACATCTTTTCCACACCTCGATGTACCATCAAAGGAGATGTATGAAACTCTCTCAGAATCTCCTCCCACAACATCATTGGTACCATTGTGCATCCTTTGAGAATGAAATTCTCCCCACCTTCAAAAAAATACATCATAAGCATGTCCAGTGGATATATGATTATGTAGGGTCTCACAATCAGTATCCCCAAGATGTGCCTCCCTAACTTGCTGCAAAAGTGGATGGGTAAAAACCATCGACTGTAGGCAAGCTCCCCCATCTCCATCCACAAAGGATGACTAAAACAAGGCCAATTGTTCTAACACCCCATTCAACAACTATGAACAAGATCTCCTACTGAGAGAATTTTCTACCATGTTCCCCTTCCTAGGAGTATAGGAAATATAAAAGTCATGATCCTGGAGGAACTCTATCCATAACCTCCATATCAAGTTAATATCTTTAGGTGAGAAGATATACTTCAGACGCTTATAGTCATAATAGATGATAAACTGCTCTCCCGTTAGGTATTGTCACCACATCTTTAGTTCGAAGACTATGGCTTCTAACTCAAGATCATGGGTCGCATAGTTCAACCCATGTGGTCTCAACTGATGTGAACCATAGGCAATCATTGCCTTTGCCTACATCGGAATGTTGTAATAGTGTAGATATTTCTTCATCCACTATTTAATGGTAATTTCCATTGATTAATTGTTATATCAAAAGGTTATAGCAGATCCCAGGATATAATGAGAACCTCGATATACTATGACATTAATCTTAAACAAAGTTCATATGGTCTATTACATCTTACTGACTGGACACAATAGATGTCATACTATCAGGTTCTGGGGATCATAAGCATTAATACTTCTTCTCATGAAGTTCGCACTTAGTGATCTCCAATAGTGAGGTCATGAGGATAAACCCGCCAATAGGAACACCACATGTTTTGGGTGTCATTAGATGTTCCTCTCTACGGATATGTGTAATGACCTCCTGACTTGAGATCATTGCAAACGTGTTTCATTTGATCGTGTACTTTGATGCAAGTAAAAAACTATGATAATGAAGTCATGGTGAGGTAGATTGTGTTGGGTGCATCATTGGAGGTATGACATTGGTTTAATGATCAAGAAAGGATTTATTGCTTCTAGGTTAAAGAAGTAATATATCTCAGGCCACGTTGATCAGGATGGTAGTACCTTCATAAGACCATAGCCATAACAGTTGAGGGTAAGTTCATCTAGTTAGATCAATATACAATAAATAAAGAAAAGGGTAATTACATTAGTGTGGATCCTACTTTATGAGAAATTAAAGACAAAGAGATTATATTACACAGTACGTGTTCGTAGGTTGGTTGTCGATGTTGTGACAATCCTTATCTATTTATGGGTCATGATGGGTTTCTAGATCTCGTTATTGGTCTATGAATAGTATTCACTACTATCAAGATAAGGTCCTAAAGGGTCAAACATAATATCATATTCAAGAATCTTCCCGATTTAGTTGAATATGAGTAGTGAACATGGTGGGCTCCACCACTAGGGTCCAAGATTTGTCCAAGGAGATACGATCACCAAAGTAATAAATAAATACATATTATTTAATTTAATAATAATCGGTATTGAATTTATTTATTAAATGTATTTACATGTTTTAAAGTAAATACATGAATATATTAATTGAATGAATATTAGTTTAAAATATTCGAGGTTAATTTAATATTTTTGGGAACATCAAGACAAGTTGATGGCTCAGGTATTATCATGCAATATATTTATTATATTACATGAAAATTATAATAATTAAAAATGATATTTATAACATAGTTTAGTAGTCAAAATATTGTTTATACAGAGTGTTAATTATTCAAGGGTCGCGAAGGCATTACCGAGTATTTTCTTAACACCCTATAAATAGAAGAGAAAAATTCACTTGTGACTATTCATACCCATTCTCTCTCTTCTTCTCTCTCCCACAATCTGGAGAGAGAGGCTCTCAATCTAGGAGCTCAGATTGAGCTCTCTCTCATGCATCGCAAGCAAGGTGATGCTGTGATCTTCGGAGCATCAAAGGTGTTGTCGAATCTCCACGCCAACACTTGGAATTTGATGATCAATGCTCCCGCACTTTCTTGAAGCGTGAGTGGATGATATTGAGGAATTTGGATGTGGATTATTCAAGTAGTGATCACCATCGATGATCGGACACTGATCATGGCTTCATATTGAACCAGGTACTTTACATTTTTAATATTGTGCTTAATCTATTTCACGTGTGATGTAATCAGGCACGGATTCGCTGGTGTCGACAAGTTCATATCATTCATCGGTGATTTTTTTTTTAAATCGCACTTTTGGGGCTTCCACTGCATTCTCGGTACCTTCAATTGGAATTAGAGCGACACATTATGATTTTAATCCAAGCAATAATTAAATTTTCATTAAATATAAAACAGGGTTTCGCTTCAATCCGAACGTCACAGACAGATTGTAAATACGACATCGGATGGCCAAGTTATGGTCACCAAAAGTTTTAAATACTAGTCGAAATTTGTTTTTGCGGATGTTAAATAGAATAACACATTTATTTATATGTTGTAATACTTGAAGACCATCGGTGTAAGAAATTCTAGCCAACGCTGCGTGATCTGGTCCGCCTTCTCCTTCAAACCACTGGCTACCTCCCAGCTTGCTTCTCCACCATCCAAAACCCACAAAACTCTAGAAGGGATCTCCTCTGTAGTCTCTGGTGCTTCGAGGCCTCGATCAGCCTTCCATGTGGCACCACCCTGCTCGAATCGCGACCGCCAAACCTCCAGGGGTGAAGCTGCCTCAAGCCAGACCACTGTGTCGGCCCGCCGCCCTCCTGTTGGGGTCGTCTGGCCTCCTGAAGTGGCTTCCTCCACCGCACAGGCATAGTCTTCCCAGATCAGCTTCCCCTGGTCACCGGCGTGGCCGCCACCCAGCCGCGTTCCTAGATCGCCCTGTACATTGGCCCGACACCGCCAGATATACCCGTTTTCAGCTAGATATGTGCACCAGGACACCGCCCACGCACCTCCTCTGGTGTCGCACAGCCTGTGTCACGGTCCTCCTCACTTCACTTCTCTGAAGGGTGGGCCTACCCTACCCTAAATGCCTCTGCCCGGGGTATGTACCTATTCAAAAGGGCTTGTGCGGGTTTGACTCAACCAGCACCGGCTCTGCTCAGAGTTTTTGAGGCCCAAATAAAATTAATTTAATAAAAATTTAATTAAGTTGATTAATTTAATTTCGGCTGTAAATTAAATTAATTAAATATTAATATTTGATTTAAAATTTAATTTTATTGGTGCGGGTTAAATTAATTTAATTCTTGGTTGTAAAATTAAATTCATTAATGGGACCGAACAATGTGATAATTGAATTAAAAATAAGAGTGGAAATTTTAATTTAATTAAATGCCCTCGAGTTTATTTTAATGCAAGTTTAATTTATTTCTGCATTTAATTTAAATACGTGAGTTAAAGTATATTTGAGTGATCATGAGCCTAAGACCGACCAATTCATATTTGGTGCATTTTTATTTAATTATTTAATTATTGCATGGTTTTGTAATAATTCGTTTAATTAAAGGTGATCTGCGAATCATCTTAGCATCATTATATGTATAAGAAACTGCATGCCCATTTTTAGAGTGGTATTTTACCCCCAGTTCCCCTCACATGTGAGCAAGTACTGTGGTATAATGACGAGACAAGCAGAGACGTTTCGGGCCAAGTTATAACAATGCGCCAGACATGAACTTATGCATTGGATGGGCAAATGCTGCAATTTGAGTCACAAGAGATGTGACTCAAGGTATATCCCCTAGGGTATAGGTTATCCATTATTCACTCAATGTATCAGCCAATAGTATCGGCTCATGATCAGGTCATCATTTTATTTTTTTCATGGTTTATTATTTTTGTGAATGTGTAGTTTATCCGCGATCACATAGAAATAATAAACAAACATGCAAGATAAAATGAACATGTGACACAATAGATTTTTCTATTTCTTGCATGGTCAGTTGTGAGTGAGATCACATAGTACATGATAAGAAGATAGAAAATGATTTCTTTCGTTACATAAAAATTTAAAAAAAAAACCCTCAAAAAATATTAAGTCTAAACCATCTTCCATCATTCGAATTTGGATAAAACCAGGTGTTTGGGGTGCCGGTCATGCCATAGCTAAGGGTGGATCTTACTACCAGGGAGTTCTTATGAGAGTGGTGAGTTGACTTAACTAAATTGGTAGTAAAGATTATCCATATCTAACTTTCTATCATTTTAGAGGAAAGTGTTGAATAAATCAAGTTATGATTTTAGAAGCTGGGACTTCACTCAACAGATTAAGGAACTGCAAGTTAATGTGGTTGACCAGTCTAATTCCTACCTTGAACCCTCTGAGTAGTGGTGTAACCATATCTTGTAGACTATGAGGGGAGGTTTAAGGATTCTTTCCACTAGAATACTCAAGCGATAGAGTATTATGATTATAGCATAGAGGGTTCCTAGAATTTGATAAAATAATGGGAGACATTTAATGATTCAAGTAATTAATCAAAATGTCTAAACCGATAATCGTGATAAAAGTATTAATCTACTAAAATTTACTTTTGTAGAAAATGGAAAGTTATGCCACAATAAATAATTGTGATAAATAATGAACAAAGTAAATGTCCACACTGGCATGAGTATCCAAGAATAGTATGGATGTTTGTGCATAGTACTATGATATAGGAAACTCAAGGCGTCAGTGTCCTCAACTCCTATTAAGTGACCTCTTGAAGCGAGGGTGAGAAATTGCTTATAGGAGACCCATGTATAGAGAATATTATGGTTATCTCATTATGCTATCATCAACTTCCAAAGCTAGTTGTGGTCGCTACATTATGACATGGATGACATGTAGACTCGTCTCCAAGAAGTTTGCGAGGAGAAAGTGAAGCAATATATGAATAAGGTGATGGTTACACCGGCATGTGTAAATTGAAAGATAGATCACAATCTTTCGATAGATCCCTTACTCATATCATTTTCACCTATTTACTCAAGTCTCTTTTTAAGTAACAAAATGAACAGTGTTGAGTAAACATTTCATTACCTTTTTGGTAAGTTCTCCAAGTTAATAAGAATATAGATTGTTTCATCCTTAATTCTTATGGTGAAAAAATTGAAAGACAAGGAAAAAAGGTTAAAGACAAGTAATGTTAAGGGCACATTTTCAATGTACTTTAAGAAAGAGGTATTAACATGTGGTTATTTTCATTGCATATCTTGAAATGAATCTTTGGATGTTTAATTGCAATAAACTGAATTAAAGAAGCAAGTTACCGTTTCTTTAGGTTTATTCATCAAAGTAAAATGTAATGTTTCAGTTTTACTTCTTGGGTATTTAATACAATATTCCTATCACATGTGTGTATTTAAATACACTAACCATGTATAGAAATAAAACTAGAAGTCAGGTGTATTCACCAAAGGGTGATTTCTATATCAGTGGTGAGAATTACACGACTTCAAATTGCCAAGTTAATAATTCAAGTTGAACTTTCATTAAGTATAACCAAAACATTTATCTCACATGTCTTTTGTACATAAGGAGACATTATTCTAGATTTTTGAATGAATGTTGTTTGTGGTGAGGAATAATCACGTAATAGTTCAATGGTACATGAATCATAGGCAATATCTTGATGAATATAAGATATAAGACTTAATTTACCCAATTGTGGAAAAATAAATATTTGTCTAGAAAAACTTAAAGTATACATCAATGATATGTCTGGTCTGTTATTTAGGCTCGGTATAGCTAAACACCTTTGGTATTATTGACATTTATACTTAGTTTTGGGGAAAGGAACCTTTAAGAATAAAGGTAAGCCATGAGTCTATTGGAATTAGTTCAACAAGTGATTGTGAACTATTCTAAAGGGTGATCTAATGGTAAATATACTTCATTAGATTTCTTCAAGTCATTATGGAATGGTAAAATGATGTATATGCATGGTCAGAAGATATGAGTTTCTTTGGGTCGGCATACCGAATAATATCTTGACCAAGCATTTTTTAGTCATGATAATATAGTGTGGAGTAATTCTTAAACACATATTCCCTTATCTAGATAACAACATTGATATTAATGAGGAGGATCGATGATGAAGTCTTGCATATCAACATTGATCAACAAAATTTAGCATGGAGTAATTCCCAAATGTACATTTTATACAACAAAGTTATGATGTAAGTATTATCGATGTTTCAACTTGCAGAAAATTCCATTATATTTTATGAAGTGATTTGAAAATAATGAATATATCCCATAATAATATGCCAACTAATATGAAAAATGGATATCATATGAGTTATATTATAATGAAAATCCATTATTTCATAAAAATATGTGTTTAGATGCAAAGAGTTTGTTAGGAAATAAACAAACTTGCATAAAGTACAAACACATTGTTCATCTATTGTAATTGTCCCAATGACTGTTTAGGATATTACATAAATTCATATATAGAAAAGTAGTATTCAAGTGATTGGATGCATTTTTATAGAGATGCACATCTCTTTATAGATATTGGGAAAAAGATCGACTTGGGTTTAGTCAATGGTTAAGATGCACAAGTAGTTTGCATAGGAATTAGTTCCACAAGCACATATGGAATAGAGTATGTTCCAGAGACACATACTGCATAGGAAGGATAAAACCAAGGTTCTTGTTTTTGTATTCACCATGGTAGGTGATCAATTATTCATTTCGAATAATATTTCCTACAAGTAAGAAGTATATGGAAATTATCTAAGATTGAAAATATCAATTAAAATTCAATAATGGATTCCATGTATCATGATGAAAAGGGGGATATAATTTTGAATATTTCAGTATATATTCAAATTATATGATACATGGATGGTATAGGTGTAGTACCAATAAGGCTTGATTAGTTATACCAAGTTATCATGCATAAATCTGTTAGAATTTTACTTTCCATAGCTAATTTCTATGATCATTATATTGAGCATTAGATTTCATGACCACCGAACAAGGAAGGTGTCTATGAGATGTAGCCAAAAAGGGGTGATCACATCACAAAATGCTAATAAAGGTTGCAAGTTACTGAAATCCAGTTCAGGATTGAAGTAAGCAATAGGATTATGGAATATTAATTTAGAATGAATGTTTGTCATGTGTCTACTAGAGGTTAGTTGGAGCTCCATATTTTTCAAGTGTAATATGTTCAAAAACATATGAAAAATGAATATTGGTCTTATTTTTAGTTAAGAACATGATGAAAGAATCTACTCTCTAATGATTTACTTAATGTAGTAACCTAAGTTCTAGGGAACATGATCTATTGAGGTGGATCTAAATGTTTTTTGGACCTATCCAATCGTACATATAGTGACATGGTATTTAAAAATACAAGATGGAACAATTCAAGAGAGGAATTATTACCAATGTCACATGGAGTATCTCTCTTTAGGTCGACATATTCGGAACATGGGAGGATATTAACTTGGTGAGTTAAATCCATACGCTCAAGTGATGGATTAATCATGCATGCCATGATATGTACAAAAATTAATATTTCTAGGATATAATTTATAGCAAGTAGATATTAATTATATCTAGAATCACTGCAAGGGAAACAGTCATAACTATCCATTTATACTTATTAAATTATAAAGGATAGGTACCTGGAAAGTGGAGAAGAAAAGATACTAGTTTTCAAGGGACAGAAACTAGTCTTATTTAGATTCATTTGATCTAGTATTTTAGTTAGGCTAAGGTGATGAGTGAGACAAGCTTGTATAAGCTAGTGGTATAAATACCTACAAATATCGAGTATGTTGCACCTTTTGAGGTAGTTAAGAAGCAGTTAAATACAACGACTTGTTCTAGTTCTTATAATCGCACCTAGTAAGTAGAGGATTATCATAATTTAAATTGTGATACTCTTACTAGCCAAGATTTCAAGTTATGATTGTGGAAAAAAAATTTACTTAGGGACAAAATCTCTTGAGAATCTTTACTTAGGGATATGTGGTCACTATAGCAGAATTGGCACACGGTGGAATCGTGGTGGACCCAACAGTTAAATCTGTCACTCAGAAAAAACATTATTTTTATCATGTTAGAGATAACAAGTTTTGTTAGAAAGTTGTATCTAGTTCAAGTGGGAGTGTTTTAATAGTGGGTTCCCTAGACCCAACTATTCAGTGCTTTTGATTACCATATCATGTGTACATTTAGATATAAATGATGTATTCTTACCATTATAGTTTAGATATTTTTGTATCCATTATTTAATGGTAATGTAAATAGATTAATTATCATATCAAAATCTTATAACAAATCCCAGACTATAATGAGAACCTCAAGATACTATGACATTAATCTTAAACAAAGATCTTATGGTCTAGATAAATCTTACTGACTAGACACAATAGATGTCAAACTATCAGGTGTTGGGGGATCAAAAGCATTGATACTTATTCTCATGAAGTTCACACTTGGTGATATTTAGTAGTGAGATCATAAGGACAAACCTTCCAATCAGAACGCCACATGTTTTGGGTGTCATTGGATGTTCCTATTAATGGACATGTGTAATGGTCTCATGACTTAAGATCATTACCAATGTGTTCTATTTGATCATGTATTTTTATTCAAGGAAAAACCATGATAATTAAATCATGGTGAGGTATATTATGTTGGGTGCGTCAGTAGTTATATGATATTGGTTGAATGATCAAGAAAGGATTTTTAGCTTCCAGGTTAAGGAAGTAATATATCTCAGGCCATGTTGATTAGGATGTTAGTACCTTCATAAGACCATATCCATGGAAATTGAGGATAAGTTCATCTAGTTATATCAACAAATAATAAATCAAGAAAAGGGAGATAACATGAGTGTGTGTCCTGCTTTATGAGAATTAAAGGCAAATAGACTATATTACACAATATGTGTTCATAGATTGGTTGTCGCTGTTATGAAAGTCCTTATCTTTTTAGGGGCCATGATGGGTTTCTAGATTCCGTTCTTGGTTTGTAAATAGTATTCACTATTATAGAGATAAGGTCATAGAAGGTCACACACAATATCATATTCAAGAATCTTCCATATTCAGTTGAATATGAGTTTTGGGCATGGTGAGATCCACCACTCGGTTCTAGGCTTTGTCCAAGGAGATATGACCACCAAAGTAATAAATAAATTAATATTATTTAAGTTAATAATAATTGGCATTAAATTTATTTATTAAATTTATTTACAAGTTTTAAAGTAAATACATGAAAATATTAATTGAACAAATATTAGTTTAAAATATTCAAGGTTCATTTAATATTTGTGGGAACATCGAGCCAATTTGATGGCTTGGGTATTATCACATAATATATTTATCATATTACAAGAAATTTATAATAATTAAAAATGATATTTATGACTCAATTTAGTAGTCAAAATATTATTTATATAGAGTTTTAATTATTCGATAGTCAGGAAGGCATTACCAGGTATTTTCTTAACACCCTATAAATAGAATAAGAGAGGAATTAACTTGTGAATATTCATAGCAATTATCTATATTCTTATCTCTCCCACAATCTAGAGATATAGACTCTGGATCTAGGATCTTAGATCTCTCTCTCACACAAACATCACAAGCAATGTGATGCAGTGATCGTCGGAGCATTGAAGGCTTTATCAGATCTCCGTGCTAGCACTCGAAATTTGACAATCAGTGCTCCCATAGTTTCTTGAAGTGTGTGTAGATAATCTGGAGGAATTTGGATTTAGATTATTCAATAAGTGATCGCCATCAATGAGAAGATGTCGAGAACAACTTCATATTGAACCATGTACTTTACAGTTTTAAAATTATTCTTAATCTCTTTCATGTGTGATCTTGAGGAAGTAATCCAGTAGCGATTCCCCAACGTCAACAAGTTCATGTCGTTCTTTGGTGAAAAAAAATTAAAATCCCACTTTTGGGGCTTCCTATGCATGCATGGTACCTTCAAAGAACACATCCAAGCCTAGTTCCAAATGCATCATAGAACACTACATACTTAACACACTCATCTAGAAATATCAACATGGGAGCAGTCATCAATATATGCCTCAACTCCTAAAAAACCTACTAGAACCTCTTCTTCCACATGAAAGGATACCCCATTCGGGTCAAAGTTTTCATAGGTACTGATATCCTAGATAATTTAGGTATGAATCTCCTATAATATCCCACCAACCCAAGGAAGCTTCACACCTCCATCACACTCTTGGGTGGCTCCCAATCCAACACCACCTCGACAATCACCGAATCCACTACCACACCATCCACTGAGATAACATTCCCCAGAAATTTGACACCTTTTATTTGAACAAGAACTTCTATAGCTTCCCGTAAAGCGGGTTCTCTCAAAGTACATCCAAAAACATCCTCAAGTGTCTTGTGTGCTTCTCCTTGAATGCAAAGTACACACGGATATAGATGTTGAAGACTACCAAAAACTAGTATATTAAGGTATAAAAGATCTGGTTCATGATTCCCATGAAAATTTTTGGGGCATTCTCCATGCCAAAGGGTATCACCAAGTAATAAAAGTGACCATAGTGATATTTGAATTCCATCTTTGGTATATCCTCATCCCGTACTCACAATTAGTGATAACCTGACTTGAGGTGAACCTTTGAGAACCATCATGCCCCTCTCAAATGGTCAAATAGGTCATCGATCCTTGGTAGTGAATACTTATTCTTCACAGCCACTTGGTTCAAGCTTCGATAGTCCACACATAACATCAAGCTCCTGTGTACCTTCTTGGCGAACAAAATTGGGACCACCTAGAGTGAAACATTGGGTCTAATAAATCTATTCCTCTATAAGTCCTCCAACCACACCCTCTGCTCATGAACCTCTATGAGATCCATCCTGTATGCTAGAAAATATATTGGAGTTTTCTCAGGGTGTAGATCAATGTAAAAGTATATCTCTCGACGGGGAGGTGAGCCTGGAACGTCCTCAGGAAAGATTTCCTTATAATCCAACACCACTGTAAGAAACTGAAAACTCCTAAAATCCACTAAAAAAGGATCATGCTAGCCAACTGATAAGTAAATAGTTTTACTATCCTATGCATGAGTCCATCCTGTATTTCCTAGATTTACTTTTCACCCACAAAGTAAAACCTCTTCCCATCACTATGAACAGACCACACCATCTTTCTGAAATAGCCAGTTTGGGCATAAACTTTGGATAACTAGTTTATACCTAAGATGATTTCATAAGGCCTCATTTCTGCTAAGAATATATCCCAATAGAGACTCTCACCTCCAAGATTCAGGACACACTATCATAACAAGTGTGTGATCACTGATTCATCTTCAGTAGGAGTCTCTAAGTGTAAGGGTCGAGTTAAGGTCTCAAACTAAATCTATAAGTCTAAAAACAGATAGGTGGAAATAAATAAATGACTAGAACATTTTATATCAATACTATAGGTAAGGTAGAAAAGACAAAGATCGTACCACATATCATTCCCAGAGACTCTAGGTTATAAGCCTCAATGACTTGTAGCTTCCCCCGCCCCTATCATACAACTCCATGAGCCAGGCGCAGACCACTTGGGGGTGGGGTTAGTAAAAAGTATAAGCATATACCATCTCTAGTTACTGTAACACCCCAGGTAAATAAAGAATATTACATTTGTATATTTATCCATATTTGTGAATAAAATATTAATATTACTTTAAAGGGAATGCTATTCTCGATGGAGTACCCAATACGCGACAACGAGTTCCTTTGAAATCTTACGTTGCACTGTAATAATAAAATAATATTATTTTAAAAGGTAGTTAACGCCTAGCCATTGTAATGGAGGGAAAGAACGGAACTAACTACAAAATGATTATATATGTTTGTCAAATATTTTTACTTTCATCCAATAAATGTTAGAGGCGTAAAATGCAAATGAATCAAATTTTAAGCGTAAACACTCTAATATTCTTTAAAAGGTCGATTAACCGCCTTTTGATGGAGAACCTCTTTTAAATCCACTTTTTGACAATTTTATGTGTTATATTTGACAAAATAAAATTCTTCTTTAGAATCGGGACATCCAAATTTACTTTGTGTAAATTTTTGGTATTTTTTCGATAAAGTTCATTTTTTAATGAATAGGGAAAAATGTTGTATTTTAATTCAAAACCTCTTTTTAATCTAATTTATTTATATGATTAGATTATATTTTTAATTGGTTTTAAAGTGAAATTAGAATATATTTTTACCATTTAATCCAATGGTGGTCGTTGTAATTAATTTCACTTTGAAATTGGATTTAAACTAGTGTCAATCTTTTGATATATATTGTTTCATAAAAACACGCTATTTGTTCTGACATCGGGAATTAATTATTAAATTAATTATTGTAACTTATATGTTTTTAATTTTGTAAAATAGACATCATTTTTGAATTTAGAATATCAAATATAGCTTAGGGTTAAGTTTTGGTATTTTTCTGAAAAACTTCAATTTTTAATGAATAATGAAACCGCTAAGTGGTACTTAAAAAACTGATTTTTCGTTTAAATGAAATTTTACCACCTCTGTGTTTTGAATTTCAAAAATCTGACATACATGGTTGTCATTAGGAAGTAAAATGTGTTTCAATGGGATTAGAATAATTTTTTTGGTGAATAGTAACTTTTAAGTTTTTAATCGCGATTAGAGGTAATTAGTGTAATTTAAGGTAAAAATAATGTTTTAATAATATGAAATGACCTATACACATGTCCTACCCTCATTGGATATGTCATGGAAGACCAATAAAATATATGGGTCAACTTGGGGACCCCATGGAGCCACTTTGGTAGGAAAATGACATAAAAAACTTTTTATTTAAAGTTAAAATAAAAATGTCACAAACATGAGTTGTTTTACTAAAACAATTTTTACATGCGGTTATAAAAGTCACATTTTTGACTATAAATAGTCATTGGAAATCGAAAAAGATTTCCTACATCATAGTAGTTTTTTTTATAATTTTTAGACATTAAATAAATTAAATTATTTATGACATCATGATGATGCAGCGATTACCTCATTATTTAACGGTTTAAATAAAATGAAAAGATAATGTAAAATATAAGACCTACACATGTCAAAAACCTATTTTATGGGTGGATTTCGAACCCTTATCACCTTATCCTCGAAATATATCAATTTGGGACCTTTAAAATCCGAAATTCATTTGAAAATAATGTAACTTTTTTGACTTTCCAAGAGTGCCCCTCCTCTCCTCTTATAAAATGCCCCCACCTATACCACCTTACCCACACCTCTCAAGCCTTTGGCTCAGCCAAACCCTACTCATTTTGTCTCTCCACATCCCTATTTTACTCCTAGAATCCTCACTTTGGGCAGAAGTCTTCCCAAGGAAGCCTTTGAGCTCAAATCAAAGAGAGTTACCCGATTTTAAGGTAATGTCTTCACTTGTGTTCTTTTGTTTTATTTTGCTTCTCCAACACCCTAAACTCTTTTTATTCATTTCTTTTGTAACAAATATAGTATCTTAAATATACTAGGATGTTGTTATAAGAAGTATTCGAGCTACACTTACACACACCTACATCTAATGGTTAAAGAACATACTGTTTCTGTGGATGGTGAATTTCTGCCTCACGAAACGATGATTGTTCAATATTATTTTAACACCTTCAAGGGTGTTCATTAAGATGTCACTATATTTATATATGATATATAATATGTTTATGTTTTACTTAATCTTCTGTATTATTCATTTATGGCATACCTTTATGGTTTCCATTATGGTTAAACACGATATCTTCATTTTAGGAAGTGCGGACTACCGCCCCCTCAAAGTGATTTGATTCGTTAATACCATATGTGGTACGTATAAAGGATATATTTAATGATATTATATATGATACCATACTGTAATTATAATACTATTATGTATCATTATGTTTTAATTCCATTAAATAAGAAATAGAAATGGAAGTAGCGTTCATGCATACGTACGACTTACCGTCTCCATGAACGGTGCATTTCATTTCTTACCTTTAAATGTTATGTAATATTATAAATGCATGTATATAATGGATATATATGATATATATGATATCTAAATAATGAATATAATTATGTATATAATATATATTTTACCACATGAACAACTTGTAATTATAAAGAGTTTATTTTTTGACTCAAGTAGCAATGATCTATAAAACAACCATTATTAACTTAAATAATTACATAGTGTTCATAGAATGGTAATAAGTGATATAAAATGATTAATTAACTTGAAAAATGTTCTTAAGAAATTATAAATTAACTCAAGTTTATTATTCAGGAGGTTAAAGAACGATCGAGTCAAGTCGGACCCGAGGTAAGGGATCCTACCTTTCTCTTCCTTTTTAAGTACTCTCTTTTATGTCATTTCTTTTAAGATCATATTTCTTATGTTTGGGGATGTTATTTTATATTCATAATTCTGTAATTTTTATGTTAATATTATTAGAGACCCTATTTGATCTCATAAATCCATTTTTGGAAGTTTTAATTGGCACCGTTAAGCTGCCGAAATTTCGTAAGGGGCTTTTTATCTCACTTTGTGTTTTCGGAGATTCATGCTACATTTTCCAATATTTCCTTTTTAGTGGTGTATGTACTGTCCATTATTCTACTCTTTGTGTAACATACTTTCGTTTATGAGTATTTAAATCAATGTTTTATAGTTATTCTTTCATGGGGTGTACGTTTCGAAAGTTACCCAAATCGGTAAGGGGACCTTTCACCCTCCTCTTTTTAAAAGACTTATTTTGTTATGTCTTTTAATTTTCATCTTATTATGTGAGGATATGTTCTTATATATCCTTATTTCCATAAATTTTATGTCCAAGTGATGAGATACCCTTTATCTCTCTCATCAACTCTTTTTCTAAAATTTGATGTGACGCTGTTAAGCTGTCAAGGGAACTTCTTAACCCAATTTCGATTTCTTTGGGTTCAACATGTAGTTATTGAATATGTCATCCTTTGAATATGTGTGAATGACCTTTGATTATTTTACACTTAATATCCACATATATTGGGTGTATTTATATTTGTCACACATAATTATGAGATTGATTTATCCTTAATTTAAGGATACCTTCTTTATAATGGATTTCATCTCATTTTACATTTCTATTGAGACTTCATTGTTGTTATGCACCAGCTCACTCTTATATGGTGTATATACTGTCCTTTGGAATATTATATCATGAATCCCTTTATTCTCATGATATTATAAAGTTTTGATTAAATGTTATCCCTCAATTATTGTATTCAAGTGTCTCTCATTTTGTTAAAAACCCTTTAACTAAAATATCGTTTTAAATGTTTTAATGATTTATTCTTATAAATATTTCTCATTAATATCCATGCTTTCAAAATGGTTTTAATGATTTATATATATGAATATTAATGGTTTAAAATGTTAAAATCTTCAATGTGGTATGGGACACTTTGATTTAAAAATCTCTTTATTAAATGTTTTAAATGGTTTTGAAAATGGTTTTTAGAATGGATTCATTATTTCAATATCTTAAAAAGTTATATTGTTATTGCAATGTGGGAATGTTATCTTTAATTTATGATTAAGTTATGTGCTATGATTATGTTATGGTTCTTGGGCATTGTTATGAATATGGGTGGTTCCGTGATAAACTAAGGGCGGGTGAGCCCGATATAGCTCTCCAATGCATTGGGTAACGCGAAGGAGTTAAACGTTAAGGTTTCTCCGAAGTGATTTAGGGAATATACTGTGATGGGTATTCCAAACGTAACCAAGTGGGTTACTCCCTACGTAAGAATGTTATGAATGCCTCAAGTTACCTTTATGACTTATGATTTCTATGATTTATTCATGATTTTATGAGGTATGTTAAAGTGATTATGATTTATGGGTAAAGTATGATTTTATTCTTATGTATATATGTACTCATGGTTCCTTTCCATACTTTTTATAACCCTTACTGAGCTTTTTATTCTCATCCCAAGTTTTTGAAACGTTTTCACAGGACATAAAGTTGAATAGGGTCAAGGATGGGATTAAGGAAATGTCAGCCTATCTAAAAGAAGGAACTATACAGGACTCTTTTGTTCAAGAGTTTTTATTTTGTGAAAAAGATGGAAGCTGTGTAGATGTATCTACTTTGTAATCTTTGAGATGTAATAGTTATGTCCTAATTCTCTAAAACTCTAAACCAGAAAAGATCCTCAATGTGAATTATTCAATGTAATTCAATATTAAGTAATGTTATAAGGTCGGGGCCTTATAGTTACTTTCCTAGGTCCTTTGCTTCATCCACCACCCTGTGGACCTATATAATCCTACCACTGTATCTTCCTCAGTGGTCCATCCATTACCTCCCTATCAACCTTATAGTGAGTTGGAAAATCTCATGAAATATTTTCATGTCATCACATAAGTAGAACCTCCTCTCCCTGGGTTGACTGGACCTATCCTTTGATCCATGAGCCACAAAACCTTTATCCTAGGACCTATTCTTGAAATATTTCACATGTTTAGGTCCATGAGACTAACATCAGATCCCTTCTAACAAAGTCTTATTTTCCTAGATGATGACTGGATATATAACTCAATAGGGGGTGGGAATTGAGTTCTTAAAATTTTCTTGAATACTAGACCACCCTCTTTGAAACATGCAAGTTCAATTCTTTTTTTAAGAGTATATGTAGTGAAAATATGAATTCATGTGGAAAGGAAAATGAACATAGGTATTTATAGTGTTTCGAGAAATAGAAATCCCCTAGTACACTCCTCCAACACTCTCCTCCAGGAGTTTTGTGATTTTATCTATAACATCCTTTTTAACGAGAGATCCCTGCTGAGTAAAATCAACTTTAACTTAATACAAAGGTTTAAGATCATTCAACCAGGATATCCCTTTACAAGTCTTATCCATGGTATTAATCACACTCTTAAATTGAGTGAAAACATGATAAAATAAATAGAAACATTAAGGGGAACATATGCAACACATAGTTGGAAGAAAAAACTAACAGTAGATGAAGATTCATCATAAGAAAATGATATACTCCAAGGTATAGATCGAGATGATATTCAGTGAAACTAATAATAATTATAACCACAACACGAATGTTTTTCTTCCTCTATGTACAAGTATCCAGTGTTTTTATTTGTTTTTTCTTTGGATTTAATCACTTGTTTTATTCTTATCATTTTGTGGAGGCTAACTTGTATTTTTTTACCTTGTTTGAACTTGAGCACGAGATAACTCTAACAATTGGGTGAGACTGTACAATGTTCTTGATAAGAACATCTATTAAGTATATGTATCCAAACATTCCAAATATATAAATTGATTTTGTGGAAGTGATCACATTAATCTTATTGTTCTTTGGATCATCCTATTTTTGGAAAGTCATGTGTATACTGATATTTCCTTAAATATATAATCTCCTTTTTATGTAATCTAAAGGCGTAAAGTGACTTATCAATAGATTAAAAAATTAATCATGACATTCTGAAACACTAGATCTTCGTAAGATACTAACTGAAAGAAATTTTCATCATAAGATAACTTTCATAAGATAAAGTTGATATTTCTTGTAAGATAAGATATATTTAGTGTAGTGTAAGTTAATTATTCAACATAGGATACTTTTTACTGTGATGTAATACTTATATTCTTAAACTTATTATGGCTATGAATATTCTTTTCAAAGGATAAAGTCTTTTCAAATTTTCATTCTGATTAAAGCATATGTCTTGAGTAACTTGACCGTGCTTCATAAGATAATATCTTACGTAGTAGAAAAAACTTTGATGATTTTTTATTATAAAAAAATGATGATTTTCTTTAATTATTGTAAGATAAAATAATTTCATATCATAAAATAAACTCTTGGACACACAAATTAAGATAAAAATAATCTAAAACACTTAGGATAAATTTGTTAGAATAAAAGTAGGTATTTTGTGAGTAATCTAAACACACAACATGAAGGTATGTTGGAACAAAATATACTTTACAAAATTCTCCCCCTTAATGATAAAAAATCCATGATATGAAAAAATAAAAAAAAATCATATACTAAGATTTAAATTTTCAGAAATAAAGAAGTTTTCTTTTCTTCTTATCCTTTTTGAAAATAATTCTAAAAATTTTATTTTTCTTTCCACCTCCCCCTTTTTGAAATATGAAATAAATTTTTGTATTTTCCTTTCCTTCTCCCCCTTTTTGTGATATAAAAAAGAAGTAAAATAAGGAATACACTTTTTATTGCACACAAAAGTTAGTAAATAGTTAATTCTACTGATGATGAAAAGAATTTGGAATTAAATAAAGTTCATAATGTAAAATTAAAACAACATAGCATAAAATGAACATAAAAAAAATATCAAAGAGAAATCATAAAACTAAAATATTGAATATGTGTGACAAAGATATGAGTAGAGTAAAATTAAACATTATAGAAATACTAGTAAATGAATTAAAGAATTAAAAACATTCAGAGAAAAGGTTTAACATAAAGAGATTCAAATGTTTATTAGAATTCCATAAAGTTGGAATGATTCAAATGTTTTTAATATTTTCCATTCACTGGACAACCAATCCATGAACCGAAGAAGGTGATTTTATCAACTTCTAGTCATGAAATGACTTTTCAGAGGTAGATTATTTAAGTATAAGGGTTTATTGTGAGGTAATGAGGATGAAGGAAGAGTATCATCAGTTATCATGCTTGAAATTTCACCCAATGTCAGTAGGGATGCTCCAAGACTTTCTTGATATTCATGATAAAACCTTACTGGTGTTGACTGGATATTGAGAGAAGCTTTATTTACACTCTCCAAATGAAAGTTATATTCATGGGTAAAGGATAATTTAAATGACGTTCCATATAAGGATAAAGATGCTTATTTATCAAACCTTAGATTTTCCCTTTGATAGACCTATGAAGGGTCAAATATTTACTTTATGTGCTAAGAGGTGTATAGTTTTCGATCAAATATTTGTGGTCCAGGTAATCTTCTTCCATGAATTTGAAAAAGAGAATCTTCACAAGCATTAATTAATTTCACCATGTAATTTTTTTAATAGTTCATAAGGGTTGTAAAACCATTCCAAACTCATTGTGAGAAATTCCCAAAAAAGTTTGGAAAGTCTCCCTTATTTATGCAATTTGATATCAAAATTTCCAAGACTTTGAATTGGTTGTATGTAATACCAATGACATAAGAAACTTTTTTTACTTTTTCTGACACTTTACTTTCTAAGGATTCCACAAAATCATTAGACTATATTTCATCTTCATCTTTTGAGAGATCAAGATTGATACTATTAACAACTATTTCATGTAAATTTTCCATTTTATTTTCTATAACTTCAAAGTTGTTTTCTAAAAAACAAGATATTTTCTGTAATCCTATGATGATAAAACTGACATCCTTCTTCACTTGAATTTAATTTTCTTGGGCTTCCGGAAACTTTTTATTCAGCATAAAAAAACATCCTTTATTGATTTATCAACTGATTTAATAGCCTCTTTTTGAGAAAATGGAATCCTTATAACTTCATCCACCACACTTTTATAGTGATATTGAAACATTTCCCTTGATATGATTTCACACTATAGAGATCCAACAATTGCAATCATCGTATCAATGTCTTGAGATAGTTCCAATAGCTTTTACTGTTGATCAAAATCATTTATTATACTTACAGTAGATTCTTTTGATACCATTTATAACATAGACTGAATTAAAAAATTCACTTCCTGAATCTCAAAATTTTATTACATATTATTACAAATATTTCTTAATTCTTGACCAGATTCAATTAATTGAGATTTGATGGATTCTATTTCACACAACACCTTTGAGTAGCTTGGTTATGCTCTTTAAGAAACACTTCTACCAATTTCAAGTTCTTATGCATTTCCAACTTCTTGAAAAATGGTGGAATTCCTTTCCAGGTGGACTTATACACTTTCTTCTTTAACTGATTATTTTTCTACAACATCAGGTACTTCTTCCGCGTGATGAGATTCTTGTGATTCTATCCTACTAACTCTTCTTCCAGCCATCCTTTTCAATTATTGATAATGAGACTCGATTAAGAGAGAAGAAACTCTTGGACTTATGGAAATAGTCTTATCCTAACCAAATAAAAATATACGAGTGATAGATACAGGTATTCTTTATTTGTGAACTTGAATAGGTATAGAGGCAGGAGTATGAGGGGTGATCTCCTGAAAACCAGTTTGCTGGTCTGATAGAATTCTAATCTAACACTTCTTTACCTTACTTTGAGATTTTATTTGTCATATTGAATTTCTATGATATAAATTTTATGGTAGGATTCTTCTATAATCTCCAGTATCTCTTGTAAACAAGACAAATCCTCCTCAATAGATGTAGGTTCTTCTCTAATAATCAAGTTCAATGGAACCATCTTTCTTAACAAAAATTCCCAACACAATCCACTTTTCCTTAACACGCTTTCACTTAATGTCATAAAACCATGAAAAAGAGTTGTGTTACTATCATCTAAAACAACTATAGTGTTTCAAAAAACAACGATTAAAATTTTTCCAAGGGGATATAAATTTGGAGACTTGTTTTGAATATGACACATATATCACAGGATATATTATGCTAGATTTATTAGTTTTTCAATCATAAAAATATAAAGTAATGTGATATCTTGAAAAATTATTTTTTCAAACTCATCGTTTTTTTGTGATATACCTAACTAAATGAACTTGGTTATCACTTTTATTTTAGGATCTAAACTTTTCACTTGCTTCTTCTCAATGACCATTATTCCAAAGAGCGACTTCATGATTTTCATAGGGGTGACTCCATCCATGGTAGATAAAGCGGTGGTAAAGAATAGGTAACCTTCATGAGGTGTTTTCAGGGAATTTTCTAACTCAACAAAAGTTATTGAGTTATTTTTCTAGTTGACCATCGAAGTAACCAAATCTTAATCATCACCAAAATAAAAGACCGTTGATTCATAAAACTCATAGACTTACTTCTTGAAGATAAACATGGTTCATGAATCATTGAATAAATAATCCCATCCCTAATGATTGATTAATTTCTTCAATAACATATATGTCTTATCTAGCCATTGAAAATCAATAGAACACCCACTTAGCACTTCCCTTGAGATCCTTTGACATTTCATTCTTCTAGATGAGGAACCATCAATTATTATTTTTTCTCTATTTTCAAAAGGTTTGAAGGGTCTGAGAGGGTCGAAAGGTTAGGGTAACTAAGGTTTGAGTAAACATAAAAAGGTTTCAAAGTTTTTCAAGTTATTTCACGTGTAGATTTGAAAAAAAATATTTTTCATTTATGGTAATTGAGGGGTCATGCAGTGATGTGCATGGTAATTATTACTAATAGTAGGTGATGTGACCTATTGAATATAACCAGTACTCAAAACAACAGTACAAAAATAATCTTAAATAACATAAATAATGTATTTAATTTAAATATGATAAATATGTTATAAAATATTATTTAGTAAAATTAAATGTACCTAATTCTGATTTAATGAAATTGAATCTATAAACAGTAAAAGGTTTTGTAAAAATGTCTACTATTTTATTTTCTATGCAAAATAATTCTAAAGGGATATCATTCTTCTTTGTATGATCTCTCAAGAAATGATTTCTTAAATCAATGTGCTTCATTCATGAATGGTTTATTAAATTTTTTTGAGATGTTGATAGCACTCGTGTTATCACATCCATTGGAATATAGTTAAAATTAAATCCAGAATTCATTAAGGTGTGTTTCGTCCACAACACTTGTGCACAACAACTTCCTACAATAATATATTTAGCTTCAGTAGGGGATAGTGTTATAGAGTGTCACTTCTTACTTTACAAAGACACCGGGGATTTTACCAATAAAATGAAAGGTTATTGAGGTGACTTTTATATCTAATCTACATCCAAC
This sequence comes from Viscum album, assembly GCA_963277665.1. Taxonomy (NCBI): domain Eukaryota; kingdom Viridiplantae; phylum Streptophyta; class Magnoliopsida; order Santalales; family Viscaceae; genus Viscum; species Viscum album. The sequence goes on from OY728165.1 coordinate 2,102,617,461, forward strand.
AAAATCAGTTTCTGAGTATGAAATTAAATTAAAATTACATGTTTTTGGAAAAAGAAGAGAAAGAGACACATTCCCTTTTAAATATCTTAAAATTATTTTTTTAGCATTAAAATGCAATTATTTTGGATTATATTTAAATATTTCACAACGACATACTGAAAACATAATGTTTGGTATACTTTTTATAAGGTACAAAAAACATCCAATGATTCCTCTATAAAACTTATTGTTAACTTGTTTTCCTGTTTCATCCATTTGAAGTTTGATAATATAACTCATATGAGTTGAGTAGGTCTTACTGTTCTTAATTTCAAAATTCTTAAGTAAGTCAAGTATGCATTTTCTTTCACTACTAGAAAAATTACCTATATCCACAGTTTACAACCATGGCTATAGGCCAAAAAACCATGGGTATAGGTAATAAACATGGTTTCATTGGTTGTGTTTAGAAATTTAATCTCTATATTCCTATTCCACAGTTCTAACCATGGAAATAGGTATATTTCCATAGTTATAAATTATGGAATTATATATTTCCACTTAGATTTATTGCCACTATTTTTAATTATGGTAATAGGACAATAGCCATGGTTCAAACCATGGTAGTAGGTCGAATTCCATGATTTATAACCATAGATATATCATTTATTTTATAGAAAAAACACCATCTTATATTTCTACGGTTGTAAACTATAGCCAGATCCTCCATCTTCCATAAAAAAGAACCCTAAACAGCACCCCTATTACTCCCCCACTACACTGCACTACACCCCTAAAGCACCCCACTACACCCCTCCCCCAATGAATACCCTTACACACTGCACTATACCCCAATACACCCCACCCCAGTACATACTCATACACCTAAGTACCCACTCTGTACCTAGATCACATACACTGCTACCCACGTGAATGAAACTAAATCATGAATGGTGCATTCTATAATAAATAAAAAACAGAAACTAAATTCAATGTTAAATAAAGCCTAAGAAAAAAAAGCTGAGAACTATAGAGGAGTGGTGAATGTGTTGAATGGGCCTCTAACCAAACATACCACCAACACCAATACCACATGGAGTTTTAACAGCTGAACACATACCAAATCCTAGCTAACTCACACAACATACCATAGCTAATCATATACCTATCATGCCAAAAGTGTTGCAATTAGATATTCATGTCAACTCTAATAATTGATTTATATCATAGGAATAAGAGATAGCACATTGAGGCCACTGAGTGCACTTTAAAATTCACAATGTCATGGACTAACCATAAGGGGAAGTGGAAAACAACACCACTCAATTGCACACTATCATGTTATTATATCACTTACAACTCAAAAAATATTTTTTTGGGTGAGGTTAATTTTACATATACACACTATAGTGCCTTTATGATATTTTTTCCCATTTAAATTTATGACATAACCCACATATACAAGGTTTTATTCATTTGAAACCTTTACATATATGGCTTCCCAATCCCGTCTTATTGAATGGGGTTTATGAATCATAAGAAAATATAGAGGTGGAATTAGTGTAAAAAATCACTAAAGGATGATTGAGGGGTTTAATGATCAGTATAGATAAGGTTTTAAGAATATAGGGGGATAGAGGATGTTTTATAGGATGTATTGGGTGGTGGTTGGGTAGGCTTGGTCTTACACTATTTTGTGTATTTAACCAGTAGCTTCTTGGTTTGTTGGAGGTGGTGGTAATTTTATTTTGGAAGCGCGATCGACTTGTTTTCAATGATCCATGGATAGGGTACATAGTTATAGATTATATAGGGTTTTGGGAAAGGGTTATTTAATTTTTTTTTGTGTTTGAGAATGGAGGTAAAGGTTTGAGGGGATATTGGGGTTTTTGGGGTGTTGGTTGGGATATGAGGCAATAGATGTTTGTGAAGGGATGAAAAGAAGGATATGAATCAACTCATGTAAATTTTGGTTGAGTTACCTTGTTGATTCAAGGTCTTAGTGGTGGATTTGTGTGAGGATTGGGTGGATTAGAGGTGGAACCATTATAGGGAGAGGGGATGGAGCTAAGAATGAAAATTAGGGTTTATGTTTGTATTTAAAGGCATTTAAAATGTTATGACCTGACACCATTGGATATGATATAAAGTTATTTTGTTTTCATATCCATAATTTTTTTAAAATTATTTACTCTAAAGTGTTTCATTGAGGGATGATCCATCACAATGTAACTTTAGCAAGGAATTTTTTCACTTTAAAGCTTGTGGGAAGGATTTTAGCATGGAGTGACCCTATGAATTTTTTGTTTTATTATGTTTATCCACACTTTTTTTATTATATAATGACCTATAACACTACACCATGATTTATCATGGAACAATTAAGAAGTGTTTACAAGGTGATATTGCGGAGTAATCTATTCCCTACAAAAATTTATTGTTCCCATGTTTTCTATGAAATTATAAAAATGGTGTGGTTGTGAATTTTGCACCATAACCCATTATTCACTTCCCAAGGTTTAGGTTGTGGGGTCTCACTATATATATCATAGTTTCATGCCCTTGAATTCTTGGTACTCCTCTAATTAGATTCACTTTCAATTTCAATATATGGTCCAGATATCGATTAAGGTACACATAAAACACGTGAGAGTAAATAATAGTAAGCTGCAAAAATGATTCCCCTAATATAAAAAATAATATTATATTATATTCATGAGAAAATAAATAATATTTTAACATGAAAACTAATGAATTAATTTCTTATTATCATGTACTAACCTAGCTACCTTGAATCACATCCCTACCATGTTCGATCATCAATGGTTAAATATAACAGTTCAATCAAGAACATACCATAGACTAAAATGGGGTAATGGTTAAAAAAACTATTTTATCCTATTTATATAATATTATGAAGTAATTGTGACACTATAAATTTGTATAACAAATAGAATAGCAATGAGTATTGTAAATAAAACTAGTTTTTCTAATCCGTATACTGGAAAGGATTTATAACTTCAATATTTTTCTATTGAATCCTTTTAGTAGAAATGATTCATTATAGAAAAACTAGTCTATATAATTGATGGAATTTCATGGAGTATGGGTTACAAAACCAGTTTATCTAAGCTATAAACTAACAACAAAACCCAACATAATATTGGACTATCCAATCCTCTTTTATGGAGAAATATATAGGCAATAGATCATGGAAAACATACCCCAAGGAAATATATTATGTCCTTTTAGTTTTCCATCGGGTTCCAAGAATGTGAATCACAATCAGAAGATCTGCATTATCTCAAAATAATGTTGTATAAAAACATGATTAAGACAATAATCAAAATGAAATATGGAATATACAACCCAATCCTAGTTCTCTACTAGTTTATGGAATATCCAGTATGCATATATCCCAACTGACATATATCTAGTATATGTCATATTATCATGGAATACATTAATAATAATAATATAACCTATCACTCACTAATCATCATAGGATAACCCTTAGATACCATTCTCACTGAGAAACTAAAGGATTACCCTCACTGGTCAAGCCTTAACGGTCATTGTATCTTTCTCAATTGAGAGCTCATGTATCAGGAATATCATTATTTCAATATGATATTATTTATTCTAGAAGAAGATTAAATTTCATGAAATTAGAGGACAGACAATGAGAAAAAAATTAAAGATCATTCTAATTATCACTCAAACCTTTGAAACCTATTCCTCAATCACTCGAACATTGAACCTTCAACCGAGTATAGGGAAATCAAAGAGAACCGATGAAGGTCCTTCAAGTAGTTAAAAAAACTAATTACTTGAGTACTAAGTGGTGAATTCTTCCTGGTAAGGTAGTTGATTTTATCTATTTCAATTTCATAGTGATGTTACTAAATAAATTTTCAAGTTTTCAAGAATGTTTTTTGTGTTTGATTAAAAGAAAACAAATATTTTCTTTAGTTTTTATATTTTTATGGGAATTATTAGTTCATGTTTTCTCAAAATGAGGATATTGTCATCTCTAAAGTGAAGGAAAATTAATTTTCTACTATTTATTTAGAGGATATTTTCTACTGACCACATGAAGGGAGATTCATATTTATCCCTAAGACAGGTAATCATGTGTTTTCTATTATAGAGGATGCTATATTCAATGCATTTGAATCCCATGCAATCATGAAGATTCTTATAAAGGACCTATAACTAGAATAAAAGGCCCTTGTTGTGTTAATTTTGGTAGGGATTTCTTAAAGGGTAGGGGATTTTAAAAATTTATTGTTTCAAGAAATTTATTTTCTTTATTTTATAATAAAAGTGGATAAAGTAAACTTGAATAGATATATGTTGAGATACATGTATCATTTCTTGCATAGATCGGTAAAAACCAATTTCTATCCTTATGGTTAGGTGTTAATCCTTCTGTTTGACAAGGTACGTGTATATTAAAATCATCTAATAAAATTTAATCATAGTTTAATTTTGTTATCCAATAAACTTAGAAGTTTTATATTCTTTGTAAATTCTTCCTTAACAAAGATAATGGTTATTAAAAACAAAGGATAAGAGGAATAAAATGATAATTAAATTTCTATAGATGCTCTAGGGAAGCATCATAGTGAATATTCTCTAGTCCCATCATTACCTATAGTAGCTAAGGTGGAGATACCTACCTCTCATATTGATGAAGTTAGATATGATAGGGTTAAAGAGTCTTCCTGTGAGGATAAACCTACAATAAATACTGAGATTTGGGCTCTTTTAGTTGTAGTTGATGATGTTTAGAGGATAGAGGATGAGGAAGAATGGATGTCCAACCTCATTAGGAGATGACGAATGAGTCTATTTAAGATGTTATAAATAAAGTGGTCGAGGTTCAAGTAGAAGGATTTTTTATGCGCATAGTCCAATTATTTATCTTGTATAAAATTTAAGGGAAGATACTGAGGATTTTGAGGTTTGGGATGATGATCTTCCATTAATAAGAAGGAATGATATAGTTTGGGATAAAAATATACCCTCTCTTGTTGTTGATAAAAGTGAATAATATTCACCATATATTAATATAAATGAAAGTAGTTCAGATACCAATGAATAGGTTTTGATATCGAGCTGGAAACTAGTCCACATTGAAGGCTTAGGGAAATCATGTAAAACAGGTGAAAATACCATGTCAAAGATCCACAACCAAATTTTCATATCATATACAAATTATATAATAATGAAAAAAAGTTTTTTAAAACAATTAATCAATTATGGAATTCAAATTAAAGTGTTAGGAATAGGGAACCTACCTCAACCTCAAGGTGCAATGCTTTTAACAACGAAAACTCAGATCTTCTTTTTCCCGCTTGCATGCATATGCAACTTCACTATATATATATATATATATATATATAAGGAATCCTATCTCCTATGTACATATTTTAATGTCCAAATATGCATAAGGGGATCCTTATATATATTTTTATACTTGCATATACCCCTTTACACATACACATGTATGCATTTTTCATATCTATATATAATCATACCTATCCCCAATATATATATTCATGCTACCATGAATGAATATATATATATATATATATATAAAGGGTGAACCTATATATTTATATTCCTACTTATACATACACATGTAATTATTCTTTGAAAATGGTGGATCGAATCCACCTTAACGAGATCCAAAACACACTATAGAAATTTAATGAACCTAAAAATCACAAGAGCCCTAATTAAATTTGTGCCGAAGAATAAAAATGGAAGAAATCATACCCAAATACAATATCTAAATCAATTCCTTTGGTGGTGGTGGTGGATAGAACCTGCCTCATCATAAGAAACCACCTATAAGAAAATAATGGGAAAAGAAGTGAGATATAAATACTTCTTATATATATGTGATCATTGTGTCAACTGTACATTTTAAATGATACATGACCCCATAACCAATAATGAAAAAATAATTTCAAATTGATATGTACATTCGAATACTAAATAACATGATCATTAATAAAGTATTTTTGTCAAATGATATCCAATTCCATTCAATACATACACCACAAAGTGGTATCACGAATCACCAAATAACACAAAACACAACATGATAGATTTTACTACCTCATGACTTATTTATTGGTGCATACTTACAATAATATACCACTTTTACATATGAATCATAGGTTTATTAAAATCATTTAAAATCATTGTGAAATTATTCAAACTCTTTGGATATTATTTTCATATAAACACCCTCAAACATTGAGAGGAAACATTGTACCAAAATTTATCCTAATTCTATGACATGTTGTATAAAACTTCATAACTTTTTAGAATTTAAAAAATTTATAATTCCCTAATAAATAATTTTATGAAAATGGTATCTAATAGAAAAATATTATTTATACTCAATCTATAAATGGTTATGTAGTGATCACAATCAAACAAACTCATATCTTCAAATGAAAGTGTCTACCATAAGATATATCTATATACATAATTTGAATTATTTTATAATATATTTTTTAAGTAATTAAGTAAAAAATAGACATATAAAATTCTAATGTATTATATAACATCTCATAGGTTCTCAATTATCAAAAATAGACTGGCCAATTTGAATAAACAAGACACATTTCATTAATCTAAGTAGATCAGTACTTCACATGTCACTCAACTAAGATGTGTTCAGTACATTGGTGTGGAAAATGTTCATTATCTTGGATTATTATTCAATAAATAATGGGTACTGACCTTACTTCATGTACCATTCACCACATCTGATAAATAGTATGGAACATCTTATAGGAAACTGAACTCTGTAAAAAATAGGACAATGAACTGAAGACTATTAAATTTATATAATAATTGAAAACTACATGATGGAAGTAGTTACATATAAACATATATTGATCTTGTGTAAGGTTTTATTCTATAATGATATATAATAAAGGAATAAAATATGCAATCCTAATTGATGTTGATTTCAGACTGATATGTTAGGAAGATGATAGAGGTGATGAACTGAAATTGATGATCATGAATAATTATATGTAACTGTAACATGGAAGGTCATAATTAATAAAAATATAATTAGTAATTGGAAAATAAAAAACCTGAAATAGTGGAAAAAGAGAAACATTCAAACCTTACGATGTTAAAAATTCTAAATATATCAGGTCGGGAGAATATAGTGGTGCAGAATGTATGAAACATAATTTGAAGCATCAAATATACCTAAAATAATTATAATGTTAGTTATTCAAAAATTATTCTGACATATATTAAAATATACCATTGAACTATAAACAATTAACAAAAATAATAATAATTAATATATACATTGTATAATATATAACCATTACAAAATTATAAAAAGTATCATTGATAATAGAAATTTTTAAAGAATAATCCACTGAAAAGGATGTTTTTTTGAGAATACTAGAGACACACATATAGTTTAAACATGAAACAAATAGAATTTATACTCCATAGTTGTGCTTGGGTAGGTGCCTCATGATCCAATAAATAATAACATAAGGAATTACTCAATACAAGAAATGTGCAACAATGATTTCATGTTCGATAAGAAAATACAAATAAAGTATTGATCAAAGAAAAGGAAGATAGTTCAACCATAAATCAAATAAAAATGATAAAATCGAGTAGGAGTTACTGAGGACTAAGAAAATATAGACCATGAAATGGATACTAACCCATTAAGTACTTGAAAGTGTGAGATAAATTAGTAGGATCACCACCATGAGATGAAACCTTCATGGACATCGAAGATTAACATTACTGTTCCCATTTCTCTTTATATGATATCAAATAGAGGGTTAAAAACACATAATATTAAACAAAAAACCAATCATAAAATGAGAAATAATATAAACTGTTTTAATTTATAGTAATGCACTAAAGCATTTTCAATCAAAATATGGTGGACATGCTATTTATTTTATTGATGAATGTATGTAGTTCATGATTTTTTTTAGAAATTGGTTATATATTCTATATATACACACACATTTATATATATATATAATAATATACATGTTATGAAATAATTGTTCTGCAATACAAAATAATGTGAAAATTTTATGTTATAAACATAGAGTAACTTAAAAAATAATTTTTGTAAATTTTAATTGTTATAATGGATAGTATTATACAAATATGTAAAAAAAATAAAGTGATGTTTCTCATAAATAAAATACATTTTTTACTTATAATAAAAACATTAAAATATAATTTATGAAGAGATTTAAATGGAATTTCAACATCATTACCTTATTTTATTAGAATAAATATAAGGCTTCATAATTATACCAATATATAGATTAACTAAGGAAAAAAATATAAAACATCCTACAGTCATAAATAAAATAAAAAACATGTAAATTTAAATTTTTTTTACTATAATGATCAGAAAAATGATTCCTACATGTAAATATATGAATTGTTATAGTATACTAAATAATGAAAAAATTTAGATATCAATATGTTAGGAAATTAATCTAATAGTACATTAAATTAATGTTTGAGTTCATAATGTAAAATTGTTATAAGTGTGATCATATATCACACTTTTTACCACATTAGATGTTGGAATTCTCCTCTCAAAATTCACTTTATTCAAACTTAAAATATAACAGTTAAATCTGAAAAATAGAAATTCCATCATAAAAAATAATAAAAATAATTAAATAATAAAATTACATCTTACCTTACCTTTCACAAGTATACGTGGTATAATATATAACAATTAAAATATTCTAAATAGTCCCATAGAAATAATTCTAGGAAGAAAAAAACTCATGAATTCTTAGTCAAAACTCAAAAATCATAATAATAATCAAAATGAAATAAGGATCTAATCAGAATTAAATAGGACTTCATAATAAAAAAACATATAGACTAAACTGTTGTTGAGTAGTTATAGCTGATGAACACAATTAATAAATTAAATAGGAAAATATAATATACAAATCTAAATCATAAGGCATTCCATATAGAAAAACATTAATGACTCTATTGTTTAAACTTGATTCCTATTCTACATGTTATGATAAAAAAAAATTCACCAAATAAATTCCGGAATAAGGTCAAACTTGATCATTATTAATCTAAACTCATAAATCTTATTAACAATCAAAACACAGTAAGAGTATGATATGAATTAAAAATGGATTTATGTTAAGAAAAAAAAAACAGATTCAAATGATGTTGAGTAGTTACATCTAATTAACTCAATTTATAAATTCAAGAGGAAAATTTAATATCAAAATCTAAATTAGAAGTTAGTCAATATATAAAAACATCAATGGTGATCATAATGGTGATGAATGTGATGTAATACTTATGAGAAAAAATCAATCGGAAGAATCTTATTTTTTAGAAATTCCATACCATCAAGACGGTGGTTGTGGTGTCTGGATAATTTGACTTATTAGGTAATTGGTAGACAGTAGTATGCATATTTGGACCAAATATTCATTTTCTAGATCAAATTTCTCCACCACAAAATGGATAATGGTGGAAGGTGGGATAATGGATTTGTGTGTGGTTTTAGTGGTAATATTGGAACAAAAAAATATGAAACGTAATATGTAGTAAAAAATATACTTACTAAAGGATATATGGTGATGTATGTGGTAGAATATCTGAAAGGATGAAGAATCTATGTGAGGGTTTGTTGATGTGGATACTACTATGCACGATGACATGTTGATGGGATGGAATTGAAATATATGGTGAAATGAAGTTGGTCAGCATTGTGGTAGGTTTTCATAAGGCCAGATTGGTCGGAACACCGTAAGAGGGGGTGGTGAGACCGCCTAGATGTAGTATCCGTGGGGTTTGGTGTTGCCGTATTGGGTGGCGGCATCGGGGTAGCGGGTCATGGAGAGGAGATATCGCGATGGGGTGGACACATTGGGTGGAAAAATCGAGGGAGGAGGGTCTCCAAGAGGAGAGATCATGAGGGTGTAGGAGGGTTATAGAGAGGATAGGTCACTGAGAAGAGATATCATGATGGTGGAGGATAGTTTTCATAGAGGATAGGTCACTGAGAGGAGATCTTTCAAGGGTGGAGGAGAGTTGTAGACAGGAGAGGTTGCAAGGGTAGTGGGAGGGGTCACAATGAGGAGTAGAGTGGCGTAGGGAATGAACCCTAGTACCAATGTTTTTATTAAACCATGAATTCACATAAACATATATTCATGGTTTAAATTAAACTTTGGATATACATTATGCTATATCCATGGACCTATAAAAGTGTAGCTATCGGTTCGTGGATAAAAATAATTTTTCTAGTAGTGTTGATTCATAATATTTCCAAAATCCTTTTGATAAAATTTAAATCCCATAAAATAGTTTAGTTCACCCATCATACTCATTTCAAATTCTTATTTCATAATTTTTGAAAATTCATTGCATATTTTTTGTTTTTTTTTGATCCAAAAATAACGTCATCTACATATATTTTCACTAGAAAAATATCAGAGAAAGAAGTTTTCTTAAATAACATAGGATCCTCTATTCCTAATATAAAACTGTTTGATAAAAGAAAAAAACTTAAACTTTAATACCATGCCTTTGGATATTGTTAATGTTCATATAGATCTTTGGTAAGTTTAAACACAGAATTTTAAAAATGAGTATCTTCAAAACCATGAGGTTGTTCTATGTAAACTTTCTCCATTAAAAAACCATTTAAAAAGGTAGATTTAATGTCCATATGATATAATTTAAAATTCATATTCGATGAATATGTTAAAAGGATTCTAATGTTCTAATATAGCTATAGGAGAAAAGATTTCTTCATAATATATTCTTTCTTTTTGATTATATCCTTTGGAAACTAATCTAACTTTAATTCTAGTTATTACACCATGATCTTCTTTTGTGTTTCTGAAAACTCATTTGGTTCTAATTACAAGATAGTTTGAGGTTATTTCAACTAATTTACATAATTTATTTCTTTTGAATTGATTTAGATATTCTTCAATAGCTAAGAACTAACGTTAAACAAATAAGGATTCTTCTATATATTAGGTTTTAGATGATATAGAAAGGTATATAATTCTACTAGATTTATTAGGTTTCTTCTAGTTCTTACTCCTTTATCTAGGTTTCCTATAACTTTTTCTAGAGGATGGTCTTTAAGGTTTCTAGGTATTCTAGGAAACACACTTTCGGGTTCACTAGTGTCTACCCTTATTGTATTTGGTTTAAATTAATCAAGTTCCAAATCATCTTTCTTTTTATCATTTAAGAGAGGTTCAGGTCTCATATTTTTGACTGAAATATTTTGATCATTAATTTGAATCATTTTGTGACCAAAAGAATCACTTTCATCAAACTTCACATAAGATATTATTTAACAATACTTGACCTTTTATTGAAAACTCTATAAGATTTTTAAGTAGTAGAATAACCTAGGAAGATACCATCATCAACCTTTGGATCAAACTTTCCAAGATTATCCTTGGTTTTCAAGATTTAAACCTTATATCTAAATACTTTGAAGTATCCTACCTTTGGTTTTCTATTATTCCACAAATCATAAGTTTTTTATTTAAGATAGGACTTATTAGTACTCTATTAAGGATGTAACACACTAATTTAACATCCTCATCCAAAAAATGATTGGGTATGTTATATTAACATAACATAGTCCTGGAAATTTCTTGTAAAGTCATATTCCTCCTTTTGAAAACACCATTTTGTTAAAGTTCCCTAGGGGAAGATAATGTGTTTTTAATTCCTTGCTTAGATTAATATGAATTAAAATCATGATTCTCAAATTCACCTCTATGATCACTTCTCAATGACATGATTTTGACATCTTTTTCATTTTGTAAAAGTTTAAATAAATCAATAAAAATATAACATGCTTCACTTTTTAGTCTTAAAAAGTAAACCCATGTAATCTTGAAAAATAATCAACTAACACATAAAAAAATGATTTCCAGTAATAATTATAGTTCTAGTAGGTCCAAATATATCCATATGAATAATATCAAGAGGTTTAGAAGTAGAAACTTCTTTAATTGGTTTGAAAGATTACTTGTATTGCTTACCCATTTAGCTTGCATCACATATCTTCTTTCTATCCAATTTGAGATCAGGCAAGTCAAAAATCAAATTTATTTTAGGAAATTTTATCAAATAATGAACATTTTAATGTCCAAGACTTCTATACCAAATCTATGATTCATTAATTTTAGTATTTAAATAGTTCACATTCTGACTACATAAGGAATTAATATCTAGTGTGTAAGCATTGTTTATTATGGGTGCATTAAATTTGATATGATTATCTTTAAAAAATAAGCAGATATTGTTAGGAAAATCAACAGAATAGACATCATCACAAAGTTGAGATATAATTATCATTTTGTGCTTCAAACCTTCAACGTAAAGTACTTTATTTATGATAACTGACTGAGGATTTATAACTGATCCAATTACAACTATATTTCCTTTTCCATTGTCACCAAATGTAACATATCCTCCATCTAGTTTGGATAGAGAATGAAAATTAGAGTAATCTCCACTCATATAACTTTAACAACCACTATCCATAAACCAATTTTTATTATTGTTCATATGTAAATTTCCCTACAACGAAAAATCAAACAATAGAGTTATTTGGTACCTAAATTATTTTGGGTCTAGAAATGTTTTTTATAAGAGCTCTAGGCATCCAAACTTACTTTTATTTTTCAGAAATAGTATATCATGTTTTGAAATATATTTTGAAAGAAAAGTACTTTTAATTCCACAAACTTGAGGTTTTCTCAAATCACAAATATTTTAAAATTTTCATATTTCACCATAATGAAAACAAGTAACTTTGGTAAGGTGTTTATTTTTAGAGCACAACATGAAAGGTTTTCTATAGAGTTTGGGCCTTTCACCTTGGATTCCAATTCTGAATTTCTATTTTCTGAGTTGATTTTGACCAAGATTTTGTTAAAATAATATTACCCTTTAGTGAATACACTTGAAACATATTTTAAAATTTGAACCTTTCTCTATAGGTTCTCAATTATTTTTAATTGTTCAGTATTCGACACAGTATATTTTTTCAACTGACTTTTTAAGTCTAAAATATAATTGTTTAGATTTTCCTATTCACTAACAATTTTATTATAAGAATTTAAAATGGATTTATTTTTATTTTTTAGGATTTCATACTTGATTTCCAACATATTTCAATACTCATTTAATTCCTTGTATGATAAATTTTTACTTTTTCATTCATGTTCATGCTCAAAAGAGTAATAAGAATGTACCTCATCTAACTACACCATAAAAAATATATTGGCCTTTTGATTTGTAGATTTAGCTTTCAATTATGTTTATGTGTATTCACTAGAATATTTGGAAGCACTATAGGTGGCCTTCATAGCTTTCTTATATTTCTTATATCTAGTCTTCTTGAAGTATTTCTTTTCAATATTCTTGTTGTATTTCATTTTTGGATAGTCAGGCTTGATGTGTCCCAACTTTTTTCACTCATAGCATCTCAAATATTTAGTGTACTCACCATTCTTCCTATTCTTATTAAAGGATCTTCTAAAACCACACCTCTTATTATAGAAATTTTTGAACATTTGAGAAAATTTATAAAGATCATTATTTGATTCATATTTTCTTGATAAATGTTATTCTTTAGATCCTTCAGATATTTGTACACTTTTTCTCTTTCTATCATCATTAGAAGTAGAAACCTTTAAGGTAGCATTTTCCTTATTGATCATTTTATGCTCTTCACTTCTAGTATCCATTTCATATTCATACATCATGAGAGTCCCGATGAGATATTTTATTTTAAATTTTTTAACTTCTATAGATTGTCTAATAGAAACTAAGATTCCACTCTAATTGGGAGGTAATAATCTGAGAACTTTCAACGGCTATTCAAGCTTAGTGATAGGAATTTCTAGAGCTGTAACGTTGTTCACAATATTAGCGAGTCTTCCATTTAGTTGAGTAATTCTCTCTCCTTCATCCATTTTGAATGTATCAAACTTAAGCTTAGTTATATCATATGTTAGTGCCTTCATATGCAACTACTATAGTGGTCCACATTTCATGTGTTGTTTGACATTGATGGATTATGTTAAACTTATCTAGTTCTAACTCACTCATGGATGATAACATTCATAGATTTGGAGTTTAAGACATAATTTACATCATCTGTAGCATCCCAAGTTTTAGGTTATGAATTAGGAATTTCATAAGGCTTAACATCTTTGAGATATAATTTCAAGCCAATATTTTTTATATAAAAGATCATGTGAGCTTTCTAGAAACCATAGTTTTCAGTAATGAAGTACAGAGCTCAAAACATTGATATACCTTCTCGACTATCATCCATAGAAGCTCTTTAGAGATGGATATTTGGACTTTAACATTTTATAGTTTTTAACTCAAGAGTCACAAGCTCTTATACCACTTATTTTCCTAGATGATGACCATTGTATTACTCAAGAAGGTGGGTGAATTGTGTTTTTAAATTTTTCTTGAATATTAGAACACCCTCTTTGAAACATGTGAGTTCAATTATTTCCTTAAGATTATATGTAATGTAAATATGAAATCATGTAGAAATTAAATTGAACATAGGGATTTATAATATCTAAGGGAACATAAATCCCCTAATCCACTCCACCAACACTCTTCTCCACAAGTTTAGTGATTTTCACTATAACAAGCCTTTTAACGGGGGCTCCCAACTTAGTACAAGAAGCCGTCACTTAATAAAAAGTTCCATGAGATTTCAATCATGATCTCCCTTTACAATACCTATCAATGTTCTTAATAACACTATTATATTGAGTGAAAACATGATATTAAAAATAGAAACTTTGAGGGGAATGTATGCAATTCACAATTGCAAGCAACAACTAAAAATATATGAAGATTTTTTCTGGGAAAATGACAGACTCCAAGGTATAGAGCAGGATGATCTTTGTTACAACTGATAAAACTGATAAGCACAACATGAATGTTTTTTTCCTCTATGTACAAGTCTTTGATGTTTTTATTTGTTTTTTGTTAGGATTTAATCATATGTTTTTTTATTCTCATTTTGTGGAGGCTAACTGATCTTTTTATACCTTGTTTGAACTTGAGAATTAGATAACTCTAATGGTCAGGCAAGCTTTTATAGTGGTCTTGATAAGACTGGATATTAAGGATATGCATCCAAACTTTCCAAATATAGAAATTTATTTTGCAGTAATGATCAAAAAAATCTTCTCATTCTTCGTATCATCCTTCTTTTGGAAATTATTGTGTTGAATGATCTTTCCTTAAATGGATAATCTCATTTTCATTTTCTTTAATTTAATGAAGTGACTTATCGAGAGATTAGAAAAGTAATCCTGTTTTTATACAATACTAGATCTTCATAAGATACAAACTGAAAGTATTGTTCATCATAAGATAACTTTTATAAGATAATTTTTATCTTTCTCATAATATAATATATCTTCAGTGTAGCATAAGATAATTCTTCATTATAAGATTAAGTGTTACTGAGATGTAATACTTAGCTTCTTCAACTTCTTTTGGCTATGAATGTTTATTTCAGAGGATAAAGTCCTTTCATATTTTCATTTTGACTAAAGAATCTGTCTTGAGTAACTCAGTTGTGCTTCATAAGATAAAGTCTTACATAGTATAAAAATGCAAGCACTTTATGATTCTGATTAACTGAAGAAGTTCTTCAATTATTATAAGATAAAATACTTGCATATCGTAAAATAAACACTTGGACACACAATGTAAGATAAAAATAATCTGAAACACTTAGGATAAATTTGTTCGAATAAAATTAAGGATTTTATGATTCATAAAAACACATAACACAAAGGTATATTGGAACAACATATCATTTCCAAAAAGTTTTTTCTCATGATTTCCCATTGTCGGAAACCACCATATGTGTCTACTCATCTAGGAAAATCTCAACCACTAAAGCTCTCTCTAGCACCCCAATGTAGGTAGGAATGTATAGAAATATTACAATGGATCAGATGCCTCATGCAGTCCTCACTTGAATGTCTAATCCCATAAGAACTAATCCTGAACCATATCTATCAAGTACCTGGAGAGGTTGGTGAACCTCGATGAATACTCAGATACTATCGTGCTACCTTACTAGAGCTGTAGAAGCTCCTGGATGTGTGCATCCCTTAGTGTAGCTGGAGTGAACTCCTATCTAAAAAGGAGATTGAACTATGACCATGATAGAGTATCCTAATCATAGGGAGTGCTCTCCACACTCTCTACAGAGATCACTCTCTATGCTTTCTCCTTTGTTCCTCTAGGGTTTCAGGCTCCATCCTCTCCAATTAGCTCTCAGCTCTACTCTTCATCTCCTCTCATCGACTCCTCTCCTTAGCTCCACTCTGAGGAGTTCCATTCCTCTAGGGGTTCCTCTCCTATGGTGCTTTCCACTGTTTCTCGGCGGTTGTATGGTTCTTCTAGCGAAGGTATGTGATTTGGACACCCTCCATCGCTCTAACCTGCTCTGGTCTCATGTTCCTTCATGCCTCTCTGGGTCGGGGATGGTATGGAGTTAACCTATAGATTTTGGGATTGTGGTTCGGTGGAGGTTGGGTTTCCAGCCGCTATCGGAGTCAGTCTGTCATCCTCGGCTTCCCAAACCTTCTCTAACCTAGGGTTCCACCGCCACTATCCAGGTTGGAGTTGGAGCGATGTGTACACAAGGTTTTGGGCCATTTGGTTTGTGGTCTTTGGGGTTCCTTTTAGGGTTGTATCCCCGATCTTCTTCATGGAGAGGCGTGATTGAGGCCTCCTTTGGTGGTGTTCAACGGGGTAGCAGATGATGACGTCGACTCCAAAACGGTGATGCTCATGATTTTGTGTCGATGACACTGACGACCTGTTTCAGCGTCAAAGGTTTTTTCTCTAGGCGGTGGCTTCAATTTCGGTAGTCTTTGATGGTGTTCTTATTTTATGGTGGTATGTGATGGTGTGGTGCATGTTTTTGGTGATGATGACTATTTCTGGCATGCTGGTTTCCATCAAGCCGCTTTGGATGTGGGTTGTTTTGTGTTAGGGTACACATCAAGAGGCAGTAGGCTTGAGGTGTGATGATGGTGCCTTTTGAAATTTGAAATAGGTGATGGGTCATGGTGGGTATATCAAGGTGGTATTGATGGATTTTAGTTGAAGCTTTTGAATTTTGAAACATGGAGTGCTTTGAAGGTTCATGGCGCAGTGCTGATGGTTTTGTTTGATGTTTGAATTTTGAATTTTGAATTATGTAATGTGTTTTGTGTGGTTTTTATATAGGTTCCCACTTACCCTAAAGTGTATTTTTAAATAAAATAAAAAAATGGATTGCTACTACTCCTCATCGTAAGATTTGGTCACTAAACCCTACTATAGTCCAGATGATCCTTGGAGAAGGCTTGCTGCTAGAACCACCATCTAATCTACTTGTGTCCTGGCTAGTCAAAAAACTCATGTCACCACCTCAAGTCATTCCTCAGCTGCCTGTGGATCAAGCTCACTTGGGAACCTAAGGGGTCATTTTATCTAGAACTAGTGAAGTGCGCTCAACATGTGCACCTCATTCACTCGTACTGCGGGTATTATCTATTACTCAATAGGTAGTGGTGTAGTTGATGCACCACATAGAGGTAACACATCTAGAAATGGTCCTTTTATCGATGCCTCGTTGCTGAGGGGATTATCCTCATGATATTGATGTTGAATCATGTTTGAAATACACTGTAGAGGCATCCTAAAATAAACAATATATATCATGTTCAATGAGTATATCTGGAGAGATGGATCAATAAGGACATGGAAACCACAACCCCTTCCTATATGATGGATGCACCATTATTTTCCCCCTAACTAGTGTTATCATGTACCGATTTGAAAGGAAGGTGATCAGAGTCCTGATGTAAGGATACTTTGGTCACCAAACCAACATTAGAGTCCCTCGCCTAAAAGATTAACTCATAACACTTAACACTATTTCCCACAACCAATATCACAAACTTTGGCCCAAAGGTATAACCAACTACTCTGATAAAACTCTATCACAACTCATCTCAATGGGGCCTATTCCGCAACTAACCTAGCCCACCTCCAATAGTCCAGGGGTTGGTGACTAGCACTGAGTAGGAATATCAGTAACATGGGAGGCCTTATCCTAAAGTACATGTACACACACACACATCTCCAAGCCCATACAATGCTGAAATGTAAAAATAACTAAAAGAAACCATGTATGAATACATTTAATCCCACAACCAGAGTAAGATGAAAAGTAATGGAAAGTAAATTGGGACAAATACAATCCCACCCTAAAAAGTCTGAAAAAAGTCTATCTTGAAGGTAAATATGGGGGTTGCTATCAAGATACCACAAGAACACACCTTGATCTATCCAGATCACTAAGAACTACCCAGTCCTGGTCCCTTTGGGACTCCTTATAAAGGTTGATCATCTACAAAAGACATGACACGTGTGGGAAAATCCTATATAGGGGTGATTATACTAATACCCAATAGGACACCCTAAAACCACAAAACCTATAATAAAAGAATAACTATCAACTCCACATAGGTATATTTCTACCGCACATATAACAAGAATATCCATATATACTCAACAAAGATATAGATCCCCAAGGTAAATTCACAACCATAATTCCAACCTAGGATTCCTGCTTGAGGGTTCCACATAGTACTCATCTAGGAGAATACACTCCATGAGTTAGATAGTACTGATGACGTCCATCTGATAGGTAGTGCTCAACAAGTCTCTCCATTAGAAGTATGGACTGGAAGTAAAAATAGATACGATACATAGATTTGGATCACTCCCAAGGCATGGGGTATACCAACAACTCAATCTGGATTAATTCCCTAAGTATGGGATTGATTCCCATGTAGTGATGGTCATAATGATACTAAGAACCCCACCTAGTAAAAGAAGATAATAGAAGATCTTACTTTAATCCTCAGAGAGGGATTCCAACAACTATATCCTATAATTTCTTCTGAATGGATAACCATCCTATGTGTAGGATGTGATTCCATACTAAAACTTAGGTAATGAATATAGGGAATTCACCCTAATGAAACTTGTCTAAGATACAGATGAAAAGGTCCCCAAGATAACCTTTAAGGAGTACACAGTGTGTACTAGGAGTACACAGTGTGTCCCCTCAGCACTGGGTCCTACACATTTAAATTTTTTGTTCCCATATCAATGTTTAAGAAAAGGAAATTCCCATGTCCATGTACTTATTCCCATGTTGAAGTACATGGATAAGACCATGTGCATCTGGCTTAGTCATGTTCGTGTGGGAGTACACAACATGTTCGAGCCTGTGTACTCCTACCCATTTTTGTGTACCCTCTGAGGTACACACTATGCCAAATGGGAAGGGTCCTAAGCCATGTGAAAAGGGTCACATGTCATGTGATCCTTAACTTCACCCCAAAATCCTAGCTTCCACTGAGAGGGCCACACATGTGGTGTAACCCTGAAGTATATATCATGTTGTATGGGATTTCCTAAAAATCTAGATCTATATCCCATGTCTACTCTCATGCCTTCAGTCCCCAATATGTCCAACCACCTTGTCAGAAAACATGAATATGGAGTCATCTAACCTTTCCATCACCAAACACTAGGATTTGGCCTTTGAATCCATTCTGAAAATGGCCTCGCACGTCAAATCATCATCACACATTGAAGAAAACAAATCATGCATCCCAAATTTATCAGATCCACTACCTATCTCATCATCACATAATCCCCACTCTATAGCAATTATAGATCTATGATATCAAATCATTGGACCAATAAATGGGTGTGCAATGATTGATTCCTTAAAATTTGGGTCGAACCACCGAGAAAATGAAACACCAATGATGAACGAAGAAAATAGGGTAGAAAAGTACAATCACAACCACGAGAAATGAACCTTGGAAAATTTTAATGCTGGCCACGATCCATTGCTTTTACAATGAAAAACTAAAAGATAAACAAAAAAATAAATCAATCTCCCCAAAAATATCCCCGTAGATAACTCGTCCCACAAAATGACTGATCTGCGAATCAATCTGTTGGTCAATTGATTCACGTTATTCATAGGAATATAAAATGAGGAAATAATCCAATCAAAACAAACTTCCTACCATTATTTTATATCAATAACTAATGAAGAATAAAGTTTCATCATATTCATTGGTGAGATCCTCCGATTCTATCACACATCGACCATCGATCTTCAATATGGTTATTGTTCATCTAAGAGAGATCCTCAAACGATCTCTCTAATGGTTATCCAAAAGATCCAAGGTTATGCAGTTAACCTTGGGAATTTTTTATAACCATATACTTATAAATAAAATTAGTTCATTGTGTCAAAAAATGAAATAAAATAATTTATTTAATTGTTTTATTCATTATATGCCCGTAATAACTTTTTCACAAACATCTCACTCCAACAAAGGTTGCACTACTGGAAAAATACCCTATACCAACAGTTTGGAACCGTTGGTATAGGCCTCCAAACCGTTGGTATAGCCTATACCAATGGTTTAGAGAACCGTTTCCAAGTAATCCATGAGGATAGATCAATACCAATGGTTTTGGGAAAAAAATTTGTATAGACCTATACCAATAGTTTTGAAAACCGTTGGTATAAGTAATATGAAAATCTATACCAACAGTTCCATAAACCATTGGTATATGTAATTCAAAAAATAATCATCTGGTTGGTTTTGATCCCAACACCTCCCGTTTGGGATTGAACAACCTAACCACTAACCTAACTAACTTTTGTGAACATAATTTCATAAATATATATATATGTATTATCATAAGTATTTTAAATTTTGATTTATTTAATGTCCGCTATAATAAGATTCCATTAAAAATACATGTACTTATACCAACGGTTCTCAAAACCATTGGTATAGACCTAACCAATGGTTTTGAGAACCGTTGGTATAGGTTCTTTGATTTTGAGACCTATAATAATGGTTTTGGATAAACCGTTGGTATAGGGGGGACCTATACCAACAGTTTGGCCAAACCGTTGGTATAGGGTCTCTATAATGGACCTATACCAACAGTTTTGGCCAAACCGTTGGTATAAGTCCAAATTAGTGAACCTATACCAACGGTTTGGCCAAACCGTTGGTATAGGTCCCTCCTATACAAATGGTTTGTCCAAAACTGTTGGTATAGGTCCATATAAGTGACCTATACCAATGGTTTTGGCCAAACTATTGGTATAGGTTCAAATTAGTGAACTATACCAATGGTTTTCCCAAAAACGTTGGTATAGATCATATTTCCAGTAGTGTTGTGTTGCGTCTAAGGTAAAACCCAAGCTCTTAACTCCTTGGTTCCCTCAAATTTCTAATATGGGCCTCTTTTTAGAAGTTATTCCACTTTTTGGGAAAATTGTGTGTGCGTGTTATTTAATATATTTAATACATTTTAAACATTTATTCTGAGCAGAATGGATCTTAGAATCACACACTGTCTCAGTGTATGATATGAAAAATAATTCATATAATATCCAAAAATAATACATGGAAAATCCGAGTCATAATATTCTATGTCTGGTAATTATCTACCTGGTATACCTTAGAAAGGTTCTTCTTCATATGGTATTTCTTTTCATGTTTCCTTTTTCTAAAGCTTTTTTAAGGTACTCTATTCAGAAACCTCAATTCAATGAATTCATTCTAAAACCTATATATGATGACTTCATTTGTAAAATTTTTTCTGATGAATTCATTTGGTGGACTCTGAGAGTTCATCCGGTAGAATTCATATTTCTCTCTGTATGATACAACTTTATCTGATTAGCTTGATCCACTAAAATCATTCATGTAACTTCATGAATAAACCCCACTAGAACCATGAGAACTTTTAGTAATCATGAGGTTTGATACTTTGAAAAATAAAAAAGCATTGCCTGATTTACTTTCTCTAAAATACTTATTTTGATATCCCTTTGAATACTATCAATCAATCAGTTTGCTGCACCTTCTATTTGATCACCTCAGTCCATTAGAATCATATTTCTATATCTATAACACTCTATATAAAAACTTTATAAAGTGGGTTTAAATTAAATATGTTGTTATCAAATATTCTTCTCCAAATCTCAAAGCACATGTTTGATACATTATTACCAGCTCACCAATCTTCATAAGTAATTCAAAATCATCAAATAATATTTCACCTTCAAGTAATGAATATATTTCAAATCTTACAAAAGAAAGAACACCATATATATTATTTAAAGATAAAAATACATGATAAAATTTTCTCTTCTTGATCAATATTGGATTATTTATCATTATTAATAAGGAAATTACCATCACCATATCCATTCAACATCCAAGTTGCATAGTATTCATTAACAATCTTGGATACTTTAACCAAACTTCCAAGAAAATTATTATTTACAACTTCTTCAACTCATTGAAATCAATGAAATACTTATAATTAATTGAAAACCATTGAAAATAAATACAACACACATAATTTAGGATTAACAATCCACCCTATATTTGTTTCCAATACCTTCAAAATGAATATATCAATATATAAATCTTTGTCTTTTTTCTCCCCCCTTATTTTAAAATTTTTATTTCACTTGATTCCAACTTATTCAAAATAAATTCAATGTACTTGTGACTAGGGTATCAATTCACTCTTAAAAAAATTTCTATAAATCATATCACCCTTAGTCCATGTGATCCATTCTTAGTGTATAAAACAAGAGGATTTTATTTAAATGGAAAAGTTTTCCTTTACCAATTTATCTTGATACCATATGAAATGAGAACTCACAAAACTAACTTAAATTATTGTATAATTTTATTCTAGGATAAGGATACCAATTATGATACACCAATATTATAGAATAAATCAACTTGAAATTCCAACACTTACTTTAAAACATAGGTTAAAATCATTCAAGTAAAAATTTACAGGATAACCAACCTTGGTACACTTTCATTCTTCAAATTTTCTTATTTAATTTATTAATTCAATTTATCCCCCTTTGTGTTAAGATTTTTTATTTTTATTAACCAAGGATGATAGATTAAGAAATACATACCTTTTTCAATGACACTCCTTTAATAAAAATAAAAAATAAATAGATTTGTGTGAAACATTAATTTTGGAAGCTTCTTCAATATACACCACTTATATCCATCTAAAGGATACATTTCTCATGATCTTAATGATAATTAATCTTTTCAATATATATTATTCAAGATATCCATGTTGATAATACACCAAGATGGATATTTTACCTATGGTTGTTGATACTTGAAAATTTCTACATCTTTTCCACATATGATCTTCTTAAATATATTCCTTAGGAATTTCCAATATAATATTAATCCAATATGGGATATTATTTAATTTACTATCACGTTTTGGTAATAACCACTTCATCTTAATCAAGGATGATCCTTTCATTATATTTTTTAATATACCAATTTAGGAATTACTCCATGATGATAACATATTTAGAGAATAATTTACAATGTTGATAGTCCATCTACTACCTCAGGTCCCCCCCAAGGTCATAATTCACCTTCAATTCCATGAATTAAAAATACAATACATAAAGGTTAATGGAATAAGGTAGAACTTTCTTACTTTTCAATGTAAATAGAAGGTTTGAGAAAATTTTCCCAACCAAGTTTCTCTATTTCTAAAATTTCCATGCTTTCACTTCTAAAATTCAATTATGATTTGGGTAGCATGGATCTTACCACTTATTCAATTTTGTGTGTGTGAATTTTATTTTCTCAAGATCCTTTAGGGATCTTGAATAACCTAGTGAAACTTTCATATTCATTAAGTACTTTTCTTATGCTGTGATTATTGAAGAGAAATCTTTATGAGTGTGTACATCCATGTTTCACCTCACACTCATTACTTATTTATTATAAGTGTTGTCCTTTTTTATAGACTCTCAATGAAATTTGACTTCTTCATGTGGAATTTATTCTTCTCCTTTAGCACTAACATTTTATTATACGACTGTCATCTTTCTTTCCTTATCCAGATCTATTGGATAAATTACTAATATATCTTTGGGGTCATTTATTTCCTTCTTGGAGTCTCAAAATGGATTATTATGAGTGCCTTTATTCTCATTGGTTCTTTTAAATTATGCACTCCCGTTAAAATTATTTTACTTTCTTTGTAAATAATTTGAATTTAGCTTATTTTAAAAGGATCTATCACTTATCCATCTTGATATATTTTTAGGATAAATCTTATTTTCAACATTCCACTTACTTCCTAAGGTTTCTTCTTTTTTCCTTCACCAACTTCTATGATATTAATTTCTAATATTATTTTGATACATGATTAGATGAGCATTCACTATTTCAATGGAAATTATTATTTTAATTATCACAGATTTCATCAAGTATATCAAATCTATTTGATGTAGATAGATTCCTCATTATTTGTTGACAATACTTATTCTCTGAATTTATCCCCCTTAACATGGTATTATTTTATGCTTTAGAGATAAATATATTATAAAATCAATCTTGTGTACAATTACTAAATATATTACAACACCAACATTGACCCACAATCCTATATTTTATTAAATCTAGTGCATGTTGTCTAGTATTTCTAGTAGATGGGGCATGATGCTTTTAGATCTTCTTCACCAATTTTGGTAATTTTCTTATAGAACCATCATCCATGATACTTTTTATATCCACTATAGACATGGTGGTAAGATTATTCTCATTAATATCCATCCATACTTGTACATTTTTTTTGAAACTTATACTTTTCATGAAAATAGGTTTAGATAAATTATTAAATAAAGGTATGGATATTACCTCTCCCTTCACAACTTATTGGGAAATATCATCAAATGATGTCATGATATTCTTGTTAAAAAAATAGGCATTTTAACACATGTATCCTCTTTATAATGATCTATTTTAGCATCTCATTCATTGTCTACTCTATATAAAGACATTTCTTGATATTTTTCTAGATTTACTGACTTGATATCAAGCTCAAGACATCGCATATTGAGAATTTATTTTTCATTTTTAGAAGACTTCAATTTTCCTTCACCCTCCTTATTAATTATCTCAATTTATTATTTATTCTTTTTAGTCATTTATTTTATAAAATTTTCAAGCTTTTTGATCCTATTTTAATTTACCTTCAACTGATAATTCTTTATATTAATGGTATTTTTAGTTTTTATTCAAGTTAAAGGATCTTATCTTAAAGAGTCTTCTTGAATCCATCTTTCTTTTCAACTTTTTTAATCCATTTATTTTAAAAATTTGATGAACTTATTTCAAGTTCCACATTTCTTATCTCATGGGATCTAACCTTCTAGGAGATATTTGTGTATTCTAGTCCCTTTTCTTGAAAATCCTTCTCTATATTAATTTTTTCACTTTCAAGATGAGTCATGTATTCCTAAATGATTTCAAAAAATCCATAAAAAAGAGAGAAATTTTTACTATGAATGAAATCTAGAATCTTTTTTATTCTGTTAACTGATATTTCTTGAGAAATTGTAAATGGATCATCATCATGACCTATGATAAGTTCTTTTTCCTAAGTATAGTTTTTTCAATAATTTCAATATACCTTATGATAACTTTTCCTTAATCCAATTAAGGTAGGAATGTTGTCTTTCTACTTGGTGGTAATTTGAACCACATGTTCTTCTATTTACAATCAAATTTTTTCCCCTTTATTATCATGGTATAGAGAAACTAAATTTCCTTATTCCTCTTAGCTCAATAGGGGAATCTTCTTCAACATTATTTTCTCTTTATTTCTCCCATTTATCATAGTCTTTGTAGAAATAGACTTATAACCTGATACAAAAAAATCTTCACCAAAATTGAATTTCATTATGAAATAAGAAAGAAACTTAAATCTTTAAAAGAGAACAAATTCAAAGTACATAATCCAATATAGGTAAACCTTATCTCTAATATCAATTGTGAGGACTACTTTAGGATATGCTCAACACTGAGGGGGTGAATCAATGTTGGAGAATTTTTACACCAATTAATTTTTTATTTCTTTACCTCTTAGACCTATTAGGATCTTGATTCTATTTTTATATTTTAATTTTCATATTTAAGTAGATGAAAATGTGTAAAGGATGGGACAAAATGTTTTTATAAGGTTCACTACACAATAAGATTAGATAGTCTTTGTTAAGTATATTGGTGACCAGTACACAAATTATCTACTATAATGAGGTATCAATTATATTAGTTTGGCATGAAAATAATCTTAAACCTAAGTGTGGTTCCCTTCACTTTAAGAGGGTATAGAAAACAATCTTGATTCCATGGACCATTTATATCCTAGTCTGAACATAATTCTTGTTGGATATTTATACTACCTATGTATACAATCATCAAATTATTTAATTTATTTGCACCACCATGAAGGTCCTCCAACAGTTGAGACCTATATTAAATTTCATTGTGGTTCCTTGGCTTATTCCTCTTTTCTTACTTTTAAAATAGTATGTAAGAAAATATTTTTCTTCTCTTGTAAAAAAATTAGTTCAAACAACATTATTCCTCTTCACAGTAGAAAACTAGAATGTTTCCTTTACTGCACAGGTTTAAGTCTTCTACTTCTCCGATTCCTATTTTCTTTCACTAGTTGCAAGACCTCTCTAGAATCTATGAAACCTAGGATACACAAAACCTTATTTACTCCTCTTATTCATATAAAACAGAACTTCATAGTACTCTTGTCTTATTTTATTTTCTTCTTATTCCACTTCTCTTCCTCTTATTTAGTGAATAAGTTTTTCATTAATTCTATCCTCAGATTCAAATAAAAACCTTTTTTTATTTGTTTCTCCTCCATCTTGAACCCTGTGTTTGATTCTTCTTTATCTGTAACCATGTGTTTGATTCTTCTCTATCCAGTACCTATACATATGATACTTTTATATTCAGTACCTATTCGTCTAATACCTATTTATCTCATACTCCTATGTCTAGTACTAGTTCATCTGATACCTATTCTTCTAATACCTTACTATTCATTTAGTACCTCTCTATATGATACCTTATTATTCATTTGGTACCTATATATCTATTAAATTACCTCTCTAATTGGTACCTTCTCCATCCAGTACCTCTCTGTATGACACTTCAACAAAAGGATCTCTCAAGATTCTCAATCAGAATCTCACTTCTTAAACCTAAATAGAATTATCTGAAGCTTCTTTTTTGGCTTCTCATTTTTTCAATAACCAGAGACAATTAATAGTGGAACTTCCCCCCATTATATAGACATATTTTCTCAAAAAAATTAAGGGAGAACCACTGAATTCAAAGTTGAATTTTATGCTCCAAATTTGAATTATTGTTTGAGACTTTCTTTAGATGACCACCTTCAAACCTTCAAATAAATTTGATTCAAGAAACTTTATAATATCTTCCCTTAAATATCAATGTTAGTGTTCCTCAAAATTTCATGAAATATTTTCTAGAATCTTGATATTTACATCATGATTATTGATTCATTTAATGTCAAACTCAACATCATCATAATGTATGAATTTACACTAAAATTATAAAGATCCTCAAACCTTCATTAGGTAATCCTTAATAGGAACTTCTATGTCCAGTAATTCCCTATTAGGAATACCTTCACATGGTTCTTCTTTATTGGATAATTCTTTTCATGTTTCCTATATCTAGTGACTTTCAAGTTACTCTATTTGAAAACCTTTGTCTGGTGAATTTTTTCAAAAACCTTTTTATGATAAATTCATTAAAAAAATTATATCTGATGAATTCATTTGATGGACTCATAAAGTTCATTTGGTAGACTTTGTATTTCTATTTGTATGATACAACTTCATCTGGTCAACTTGGTCTTCTAAAATTAGTCTAATAACTCCATGTATAAACTTCAATAGAACCCTAATAACTTCTAGTAATCATGATGCTTGGTAATTTTATGAACACAAAGAATCACCTGATTTACTTTGATTGAAAGACTCAATTTTATGTCCATGTAAACACTATTAGACAAACATTTTGCTTCACCTTCTTTTTGATCACCTCATCCTGTTAGACTCATATTTCTCTATTTATAACACTTCATACTAAAACTTTATAAAGTGGATTTAACTTAATTATGTTCTTATAAAATATGCTTATCTAAAACTCAAATCACCTATTTGAGACGCTATGATCAGCTCACAAATCACTATAAATAATTCAAAATCTTCAAATAATATTTCACCTTTAATTAATGAATATATTCCAAATCTTAAAAAGAAAATAACACCATTTATCTTCTTCCAAAATAAAAATACTTGGGAAATTCTTCTCTTATTTATCAAGCACATATTTTTTATCATTCATAATTTGGACTTCATCATCACCATCTTCATCCAATATCCAAGATACATATTCTTCATTAATAAGCTTGATACTTCAACCAAAATTCTAAGAAACTCCATATTTAAAACTTCTTTAACATATTGAAATTAATTAAATCCTTCTAACTCATTGAAAACCATTGAAAAAATAGCACAAACAATGTAGGATAAATAACATGATTGATAAGTATTGTCTACTAGATATCATCCGGACATATTTATGTGATTAACCAGTGTAATTCATGATAGAATATGTATCTGAGTATACTAATGGATATGATTTATTCTAAATGAGACATCATTTTAATGTGGTCCATTTAATAAAATTCTTTATTAATGTTAACAAAACATGATACTTACCCAATAAAATATTTTTTTGTAGATGATATCATCACCACCATCAAACTTAAATTTACGATTAATCATTAGAAAGAAGAAGCTTAATATTATTAACTCCTAAGACTGGTAACTTATGAAAATTTCTCAAAAAAAGAGAAGTTATATGTGTTATAGAAATATATTTCTGAGTAACCAAGTATTTAAGTGTTCAAAAGGTTAATATAATTGATTATAAAACATAGAATGATTCACTTAAGGTTTCAAAGGAATAAGATGAAAAAGGACCTAATTAATTTTATTATCCACTCATATACTTGATATAATTGATTATACTATATGATTTAGTGATACTAGAGGTTTTTTATAAAGTATTATTCTAGTAAATTAATTCATAATGTTTTAATTTATGGAAATATCCTGACAAGATTAATGAATTCAAAGAAATATATACTTGATATTCCCAAGTGTTGATAATAGATGAACTGGTCATGTGATATCAAGATAATTATGTTATGTAGATAGTATAAGTGGGTAAAGGTTCAAACTAGAAGAATTAAAAAATTAGTTTGTGACTCCAATTTTTTTTCTTCAAGTAGAATACAGAGGTCATTAAAATGTATAGGTAAAACCAGGAAAGAGGAATGATGATTCCATTGGATTAAATTGTTCAGGATACCTGAAGGGTTTTATAAAACTCTATGGAATGTTTATAATAAGGATCGATGCCATAAAAATTGATTATTCAATTTTTAAGGCTATATGATACCAAGTATACACTTTTCAGATGTTCTAAAAATAAATGAGTTCAAAATAAAGGGAATAATTGTTAAAGCTAGTAGTTTGCATTAAAATTATGGAAAAAAGAGTTTCTATATCAAGGATTTGAATTTAAATGAATTTATCATGCTTATTTGGATCTATTTGAAGCATTTTTTCCTTCATATCAATTCTATTATATAAGATAAGATAAATCATTCATTAACAAATAGTTTTTACGAATAAAATGTGATTATTAATTGTATAAAAATGGTTTAGGATTCATCAGATTTTATAACATGTTTTGAAAAGGGGACAAGTATAAAAATTGTTTATCTAGGATAAAGTTTTTATTTATATCTTTTTTAAAATATGAGGGAAGATGTTCCCACCAACCACCAATAACATATTCTGATAAATACTATTCTTTTAGAGAAAAATAATCCAAACACATAGAAATCCATATGTAATAAGGATTAAGTAATTTATTTTTTAAAATTTCTTTCTAAAAAGAGATAAGAATTATTTCATAACATAAACGTGTTTTTGTATGCTATCATGATATTATGATAATACTATAGTTTCTAAGAGGTTAATGGGAGCATGTTTGAACTTAGGGAAGTTCAAAGTTAATAAATAAAATAATATACCTGTTTAAAGTAAGTGATTCTCACTTAATGTACTAAAGAGTTTAAGATAAGTGATGGTAAGAAAGAAATGTAAAGAGTTACATTTAGTTACCATAAAAAGTGAATAACACTATTCCCTAAAGGATTATGATAGTAAAAGTGAATGTCAATTTATCCTAAAGGAGATTAGGATGTACTGGTGAATAATAATATAAATGATTACATTATTTCAAGGGAAAATTTTAATGGAATGGATTTCTGAGATGATGATGTTAAACTTAGAAAGAGTTTTATGTAGACAAAAAAAGTTGACATCATAACATTTAAAGTTATGGAGTTATGATGTTTTAATGTGTAAGTATTTGAACATTAAGAATATGATCCCCAAATATCACCATTTTTCAAACTATATTTCATTATAGATGTTACTCCCTAAATATTTTAGTGAGACAATTTTATCATATGTTCATATAGATATGTGGAAGTAATTATATATAGATGAAATGATTTGAAAAAGCCCCAAAAAGTTCAATAAACATAAATATGACCTGACAGTTTATCTATATAATATGATAGACCAGTGATTATGTATGGTTTTGTTAAATATTCTTAAAATAATTTTAAGAATATAAAATGTATCATATAAAATACAATATCTATTTTACCATTATTTCACGTTGGTTTTATAAATTTATAAATAGATATATATTTTATAAAGTGTAAAGATAATTGACCTCTCAATGTATGACTTTGAGTTATCCCTAACTGATGTTCATCATGGAGTATTATAGGTTATGATGAAATGTTAAGGTTAGTGTGATTAGGATTCTTATATGAGATAAAAAATATTCTCATAAGGCATAAAAACAAAGTAAAAGTTATTTTGGGTACACTGGGTGACACACTAAATATAATTCACAGAGTGTTATACACTATGTGTCTCGTATACCAGGGGTGCATTGATTATATTGGGTCCCTATTACCTAAGGCTGGTGAGATACCTAGCATGATAACCTTCATACTTTGATACATTTATTAAGAAATCCATTATGACTTAGCTAATCAGGGGTGTTTGGGTATATTGTTGATCATGTTATCAGTTGGAGCTCAACCAAGATGATATTTTTCCTCTCATGTGATGAGAATGACATATGCGCCCTCGATTGAGATAAACAAGAGAGTGTGAACCCACTCCTAGGTAGTATATATGACATGATTATCTATTTGTACAAGGGTCATGTGATGTGATCATCCATAAAGATGAATGACATGTGATGTATTAATTGACTAGGTTATTCTATACTCATAGAATTGAGAATGTATGAGTTGGATATGTGGGATTGAAATACAGTGTTTCCCATGCTCACTTGATGTCTTAGACAAAGGGAATGTATAAGAATTCATGATATCATGAGATTAAGCTGGTGTAAATAGGTATAGAGATACATATGTTTAATGGAGATCAAGGTAGATCCATTTATAGGTTGATTAGCATTGAATCTTTTTTAGAGTATTCACTTTGATTACATATATGGATCTCATGATTCATATTTATTATCAATTTTATAAAGGCCCATGGGTTCACACTTTGTGTTTGACTAAATGTTCACTGAGTATAACTCAGAGATATTCTATAAAAGTGTTTTAGAATTAATCCAAAAAAGTTTTGGATGGGTATTCAAAATATATTGATTATAATGTAATACAAGTTTATGATAAATTCCAAAAGTGTTTTGTAAAATATATCCTAAAGAGTTTTGAATATAGTTTTACAAGTTATTGTATATGATATAATATAAGGTGGAATGAAAAAAATTCCTTTCATCTTTAGTAAAATTTGGAGATTAAATAATATATATACCCTAAATCCTTATACATGAAATGTATAAATGTTGTATAAGATATGAATTCATGAAATGTGATTTCATAAAAACCACTGACACCTATCGTATGGTATGATAGATATCATATCATAAATAGATTATTATATTATTTCCTTTATATATAATCTCACTAGTATAGTATGATTGGAGCCATAGTATGGAATTTATTGAAATGAGATTTCATTCCATGCCCATGTTGCCACTTCTTTAGTCATATTTTATGACTAAATGGTGCCATATAGAGACATTACCATGAATTATTATAGTATTATTTCTATAGCATAATATTTTCTTCAAATTATTTCCTATAATGATTATCATCAAAAGTTTTTTATAAATTTGTAATGCTCAAGGTGTATTTTTTCATGCATATTATGTATGAAGAATGAGGCATTAACTCATGGATTATAACACAAGATTTAATACTCAAACACTCAAGGAAAATCCTTGAGAGTTCTATAAAGACTTTCTTCCATGTGATGGTAGCGGGTATACTCGCACAATTATCGATGAAAACTCTCCAACCTTTAGTTCACTATTTTTATTTCTTATAATACCAAGATACTAGAACATCATTGAATTGAGGAGAATTTCACTTGTATGACGTGATATCAACTGGAATGTGTATATACCTATAGAGGTGGGATACCTTCATATAACACTTTGGTTATCATCATCAAATACATTCAAAGGATTTGAGGATAAAGAAGTGGCTTCATTGTGAAAGGTACACACAATTTATATGGGTTATTTATTTTTATTTTATAGTGTATTTCAATTTTTTAATGCATAAAGACCTTGGGATTGGTTTTTTTGCCTTCGATGGTTAAAAAATTGTTGTTTAATATCCTATGAAACCTATTAATCAAGAGTTTAGATAATAATCTGACTTAGAGAGTTAAGATGTGAAATTTAATTGGGCTTCTTTAAATTAACGCGATTAACTTAGAATATTAATGTGGTCTATTGTGTTGAATTAAAGTATTTGATGGATTTAAATTGGTAGGTCATGGAATTATGATGGTGGCCCATCATATACTTTATTAAAGGAAACAATACTTTAAAATTGACAATTGGCCATGGATTATGTCAGAGTGATAATCATAATTCAATTTGGAGAAATTGATATGGAGAAATTATGGAAATGTTATTGACATGGGAAATTGAGGGATTATATAAGAGAAATTAAC
Organism: Viscum album; assembly: GCA_963277665.1. Classification (NCBI taxonomy): domain Eukaryota; kingdom Viridiplantae; phylum Streptophyta; class Magnoliopsida; order Santalales; family Viscaceae; genus Viscum; species Viscum album. The sequence goes on from OY728165.1 coordinate 2,102,650,726, forward strand.
TCATTCAATGGGATATTACATGGAAAATTTTTAGAGTATTTAGATGGATTGAAATATAAATATTATATAATCTTAAAACATTATTCTCTTTGACCTCTCTTTATATTATTCGTTGATGATGATGGGATTTTGGATGAAAGGTTGGACATAAGGTGAAAAGAGGTGAGATATTAGCTAAATCATTGAGGTATGTTGAGTATTTTATTCTATATATTATATTTAAATTATCTAAAGTGTTAATGATATTCAAATTCCTTATAAATTTTCACTTTTAAATTTCTCACATATGAGGCATAAAAACGTAGTTTTATGAAATTTGGCATGGGCTATACAATAATAGAATATACCCATGCCACTTTCAAGAAACTTTTCCTTATAACACTTCTACTTGTACACCTTGAAACCAGTGTGTCATGTGGGATCCATGCCAAGTTTCATGAGGTTTGTAAAACATAATTAAGTTTGCAAACTCTTACAATGAGTTTAACTAGTCCATGAAAAATATACACAGGTCATACATAGATTCATTATATGGAGGGTTATGAACTTTGGTTCATGAATTGATATTTACATGGTATTATGTTGATAGGACTCAACAATTTTATTTAAAAGGGTCATTGATTTGGGAATCTGTAGAGACTCCAAGAATGATCATCTAGGTAGGTGAATTCAATACTTTCTATTATATTGGATAATACATTTATGCTTTGCTAATTGATTATAATTTTGAAATGTGAAGGATCCTGGAACACCCTAAGAGGGGAGGGGTGAATCAGGGTGTCAAGTTTTTATTTTTAACCAATGGATCTTATTCTCACATTGGTAGAAACCTATTAAACCTGTTTGATGAGAAAGTGAAGAAAACAAATAATCACATGCAAATAAAAGACACAATAATTTTACTTGGTTTGTCACTAAGGGCTACATCCATGGAGCATATGCCGATAAGTTTTCGGTTGTACCAAAGTACACTAATCTTCACTACTTGTAGAGTACAAAATTTTATCACAATCACTCTACGCCAAGCGCAATACCTTTACAAGGATTTAGGTATAACACACAAAGTCCCTTGAATCACTTCTATTGAATCCCCATTTCTCACTGCATTGGGAAGAATATGAACTCAGTTTATTGACTTGAAGGTCGCTTTAATGGGTTGGCATTAAATCATGCATCCTTAACTGTAGATGCTCTATTGAAGTATCATTTTCCCCTACCAATGTAATATATTTTTTCACATACTATTTATTCATGAACTTGTGCTTTATGAACTGGACTTCTTCCTTCATGTAATGGAGTGCTCTTTGTACCACCTCTGAGTACTGCCACTGAAAACCGTGACTACATACCGCCTTCACAAACTGTGTTCGTTTACTTCCTTCACTTCTGCTATCATGTACTGCTTCATCACCATGAACCAACTTCTCCTCTGAAAACCATCTTTCGCATTTTCCTTCCTTTGCATACTAACTTGCTCTGTGTACCACCTCAATTTATTCAAATATTGTAAGAGCACAACAGACCGAGTTCTTCCTCTATGTTCAAACAATCCTATGCAAACCTCTCTTCCACGAACTGACCTTCTTCCACGTATTATCTTTCTTGAACTATTCTAGACATCATCAAATTCCTTTCAGGTTTTTAATTAAAGTCTTTGTGGGGTTGTCTTCCTGCAAACTGATTTTAGATTTTTCCAAATTCTTCTCATATTTTCAATCTTAGAGTCCCGCTATAATGAAGGGATTAGTTCTCCTTATATAGAAAAATAGATTAGTATAATCTTCTTAACCTATATTTACCAAAATTTTAACATAGAACTACCTTTACCGTGTACTATTCATCTCTCACAATCCATATTCCCTATGCAATCCACATACCTCCATTCTCCCTATGTGGTGGTATGAATCACTATCTTGTTTCTACAAACAACACCCTTCACAGTTTCTCAAAACTCCACCTCATTTTCACAAACGACACATCATCTTGTTAACTATTCACCTTCTGTGAACTATAAACCTCAACAAGAACCACAAACCTTTACCACAAACCATTTTCTATTCTACAAACCATTGTCTTCCAGTCCATGTAGTTCCCTTCATCGTCCACAAACCATTCCCATTACATGGTTCGCGGTTAATGTCCCATGCTACACGGTTCCCTTCCTTTTCCAATTTCTTTCTCCATTCCACATCTCATTCAATTATATGCAGAAACCCATCCTTTTCCAAAAAAAACTCCCAATTTTGAGGCCCAAAAATTTGGAAAATACTAGGAAACTATGCGACCTTTAATACTACTTCCAACCTCAATCATAAGACCACATTCCTTGCAAAATTCTTGATCAACCTAATGTGGATTAAAAAAACACAAACCATACTTCATATCCATCAAAGAACAACCTTGGTTCTAAAAATATCCCCCTTTGAGTGTGTTGGAAATCCACAGATAAATTCAATGAAGATATAGCCAAAACCTGATAAATGATAAACAACTCATCCAACTATCTATGTATACATGAGCAATTCTCGGTGTAGAAAATAAGAGGGGAAGCATGAATTGGATTTTGTTAATACCAAAATTCTAAATTTTCATTCTCATTGTCTCCATAATTTTTCCCCTTTATAACTCATCATTCTCCCCTATTGTAACATTTTTTGAATTCCTCTATTCTCCATCATCATTTCACATTTCATCCTCCTTGTTTGAGCCATAACTTATTGAATTTATCCATTCCACCCCATTGGTAATAAACCCAAAGAATCAAATTTTGAATTATAGAGCTCAAAGAACACTCCACCTGGATCATATCTACCCTATAAACCTACACCACTTTCATTTACATATTAAAATAATTAATACAAATAGAGAGAGTGGAACCTTTATAACCTCTCCATGTATTGGGAGGTGGTTGAACACTGAGGTTCAACCGATTCTTCTCGAAAACATGTGCTGACAATGGCTTGGTTAGTATGTCAACCACTTGATCATCAGTTCCAACATGATCCATTTTAATCATTCCTTGTTAAAATTTTTCCTTGATGAAGTGATATTTGATTTCAATTTATTTTTTATGAGAATTCTAAATAGGATTATTTGTAATATCAATTGCACTCTTGTTATCACAGTGAATCAACATTGGTTGTTTCACCTCATCACCAATATCAGTTAGTTGTTTCTTCATCCATAGTAGTTGAGTGTAAGACTTTTTAGTGGAGATATACTCAGCTTAAATAGTACTAAGAGAAGTACTTTTTTGTTTCTTACTCAACCAACCCACACATTTCTTTCCAATAAAGAAATATCCACCACTTGTTTACTTTATATCAACAACATCTCCAGCCCAATCAGCATAAAAAATGATGATAGTTCTCTATCTCTTCTTGCAGCAAAGTATAAGCCATAATTGTGATTTCTTTGAATATACCTAATGATTAATTTCAATGTTTCTATATGTTCTTCTTTCAGATTACTTTTAAAGAGGGCCACTAAGCATGTTGCAAAGAAAACATCTACCAGTGTTACAGTCAAGTACAATAATGTTTAAATGATTCTCCTATATAGCATGGGATCTATAAAAGCCCCATCCTCATTCTTTCCAAGTTTAGTTTCAACTAAAATGAGATTTGAAATTGGTTTGGATTCATATATATTGAATTTATTCAGAAACTCTCTTGCATAATTTTCCTGAGAAATGAATGTGTTGTCTTTCATCTAAATCACTTGCAGCCCCAATAATTATATGAGTTCACCAATAATTTACATTTCAAATTATGATTTCATGTGATTGGAAAATTCATCCACTGATCCTTGCCTACTTCCTCCAAATATAATATCATCTACATACACTAGAACCATTAACTGATCTTTTTGAGAATTATTCACATAAAGATTGTGATCCACTCCTCCCATTTTAAATTAGATCTTCTTCAGATAAGAATCTAGCTGAGAGTACCATGCTCATGGTTTCTATTTCAGATCAAATAGACCCTTCTTTAATCTGAAAACCCTCATTTCATCATTACCAATAAGAAAAACCATTGGTTGTTCTGTGTAGACTTCTTCTTCAAGAATACCATTTAAGAAATCTATTTTGAAATCCATTTGATAAACTTTGTATCCACTTTTAATTTTCATGGAAAGAAACGGTCTGATTGACTCCAGTCTATCCATCAGAGCAAATTTTTCTTCAACATCAACACCTTCAATCTGTGAATATAATTTACACACCATCCATGCCTTATTTATGATCACATTTCCATGCTCATCAAAATTATTTTTGAAGATACACTTCGTACAAATCACATTGTGGGTTTCAGGCCTCTTAACTAGATCCCATGTTTAGTTCTTATCGATCTGATCCAATTCATCATTCATCGACTTAACCTGTGATTCATCCTTTGTAGCTTCTTCAAATGAGGATAGTTCCATAATTGAAAGGAATTCATATTTTTCACTATTCATCATTCTTTATATATGTGTGGGAGCTGACCAATTCCCAATGATGTTGGATCGATCATGTTTGGCTCTTCAATTTCTCCTATGAGGTTCATAAGAATTTTCTTTACCCATAGTTTCTTATTCTAATTCTTCTTCTGAGTCAACATCATGATGTGATTCTTGAGTGTTTTTTACGCCTTCATTTACTTTTATATTTGGATCTGTTTCATGTTCACTTTCTTCCTCATCTTCTATCACATTAGAAGATGAATTTCTTAATGCATTTGTGGTTTTATCTTCAATGATCTTCACATCACTACTTTCCACAATTTTTCATAGATATTTATTAAAATATTCTTGGGATTTACTATTCATTTAATATCAAAATAATATTCTTTCATCCGTAGAATCACCATACATACCTTGATTTCCTTCTTTGTTTCAGATAAAAAATTTACTTTCGAAAATAAGAAAATAATTCATTGAAGGCTTCCTTATATTACATAACTCATAGGGTGTCTTGGTTTCCCCCATATAAAGACCTGTTTGGTTTTGAATATGAACTACAAATTCAATGTCCTCTTTCTAGCAATGGAGAGAGATACGAATCTCAATCAACATAGTTCGGGCCATACTATTCACCTGCTGATTCCAGTGCGCAACAACTCTATTTTGTCATGGGGTTCTCACAGTAGCCACCTGATGTTGTATTCTATGTTTCTCCATGTAATTTTTAAATACAATGGATGTGTACTCCCCTCCATTTTCATATCGCAAAACTTTTATTTTTCATCCAGTATCATTCTTGGCTATTCGGCGATAATTTTTCATGTAATAAATCACTTGACATTTCTTATGTATAACCATCACCAAAGATATTATACAATAATCATCAATGAAAAGGATGAATTAACTTTATCTATATATTCCAACAACATTTATTGGACCACATACATCTATATGAGTGATATCAAGAATATTTTATGGTCTTTTCTTCTTTAGACGATATGAACTGCAAACTAACTTTCCTCACATTCAAGAATCACAAGTCTTCTCCCATTCACGCTTCATATTTGAAATATCCATGAAAATATTTAGTTTAGATATCTTTTCCATATCTTTTTCATTGATGTGACCCAACCTATGATGCCACAAGTTGTTCTCCTCTTCAACTTCCATGAAACAAATGTTCTCTTTACTATCAACCTGATTTAAGTTGTCATTTATTCTGCATTCCTTCATGAGATAATTCCCTGTTCTTCCTTTTATAGTGAACCCATTTTGATTGAATGTCACCATAATCCCTGATTCATAGAGTCGGCTCACACTCAGAAGATTGTGACGCAACCCATCCACATAAAGAACTTCGGTCTTATTCAGCTCACCATTGTCCAGTTCAATACTTCCACTAACTTTGATCTCCAAAGCACCATCATTATCAAATATCACTATTTTTTTACCCTTTTATTGATATTTATTATTAGGTATAAATTTCTCATCATATGGGATAAGCATCCAATATCAAGAATCCAAGTGTTGTTGTTCTTGGTAGATTTGAGAGATACTTCTGCAAGGTTGGATTTTTCAATTTTTTTTCTTTTACTTCCATAAAATATTATATTGAGTGAGGTATAAATATAGACTTTCAAATATCTCTTCCATGTGAGTAGGTTCTTCATACTAATATTATTCTTCAAGTGTAGAAAACTTATTTGTAAGAGAAACACTATCTGGTTGGTGAGTATTGACTTGTCTATAGGTTCTGTATGAAATGTTCCTTCCATTCCTTTTCCTGTAATAAAAAACTTTATGGCCAAATTTAGAACAATGAAAACAATATCCATAAAAAAATTATTCTATAAGAATTAGGATATGAATTCATTATCCTTTGTTGACTTCCTAGCTCTCCCCCATTCAAATAGCTCCTTAATTCTTAATAGTATGACACGATATAGCCTAGGTAGGCACAAAATTGACATTTTATAAGTGGAAATGTCTTATCAATTCTATTCCTCTTCATGTAAAATTTATTAGAAGGATATTTTGACTATTTATCATCTTGGGAAACTCAAGGACATTTTTCAGTCCTCCTTTTAGTCTGGTTTGAGACTTTCTTTATTTTTACTTTAGATGTCTCTGTGATATGCCTGACATTCAGATTGCCTTTATTTTGACCATTTTACTTCCAGTATTCGATGTTTTAGCATCACAACCAATTCCTATGTTTCCCATAAATGAGGGTATTTTATCATTTAGAACCTTTTAAACTCTACCAGAACCACGTTTAACTCTCTCTAGTAGCTCAACATCTGAGAGTTTTCAAAACTGGATTTTCGTCTTTTTTTCTTTTAGACTTGATTCACTTTCAAGTTTACTCCTAGGAGTAATAACTTCTTCTTCAAGTCCCTCAATAGTTTTTGACTTCTCCTCCAGTCTCGATGTATGGTCATTAATTACCTTTTCCTATTATTCAATTCTAATCTTATGTTCAACTACATCTTCTGAGCTTTCAGAAGTTATTGAATGTTACTTAACAACTTCCCCAAGTCGATCAATTTCATATTCCAGTATATCAACATATTCTGATGACTCTTCTACAATTTCTTTCCATTTTTTTTCATCTATTGAATTTATTCTCAAGCTTATCAAAAGCATACTTATGTTGCAACTTGATATTGAAATCAGTTTTTAATTTATTATCTCTAGCTTTATCTCCCAATGGTTCTGATTTTTCAATGGTATCCATCATTAATGCATGAGTTCCAAATTTAAAATCTGGTTCTTATTCCTTAAATAAATCATTTCCATCATCTTCTTCTTCATAGAAAAAAACCTTTCTCTATAGTTTCTTACCATACTTGAAGACTCCCTTTTTGAAAAAAAATTTCTAAGGCTTCTACATGTCTCCAAATTCACTTTCTTCATCATCAAACTTTCTTGTGCACCGAGAGGCAATGTTCCCAACTCTGCCACAACAAAAATGAGCTAGAGGTACCTTTCCTTCAAATTTACCTTTTCCCTTCTTGAATTTCTTTTAAATAAGAGATAGTATTTATTTTTCATCATTATCAACATCAATAATATCTCTTTGAATTTCAAGTTTGTCCATGGATTTAAATGACATTTCCTTGCTTACTCGAGTTATTGTATCTTCTTTTTTGAATCTCATCTCATATTCCACCAGGGTACTCAACAAACCATTCAGAGAAAGTTTAGAAAGATATATTTCCTCAAGGTATAACACCTTTTCATTGTAAAGAGGTGTAATTCTTCTCAATATTTTCATTACAATATCAATGTCTTTGATTTATTCACCAAGTCCTCACATTTCTCCAAAAAATTCAGTAATTTGATTGAAAGAGGTATCTACATTTTCTTCAAGATGCATCTTCAGATCATTAAACCTGTTATGCAAAAAATTTAGTTTCACCTCCTTCAATTTTCTATCACCTTCATAAATATTCTCAAATTTTTTCCACATAAACTTTGTTGATATACATCTCGTCACCTTTTGATATATCTGATCAGAAAGAGCTGCAGTGAGGGAATTTTGTGCTTTGGCATCTACATCAAGAATTTTCATGTCTCTATCAATCATAGACATCCTAGTTGGATCAGTGACATGTATTCTTTGTGCAACAAAAAACATGAATTATATTCCAAGAGATATTAGATGTGATCTCATCCTATTATTCTAGATCTGAAATTTTCTTCCATAAAAGAGGGTTATTTCCCTAACATTTACTATATTATCCATTATAGAAATGAAGGAAATATTTAACACCAGAAACCTTTACCCTATGGTACCACTTGAAGAACCCCAGAACACCCTAAGAGGGGTGGGGTGAATCAGGGTGTCAACATTTTCTTTTTATCTGATAGATCTTATTCCCACATTGGTAGAAACCTATTAAACCTGTCTGGAAAGAAAGTGCATAAAACAAAAAATCACATGCAAAGAGAATACAAATAAATTTTACTTGGTTCACCACTAAGGTCTATGTCCAAGTATCATACACTGATAGGATTTTTTTCATACCAAATTCCACTAATCTTCACTAATTATTAAGTTCAAAAATTTAGCACAATCACTATGTGTCAAGCGCACTGCCTTTACAAGGTTTTAGGGATAACACACTGCATCCCTAGGATCACTTCCATTGACTCCCCCTTTCTCACTATGTTGGGAAGAATATAAATTTTTTTATCGACTTGAAGGTCACTTCAATGGGTTGGGATTAAATCATGAAGCCTTAACTATAGATATATGCTCTGTTGAAGTCTCTTTTTCCCCTTCAAATCTAATCAACTTTTCCGCATACTGTTTGTTCACAAACTTGTCCTCTCTTAACTGGCCTTCTTCCTCTATGTACTAGAGTGATCTGCATACCACCTCCATGTACTGCCTCTTCAAACCGTGACCGCATACCACATTTGTGTATTGCCTTTGCTTCTGCTATCGTGTACCATTTCTTCACCACAAACTAACTTCTCCTCTGCAAACCATCTTTCACATACTAACTTCCTTTACATACTACCTTGCTCTATGAACTGCCTCACCTTCTCCGCATACTACAAGAGCACCACATACTGAGTTCTTCCTCTACATTCAAACTCTTTTACGCAGACCTGTCTTCTGTGAACTAGCCTTCTTCCTCCATGTACTATCTTCCATGAACTATTCTGAACTTCATAAAATTCCTCTAATATTTTTAATTAAATTCTTTTCAGGGTTTTCTTCCTGCAAACTACTTCTATATTTCAACGAATTCATCTCAGATTTTTAATCTCAGAGTCGTACTCTAATGACAGTATTAGTGCTCCTTATATAGGAAAACAGATCTATATAATTTGTTAAAATGAGATTTACTAAATCTTCAACATGGAACCACTTTTACTATATACTATGCATCTCCTGTGAACCATATTCCCTATAAAGTCCACGTACCTCCATTATCCCTACGTAATGACATGAATCACCACCTCATTTTCCAAAAAAAAAACTCATTGAGGCATCTCAAAACTCTACCTAATTTTTACAAAAGACACTTCGTCCCATAAACTATTCACCTCATATGAACTACAATCCTCGATGCAAACCACAAACCTTCACCGTGAACCATTTTACATTCCACAAACCATTTTCATCTAGTTCACATAGCTCCCTTCGTCGTCTGAAAACCATTCCCGATACAAGATAAGTTGTTCATGTCTCGTGCTACGTGATTCTTTTCCTTTTCTGATTTCCATCACCATTCCACATTTCATTCACTTCTATGAATAAATCTGTTATTTTTAAAAACAAACTCCCAATTTTGAGGCCCAAAAATTTGGTAAACACTGGGAAACTGTGCCACCTTCAATACTGCTTTCAACCTCAATCGTAAGACGACAATCCTTGAAAACTCCTTAATCAACCTAATATGGATTGAAAACAAAAACAAAAACATACTCCATGTCCAACAAAGAACATCCTTAGTTCCAAAAAAATGATCATATTATCTCGATCTTATAAGAATCCATGATTTTGTTTAAAATTTAGAATTTGTGGATAATCTTGTTTTTTTTTTGTAAAAATTCCACATTGTAAGGGTTGGTTTTTGATATTTTTCTCCAAGGAATTTATTTTCATGGTATGGGTGATTATGTTAAAAATAATTTGATGAGAACTATTTTTAAACCTCTAAGATTCATTTTGTGTAATATAGAGACTTAAATAGCATGATTTGAGGTGAGAATGAGTCAGGATAACCAAGGATGAAAGCTGACACCTCACTCCATATCATGGTATAGTATAGGGATTATAATTAATAAGGGACTGAATGATGTCATGGTTTATGTAACACCCTCATATTTTTTAATAGATAACTTAGGGTTCATTTCAGAAGAGATTAAGGGAAGTTGAACTGTTTTCTTAGAATCAGATTCTACACTATGGAGCTATCTTGTGCTATGAAGGTTGTAGTTACAGCGTGGTTGGGGAATTATAGCACAACATCTAATTTTGATGATTCTTTTTATTTTAGTATAAATGTTACATGGAGTGTTGATTGCGACATGGAGTTTAGAAGGTATAATTCAGGTAATTCTATAAATTTCAGGGTCATTATGTTATGGATAAATAGTTACAGCGTAACATCCTTGTGATGGCTTAGATGTTGCAGTGTAGTGATGGCCATTGCTCCATAATTCTCTTCCCTAATTTATAGGATATCTATGTTGACTATGGCATGTATTTCAGGTGTGCTTTTGACTAGGAACCACTACGGCGTGGATAGATCCCCTATGTCATAATACTTTCTGTTTTTGGACCCATTATAGCATATCCATATTACCTACACTATAATGTCAGTTTTTTCCAATTGACCTATAAATTCTTGAGACCCTAAAACTCAACCTTCTCTTATCCTTTCCTCTTGAACCTAGGAAAGCTCTAGGGATTCTTTAAGAGATATTTATCCCCCATGATCTTGGATTCTTTCCCAACGATAGTGGATCAACTCTTGAAGATTCTAGGTGATTTATTCCATGTTATTCTTGGTTTTACTTCTTCCTCTTGGGATGGAATGCATGACTAAGCCTATGTTGTTATCTCCTTCTAGGACCTTGACATGGGGTCTCTTTTTTGATTAATTTAGATTGGATCTAGGATCTTTGTTGTTTGGACTCCATCTAGTTGGTGCACAAATGTGTTTTTGGGTATTAGATCTTGAAGAACCTTAGAATTTTTGTTGAAAATATTGAGGTAGGAAGTTCCTTACCATTTGAGGCCCTTGTATACTCTTATTTCCTTGATTTCATATTGTTATGGCATAGCTTGTTGACCATGCTTGATGGTGATTGCTTGTGGGTGCATGTGTAGCTGTGATACCCATATATGATGCTTGATTCCATGATTATTTCTAGTATAGATTTTTACCAAGATTTATGTCAATCACATGTTGTTATATGTTGCTACTATATTCTCATGATAACATGTTACACATTTCCTTCTCATGCTCTTCCCTATTGTGTGAATTTACCATGCCTTTGAGGTATTGTCTTGGTACTCGTAATAGGTGGACCATCGAGATATGATTATCCCTTAGAGGGGGAGTGCACATGACATGAGATGGTGATAAGGATGGACCTATACATAGGATAGGGTCATGAAAACCATGTATACTGACTCACGATAATGGTATATTCACCTGATGCCTTGAGGATGTGGAGTAACATGTTCACAATCAGCCTTGTTTCTTGACTTGAAACTCAATTCCATGTGAATGCTGAGTAACATGTTTATCGACCTTATGGATAGTTATTGATCACTTTAAAAGTATTATTATTATTCTTCCAACATGGAGTCGAATCAGATACAAAAGGGAATCATGGTGTCTTGGTCAACACACAGAAACTTGACATGTGATTGTTTATGATTGATTGTGCATGTATTATTATCATGGAATACATATGTTATACTTGTGCACACATGTTAAAGATGCATTGGTGGTGTCCTATTTGTTTTATTACTCACACCCTACATGAACATCTCAATGTTCATGAATACTTCATGTGTAGGGATCCACGTAAGGGCAAGGGGTCCATGGTGGATAGAGGGGTAGTGCAGTATGGAGCTAGTAGCGGTACCAAAATGAACTCTAGAAGATTCTATAGTGTTTTTTTTATTTATCTACTTTAACCTTATATACTCTATTTTGGATTGACACACTGGGGGCCCAGTTTATTTATTCATATGAAATGTGTTTCATCTATTATTACATTATGATACTTTATCTTCCTCTGTGATTTCTTTCAGAGGTTTTATATTTTATTTATATTATTGGTGTATAGCTATGATACTGATGGTATAGTCTCCCCATTTATGGTGTTTAGACTCTCACTACTAGTTGATAACCTCTTGCATACAGGGAGACATGCATTAGGTCTTGTGTCTCTCCAACTCAGACCTGGTGGTTCAGGCCAGGGCATTACAAAATAGTATCAAGTGGTGTTTCTTATTGTCTTTTGACCAACATAAGACATGTTAAAAAGGAGATAAGATATATGGGACTTAAGTGGGGTTGTTACAATGTTCCTTGCCGAATCATCTGCAATGGACCTCCGAGTTTCTTAATGTGACGTTTTTCTCTCTTATTTTTCCACATCATTTATTGTGATTTATTGCATTTTTATTATCAAAATAATCTTTTTATTTGAATAAATTACAATTGTTGTTAATTTTATTTAAATTATTAAAACTCTAAACTTTATGTTAAATTAAGTATTTTTTGATTATTTTATTTATTCTGTTAATTTATAGATTACGAGTATTTATTTTAAGCCTTCATTTTTGTTCTTGTTTGTATATTAATTTATGAAATTCCATTCTTTTAATTCATTATTCATTGTTTGATTTTAAAAATAATTGTAACACCCCGAGCTTTCACGATATGCTTCTCTTTCAATAATGCAATAGCTTGCATTGTACGTAAGTTCGAGATTCAAACACACCGCGACCAATCAAAGTAGCAGTAATGAATAGTAATACCCACTTTTTAAAATTATATAAATTTTATATTTTAAAATGGACTTCATTTTTGTATTCAGAATATCGAAATTATCCTAAGTTGAATTTTTTGTAATTTTCGGAGAAATTCCAATTTTTTATGAATAGTGAAAAATACTTAAAAACAACTTTTTTAATCAAAATAGTTTATAGTGATAAATTATACTATTGAGTGGTTTTAAAGTATAATAAGAATATATTTTTACTATTTTATCCAATGGTGGTCATTATAATTAATTTCACTTTGAAATTAGACATAAACAATTCTCAATCTTTTGATATATATCGTTTCTTAAAAACATGCTATTTGTTGTGACAACGAGAATTAATTATAAAATTAATTAATGCAACTTATATGTTTTGAATTTTGTAAAATAGAAATATTTTTTGAATTCATAATATCAATTATAGATTAGGGTGAAATTTTGGCAGTATTATGAAAAACTTCAATTTTTGATGAATAGTGAAACCACTAAGTGGTAGTTAAAAAATTGATTTTTTGTTTAAATGAAACATTACCACTTTTGTGATTTGATTTTCAAAAATCCGACATACATGGTTTTCATTAGGAAGTAAAATGTGGTTCAATATGATTAAAATAATTTTTGGTAAATAGTAACTTTTAAGTTTAATTAATCACGATTAAAGGTAATTAGTGAAATTTAAGGTAAAAATGATATTATAAAAATATGAAAATACTTTTACACTTGTCCTACCTTTATTTGATGAGTCATGTCCGACCAAGACAATCCATGGGTCAACTTGGGGACCCCATGGATCCACTTTGGTAGGAAAATGACATTAAAAACTTTTTATTTAATGTTAAAATAAAAATGTCACAAACATGAGTTATTTTACTAAAACAATTTTTAAATGGGGTTATACAAGTCATAATTTTGACTATAAATATTCATTAGAAATATAAAAAGATTTACTACATCATGATAATTTTTTTATAATTTTTATACATTAAATAAATTAAATTTTTTATGACACCATAATGATGCAGCGATTACCTCATTAATTAACGATTTAAATAAAATAAAAATATAATGTAAAATATAATACTTACACATGTCAAAAACCTATTGGATGAGTATATTTAGAACCCTTATCACCTTATACTAGATATATAAATTTTTTGGACCTTTGAAATCCAAAAATCATCTCATAATAGTATAACATTTAATGAGTTTCCAAGAGTGCCCCTCCTCTCCTCTTATAAAAGGCCATCACCACTACCACCTTACTCACACCTTCAAAGCCTTTTGGCTCGGCCAATCTCTGCCCAAATACTCTCTCAACTTCCCTCTATTACTCCTTGAAGCCTCACTTTGGTAAGAATTCTTCTCAAGGAAGCCTTTGGCTCAAATCAAAAAGAGTTACCCAATTTTAAGGTAATGTCTTCTTTTATGTTCTTTTGTATTATTTTGCTTCTCCAACCCCCTAAAATCTTTTTATTCCTTTCCTTTATAACAACAACAGTATCTAAAATATGCTATGATTTTGTTATGATAAGTATTTGATTTACACTTACACACACCTTCGTCTAATGGTTAAAGAACATACTGTTTCTGTGGGTGGTGAAATACTGCCTCACGAAACGATGATTGTTCAATATTCTTTTAACACCTCTAATGGTGGAAATTATGATGAAACTATTTTTATATATGATATATATTATGTTTTTGTTTTCTTTATGATTCTGTATTTTTCATTTATGGCATACCTTTATGATTTCCATTATGGGTAAACGAGATAATTTCATTTTAGGAAGTGCGGACTACCGCCCACTCAAAGTGATTTGAATCGTTAATACCATATGTGGGATGTATAAAGGATGGAGTAAATGGTATTATACAGTATATTATACTGAAATTATATTATATCTTTATATAATTATAATTTCATTCCATTAAATATGAAATAGAAATGAAGGTAGCGTTCATGCGTACGTACGGCTTACCGTCTCCATGAACGGTGCATTTCATTTCTTACCTCTAAATGTTATGTAATATTATAAATTCATGTATATACTGGATATATATTATATATATTATATCTAAATCATTAATATAATTCTGGATATAATGGATATTTCACCACATGAACAACTTGTAATTATAAGAAGTTTATTTTTGACTCAAGTACCAAAGATCGACAAAAATGACCGTTATTAACTTAAATAATTACATAATGTTCATAACATGGTAATAAGTGATATAAAAGGAATAATGAAATTGAAAAAGGTTCTTAAGAAACTATAAATTAACTCTAGTTTATTATCCAGGAGGTTAAAGAATGATCGAGTCAAGTCGGAAATAAGGTAAGGGAACTTCTTGACCCAATTTCCATTCTTTGGGTTAATCTCCTACTTTAAAATTATGTCATGATATTATTATGTCCTATATTGTATTTGTACTTTATTTATGTGTACTTATAGTTAATACACATAATAGATTTATTTTATTTTAAAAAAAATGATCTTTGTAAGGGAATTTCTTAACCCAATTTCCATTCTTTGGGTTAATCTCCTACTTTCAAATTATGTTATGATATTATTATGTCCTATCTTGTATTTGTACTTTATTTATGTGTACTTATATTTAATACACATTATAGATATATTTTATTTAAAAAAATGATCTTGGTAAGGACT
This sequence comes from Viscum album, assembly GCA_963277665.1. NCBI lineage: Eukaryota > Viridiplantae > Streptophyta > Magnoliopsida > Santalales > Viscaceae > Viscum > Viscum album. Next base: position 2,102,666,370 of record OY728165.1, read on the forward strand.
TCGTCTCAATCTCCTTTCATTGAGGCATATTTTGTTTTATACACAACTTTCTTTTATACGGTGTATAAACCCCTTTGACTTTTACGTTTATTCAAAAGGAATATTTTTTATATAAAGCATTTTACTAAACATCAGAAAGGAATGTTTTTATTGTCGTACGTATGCGGCGACAATGAATTCTCCGCCTCCGTGAGCACTATTTGAGTTTCGGCTTCCTCTACAAGCCATAACTTTTTTTAAAAGAAAAATAAATACCATGTTTTACTTTTCTTTTATTTTGGTATTGAAAATGGTTTTGATAAAGTTTTTATTATATCAATGTGTTGTATTGATATCTTGTGATTGAATTGTGGAAATATTATGTTTCCTTTATGCATGTTTTATGTGATACAATTATGTTATGGTTTATGATATGTTTAAACCTGTTCATATGAGGAATGCATTGGACTTAATAAGTGACAGGTGGAGCCCTATATAGCTCCTCGATGCATCGGTAGTTCTCATGAGACAAACTAGTGTCTTGGTATGAGGCCTTGACAAAATATTATTTGTGGTCTTGGCACGAGGCCTTGGCTACGTGGTTATGATAGTCTGGCATTATGCATTCCATCATTATGAAAGTTGTTATTGATATTGCATGTGATTATTCGACTAGTAGAATATCCATATGAGTAAGTAAATGGAATTATTTAATTTTATTTTTTCCATATTATGCTGATGTTAAAGTTTAAAAAGGCTTTTTTTTAGTTATACATTGCCTTAAATGTTAATGTTTATTTATGAAAGCTTCCGCAATATTGTTATCCTTAATGAGCATCTGAGCTCACCCCTTTCAATGTTTTAATATTTTCCAGGATGTGAAGAAGTATTGTATGAATGACCTGCAGGGATAGTCAGAAGAGGATATGAGTGTGGACTATGGAGACATTGTTATTGTAGTTTTTCACTTTATGATGTAATGTAACATTTATGAATGTATCTAGTGTTTCCAAGGATACTAAACTAATCGGTCTTTCAAGACTTGATCTTTTGTGATCATGCCAATGTTATGAAGTAATGCACCGACTCTGGGTAGCTGGGGTCGGGGCGTTACAGTTGGTATCCGAGGTAGTTTAGTACTAACCTTGGAAGCTAGATTTAGATAAACTCTAATTAGAGCCCATAGCCATAAGATAGACTTTGAGGATTAGTATAGAAGAACTTCCTAGAATTTTGTTATTGTAGAGATTTTGTGAGTTTTCTGAACAATACATCCCTGTCTCGATACAAGAAAGTAGAGGCGGCTCTGGCACAGATGTACCTAGGGGTAAAACCCAAAAATACCACTTTGAGCTAGACTCGAACGGGAACTGGTGCATGACAACAGGCCTTGCTGCACTCTTGGTTACGACACTCCCGGGGGATATGGTTAGGATAATTCTCATTTTCTTTACAAACCATTATGAAGGGTTTATGAGTATATACTTCCACAAATAAAACATTTATTTTTATGATTATGGATTATATCCATAAATAGTTCAATTTATGTTAAGTGTTTTACAAGTATGGAATTATGTATTTTAATTCATAAACTAATCTAGTTTATTCCATTGTTTAGAAATGGCGCCTAGTTGAAGGAATGGAAATCGTATCAATGCACACACTCCGTGTAGGGATTTCCCTCCTGATCAAGATAATTATTGTGGAGCTGGAGATACAACTGGTGCTAATTAACTTATTACCATACTGGGACAACTCACTCAGGTTATGAATAATAACCTTACTCGTATGGAGCACCCTGATCCGCAATGTGGAGGATCAATGTTAGACCGCTTCATGAGTCAACAACCACCAACATTTAATGGGGGTACAAATCCATTAGTAGCTGAGCAATGGATAAACTCCTTAGAGAAAATATTCCACGCCTTGGGGAGTAGTGAAAGGGAGAAGGTTATCATGGAAGTTTACCGCCTCACTAGAGATGCCGATCAATGGTGGTCATTGATTCAAAATACGAAGGAAGATGAAGAAGTATCAAGTATGGAATGGAGAGAGTTCAAAGATCTTTTCTTAGAAAAATACATTCCTCGTGAACATCGAGTAGATATGGAAAGACAATTTCTAAGTCTAAGACAAAAGGACACTAGTAGAAAAATGATTTTTAACGTCTCTAGTTTGACGTCGGTTTCTTATAAACCGACGTAAATAATTTTTGTGGTGAATTTTTGGCGTCGGTTTTTTTAAAAACCAACGCCAAAAAGGAAAAAAAATTGTTTTGGCGTCGGTTCTTAAAAAAACCGACGCAAAAAACTACAAAAAATATATTTTGGCGTTGGGTTTTTAACAAACCGACGCTAAAAATTTTAAAAAACTACTTTTCCCGTCGGTTTTTTTAAAAACCGACGCCAAAACAAAAAATAAATTTTTTGGCGTCGGTTTTTAAAAAAACCGACGTGAAAAGTTAAAATATATTTTTGGCGTCATTTTTTATGAAAACCAACGCCAAAAAATTAAAAAAAAATTTTACAGTGTTTTAGATAATTTCTTAATCTTTGATTTGACTGGTTGTGGAGCTAAAACAGAGTTACGGATTAATAGTTATGACCTTTGAAAGTTGAACTTCTTTAAGACTTCTTTTAGAGAAGTTCAACTTCCGACATCCATAACTTTTAATCCGTAACTCCATTTTTGCTCCACGACTAGTCAAATCAAAGATTAGAGAAATATCTAAAACAATGTAATTTTTTTTTAATTTTTTGGCGTCGGTTTTCATAAAAACCGACGCCAAAAAAATTATTTTCTGTTTTTGGCGTCGGTTATTAAAAAAACCGACGCGAAAAGTTTTTTTTAAATGTTTAGCATCGGTTTGTTAAAAAGACCGATGCCAAAGATTTTGTTTTTTACTTTTTGGTGTCGGTTCGTAAAAAAACTGACGCAAAGAATGTATTTTTTTTAACTTTTTAGCGTCGGTTTATTTAAAAACTGACGCCAAAAAGGATATCGATTGACATTTTTGGCATTGGTTTTCTTAAAAAACGACGCCAAAAGACCAATGTAAATACTATTTTGCATCGGTTTCAAACAAAACCGATGCCAAAGAGTAACACAGGATCAGAATTTCAATTTTTTTCACAACGCATGTTTAACTTTTTAAAATCCCGCCTACATTTTTGTACAACACAATTGAAAATATTCCCGTTTACTATATATATATCCAGTTTCTCCTTCGTTCATCATTTTCAACATCTTCGATTCAATCAAGATTTCAATGCGACTTCAGTCGTTAATTTGAACACGGTACATATTCTATTCATTTGTTTTATTTATTATTATTATCCTTCATTTCTAAACAACTCGATTAGCTTTCTTATAATGATGATTCATTCTCATTTCTAAATACAAGTTATATGATGATAAAAAACATATCGTTTCGATGGAAGCCCCTAAAACCATTGAAATATGTTTGATGTATTATGATTATTTTATTTCATTTGGTGTATATGATTTTAATTTATGTTTATCATGTTTTCTTTGAAACGAGTTGTATCAATCAAAACTTTGATAGGTTCAACTTCTAACGGCGATAACTTTTGAACCGTAACTCCGTTTTAGGTCCAAAACCTGTCAAATCAAAGCTTAGGAAATGATCTAAAACATAAAAAAAAATTGCGTCTTGGTGTCAGTTTTTATAAAAAACGACGCCAAAACTATTTTTTTTCATTTTTCGCGTCGGTTTTTATGAAAACCGACGCCAAAAATGATATGAATTAGTTTTTTTGGCATCGTTTTTTTACAAAACCTACGCCAAAAAACAAATGTTATTCATTTTTCGCGTTGGTCTACAAAAACCGACGTCGAAAATAAAAAAACTGACGTTAAAAACCATTTTTCTACTAGTGGGAGGATGAGAACGTCGCAAAGTATGAGGCCAACTTTACAAGGTTAGCGAGGTATGCTGCAGATTATATACATAACCCAAGAAGTAAGATTGATCATTTCTTTGATGGGTTAAAACCATTTCTTTATCGAGCTTTAGTATCACAATCCTTCTCATCGTACGAAGATATTGTTTCATGTGCTATTAAGACAGAAAAGGAATTCTCTAAGTCTTATGACAACAAAGTAAAACAAGAGAAGAAGAGAATGGTGGAACAAAAGACGGATAAAGGGAAAAAGGGAAAGAAGGATTTTCCATTATGTGATAATTGTGGGAAGAATCACCCCGGTGCTTGCCTAACAAGAATGAGAGTTTGTTATAAATGTGGAGAAAAAGGTCATTAGGATCGTGATTAAAAGGGAAAGAAAGAGGCTATCAATGTTGAATTCTACAATTGTAGGGAGATGGGGAATTATGAAAATGAATGTCCTAAGAGTTAGGGAAACTTAACTCAGAAAAGGCCAAGGGATCAAGGACAATCATATGCTGTTACTACAGTTGAAGTGGAATAATTAATGTATTGGTGCTTTTGGACTTAAGGATTATATTCTGGTTATAACAATAATGTGATATATATAAGGATTGTACTGCAGTACTTGTTTTTTTCATTAAGGTTTTAATATGATTAAGGTAATCATATTTTTAGTATGTGACAATAAGAGGAAATTTACTTTGTTTGGGGAATAACCCGTCGCGTCGGACAAAGCTGCAGGAATCGAACCCACAACCATAGTGCGACCGACCTTTATTACCTACCACTAGCCTACAGGAAGTCCCTGGTTATTAAAAAATAGTTTTCGTAATCTAAATGGTATGTTTTAATATTTGGAACCTTATACAATTAGGATAAATAGAATATTTTTGAGTTCTGTTGCCATTTGGAGTGAAAGATGGGTTCGTGGTAAAAATTTATTAAAGAATGAAAGCCTACATGACAAGTAAGTATATTTCCTTACGTTCTTAGAAAATATCTTAAATAAATTCCTTAACTTTATAAAAGGCAACTTAAAACAAAAACATTGTCGGTTATCTTTTCCAACTGGGGATTCAATGACCATTTAACCAATCACAAGTTTGTGATTTTCTTGTGGTTAACTTTCTCCTAATCCTGTTTTCTACAACTCCCCATCAGACCTTGATGGTTTGTTTCTCCTCCATATCCATATTTTCATAGAATCCTAGTATGGCCTATCTCGGGTGACCTTTTTTAATTCTCTTTCTTTCTTTTAATGTTATATTTTTATTAACCTTATTTCCGATGTGAGTTTTCCACAAAGGTATTTTCTATTTTCAACCTTTTATTTTCAAAGAAAAATTTCAAATTGCGAGGACACAATTTATTGAAGGAGGGGAGAATGTAACACCCCAAGCTTTCACGATACACTTCTTTTTCAATAATGCAAAAGATTGCATTGTACGCAAGTTCGAGATTCTAACACACCGCGACTAATAAAAGTAGCAGTTATGAATAGTAATACCCACTTTTTGAAATTATATAAATTTTATATTTCAAAATGGACTTCATTTTTGTATTCTGAATATCGAAATTATCCTAAGTTGATTTTTTTGTAATTTTCGGAGAACTTCCAATTTTTTATGAATAGTGAAAAATACTTAAAAACAACTTTTTTAATCAAAATAATTTATAGTGATAAATTACACTATTGAGTGTTTTTAAAGTATAATTAGAATATATTTTTACCATTTTATCCAATGGTGGTCATTATAATTAATTTCACTTTGAAATTAAACATAAACAATTGTCAATCTTTTGATATACATCGTTTCTTAAAAACACACTATTTGTTGTGATAGTGGGAATTAATTATAAAATTAATTAATGCAAATTATATGTTTGGATTTTTTTAAAATAGACATCTTTTTTGAATTCAGAATATCAATTATAGCTTAGGGTGAAATTTTGGCATTATTCTGAAAAACTTCAATTTTTGATGAATAGTGAAACCACTAAGTGGTAGTTAAAAAACTGATTTTTCGTTTAAATGAAACATTACCACTTCTGTGATTTGATTTTAAAAAATCCGACATACATGGTTGTCATTAGGAAGTAAAATGTGGTTCAATGGGATTAAAATAATTTTTGGTGAATAGTAACTTTTAAGTTTAATTAATCGCGATTAAAGGTAATTAGTGAAATTTAAGGTAAAAATGATATTATAAAAATAATAAAATACTTTTACACTTGTCCTAACCCTATTGGATGAGTCATGGCCGATGAAGATAATCCATGGGTCAACTTGGGGACCCCATGGAGCCACTTTGGTAGGAAAATGACATTAAAAACTTTTTATTTAATGTTAAAATAAAAATGTCACAAACATGAGTTGTTTTATTAAAAAAAAATTTAAATGGGGTTATACAAGTCATAATTTTGACTATAAATATTAATTATAAATCTAAAAAGATTTCCTACATAATGATAATTTTTTTATAATTTTTATAGATTAAATAAATTAAATGTTCTATGACACCATAATGATGCAGCGATTACCTCATTAATTAACGATTTAAATAAAATGAAAAGATAATGTAAAATATAAGACTTACACATGTCAAAAACCTATTGGATGAGTATATTTCGATCCCTTATCACCTTATCTTATATATATAAATTTTTGGGACCTTTGAAATCCGAAAATCATCCCATAATAATATAACATTTTATGAGTTTCCAAGAGTGCCCCTCCTCTCCTCTTATAAAATGCCCCCACCACTACCACCTTACTCACACCTTAAAAGCCTTTTGTATCAGCCAAAATCCACCCAAATACTCTCTCAACTTCCCTCTATTACTCCTAGAATCCTCACTTTGGGCATAATTCTTCCCAAGGAAGCCTTTGGCTCAAATCAAAAAGAGTTACCCGATTTTAAGGTAATGTCTTCTTTTATGTTCTTTTGTTTTATTTTTCTTCTCCAACCCCCTAAACTCTTTTTATTACTTTCCTTTATAACAAAAACAGTATCTAAAATATACTAGTATGTTGTTATTATAAGTATTTGATTTACACTTACACAGACCTGCGTCTAATGGTTAAAGAACATACTATTTCTGTGGGTGGCGAAATACTGACTCACGAAACAATGATTGTTCAATATTCTTTTAACACCTCTAATGGTGGACATTATGATGACACTATTTTTATATATGATATATATTATGTTTTTTTCCTTATGATTCTGTATTTTTTATTTATGGCATACCTTTATGATTTCCATTATAGGTAAACGCGATAATTTCATTTTAGGAAGTGCGGACTACCGCCCCCTCAAAGTGATTTGAATCGTTAATGCCGTATGTGGGATGTATAAAGGATGGAGTAAATGGTATTATACATTATATTATACTGGAATCATATTATATCTTTATATAATTATAATTTAATTCCATTAAATATGAAATATAAATGAATGTAGCGTTCATGCGTACGTACGGCTTACCGTCTCCATGAACGGTGCATTTCATTTCCTACCTCTAAATGTTATGTAATATTATAAATTCATGTATATACTGGATATATATAATATATATGATATCTAAATCATGAATATAATTCTGGATATAATGGATATTTCACCACATGAACAACTTGTAATTATAAGAAGTTTATTTTTGACTCAAGTACCAAAGATCGACAAAAATGACCGTTATTAACTTAAATAATTAAATAATGTTAATAACATGGTAATAAGTGATATAAAAGGAATAATGAACTTGAAAAAGGTTCTTAAGAAACTATAAATTAACTCTAGTTTATTATCCAGGAGGTTAAAGAACGATCGAGTCAAGTCAGACATAAGGTAAGGGAACTTCTTGACCCAATTTCCATTCTTTGGGTTAATCTCCTACTTTAAAATTATGTCATGATATTATTATGTCCTATATTGTATTTTTAGTTTCTTTATGTTTACTTACAGTGAATACACATAATAGATTTATTTTATTTTAAAAAAATGATCTTTGTAACAGAATTTCTTAACCCAATTTCCATTCTTTGGGTTAATCTCCTACTTTCAAATTATGTTATGATATTATTATGTCCTATCTTGTATTTGTACATTATTTATATGTACTTATATTGAATACACATTATAGATCTATTTTATTTAAAAAAAATGATCTTGGTAAGGACTTCGTCTCAAGCTCCTTTCATTGAGGCATATTTTGTTTTATACACAACTTTCTTTTATACGGTGTATAAACCCCTTTGACTTTTACGTTTATTCAAAAGGAATATTTTTTATACGAAGCATTTTATTAAACTTAAAAAATGAATGTTTTTCTTGTTGTACGTATGTGGCGACAACGACTTCTCCGCCTCCTTGAGCACTATTTGAGTTTCGGCTTCCTCTACAAGCCATAACTTTTTTTAAAAGAAAAATAAATACCATGTTTTACTTTTCTTTTATTTTGGTATTGAAAATGGTTTTGATAAAGTTTTTATTATATCAATGTGTTGTATTGATATCTTGTGATTGAAGTGTGTAAATCTTATGTTTCCTTTATGCATGTTTTATGTGATACAATTATGTTATGGTTTATGATATGTTTAAACCTGTTCATATGAGGAATGCATTGGACTTAATAAGTGATGGGTGGAGCCCGCTATAGCTCCTTGATGCATCGGTAGGTCTCATGAGACAAACTAGTATCTTGGCACGAGGCCTTGAAAAAATCTTATTTGTGGTCTTGGCACGAGGCCTTGGCTATGTGGTTATGATAGTCTGGCATTATGCATTCCATCATTATGAAAGTGGTTATTTATATTGCATGTGATTATTCGATTAGTAGAATATCCATGTGAGTAAGTAAATGACATTATTTAATTTTATTTTTTCCATATTATTCTGAAGTTCAAGTTTAAAAAGGCTTTTGTTTTAGTTATACATTGCCTTAAATGTTAATGTTTATTTATGAAAGCTTCCGCAATATTGTTATCCTTACTGAGCATCTGAGCTCACCCCATTCAATGTTTTAATATTTTCCAAGATGTGAAGAAGTATTGTATGAATGACCTGTAGGGATAGTCAGAAGAGAATATGAGTGTGGACTATGAAGACTTTGTTATTGTAGTTTTTCACTTTATGATGTAATGTAACATTTATGAATGTATCTAGTGTTTCCAAGGCTACTAAACTAATCGGTCTTTTGAGACTTGATCTTTTGTGATCATGCCAATGTTACAAAGTAATGCACCGACTCTGGGTAGTTGGGGTCGGGGCGTTACAGTTGGTATCAGAGGTAGTTTAGTACTAACCTTGGAAGCTAGATTTAGATAAACTCTGATTAGAGCCCATAGCCATAAGATAGACTTTGAGGATTAGTATAGAAGAACTTCCTAGAATTTTGTTATTGTAGAGATTTTGTGAGTTTTCTGAGAAATACATCCCTGTCTGGATACGAGAAAGTAGAGGCGGCTCTGACACAGATGTACCTAGGGGTAAAACTCAAAAACACCGCTTTGAGCTAGACTCAAACGGGTACTGGTGCACGACAACGAGCCTTGCTGCACTCTTGGTTACGACACTCCTGGGGGATATGCTTAGGATAATTCTCATTTTCTTTGCAAACCATTATGAAGGGTTTATGAGTATATACTTTCTCAAAGAAAACATTTCTTTTTTATTATTATGGATTATATCCATAAATAGTTCAATTTATGTTATGTGTTTTACAAGTATGGAATTATGTATTTTAATTCATAAACTAATCTAGTTTATGCCATTGTTTAGAAATGGTGCCTAATGGAAGGAATGGAAATCGTATCAATGAAGGCACTCCGTTTAGGGATTGCCCTCCTGCTCAAGATAATTATTGTGGAACTGGAGATACAACTGGTGCTGATCAACTTATTACCATACTGGGCCAACTCACTCAGGTTATGAATAATAACCTTACTCGTATGGAGAACCCTGATCCGCAACGTGGAGGATCAATGTTAGACCCCTTCATGAGGCAACAACCACCAACATTTAATGGGGGTACAAATCCATTAGTAGCTGAGCAATGGATAAACTACTTAGAGAAAATATTCCACGCCTTGGGGAGTAGCGAAAGGGAGAAGGTTATCATGGCAGTTTACCACCTCACTGGAGATATCGATCAATGGTGGTCATTGATTCAAAATACAAAGGAAGATGAAGAAGTATCAAGTATGGAATGGAGAGAGTTCAAAGATCTTTTCTTATAAAAATACATTCCTCGTGACCATCGAGCAGATATGGAAAGGCAATTTCTAAGTCTGAGACAAAAGGAGGATGAGAATGTCGCAAAGTATGAGGCCAACTTTACAAGGTTAGTGAGGTATGCTGCAGATTATATACGTAACCCAAGAAGTAAGATTGATCATTTCTTTGATGGGTTAAAACCATTTCTCTGTCGAGCTTTAGTATCACAATCCTTCTCATCGTACGAAGATATTGTCTCGTGTGCTATCAAGACAGAAAAGGAATTCTCTAAGTCTTATGACAACAAAGTAAAGCAAGAGAAGAAGATAACGGTGGAACAAGAAATGGATAAAGGGAAAAACAGAAAGAAGGATTTTCCATTATGTGATAATTGAGGGAAGAATCACCCTGGTGCTTTCCTAAAAGGAATGAGAGTTTGTTATAAATGTGGAGAAAAAGGTCACCAGGCTCGTGATTACAAAGGAAAGAAAGAGGCTATAAATGTTGAATGCTACAATTGTAGGGAGATGGGGCATTATGCAAATGAATGTCCTAAGAGTCAGGGAAACTTACCTCAGAAAAGGCCAAGGGATCAAGGACAATCATATGCGGTTACTACAGTTGAAGTGGAATAATTAATGTATTGGTGCTTTTGGACTTAAGGATTATATTCTGGTTATAATAATAATGTGATATATATAAGGATTGTATTGCAGTACTTGTTTTTTTCATTAAGGATTTAATATGATGAAGGTAATCATATTTTTAGTATGTGACAATAAGAGGAACTTTACTTTGTTTGGGGAATAACCCGTCGCGTCGGACAAAGATGCAGGAATCGAACCCACAACCATAGTGCGACAGACCTTTATTACCTAACACTAGCCTACAGGAAGTCCCTGGTTATTACAAAATAGTTTTCCTAATCTAAATGGTATGTGTTAATATTTGGAACCTTATACAATTAAGATAAATAGAATATTTTTGAGTTCTGTTACCATTTGGAGTGAAAGATGGGTTCGTGGTAAAAATTTATTAAAGAATGAAAGCCTACATGACAAGTAAGTATATTTCCTTACGTTCTTAGAAAATCTCTTAAATAAATTCCTCAACTTTATAAAAGGTAACTTAAAACAAAAACGTTTTCAGTTAACTTTTCCAACTGGGGATTCAATGACCATTTAACCAATCACAAGTTTGTGATTTTATTGTGGTTAACTTTCTCCTAATCCTGTTTTCTACAACTCTCCATCAGACCTTGATGGTTTGTTTCTCCTCCATATCCATATTTTCATAGAATCCCAGTATGGGCTATCTCGGGTGACCTTTGTACTTATCTTTATTTCTTTTAATATTATATTTTTATTAACCTTATTTCCGATGTGGGTTTTCCACAAAGGTATTTTCTATTTTCAACCTTTTATTTTCAAAGAAAAATTTCAAATTGCGAGGACACAATTTATTGAAGGAGGGGAGAATGTAACACCCTGAGCTTTCATGATACGCTTCTCTTTCAATAATGCAATAGCTTGCATTGTACGCGAGTTCGAGATTCTAACACACCGCGACCAATCAAAGTAGCAGTTATGAATAGTAAAACCCACTTTTTGAAATTATATAAATTTTATATTTCAAAATGGACTTCATTTTTGTATTCGGAATATCGAAATTATCCTAAGTTGAATTTTTTGTAATTTTCGAAGAACTTCCAATTTTTTATGAATAGTGAAAAATACTTAATAAACAAATTTTTTAATCAAAATAATTTATAGTGATAAATTATACTATTGAGTGGTTTTAAAGTATAATTATAATATATTTTTACCATTTTATCCAATGGTGTTCATTAGAATTAATTTCACTTTGAAATTAGACATAAACAATTGTCAATCTTTTGATATATATCGTTTCTTAAAAACACGCTATTTGTTGTGACAGTAGGAATTAATTATAAAATTAATTAATGCAACTTATATGTTTGGAATTTTGTAAAATAGACATCATTTTTGAATTCAGAATATCAATTATAGCTTAGGGTGAAATTTTGGCATTATTATGAAAAACTTCAATTTTTGATGAATAGTGAAACCACTAAGTGGTAGTTAAAAAACTGATTTTTCGTTTAAATGAAACATTACCACTTCTGTGATTTGATTTTCAAAAATCTGACATACATGGTTGTCATTAAAAATTAAAATGTGGTTCAATGGGATTAAAATAATTTTTGGTGAATAGTAACTTTTAAGTTTAATTAATCGCGATTAAAGGTAATTAGTGAAATTTAAGGTAAAAATGATATTATAAAAATATGAAAATACTTTTACACTTGTCCTACCCCTATTGTATGAGTCATGGCCGACTGAGACAATCCATGGGTCAACTTGGGGACCCCATGGAGCCACTTTGGTAGGAAAATGACATTAAAAACTTTTTATTTAATGTTAAAATAAAAATGTCACAAACATGAGTTGTTTTACTAAAACAATTTTTAAATGGGGTTATACAAGTCATAATTTTGACTATAAATATTCATTATAAAGATAAAAATATTTCCTACATCATGATAATTTTTTTATAATTTTTAGAAATTAAATAAATTTAATTTTTTGTGACACCATAATGATGCAGCGATTACCTCATTAATTAACGATTTAAATAAAATGAAAAGATAATGTAAAATCTAAGACTTACACATGTCAAAAACCTATTGTATTAGTATATTTCGAACCCTTATCACCTTATCTTCGATATATAAATTTTTGGGACCTTTGAAATCCGAAAATCATCTCATAATAATATAACATTTCATGAGTTTCCAAGAGTTCCCCTCCTCTCCTCTTATAAAAGCCCCCCACCACTAGCACCTTAATCACACCTTCAAAGCCTTTTGGCTCGGCCAACCTCTGCCAAAATACTCTCTCAACTTCCCTCTCTTACTCATAAAAGCCTCACTTTGGTCAGAATTCTTCCCAAGGAAGCCTTTGGCAAAAATCAAAAAGATTTACCCGATTTTAAGGTAATGTCTTCTTTTATGTTCTTTTGTTTTATTTTGCTTCTCCAACCCCCTAAACTCTTATTCCTTTCCTTTATAACAACACAAGTATCTAAAATATACTAGGATGTTGTTATGATAAGGATTTTATTTACACTTACACACACCTTCATCTAATGGTTAAAGAACATATTGTTTCTGTGGGTGGCGAAATACTACCTCACGAAACGATGATTGTTCAATATTCTTTTAACACCTCTAATGGTGGACATTATGATGACACTATTTTTATATATGATATATATTATGTTTTTGTTTTCCTTATGATTCTGTATTTTTCATTTATGGCATACCTTTATGATTTCCATTATGGGTAAACACAATAATTTCATTTTAGGAAGTGCGGACTACCGCCCCCTCGAAGTGATTTGAATCGTTAATTCCATATGTGAGATGTATAAAGGATGGTTTAAATGGTATTATAAATTATATTAAACTGGAATTATAGTATATATTTGTATAATTATAATTTCATTCCATTAAATATGAAATAGAAATGAAGGTAGCGTTCATGCGTACGTACGACTTACCGTCTCCATGAACGGTGCATTTCATTTCTTACCTCTAAATGTTATGTAATATTATAAATTCATGTATATACTGGATATATAATATATATGATATCTAAATCATGAATATAATTCTGGATATAATGGATATTTCACCACATGAACAACTTGTAATTATAAGAAGTTTATTTTTGACTCAAGTACCAAAGATCGAAAAAAATGACCGTTATTAACTTAAATAATTACATAATGTTCATAACATGGTAATAAGTGAGATAAAAGGAATAATGAACTTGAAAAAGGTTCTTAAGAAATAATAAATTAACTCTAGTTTATTATCCAGGAGGTTAAAGAAAGATCGAGTCAAGTCGGACATAAGGTAATGGAACTTCTTGACCCAATTTCCATTCTTTGGGTTAATCTCCTACTTTCAAATTATGTCATGATATTATTATGTCCTATATTGTATTTTTACTTTCTTTATGTGTACTTATAGTGAATACACATAATATATTTATTTTATTTTAAAAAAATGATCTTTGTAAAGGAATTTCTTAACCCAATTTCAATTCTTTGGGTTAATCTCCTACTTTCAAATTATGTTATGATATTATTATGTCCTATCTTGTATTTGTACTTTATTTATGTGTAATTATATTGAATACACATTATAGATATATTTTATTTAAAAAAAAAGATCTTGGTAAGGACTTCGTCTCAATCTCCTTTCATTGAGACATATTTTGTTTTATACACAACTTTCTTTTATACGGTGTATAAACCCCTTTGACTTTTACGTTTATTCAAAAGGAATCTTTTTTATACGAAGCATTTTACTAAACGTCAAAAAGGAATGTTTTTCTTGTCGTACTTATGCGGCGACAATGACTTCTCCGCCTCCGTGAGCACTATTTGAGTTTCGGCTTCCTCTACAAGCCATAAATTTTTTTAAAAGAAAAATAAATACCATGTTTTACTTTTCTTTTATTTTGGTATTGAAAATGGTTTTGATAAAGTTTTTATTATATCAATGTGTTGTATTGATATCTTGTGATTGAAGTGTGGAAATATTATGTTTCCTTTATTCATGTTTTATGTGATACAATTATGTTATGGTTTATGATATGTTTAAACCTGTTCATATGAGGAATGCATTGGACTTAATAAGTGACGGGTGGAGCCCGATATAGCGCCTCGATGCATCGGTAGGTCTCATGAGACAAACTAGTATATTGACACGAGGCCTTGAAAAAATCTTATTTGTGGTCTTGGTACGAGGCCTTGGCTACGTGGTTATGATAGTCTGACATTATGCATTCCATCATTATGAAAGTGGTTATTGATATTGCATGTGATTATTCGACTAGTAGAATATCCATGTGAGTAAGTAAATGGAATTATTTAATTTTATTTTTGCCATATTATGCTGAAGTTCAAGTTTAAAAAGGCTTTTGTTTTAGTTATACATTGCCTTAAATGTTAATGTTTATTTATGAAAGCTTCCGCAATATTGTTATCCTTACTGACCATCTGAGCTCACCCCTTTCAATGTTTTAATATTTTCCAGGATGTGAAGAAGTATTGTATGAATGACCCGAAGGGATAGTCAGAAGAGGATATGAGTGTGGACTATGGAGACTTTGTTATTGTATTTTTTCACTTTATGATGTAATGTAACATTTATGAATGTGTCTAGTGTTTCAAGGCTACTAAACTAATCGGTCTTTCGAGACTTGATCTTTTGTGAGCATGCCAATGTTACGAAGTAATGCACCGACTCTGGGTAGCTGGGGTCGGGGCGTTACAGTTGGTATCAGAGGCATTTTATTACTAACCTTGGATCTAGATTTAGATAAACTCTGATTAGAGCCCATAGCCATAAGATAGACTTTGAGGATTAGTATAGGAGAACTTCCTAGAATTTTGTTATTGTAGAGATTTTGTGAGTTTTCTGAGAAATAAATCCCTGTCTGGATACGAGAAAGTAGAGGCGGCTCTGGCACAGATGTACCTAGGGGTAAAACTCGAAAACACCACTTTGAGCTAGACTTGAACGGGAACTGGTGCACGACAACAGGCCTTGCTGCACTCTTGGTTACAACACTCCCGGGGGATATGCTTAGGATAATTATCATTTTCTTTACAAACCATTATGAAGGGTTTATGAGTATATACTTTCTCAAAGAAAACATTTCTTTTTATGATTATGGATTATATCCATAAATAGTTCAATTTATGTTAAGTGTTTTAGAAGTATGTAATTATGTATTTTAATTCATAAACTAATCTAGTTTATGCCATTGTTTAGAAATGGCGCCTAGTGGAAGGAATGGAAATCGTATCAATGCACGCACTCCGTGTAGGGATTTCCCTCCTGCTCAAGATAATTATTGTGGAGCTGGAGATACAACTGGTGCTGATCAACTTATTACCATACTGGGACAACTCACTCAGGTTATGAATAATAACCTTACTCATATGGAGCACCCTGATCCGCAACGTGGAGGATCAATGTTAGACCGCTTCATGAGCTAACAACCACCAACATTAAATGGGGGTACAAATCCATTAGTAGCTGAGCAATGGATAAACTCCTTAGAGAAAATATTCCACACCTTGGGGAGTAGCGAATGGGAGAAGGTTATCATGGCAGTTTACCGCCTCACTGGAGATGCTGATCAATGGTGGTCATTGATTCAAAATACGAAGTAATATGAAGACATATCAAGTATGGAATGGAGAGATTTCAAATATCTTTTCTTAGAAAAATACATTCCTCGTGACCATCGAGCAGATATGGAAAGGCAATTTCTGAGTCTGAGACAAAAGGAGGATGAGAATGTCGCAAAGTATGAGGCCAACTTTACAAGGTTAGCGAGGTATGCTGCAGATTATATACGTAACCCAAGAAGTAAGATTGATCATTTCTTTGATGGGTTAAAACCATTTCTCCGTCAAGCTTTAGTATCACAATCCTTCTCATCATACGAAGATATTGTCTCGTGTGCTATCAAGACAGAGAAGGAATTATCTAATTCTTATGACAACAAAGTAAAGTAATAGAAGAAGAGAATGGTGGAACAAGAGACGGATAAAGGGAAAAAGGGAAAGAAGTATTTTCCATTATGTGATAATTGTGGGAAGAATCACCCCGGTTCTTGCCTAAAAGGAATGAGATTTTGTTATAAATGTGGAGAAAAAGGTCACCAGGCTCGTGATTACAAGGGAAAGAAAGATGCTATCAATGTTGAATGCTACAATTGTAGGGAGATGGGGCATTATGAAAATGAATGTCCTAAGAGTCAGGGAAACATAACTCAGAAAAGGCCAAGGGATCAAGGACAATCATATGCTGTTACTACAGTTGAAGTGGAATAATTAATGTATTGGTGCTTTTGGACTTAAGGATTATATTCTGGTCATAATAATAATGTGATATATATAAAGATTGTACTATAATACTTGTTTTTTTCATTAAGGTTTTAATATGATGAAGGTAATCATATTTTTAGTATGTGACAATAAGAGGAACTTCACTTTGTTTGGGGAATAACCCGTCACGTCAGAAAAAGCTGTAGGAATCGAACCCACAACCATAGTGCGACAGGCCTTTATTACCTACCACTAGCCTACAGGAAGTCCCTGGTTATTACAAAATAGTTTTCCTAATCTAAATGGTTTGTGTTAATATTTGGAACCTTATACAATTAGGATAAATAGAATATTTTTGAGTTCTGTTACCATTTGGAGTGAAAGATGGGTTCGTGGTAAAAATTTATTAAAGAATGAAAGCCTACATGACAAGTAAGTATATTTCCTTAAGTTCTTAGAAAATCTCTTAAATAAATTCCTCAACTTTATAAAATGTAACTTAAAACAAAAACGTTGTCGGTTAACTTTTCCAACTGGGGATTCAATGACCATTTAACCAATCACAAGTTTGTGATTTTCTTGTGGTTAAATTTCTCCTAATCCTGTTTTCTAAAACTCTCCATCCGACCTTGATAGTTTTTTTCTCCTCCATATCCATATTTTCATAGAATCCTAGTATGGGCTATCTCGGGTGACCTTTTTACTTCTCTTTCTTTCTTTTAATGTTATATTTTTATTAACCTTATTTCTGATGTGGGTTTTCCACAAAGGTATTTTCTATTTTCAACCTTTTATTTTCAAAGAAAAATTTCAAATTGTGAGGACGCAATTTATTGAAGGAGGGGAGAATGTAACACCCCTAGCTTTCACGATACGCTTCTCTTTCAATAATGCAATAGCTTGCATTGTACGCAAGTTCGAGATTCTAACACACCGTGACCAAACAAAGTAGCAGTTATGAATAGTAATACCCACTTTTTGAAATTATATAAATTTTATATTTCAAAATGGACATCATTTTTGTATTCGGAATATCGAAATTATCCTAAGTTGAATTTTCTGTAATTTTCGGAGAACTTCCAATTTTTTTATGAATAGTGAAAAATACTTAAAAAAAACTTTTTTAATCAAAATAATTTATAGTGATAAATTATACTATTTAGTGGTTTTAAAGTTTAATTAGAATATATTTTTACCATCTTATCCAATGGTGGTCATAAGAATTAATTTCACTTTGAAATTAGATATAAACAATTGTCAATCTTTTGATATATATCGTTTCTTAAAAACACGCTATTTGTTGTGACAGTGGGAATTAATTATAAAATTAATTAATGCAACTTATATGTTTGTAATTTTTTAAAATAGACATAATTTTTGAATTCAGAATATTAATTATAGCTTAGGGTGAAATTTTGGCATTATTCTGAAAAACTTCAATTTTTGATGAATAGTGAAACCACTAAGTGGTAGTTAAAAAACTGATTTTTCGTTTAAATGAAACATTACCACTTCTGTGATTTTATTTTCAAAAATATGACATACATGGTTGTCATTAGGAAGTAAAATTTGGTTCAATGGGATTAAAATAATTTTTTTGTGAATAGTAACTTTTAAGTTTAATTAATCACGATTAAAGGTAATTAGTGAAATTTAAGGTAAAAATGATATTATAAAAATATGAAAATACTTTTACACTTGTCCTACCCATATTTTATGAGTCATGGCCGACCAAGACAATCCATGGGTCAACTTGGGGACCCCATGGAGCCACTTTGGTAGGAAAATGACATTAAAAACTTTTTATTTAATGTTAAAATAAAAATGTCACAAACATGAGTTGTTTTACTAAAACAATTTTTAAATGGGGTTATAAAAGTAATAATTTTGACTATAAATATTAATTAGAAAGATAAAAAGATTTCATATATCATGATATTTTTTTTATAATTTTTAGACATTAAATAAATTAAAATTTTTATGACACCATAATGATGCAGCGATTACCTCATTAATTAACGATTTAAATAAAATGAAAAGATAATGTAAACTCTAAGACTTACACATGTCAAAAACCTATTGGATGAGTATATTTCGAACCCTTATCACCTTATCTTTGATATATAAATTTTTGGGACCTTTGAAATCCGAAAATCATCTCATAATAATATAACATTTCATGAGTTTCCAAGAGTGCACCTCCTCTCCTCTTATAAAAGGCCCCCACCACTACCACCTTACTCACACCTTCAAAGCCTTTTGGATCGGCCAAACTCTGCCCAAATACTCTCTCAACTTCCCTCTATTACTCCTAGAAGCCTCAATTTGGGCAGAATTCTTCCCAAGGAAGCCTTTGGCTCAAATCAAAAAGAGTTACCCGATTTTAAGGTAATGTCTTCTTTTATGTTCTTTTGTTTTATTTTGCTTCTCCAACCCCCTAAAATCTTTTTATTCCTTTACTTTATAACAAAACCAGTATCTAAAATATACTAGTATGTTGTTATGATAAGGATTTGATTTACACTTACACACACCTTTGTCTAATGGTTAAAGAACATACTGTTTCTGTGGGTGGCGAAATACTGCCTCACGAAACGATGATTGTTCAATATTCTTTTAACACCTCTAATGGTGGAAATTATGATGACACTATTTTTATATATGATATATATTATGTTTTTGTTTTCCTTATGATTGTTTATTTTTCATTTATGACATACCTTTATGATTTCCATTATGGGTAAATGCGATAATTTCATTTTAGGAATTGCGGACTACAGCCCCCTCAAAGTGATTTGAATCGTTAATTCCATATGTGAGATGTATAAAGGATGGAGTCAATGGTATTATACATTATATTATACTGGAATTATAGTATATCTTTATATAATTATAATTTCATTCCATTAAATATGAAATAGAAATGAAGGTAGCGTTCATGCGTACGTACAGCTTACCTTCTCCATGAACGGTGCATTTCATTTCTTACCTCTAAATGTTATGTAATATTATAAATTCATGTATATACTGGATATATATGATATATATGATATCTAAATCATGAATATAATTCTGGATATAATGGAAATTTAACCACATGAACTACTTGTAATTATAAGAAGTTTATTTTTGACTCAAGTACCAAAGATCGACAAAAATGACCGTTATTAACTTAAATAATTACATAATGTTCATAACATGGTAATAAGTGATATAAAAGGAATAATGAACTTGAAAAAGGTTCTTAAGAAACTATAAATTAACTCTAGTTTATTATCCAAGAGGTTAAAGAACGATCGAGTCAAGTCGGATATAAGGTAAGGGAACTTCTTGACCCAATTTCCATTCTTTGGGTTAATCTCCTACTTTCAAATTATGTCATGATATTATTATGTCCTATATTGTATTTGTACTTTCTTTATGTGTACTTATAGTGAATACACATAATAGATTTATTTTATTTTTAAAAAATGATCTTTGTAAGGGAATTTCTTAACCCAATTTCCATTCTTTGGGTTAATCTCCTACTTTCAAATTATGTTATGATATTATTATGTCCTATCTTGTATTTGTACTTTATTTGTGTGTACTTATATTGAATAAAAATAATAGATCTATTTTATTTAAAAAAATGATCTTGGTAAGGACTTTGTCTCAATCTCCTTTCATTGAGGCATATTTTGTTTTATACACAACTTTCTTTTATACGGTGTATAAACCCCTTTGACTTTTAAGTTTATTAAAAAGGAATATTTTTTATACTAATAATTTTACTAAACGACAAAAAGGAATGTTTTTCTTGTCGTACGTATGCGGCGACAATGACTTCTCCGCCTCTGTGAGTACTATTTGAGTTTCATCTTCCTCTACAAGCCATAAATTTTTTTAAAAGAAAACTAAATACCATGTTTTACTTTTCTTTTATTTTGGTATTGAAAATGGTTTTGATAAAGTTTTTATTATATCAATGTGTTTTATTGATATCTTGTGATTGAAGTGTGGAAATCTTATGTTTCCTTTATGCATGTTTTATGTGATACAATTATGTTATGGTTTATGTTATGTTTAAACCTATTTATATGAGGAATGCATTGGACTTAATAAGTGATGGGTGGAGCCCGTTACAGCTCCTCAATGCATCGGTAGGTCTCATGAGACAAACTAGTGTCTTGGCACGAGGCCTTGACAAAATCTTATTTGTGGTCTTGGCACAAGGCCTTGGCTACGTGGTTATGATAGTCTGGCATTATGCATTCCATCATTATGAAAGTGGTTATTGATATTGTATGTGATTATTTGACTAGTAGAATATCCATGTGAGTAAGTAAATGGAATTATTTAATTTTATTTTTTCCATATTATGCTGAAGTTCAATTTTAAAAAGGCTTTTGTTTTAGTTATACATTGACTTAAATTTTAATGTTTATTTATGAAAGCTTCCGCAATATTGTTATCCTTACTGAGCATCTGAGCTCACCCCTTTCAATGTTTTAATATTTTCCAGGATATGAAGAAGTATTTTATGAATGACCTCGAGGGATAGTCATAAGAGGATATGAGTGTGGACTATGGAGACTTTGTTATTGTAGTTTTTCACTTTATGATGTAATGTAACATTTATGAATGTATCTAGTGTTTCCAAGGCTACTAAACTAATCGGTCTTTTGAGACTTGATATTTTGTGATCATGCCAATGTTACGAAGTAATGAACCGACTCTGGGTAGCTGGGGTCGGGGCGTTACAATAATGATTTTAAATATTTTAACTTAATTATTATATTTAATTAATTGAATCTTTTTTTTTGTTATTTTTGAAAAAAATTAATTTGTCTTTGTTTTATTTTAAATTAATTTCCATTTTTGTTATGTTTTTTTCTGTAATTTGAAATTAATTTAATTCTTTTAGGTGAGTTGTGGTGCAGTTGGAACAATGAACGCATGGTTGAACCAAGTGAGTGCATGGAGGGCCACGGTCGCTTAATTAACTGTGTCAATTGACCGCATGACAAAGGGACATATTACCATATGAAGAAAATTAAGTGACTGTGTCTAAGGAATTCAAAATACCACATGAACCATCCAGATTCACTTAAATGATCGTGCCTAGAATTTTTGAATTAACCTTGACACCCTAAGATTTAAGTGATCATGTCCTTCCACTCAACCTGTCACATGAGGCCGAGACCTATCAGGAATCATGGTCACTTAAGTGACTATGGGGCTAAAACCTACCATGAATCAAGTTATTGACCATAAGGAAAAATTTAACTGACCATGTGAATAAAATGAGAACCCGCAATCGTGCCTAAAACTAGACCTACCACATAGAGGCAACCCGAGTTTCCGCATGAAGTGAAGATCAACCTATGGAAACTAGGAAGTCTTAAATCGATTTTTAAGGGGATCCAAACATCTATTACCTCTCAAAAACATAATCACATCAATCCATAATGGAAACTGATCAAAGGAAACTAATATTGAAGATCAACACCATCATATTCTGATAATCTAGACGCTGCCACTGAAATAGAAGTTAGAATTTGATTATGTGGAACTAAAACACAGAGGAGGCTGGAGCTTTTGACACCGAAAAAGGAGGTTTGTCCAATATCAGAACTGGGAATCAAAGTGTGACCTACTGCACCCCGATTTATGACGAGCTTACTTGTGCATTTCACTGATTGGATTCGAGGAGCCCTGCATGATGAATGCCATCAAAATCGATGACTAATTCAAATATTGGAAATTACAAAAATTAGATTTGAATTTGATGATGAAAGTAGATTTTGTGAATGAGATTATCATGCATGATAAGGAATATGACCTAGGCCAATTGAGATATTCTATGCCGAGGATAGAATTTATGGAGGCTTCTTTTGTTGGGATATTTTTTATTTTAAAATTTTAATATGAGAGAGAGAAAAAGAGATAAAATATTTCGATATGAAAAAATAAATATGTAGGATTAGATATGAAAAAAATAGATATGATTTTAATCTTTGAGAGGGGTGGTGCCCACCTCTATATATATGGTGGCATGATAAAGAATTAGAGAGGGAGTCGACAAGATGTAGCCGCTACAAGAGAGAATCAAGAAGGGGTTGTCACGTTTGCAGTAACTGGTGCAAAGAAGGAGGGAAGGAAAGATGTGGCTGCCTAGAGATAATTGGGAAGAGGTTGTCGCTTACGGTAGCTTGTGTAAAGATATGACAAAGACAACTACATATGACGATGGTGATAGAATTGTTGTTGATGTCGTGAAAAGAGATTCATGATGGTTCCATGTATCGAAAGTCATCTTGGTTGTAAAGATCAAGTGGCATGTCCCAGTTGTGGTGATTAGTGGTAGATAAAAATGATACATTCATGGGTGTGAGTGCATTGTAAAAATTCCTTTAGCTATGGTGTGAAAATACTTTAGTTGAGTATTTCAAAATTCCTTCGGGTGGAAAAATCCTTTGGGTTTTGTGTAAAATTCCTTCAGGTGATAAAAGTCCTTCAGGTAAATTATGTGGTGTTTTGCAATTGCTTCTGCTGTGGTGTTGGGTTCTACCATAATAATTGGTATCAGAGGGATTGTTTAAAGTGCTCGGTTGAAGAAAATGATGTCAAGAATCTTACAATGGAAGTACCAGATGTGCTTATGGGATATTGAAAGTCTAATTGGCCTCAGGTTTCATGAGGTGTGTTCCGTTGTTGGTGACAGTCAAAGTTTGGTGGAAGATTGCTGGAGTTCTTTGGGTTAGGTGGTGTATCAGGCATCTAGAAGAATGTCATTGGAAAATGATGGTGATATCAGTGGTGTTTCTGGAATATTGAAAGTCTTTTTGGCCGCAGGTGTCATGCGGCGTGTTTCATTCATTAGGTGACATTTGGATCTTAGTGGAGCCGATGATCACACTGACCGAGATGGTGGAGATTGTTGGGATTTTTTGATTTAAAATTTAAATATTGAGGAGAGAGAAAATTATTAATGGAGTGATTTTCTCAACATTAATGGAGTATGTTCTCCCAACATTAAAGGATAGTTATTCTCGATATTAATTGATGTAATAATTAATGTTGATTGCCTTAATTGGAGATATGGATGGGTTATCTATATAAGAGGATGTGGTATCATGTTTTGGAATGTGGGTAGGCAAAGATATAGACACCAAGAGAGAATCGTAAAGGTGGGATGGCAAAGATGTAGCTGCCAAGAGAGAACTGGGAAGGGGTTTTCGTACTTATGGTAACTCATGCGAAGAGATGATGAAGATGAATGAAGAAGATATGGTGATTATATCGATAATGTTGTGTCAATGACGGCGAATGAAAGCGTGTTCATAGAGATGATGCCATGTATCGAAATTCCTCTTGGTTGTGGAGATCAAGCGGCATGTCCTGGTTGTGATGATTGGCGGTAAAACCAAAATGGTACGTTCATGGGTGTCAGTGTATCGAGAGAGAAATCCTTTGGGTGAGTTGTAAAATGCCTTCAGGTGATGTAAAATTTATTTGGGTGATAAAATTTCTTCGGGTGATAAAATGAATTTGGGTGATGAAATTACTTTAGGTGAATCTTCTCTTGTGTGTTTTTGCAATGACTTTTATTGCGGAATCAGGATTAGAGCCCCAATAGTGATGTTTTGTGACTGCTTTTGCTACGACATCGGGCTCCACCCCAACAATTGGTATCAGAAAAGGTTCAAGGTTCTGACCTGAATCATGTCAGTGTTGACATGGATGATCTGATGCAGATGAAGATCTGACTAAGGTGGAGTTGATGTGACAAGGTGGGGATTATGGTGTAGTATTCAAATTTTAAAACAAGGTGGAGAATATTGAGATATTTTTTTTAAAATTCGAATATGAGATAGAGAAAAAGAGATAAAAGATTTTGATATGAAAAAAAGAGATATGTGGGATTAGATTTGAAAAAAAGAGATATGATTCTTATCATTGATAGGGGTGGTGCACACCTTTATATATATGGGGACATGATAAAGAAGCAAAGAGGGAGTCGGCAAGATGTAGCTGCTGTGAGAGAGAATCAATAAGGGGTTACCACGTTTGTAGTAACTGGTGAGAAGAAGGTGGGCATGCAAGATGTAGCTACCTAGAGATAACCGGGAAGAGGCTTCCGCTTGCGGTAGCTCATGTAAAGAGATAACAAACACAACGGCATGCGACGATGGAAAAAGAATTTCCAATGGCTTCATGAAAATATATTCATGATGGTTCCATGTATCGAATGTCCTCTTGGTTGTGGAGATCAAGAGGAGTGTCCCAATTATGGTGATTGGTGGTACATCAAAATGGTATGTTCATGGGTGTGTGTGCATTGTAAAAATGCCTTCGGGTGTGGTGAGAAAATCCTTTGGGTGAGTCTGTCAAAATTCCTTTAGGTGGAAAAATCCTTCGGGTGCTGTGTAAAATTCTTTTAGGTGATAATAGGCCTTTGGGTGAATTATGTGGTGTTTTGCGACTGCTTCTGCTATGGTGTTGGGATCTTCCCCAACATCATTGTGACATCACTTTGATAATCAATGGAGGAAGCTTGACCCATTCTAGGAAATATATTTACTGAAATTGAAAATGTTTTTGAGAGAACTCAACATCGAGGAGGCCGACCCTTTTGAAGTTTTTTTACGCCGCTTGTGTACAACGAGCTTGAGCTAGAAGGTTCTTCATCGGTTGAATTTTGGATTATAATTATTTAAGTTGATCTAACCTTGGATGATCGATTTTGGATTGTATTGGGAAGTTGACTCAGATTTATGTAGAGATTTGAAGGTTGATACTAAAGAGTATGATTCTGCTTGTGTTGAATCGAGGCCACTCGAATGTGGAATTTGAAGAAGAAACTAAATTCTGTTTTCCTTGTGTCGGTCTAGGAATCAATTATTAAGGGGACATGACACACCCCATGATATGAATGAGAAGTTTTCAAAAGTCACATATTTGGTGTTTGATGTAATGCCAGAGTGAATCTCAGTTTTTTTGTGGTCTAAAATTCTAGTCAAAGCCAACTAAGGAGGTCGTTCAGCGATGAAATCTGGACTCATAGAAGGGTAGATCCCACACTATTTATTTTTGAAGGTTTTTATTTTATGGAAAGATATTTTTGAGCCTAGAATGTACTCGACGCATGGGTTATCAATATTATGTTGAGAATGTTGATAAAAACTGGTTTGTGGGCTGCACATTTAGAGAAAAATTGGATGTTGGTATTTTTGTAGGAATTAAAGAATTAAGAAGCTGTTTAAGAATGGAGCTAGGAGCTTGAGAATCTTATGAAATTTTATGGAGAAGCCTGAGAAGAATTTACCAAGATTAGAAAATGTCCAGATTCACTTGGATTTATGCCAAATTAAATCCATGTGTAGGAGCCTATTCATTTTATAGAGTTGTTCTCAATTCACATGAAAGGGATAGTTTATGAGGAAGGTTGAAACATGGATTTTTTAGAGGCTAATTCTTATTGTTGATTTCTATGACATTGGTTGTGATAAAAAATTTGTTGTTCAGGTTGATTTGATATTGAATAAGGGTTGTCCACAATGGTTGAACCATCATTCATCAAGAGAGCACACAACAAATTAGATCCAAGAACCAAAGACTCGCAGCATAAAGTAGTGGAATTGGAGCTAGGTGAGGAAGACAATCATAAAGATAATATTTTCTCAAGTTACTATTCTTTCTCTATTTAACTATTTCTAGATGATATCTTTGAATAATTTGTTTGTAGTTTTCACAAGCATGTGTGACTATATTAATTAGGGGAATCAGATTGGTATGTTTTGAAAATTTAATATATTATGATTTTTATTTCAAAATTGTTTGAGTGTGACTTAACCTTAGAGATCTAATTTTTGTTCTTAATGGACATCAATTTTACACTATTCAATAGATTTACAAGTGATGATATTGAACACTTTTCCTTTGAATTTTAACCATAGTATTGAAAATGGAAAAGGTAAACATTATCTTCTATAATAAATAACACTTCAATTCCTCAATAATAATTAAGAGATCATTTATAAGAAAACATTTAAGAGTTTTGTTATACACTAAAGAGATATTTTAGTGGATCATCACATTTATTCTAAGCACTTATACAATTTTTGTAAGCTTAAGCAAGAACAGAAAATCTTTTAAATCAATTTATATCAGTCCAATCTCCCTAATTTCAACCTTTGATAGTTTCTTTCTCATTGATTGTTGTTCTCCCTACACCAAATCCATACCACAACTCCATCCTCACACACTTTACTTAATCATTATTTGTGTATTTTATTTTTGTATTTAATTGTTTTATTTTTATTTTTTTGGTCATACAAACATCATTAGCCTTCTTAGTGGATGTGATACCCCACTCATCACATTCGTATAAGTAAGTAGGGTTAATAAATAATTAATTTTCATGATTCCAGTAAATTTCATGTTGAATTTTATCACCATTTTTAGGGAGGGAAAGAGTGACCAATACAAAAAAACATTCAAAAATTTTAATATAAAACAAATTTAAAAAACTCTTATAAAAATAGTTAAAAATCATATAAAGATCTGTTAATTTTTTCTGTAAAATATTTTATGTATTTTATACAAAAAGGATCATCTTAGTCAGAACATGAAACCCCAATATCTAAAATCAATAAACATTGTTTTGTACTTGGAAAACAAAATATGTTAGAAATGGAAAATTTAGAAAACTTTATTTTGGAAGAGCTGAAAATCAAAACATGAATATTCCATAGCCTAATGTTCCCACCCCCAAGAGACCTAGACTTTAGGAGTTCCAACTTTCATCAATATTGAGAAATCCATCTTGAATAATTCTTTCTTATAGGTCTAGGAACTACGAAATCAAACAATTACACCTTTCCTTGTTACCTTCATTCAATGGTCTTCCTGCAAAAGATTCACTTGATTTTATTAGAGTTTTTTATGGTTCTATCCAAAGATTTCCTTTGTAAGGATTGAGTGAGGAAGAGTTGAGGTTTTTAGTTTTCCCATTTTTTCTAAAGGGAGGGCTAGATTATGGTTCCAAAAAGATCGATGAGAAATTTTTTGATACATGGGATGAGATGTTTAATGCTTTTTTCACAAAATTATACCCCAGAAACACCACCATCGAGTTTAGACATAAGATAACATGGTTTGTCTAGGATGAAGTATATTTGTTTCACATGGAATGTGATAGGTTTAGAAGTCTTATTAGGTAAATTCTCAATCATCAGTTATCTTAACACCAACTCATGGATACATTTTACAATTCCCTCACCCTTACAATAAAAAGTTTGTGGATTAATCATATGGGGGTGACTTATCTGATTTGACAATAGATGAGATCAATAAAATCTTTGACAAGTGATAAAGATAATATTTTCATTATTTTTCATGTGTGTTTCAATGATGTAATCACTTCCAATTTAACAATTTGAGTTGAATTACAACATTTTTTGATTTTTAGTTAATTTTGGGCTAAATTATGAAAATTGATTAATTCTTTAATTTAACAATTTTATATCACTTTTGTATTTAGAACATAACTTTTATAATTATGATCAAATTGGATTGATTTTTAGGCATCCTTTTTTCATGGAATAAAAATTATACTTCTATACCTAGAACTAATTTGAAACTCACTATCCCAAAGAAATAAATCAAGATAAAAAATATGTCTGATCGAAAGAATGGACCCCACCTTAGTAAATGAGGTATATATTAGCCTAAATACCTCCAAATGTGATGATTATAGCTGGATTTGAAAGTGGACTCTAAGTATCATTTTCACATTAAATTCCATGGAGATATTTTCTCATTAAAAAATCCATTTAATGCACCAAAGTGGAGGGTGTTTATGAGTCTCCTCATCCAGAAAAATTTTTCTTCAGTAATTTGGGATTTTTTTTGAAACTTTCCCAAATAAGATGATATTTGGAGGGATAATTCACAAGATATAGGGGGGAATTTTCTAAATATACCTTCTCGATATTTTTCCATTTACTATGAGAATTAAACTCAAACTTTTGGTAAATAGAAATTAGAGGGAAAATTTTCCACCCCTCAAGCCTATAAATATGTGCATCCAATTCCATTAAAAGGGTTGAAGAAGGAGGATGGGTTGTTCTAGAAGATTGGAACCTTGAAGTGCTATATATTTTATATTTTCTCTTTTCTTAGTTTCATTATTCTCTCTTCTTCCCCATTCAACTCTATTACCCTTCAAATCGAGGTGTAAAACTTTTAAGTGATCGAGGAAGGGGGAGTTTTCCTTTTGTAATGTTGGAGTCTTTAAATTTAATTTAAAACTCTATTTTTATATTGAATGATTCATATTTTAATTGGTTTCCAATTATATTAATGTGATCATATTTAGGTTTTGGTTTTATTCATTGTTTATATCTTTGGTTGAAGTTCTTTAAACTCCCTCTGCCTAGAGCAGTTTGTCTCGATCAAGAAGATTGTGTTAGGTGGTGAGTGTTTAGAGATCGTTGGTACTTGTGTGGAATAACTGAATCATTTATAGATTTATATAGAGAAAAAACTCTAAATAGGGACTTTCCTTTGTTGTTTGGTAATGATTTATGAATTTTAATTCACACAGGAGTGGTTTCCATTACTTCCTTCAACCAAGGGTGATTGACAACTCGACTGAGGAAAATTTCATTTATCATTCAATAGGAAGAGAGGGGGAATGATTTTTAAGACCATAATGACATTTTAAAAGGTGATCATACCCTGAATCCATCAATCTATTATTCAATTTATGTTCAACTTTAATTTAATTTTCTTTCTTTCTATTTTAAATTGAACTATTTCAAAAACAACCTCCATTTCATTCTCTAATTTCAATTTAAAAACATGAATATTGTGCGCTCATATCTAGATACAACCTTGAATAACCAATTCAATTCATTTTTAACTTCGTAAATATTTTTTTTGCACACCTCGTTATAAGAATGTGTCAAAAATTGGTGTCTTTTCTGGGGAGGAGGTTCTAACAATCTAATTATCATATTTCATAAATAATTTTATTTTCTTTCATTAAAAAAACTAAAAAAACTTTTCCATGATGTATGAAAAATGCAATTATTCTACTTGGATTAATAACTCATAGGTGTAAGGAGAAATGGTAGAAAATGATGAGGTAGAACTTTTACAAAAGGTTGATGAACTTGCTATTTTTGCCAAGAAATGTTGAATAACCATGTTTTAGGTCTCTATTTTCAAGATCCTTCAGACATGGTTAATCAAGTAAAAACTAATTATAAAATACTAAAGGATAAGGTAGAAGTTCCATTGGATTAGAGATATCAACCTAAACTAGAATC
Organism: Viscum album; assembly: GCA_963277665.1. NCBI lineage: Eukaryota > Viridiplantae > Streptophyta > Magnoliopsida > Santalales > Viscaceae > Viscum > Viscum album. The sequence goes on from OY728165.1 coordinate 2,102,696,724, forward strand.
CAAACTAGTGGTGGAAGTTATTTTCCCACTCATCTTTCAAATAGAGGAGCCTGACTACCTACCTCTATCGAGTGAAATCCAACTCTAAGATGCACTTTCCACTAAAGAAGAAATTGAAGCTGAACAAAATCAGGTAGATGATATTTTCATAAAAACTTTTCATTCTGATTTTATTAAATATGAATTGAGTATTACCTTCCCATGTTTTAAATTTTAATATTTGAAAAACACTTATATTTCCTTGGAGGATTAAGAAGAATAAAAGGAAGATGCATTTGAAGAGTAACATCTGAAGCTCCCTAAAATTGATGATTTTTTTGGAGGGAGTTCAGGAGGAGATCAAAATAGATTTTACCAAATAAATAGAGACTCGTTCTACTCACATTAAATGGGAAGAATTTTATATGTATTCCACATGCTTTAATTTTTTTCAAATAGAATTATAATCTAAATTTTGATTTGATTATTCCATTGATGTAGTATACCTTGAGAAATCACTAGAGAATAAAGAAGAGGTTGTGAAAGTTGAAACCAAGAAAGAGGAGGGATTGTTATTTGTCCTAACCCCGCCATACAATATGAATCTCATTTTCATGGGGGTGTATTTGGAATTCTCTATCCATAGAGTCCTTAAAAAGGAATAAGTGAAAGATATAAGGAATAAGTGTTGGTGGTTCATATCAAAGAAACTCAAACCACCATCATATTAGGGATAACCAACTCGAACTGCCCATCCAAAGGCCATCAAAACCCAGGGCCCACTTGGGCGGTTAAACCAAGTTCTATCCTTCTATTTTCATTATATTTATATTTTATTTTATTCAAATAAATTTCTTATGTTATCCCCTATACTTATTCTTATAGGTTTTCAAATAGAAACACTTAGGATCTTAACTCAACATTTCACTACCAATAAGCCAGTTCATGACTCTCCTTAACACTTTCTTTATTATTGTGATCTAATTAAATATTTTATTAAGTGTTAAAATCCACTTGAATTATTGAGGACACTGCATCATTTAAGTGTGGGGGAGGGAAAGTTTTTATTTTATAATTTTCAAAAAAATTATTATTTTCAAGAAAAAAAAATTGTGTGTTTTTCAAATTTTTGTGTGTTTATTTTTAAATTTTTGTGTATTTTTGAAACTTATAAGATCAAATGATTATCTTTTATGTTTTTTAAATCCATGTCGATGAGTGAAACAATTTATCCCATGAATCTGAGCTTAAATGAATGCTGAAAATTACTTTGTTTCAAGTTAAAATCTTTGTGAATTTCATGAAAAGAACTCTTATTTTTGAATCCCAATCCACATCTCACTGTCTTTATCTTTAAAATCACTTTCCTATGAGGCTTTTGAACAATTTTTTTTCATATTATTTATATTCACCTCACTTCTTGAGAGAACCAATCCATGATTTCTTTAACCATAATTTGATTTATTCCTTTTAAAACTTGAGGGTTTGAGGTACTTGTGTTTTAAATAATTGAGTCATTTATTTGGTTTTTAATCCCCCTTTTCAAGAGAAACTTTTTTATTCCGACCTACCTTGTACATTTAGTCCTTATATCCCTTATAATCCATGAAATTTCTATTAGGTTAGATACATTATAATCCAGTTTTTCCAATCCAACCTACTCTTGAAGTGAAATTTCATGATCTATTTGAACTTAAGTATGGGGGAATATTTCTTGTATTATGATACCTCATTTGGTGAAAATTTGGGTAGAAAATAAAATGATTAAGACATTTTTTTGCTACTGAAAAATTCATTCCATTGAAAACTATGACTTTATGGAACTTTCAAGAAAAAGAAGTTGTGTCATTCTAGAGCTTCCAAATGAGAAAGAAATATGTTCCTATCTAGATATTTCAAGAAAAATTATATTTGAGAATATTGACATTTTTTCTATTGAAATGTTGGATGGTGTGAACTTTCCTTGATTTTTCCTGATTATGGGTCTGATTTTTTATTAAGGGGAGTGAGGAGGAGACCATACTTGAGTGAAAATAAGAATCGTGAATTTTTTTTTAAAAAAAGAGCCAAACCCTCCTAATTTAGCCTCATAATTGTTTATATATAAATCCTACCAACCGAAAGCCACTGAACAGCCCTGCAAATTCCTCATGATAAACACATGTACTTGACTCACATCATGTGAAGAAGTGGGAATTTATAAAGCCTATGGTGATTATTATGTGGGTTGGGATGATAAAACCCTTGTTGAAAATTGAAATTTGTGAGATGAGATAAAATTCATGCGAGGTAAGTATTTTGTGTGCATGGGAGGAGAAATGAAGTTAAAATGGATTAAATGAGATTAATGGAGAACTTGAAATAATGGTTTTGAGGATACATGATATCTTTTTTTTTCAAATTGGTGTATCTCATGGGTATGTATATTTTATATTTTCTCTTTTAATAGTTTCATAATTTTCTCTTCTCCCCCATTTAACTCTATTACTCTTCACATGGAGGGATAAAAATTTTGAGTGATCAAGGAAGAGGGATTTTTTCCTTTTGTAATGTCAGTGTCTTGCAATTTAATTTAAAACTCACTTTTTTTATTGAATGGTTTATATTTTTAGTGGTTCCCAATTCTCTTAATGATATCATATTTAGGGTTTTGGTTTATTCATTGTTTATAACTTTGGATTAAGTTCTTGAAACTCCCTCTACCTAGTATAGTTTGTCTTAATCGAGTAGATTGTGTTAGGTGGTGAGTGTCTTGAGATAGTTGGAACATGTGTGGAATATGTTAATTGTTTACGGATTTCTAATGAGAAACAATTTTTGATCAGGACATACCTTCATTTTTAGGAATGTTTTATGAATTTTCATGTACATAGGAGTGGTTTCCATTGCTTCATTCAACCAAGAGTGATTGAAAAATCAATTGGGGAGTCTTTCATTTATCATTCAATAGGAAGAGTAGGGATGATTTTATGACCATGATGACATTGAAAAAGGTGATTCTACCCTGACTTTATCACTCTCTTAATCAATTTATGTTAAACTTTTTTTTAATTTCCTTATTTCTTTTTAAAATCAAACCATTTAAAAAACAACCTCCACTTATTTATCTAATTTAAAGTGGAAAACATGATTTTTGTGTGCTCATATCTTGAGAAAACATTGTTTAACCACTTTAATACATTTTTAGCTTAGTAAATAATTGTGTTTTCCACACCCCAAGATAGGCACGTGTCGAAAAGTTAGCCTAAAAGTCACAATATAAATGCACCAGGAATGGAGAAATTCATAGGGCTGAAAGTAATACCCAAGATTTTGTGGTCAATGAAAATTAACTTAGGGAGTAGTTTTTTTATTGTAGGATGTTTGGAAATACTCAAAGATGTTTCCCCAACATTGAACTCCCAATCTAACATGAGAGGAGTGCCTATTTTGTAGACTATAAGGATATAAACCAAGATGACAAAGACCCTTTATTAAATCAGTACATTATTGGATACAAAAATAATAAAAAATTATCTTAGAGAGAACAAGGTGTGTTGAAACCTTTTGTTTCCCCCAGTTACTCCACTACTACAAAATTTAACTTTAATAGTGCTATAAATGGCCTTTTTCAGCCCTAGAAAATCACTTCCTACATGAGAAAGGTTAAAAGCCCTGGTCTTTTATTGGTGATAAAAAATCATTGATAGAGGGTCATTTACCAGTGCTTATAGAAGTGTTGAAAAAGGACATTTTATCATCTATTTTATGAGCACTGATAAAATAAATCTTTATTAGCGCTAGTAAAATAAATCTTTATCAGCGCTTCTATGAGTGATGATAAAGGTCCATACAACAGTGTGCTGTAACAGCACACCATAGCACCAGAAACACACCAGATATTAAGAAAACAAGTCCCAATATAGGATTTAAATGAAATGAAATTTACAACACAAACTAAAAAAAACATTATATTATAGACATTTCAAACATTAGTTCATACAATTACATAAATACAAATTATTACATACATTGAAAAACATCAATGTTCCTTTATCTTTTAATCCTAACCCGACTCATAATATTATCGAACAAACCACCCCTAATCAAGAAAAATAACACACCTATATAAGAAATAATTCTTATGTTAGTAATAATATAAATAAATAAATAAACATAAAGTGTTACTTTTACTAAAATTGATGTCAATTTTAAATAAAAAGATGAACTTTTAGTTATATCGGTCACAATGTGCATCAAATTGAGGTGCAGATGATTCCTAATCATCAAAAATGACTTATGGATTTTTGTCCTAAAGTACCAAAATAATTGAATGTGTTTGTTCAAATTTGATTAGGTTGGTTTATTTTTTTTACTAAAATTGATGTTAATTTTAAATAAATATGCACTTAGAGTCATACCAGTCACACTGTGCATCAGATTAAGGTGAAAATGATTCCTACATGATTCAAATCACTTATGTATTTTTTTTCCTAAAGTATCAAAACAATATAAATGTGTTTTCTTGTTTTTGTGTACATCACGTGTCTTTTTTACTAAAATTTCATTTTAAAATTGAAACATGTACTTTGACTCATACAGATCATGTCATGTATCATTTTGATGTGAGACTGATTCCTATATGTCACAAATGATATATGAATCGATGTACTAAATTATCAATAAAATCTGAGTGTGTTTTCCTAGATTTCAACGAATGAAACTTTTTAAAGTCAAATGTTGATTTTAAACTGATAACGGACACATTGAGCCAGTTGTCTTTTTTACTAAAATTAATTTCAATTTAAAATAGAAAGAATTACTTGGAGTCATATTGGTCACATAATGTGTCAGATTGAGATGTGTCTAATTCCTAAATGTCCCAAAGTCTCAAAAAAATCCGAAGTGTCAATGTTACCATGATCTCTATTGAATTTCTTTGTCGAACTTCCAACACTACATGAGGAACTTTGAACAAACCACATCAACTTGAAAAAAAGAATCCACCTATATAAGAAAAAAATTATTATGAGTAATACTAAAAAGAAATATATTAAACATAAATATGAAATAATACATTAAATCTATGGAAAATGATTTTAATATGAAAATATCAAGATTACTTATGTGATTTAGAAGTGGAGGGAACTTGAAGTAAATTTATAAATGTCGGCACTCTAGGGGTGAAAAGTTTTGAGGGAGAAGAAGTATATATATGTTTTGGTGCATAAAGGCATGAAATATGGATAGATCACCCCAAATCGAACAAAAGAATTCAACCATATAAGAAAAAAATTATTATGTGGGTAATACTAAAAAGAAATAAATTAAACATAAATATGAAAAAATAATTTAATTTTATGGACAATGATTTTACTATCAAAACATCAAGATTGCCTATATAATTGAGCATAGGTAGTTTCATTTCTATTCCTACAATGGAATTAGAGGTAACTTGAAAGAAAGTGATAAATGCACTACTGTAGGGGTGAAAATATTTTAAGGGAGAAGAAGAATGAAGGTTGGAAAGAGCACCCAAACTTGAAAAAAAGAATCCACATGTATAAGAGAACAATTGTTATGTAATTAATATTAAAAATAAATAAATTAAACATAAATATGAAACAATACATTAATTCTAGGGATAATAATTTTACTATGAAAACATCAAGATTACCTCTGTAATTGAGTAGATGCAGTGTTGTTTGTCTTCCTACAAAGGTGTGGATGTAACTTAAAATAAAGTGATAAATTAACCACTATAGAGTTCAATAATGTTTTAAGGGAGAAGAAGCATGAAATTTGGATAGAGCACCCCAAATCAAACAAAATAATCCACCTATATAAGAAAACAATTATTATGTGAGTAATACTAAAAAGAAATAAATTAAACATAAATATGAAACAATATATTAATTCTATGAACAATGATTTTACTATGAAAACATCAAGATTACCTCTATAATAAAGCATAGGTAGTGCATTTCTCTTCCTAAAAAGGCAGTAGAGATAACTTGAAAGAAAGTTATAAATGCAACACTTCAGGGGTGAAAAGGTTTGAAGGGATAAGAAGCATGAAAGTTGGACACAGAAACCCAACTCGAACAAAAGAATCCACCTATATAAGAAAAGAACTATTATATGATAAATACTAAAAATAAATAAATTAAACATAAATATGAAACAATACATTAATTATATGGATAATGATTTTACTATATAAATATCAAGATTACCTCTATGATTGATAAGAGACAACATCGCTGATTTTCTTGTAAAGGCATGACACATTGATAGAAATATTCCAAAATAAACAAACTCTGTAATGAATAATGAAAATTAAATCAACATTTCATTATATAATTTTTTGATAAAATAGAGAAATTATATCGTAACATTACTGCTACATCTTTCCAAAGGGTTTCCTTCAGTATAGTTTGTTCTTCCATCATGTGAAGAAGACATTGTCTTCATGAGTAGTCAAAAATTTAATTTAGATTATATTAATGTAGTAGAGAACATATAATATTATGAAAAAAAACGTAATATATTAAAAAAAACTTTTACCTTCTCATTTAACCCTCTTTAATTTTTTAAAGGTTTCAAGGATTTAGTTCCCCTATCGAGAATCCAAATCCCCTCTTTGTGGTCCCCTCTAACATACAAGACATTGTATACATTGGGGCTCACATTAAATAATTGTGATGTCCCAAGGAAAGTTTCATCCTCAATTGAATTTTCATCTAACTCAATATTTGTTTTAGTCACCAGAAGGAAAATTGACCAATTATTTTTTGTTGGATCAGGGATATAAAATACTTGCACTACTTGTGATTCCATTATGAGTATCTCTTCTTTTTCCCCTTCTACACTAAAATTCACCTTCACAAAGCCCATTTCATTATCTTTCACTCCATTGATATTGTCAACTCATTTTAAATAGAAAATTAGCACTTGAAATTTTGTATACTCCAACTTGTATATCTATTAGATAATGAAAAATATGCCATATTTTCATAAATTGGATTTCTATCCTTGGAACCAGATATGTGCATCACTTTAGCCACAAGCGTAACACCAATATTTTGCATCGTACTTAAGCCATGTTTTTATTTTGTATAGAATGTATAACCATTGATTAAAAAACCAGTGTAAGATATAACATTTGCATTCAGTCGTTTGGATAACCATTTAATGCATTCAACAATTGAATTTGGATTTTCATATAACTCCATATAAATTTACTCTATGAACCATCCTATAAATTTTTTATTATGTATATTTGATATCCATCCTTTATCCCTTGATGGATTCAAATATCTAAGAATTTATTTGGGGGATTCAATGTATGGATCAACATCTTCACTATTATGTAATATGTAAAGATGTGCTTATTCCCTCTCTATCAAGGTAATTGTAACAACATCTCTTCTAGAAATCCATTCTCCCATAAGGCGTTTGTTGTGATGAGACTTTGGGAGACCAATGCTTTCAACATCTGATGGGTAATTGGTATAGAATTCAATATCTTCTTCAATAATATATCGTTATGCAATACAACCATATAGTCAACTTTGATTCTTGACACACCCTTTCAAAATCTTCATATTCCATTCAATGGGGTACATCCATCTGTAATGGAGTGGATCACATAGTTGAACCTCTCTGACCAAGTGAACCATCAGGTGGACCATTATATCAAATAATGATAGTGGGAAGAACATCTCTAATTCACATAATATGACTAAAATCTTCTTATTGATGATGGTTAACTTCATTTGGCCTACAACATTTCTGCATATGTATTTGAAAAGGAAGCAGAGTCTGGTTAATGTATGTCATACATTTTGAGGCAGAATGAAACATAAATAAACATGCATTAAATCTTTCATCAAAACATAATAGTCGTGTGATTTTAGTCCTTGTAACTTAAAATTAGTATTTGGAACAACATTATTGATATTTGATGAATACCCTTGTGGAAATTTTACACTATTAAATAAAATGAAAAATTACAATTTTTTCTTGTCTGGATAGAGTGTAAGATGTTGGAGGAATAAAAGTATTCCTTTTACCCTTCACCGATGCCAACTCTTCCCATACCCCCATTTCAATCAAGTCCAACCTAGCCTTGATTCCATATTTTGTTTTTCTAAGAACATTTATTAGCATGCCAATAACACTATCAAATACATTTTTTTTCTACATACATGACATTAAGAAAATGTCTGACATACAAACAATTCCAATACAATAATTCAAAGAAAATTAATCACTTATTCCAACATCATTTTTTAAAGTTTTTTAAAAATGGTTTACTTAAAACAGTTTCAATATTTTTTACTTTTTTTGTATAGTTGATCGCTCATTGCTAGGGACGGTGTTGTACCTTGTTTGATATTCCCATCGAATGTTTTCATCCATGATTGGTATTTATGTCATCGAAGTAAAAAAATCAATGTCCTAAAAACATAGTCTTTGAGGAATGTTTCAACCGATCTGAGTATGTGCATTCTTCACAAATGGGACACCCCAAAATTACTTTAATGCTATAACCTGATAAGTTTCTATAAGCAGGGAAGTCATTTATAATTACATACAACATGGCCCTCAATGTTAATTATTTACTTCTATGAGTATAATTCATTATAACACAAGTATCCCACATTAATTTCATATCTCCGATCAATGGATCCAAATAGACATCAATATCGTTATTGGGTTTCTTTGGTCCAAATATAAATAGAGACAACATAATGTATTTGTGTTTCATGCATAACCATGGTGATAAGTTATAATTTACCAACATGAAGGGCCATGTATTGTGAGTACTAATTTGTACAACAAAAGATTTATTCCATCTTTAGATAATGCAAGACGAATGTTTCCTAGCTCATATCCAAATTAAAGAAACTTGTAATCAATTTTCTTCCACTGAGGAGAATCTACTGGATGACATAGGTTCCCATATTTAATTCTTGTATATGAATTCCATGTTAATTATCTCATAGTTTCTTGACATCCATATAGTCTTCTAAATCATGGAATGATAGGAAAGTACCATACATATTTCAAAGGACTTGATTCATTTTTCTTATATCGATATGTTCCACACTTAAGGAAATTTATGAGGGATTCATGGTCCATGTAAAACAATATAAAATCATTGGAAAAAACGTGTATTTTTTTTAGAAATAATTCCCATTGAACGTAACATTCATTTAGCATCATATGTTTGGCATGGAAGTTCATTTTATTCTAGTAGAATATATTTCAAAAGAGTAAGTAGTTTTGTAAAGATGGTGTCACTACATCTGCTACCAGCTTTCAAATTATATAACTTCAATACAACTGACAATGTTGTGTATTTAGTACAACTGGTATATAATGGTTTATTGGAAAAAATAGTTAAGTCTTCAAACAATTTTTTACAATCATGAAGGTCATCTTCAATTTCTATTGTCATTTCTTCCATGCGATCTCTATCATATTTTAAAAAAGGCATTCATATCAAATGGTTCATAAAACGTAGTATCATCCCAATCGATGTATAAATTTAGTTTTTCTCTATGTTTAGTCCAAAATTTATAGCATTGATCTATTCTGTGACAAATCAAATGTTCTTCTAAATCTTCTGGAATAATTTTTCTTGAATACAACAATGTAAACACGAACAAAGGATTTTATAAGGGTTGTCTGTATGCTCTCTTGCAGACTTGATGAACTCTTTAACTCCATCTTCATATTCGTTTGTCAAACGATTAGCATGCATCCATTTTTGGTTCATATCCACCCTATTGGGTTCATAAAAGATTAATTTTATACAATATATAAATAAATACACATAAGATATTCAATATCAAATGTGAAAGTTATAGACAATTCTAATAAGGGAAACTCAACATTTGATTGTTTCAAATAATTTCTATATGTTGAAGAAAATGGGTAATTGAATTTAAGAAAAGAATTAATCCACATAAAATCTTTCTTAAACCCCCTAAAAAAATAAAAATATAATATAGGAAATTAAGGTGAAATAAGAAACTCAAATATGATAAATAAGAATAATAAACTCTCATTCAATAAACTAGAAGATATAAAAATGTATTGAAACAAGTGATGTATAAACCTAAGGAATTATTACATTTAAAATTAATGGTATATCAATATTTTAAAACATATCAAGAATCTTTGGATGTCATATAACCACACCGACCCATCCCAATAAAATTCAAGGTACTCTAATTAGATGTAAAATTAGAATTTACAAATGGATTACATGAATAGTAAGTTTACATCAAACAAACAGATAGTTTTCTCATTATTTAATATGAGAATAATGTTTGTAAATTGAAAAAGGTGATTTATGAATTTAAACAAGAACTAAGATCTTGGAATTGAAGGTTAAATGAGTTATTAAAGAAATATAAATTTAAAAATGAGGAATTGATCATAATCATTACATAAAAAATAATTTTATGGATAGATTGAAAGTGTTTATAAATGGGGATGACATAATATTTAGAGGTTCAAGAGATGAACAATGATAATAATTTTCTACATTAACAATGACCAATGTTTAAATGTTGATGATTAGTGAGTTGACATTTTCCTTTGTTTATAGGTGAATCATAAAATTCATGGGATATTTATTTCCCAATACATGTATGTGAGGGAAGTGTTTTATAGATTTAAAAAGGAAGATTGAAAACCCCTATGGAAACCCATTTAAAATTGAATAAAATTTTCAGATGTTGTGGATGGAATGTCAATTTATATCATGGAGTGTAGGATATTCGTTATATAACAACTTTTTTCACAGTAAAAAGGTTTGACATACTATTTTTCTACATGTAATATATCTAGGTATCAAAGTGATTCTATGGAAATACACTTGTTATTAGTTAAATAAATACTCAAAAGGGGATGAAATTCTTGAAAATCTATATTTCTGAGTAATAAATTATAATGTCTTATAGTGGTATACAACTCACAAAAAAAGTGGTATAACTAGAAAGGGATAATCTCAAAAGGATATTTTTTTTGTAAATTATTGAGAGAGGGGGATTAGGATGATGATGACAAATTATAATATAGTTGGAAAATAGTATATTGCATCAAGGTATAATATTTCATATATTATTATTAAAAGTATTTATAAATAATGTTGGATTAATCTAAAGAGGGAAAAAAATAAAATAGATTTTTTTAAAGTGTAGAGACATAGGAAGTTCGATTATCGAGAAAAGGTACAACAAATTTAACAATACATATAGTTTCCAAAACAAATCCAAGATAACTATATATCAAACACCCGAGTTGGCCCATGATAGTGTCCAAAGGACATTCTTGATTCCCCTTGGGCTAGCAACAAGCACTAGGGAATGAAAAACAACACTGTGGGAATGATTTGGATGAAAAAATAAATAAAACTATTAGATATAAAATTTAAATAAAAACTTCCATGATGAATCCATATATTGGATTCCCACACCAACTCAAATAAGTATAAAAAAGAAGATAAAAATTAATATAATATAAAATAAATCCCTTAACCTACCCTTAACTCCCTCACACCCAAAATTCCTAATATTAATTTCTAAAATTTCACATATATGGAATAAAATTGATAAAATAAAGAATAAAAAATATGTATGATAGATTTTGGTGATCAATTTGGGAAATTTAAACAAAATAAAACAACCAACTAAACTCCATGTGACTCTATGTGTCATCATCAAGTCCAGAAACAATAAACTCTCCATGAGAAATCAAGAGTTGAATCAAAATTGGAAACTGAGAAAATCAGAAGGCCTATCTTGATACAATCATTGGACCACAAATAATGACATCGTCAAAGAAGAAATCAAAAACGAAACAAAAAATACACAAAGAAAATTGGAAGGCCTGCCTTACTAGGTTAAAAAAAATATGAAACTCACTTCGGAAACTCTAACTTCAATCAAACACCAGATTTTGGACAAGATGTTTCAAAGGCAATCAAGTGGTGCGATTCGAGGTTTGATTCACCAAGGAGGAGCACTGATATCATGTGGATTCTACAGAAAGCTTTTGATATCACGACGGGTTTGCAAATGGTTAGAGTTTTTAAATCTGATTCAAATAATTTTATCAGAGCTGACAAAAAAGCACTGATAAAGATTCATTTTATCAGTGCTTATTACTTAAGCACTGATAAAAAGACTCTTTATCAGTGCTTTCTTAGTGCTGATAAAGGTAGGTATTTATCAGCGCTAAAAAATCCCTAATAAAATCAATATTTATCAGTACTAAAATTATAGCACTCATAAATGTTAATTTTATCAGAGTGAAAAAGTGTTGATAAAGATGATTTTATCAGTGCTTATTACTTAAGCGGTGATAAATGATTTATAATTATAAATATAAATAAAAAAATTGTAAATATTAATATATATATAATAAATATATATAAATATAAATATAGTAAATATATTCCTTTTTAAATATATTTATTAAAATTTTATAATTAATTATTTATAATTATAGAAATATTTTTAAAAAATAATATTTATATCATTATATATATTTATATAATTATACATTTATATATTTAATAAATATATATAAATATATTAAACATATTCATTATTTAAGTAAATTTATTATAAATTTAATAATTATTTAAATATATATAATTATTTATTTATAATTATATAAATACTTTTTAAAAAAATATTTATTTATATATAATAATAAATATATAATTGTATAAATGTAGTAAATGTACATTTATAAATATAATAATTTATAAATATTTTTAAAAAAATATATTTTTAACATTATTAATGAATATCTATTTTTAAGTGCATGCATATATGTTAAAAATGAGTGAAACTGAATAAATTAAGAATGAGTACACTTTAACAATATTGAAAAAATGGATAAGTTTTATGTGTGTGCATTTTATATAAAAATGCATTAATTGCATATATGTGAAATCAATATAACATAGATTTTATCTATATTAAATTGAAAAATCAAACGACATTCAATTATATGTCGAGTACTATGCAATTAGTCAGTATTTTTTATTCATAATAATTTTTAATTATAAACCATTATTCAATAAATATATGAGTATTTAATGTAAAGCACATAAATATTTTATAATATATAAATCATATTTATATACATTATTATATATCTATATATTTAATATATACAATTTAATATCATTAATTATCATAATTATCTAATTAATAAAATGTTTAATATTTAATAATGTATAATCAATTTATTCATTTTTATCAATAATTATTTAATTAATAAAAATTTTAATATTTTTTTAATAAAATCATTATTTATTTTTTATTTATTTCATTATTTCATTTTATTTATTCATACCCTCATCAGTGCTAAAAATAAAGTGATGATAAATGATACCTTTTATCGTGGCTAAAAATAAAGTGCTGATAAATATGTCATTTGTCAATGTTTTTTTCTAGAACTGATAAATACCAGTTCTCTTAAATGTGGGTTTTGTAGTAGTGCTCTAATAAAACCAAAAATCAATATAAAAAATGATAGAACTTAAACTTCTAATTTTAATTTTGATGCCTTGGTTAGGCTATTGATCTATAAGGTAGATTCACAAGAGTCTAGCATTAATAATTTGAAAGTACAACTCGGTTAAATGGCTAGGGATTTATGTGGAAGAGAAAAATGAAAGTTTCCCAGCACAAATGAGCCTAATTTGATATAAAATTTTATGGTAGTTACTGCCATGTTTGGACTTCAAAATCAAGAAAAAGTTAAAGAATAACCAAGTGAAGTAAAAACTGATGAACAAACTGATTTTGAGAATAAAAATAAAGAAAATTCCAAATATGGAAATCTGTAAAACAAGTTACAACAAGAATTCGACTAAAAATGGAAAAGAAAAAAGGAAAATGAAATGAGAACTAGTTAACGAGGGAAACAATAAAATTAAGGTTTGAGGATGATGAGAGTAATCAATCAATTTTGAAGAATTATTCCTCTCCCATCCTATTTCCCTAAAGAGTTAAAAAAGTGATAAACCTAGTTATTTAACATTACTTTATATATTTAGGACCATCAACATTAACATGTATTTTATGGAGGTATTGATTAAGATTTTATCCTATGTGAAATTTCTTAAGAGGTTCTTAACTGATAAAAGGAATTGAGAATTGTTTACTACCATAAATCTCACTAAGGATTATAGTGAAATTTTTCAGAAATAATTACCTCAAACACTAAAAGATGCTTTAAGCTTTGTTATTTCTTGTAGAATAGGAGAAATTGAGGGAATAAATTATCTTTGTGACTTAGGATATAGCATCAATATCATGAATTACTCTTTATTTCAAAATCTAGGTCTTAAAGAATTGAAACTGACTTCTATTTATTTGTAATTGGCTTATAGATCACTTGTTTATCCTTATCATGACTAGAAAAAGGGTATATTTATACACTTTTATTACCATGGTTTTTTAAACTATGGAAATAGACTACGTAATACCATGGTTTTTAAAAAAACATGTCAATACCTTTCCATATTCCCTCTTCGACAGTGAGCTCATATCCTCATCCCACAACCGTCTTCCCATAGTCATCCCCTACATAGTCTTCCCTCTTTGACATTGATCGACACTGATCCCCTCTCATCATTCCACAATTCATTTCCCATAGTGAGACCCTATGTAGTATTTCTTCTTCAACATTGGTTGACACCAATCCCCTCTCCTCATTCCAAAACCCTCTTCTCACAGTGATCCCCTCTTTAGTTTTCCCTCTTCGACATCAGTTGACACTGAGCCCATCTCCTCATTCCTCATCCCTCTTCCCACTACAAGCCCCTCTACAATATTCCCTCTATGACCTCAATTGATCTATCCTCTGAAGCCTAAAATGAGCCCCTCCATGACCCTATTTCCTCTTCACAATTGATTGGGATCTAATATCCTTTATTTTCTATATAAGTTAAATTATTTTAATAAAATCTTTGTAGTTACCCTCCCAAGTGTTGAAAAGATTTCCTTGTATTTTCAAGATCCATGTTCGAGCCAGACCCATCATGAAATTAGGGAAACACCTAATTATAAGTTCATCCTCAGTCACTTAATTAAATATAAAGTATTTGATAGTATCAAGGAAATCCTTAATGAAATCTAGAGAATATCTTGATGGAATATCATTAGAAACTAGAAAATACTATAGGTGGTGAAACTGCATCCCTTAATTCCTTGCATTCAGAGTCAGTCTAAGAAAAATGTCTTTAATGATACAAAAATGGTATGTAATTTATATATTAGTTAACTGTAAATCCATGATTTTTTATTTATCTTTCCCATAGCCATGTCCCTATAAACTTCAAGTGGAATTAGTTTTATTCTTGTGACCAAATATATTATATAAGTAATTTTCACTTTTCTTTGAATTCACTGGGAACCTGGAAGATCCATCGATTTTTAACTATTTAGGGAATATTATGATGAATAATAATATTTTACTCTTTAGTTATTGAAAATGTGGCAAACTCCTCTAACCTCTTTTTTTTTTAAATTGATTGTTTTTAAACTTGGTGTAAGTTGGAATTTTTTCAATTTATTTTAAAAATGATATATATGCTCTTAACTTCTAGAACATCTAAATAAACTCTTGAATAAATTATCTCTATACATGTAAAGATCCCTGTCTTCAGGAAATGATGTAGGTGGCTCATATACCTTCACACCACTGTTAGATAATTTGAGCATGACTATCCCGTAGTTGCTTTCCCTTCACGTATTTTTTTAGAAAAATCTAATTCCTATTATGATTTATCCTTTTCATGATAATTTTTTCTTATTGATTGTCAACTTCATATTTTCATCAACTTATACTTAAGGTTTTATAATATATTATTCATTATTCAATTTTATTGTCTTTACTCCTCTATTTTTTAATTTCCTTTCATCCTTATCTTGAATTAGTTTTTTTGGTACTCAGAAACTTCCTTTTCTATCTCATTTTATTTAATTTAATAATCTACCCAACCAAAATTTCCAAATTATATATTATTTACTATATTATTATAGCTCATTAAAATAAAATAACTAATTTTATCTCTACATGGAATTTATTACCATTGAATGGCAGTCTGTCTTTTAAGAAGAAAGACAATCCATGTATATCATTAAGAGTTAACCTCACCCTCAGGTGAAGAACCAATTTAGGGATGTAATAATAGATAACCTTTCAAACATGAATATTGTAAAAGTAGGCATGTAATCAATTATAAATCACAACACCAAGATGAAATTAATTTTATATATATAAAAAAGACTCAACCTCTCCATATGGAACAACTAATCAAAAAATGAAATCAATTTTAAAGATCAACATTTATTTGAACACTTATCTGGAAATTTAATAAGTAGTTAAACTTTCCCTCTTATTAAGTTCCATGACATCAGATAGAG
This sequence comes from Viscum album, assembly GCA_963277665.1. Lineage (NCBI taxonomy): Eukaryota > Viridiplantae > Streptophyta > Magnoliopsida > Santalales > Viscaceae > Viscum > Viscum album. The sequence goes on from OY728165.1 coordinate 2,102,713,148, forward strand.
TCTCGAAATAATTTTCCATGTTCTCTTTTTCATCAGAACAAATCAAATCGTATTCTATATTCAACTGATTTAATGATTTAAAATATATTTATTTATCATTATTGACTTTTAATTTGAGTGAAAATTCATTTCTTATTTCAAAATTAATAAGACTAATGGAAAGTTCATCAAAATATTTTCCATCAAGACATTTATCTTCAAGTGATGAGATCTTTTCATTAATATTTTCTGGATGAATTTGCATGAGTTTATTTGTCATATTAATAAGGCTAGTCTTCCTTATATATTTTTACTTCATTATTTTCTTCCTTTAATCAAAATTTTAATTCAATAAGGGTTGTTTGTGTGTTCATGACATGAATTTAAAGTGTTTTTGGTATTTTTTAAGTTTAAAGGGTGAGTGTATAATGAAATAGAATATGATAATAGAAAAAATAACAATTGGAGTTGGATTAAATGAATTTTTAGTGGGGGATTTATGGTTGTGATCAACCTTCTGATGCATGACAAATGAATTACCAGAAAAACATTAGAAACATAACCAATTCCCTAAACATCACTACACACAAATTTTACAAAAATGAATGTTTTTCATTTATTTTAGAAATCATATTTTGAATAACTCCATGTTTTAAAAAAGTCATGAAAACATCATCAAACATCACTGTATACATTACTACACATGATTGGAAAAGTAAAATCTATACTACTTATCATGATTTAACAAATTAAAGTAATAAAAAAGACATACTTATGATGTGTGAAAACCAAAATTATATACTCATATTGAATAGGTGATGAAAAAACCAAAACAAATAGAATTGTATTGAACTTAATTAAAATGTATCAAATATACCTAGATATAGTTCAATCGTTCACTTTTCTCTATAAAATATATTTCTTATATCTATTAAATTATTTTTAACAATGGTATAAAAATAGTGTTTGATTTTTCATTTTTCCATTGGTTGGTGGTAACTTTTTTGGTTGATTATAATCTAAGATGTTAATTTCAACTATATTAGAATTAATTAGTTGGTCTATTAATTCAATTTAAATTTGGTGCTTATGAGTGTGTTTGGTTTTATGAAATTTGAAAAACTTGGTTATTTTAGTTATGTCTTGAACTCATTGAATTATTAAGTTGAAATGGTGATTTTTTATCCCTTATGAATTTTTAAAATGAAAGTTTATTTTTGTTTACTACTAAGAACCATCTTAAAGAAACATAATAAATAAGTGCACCATGAAATATGTTCATACTATGGGGTGCACTACAATGCTAGATCATGAACTATCATAGGTAATATATCATTTAACATTGAATATAAATTTATTTTTTCATGTATTTATGTTTAATTTTCATGTAGAAACAGGCATTAAATATTGATGGACATTTTCCTCGATCATTATTGTTTAGTTCCAGTAGAAGAAAAGATAGAATCACTATGAATCAGGAAACACAGGAAAAAATTGTAAGATTATTTTTAAATTTTTCATTTATATTTCATAAGGTCCATATATTGATTTGGTTTTATTTAATTAGATTTATTTCATGTTCAAAACAAGGATCTTTTAAAAAAACTTTATCCATTATATAAAATCAAGAAAATAATTCTCAAATGAATTTCCAATTTATAATTTCAAAAGACAAATTCACAGAGAAAACCCTTCTTAAATGATTTATAATGGATTAATAAGCCTCTTTTTGAGTTGTATTGATAGAGTAGCATATATATAATTTCATTCCTTTCAAAAACCTTTCTTTAAAAAAATTATTAGAATTACCTCTACTAAATAGGATTCTCTATAAACATTGATCCTAAAGGTCTTGATTAAAATAATTATTACTTTCAATTCCTAGTCCTTTTGTATCAAAAGGTATGAAACACTTGGACCATTTAATAGCAATGAGATTTTTATCCAATGTACTCCCATTTTAGATAAATATACTTACAACTATATTTTAATTTTTAATTAGATTCACATGAATTTTATATATCATGAAATAGTAAACCAATTTGGTTACAAAAATGATATTCATCAATAAATCTCTACCAACTATGCAGAACTATATAGCAGATTTACCTGTACACTGATCAAGCTCTATCCAAATTATATTTCTTGTATGTCATCCAAGGTAGACATATGAGATGTAATTTTCAAATTATATTGCTCTATCCACCCCATCAACACTTTGAAAATCATCCTGATCTTCTTTGAAACTTCCACTAGATTTTTCAAAACATATAGAAACTCTCATTTTAGTGATTTCTAACCATGTTGAAAAAAATAGCAACACCCTAGCTGATTTAGTTCACTATTCAAAAATAATATATGAATCGTCAAATAGAAGAAAATATATCAGTGATAAAACCCTAGTTTAAAAACTAGGAAATCTCGTTATCGCTATTTATGATATCAGTTTTCACCACTGGTTAACGATCTTTATTTTCAAAAATTTGAAAATGATCAATGGAATACAGTAATGATATATGAATAAACATGCTGTTGTAGGGAATATTTATACATGGTGAGTTTACATGATGAATATTTAGTCTGATCTAATATCTATTGTTCCCTATATAATGTACAATATTTTAATAAAATCATTGTAGTTACCCTCCCATGTGTTGAAAATTTTTTCTTGCATTTGAGAGGCAAGACCCTCATGAAATTAGGGAAAAACCTCATTATAAGTTCATCATCAGTAATTTTATTAAGCGAAAAGTATTTTTTTAGTATTAGGGAAATACTTAATGAAATCTAGAGAATCTTCTGATAGGAATCCCATTGAAAACTATAAAATACTCTAGGTGGTGAAGTTTCATCCCTTAATTCCTTTCATTCAGAGTCTATATAAGAAAAATTTATTTAATGACCCAAAAATGGTATTTAATTTATATATAAGTTAACTATAAATCCATGATTTTATTTATTTATCTTTCCCATAGCCAGGTCCCTATAAAATTCTAGTGGAATTAATTTTATTATTTCTACCAAATATACTATATAAGTAATTTTAAATTTACTTTGAATTTATTGGGAACCTAGAAGTTCCATGGATCTTTAATTATTTAGGGAATATTCTACTTAATAACAATAGAGTACTCTTTATTTATTAGAATTGTTACAAACTTATCTAACCTATTCTTGTTGAAAATGATTGTTTTTGAAACTTGGTGTAAGATGGATTTTTTAATTGATTTTAAAAATAAAATATTAAGTCTTAACTTCTATAACATATAAATAACTTATTGAATAAATTATCACTATACATTCCAAGATCCCTATGTCATTCAGGAAATGATATAGGTGGCTCATATACCTTCACACCACTGTCAGATAATTTGAGCATGACTGTCCAATACCATCTTTCTCTTCACTTATTTTTTTTTATAAAAACATACTTCAAGTTATGATTTATCCTTTTCATCATCATTTTTTCTTCTTGATTTTTAACTTCATATTTCTCATCAACTTATACTTAAGGTTTTATAATATATTATTCATCATTCCATTTTATTGTCTTGGCTCCTATGTTTTTAAATTTCTATGCATCCTCTGATGGATCTCCCATGGGGTTTCATCATGCCAAGCACCTTGACTCCATATATGTTTCATGATTTATATCTATGGTACCCTAGGTTCTCTATTTTTTCTCTTTTATATATATCACCAATGACAAAAACTCTTAATCTAATCCCTACAGACCTCCTTAGGTCTACGCTTTTTCAATAGGTACACTCCCAATTTAATTTTATAAAACCCTAATTTAAAAATACTATTACTCATAACTTTATTCATATTAAACACACTGAATTTTAATGGTTCATATCAATTTTTAGTTTGAGATAAAGGCCACCATCACTTTTTCACAATAGGTAATCTACCAATTTTTTTAGTTTTCATTATTAGTTTTATTACTTAGATTTTTTTAATCAATAAATGAAATCATCAAATCAAACCTCTATGAACATCATGTTCGTGCACTATCCATGTGCATATATCTTCACTGAGTGGTTTCTCTTTATTATCTAATCACATTTTCATGACATCTTTTTAATCCATATGTAGCATAATTATTATATGAACCTACTCCGTTTATTAATTTATCTCATTTCATTGAGCTCCAAAAAACACTCACATGGTTGTGGTTTCATTATGACATGGTATGGATTTCTCATGTAGTTGGACTCTTCACGGTCAATGAAATACTCATGGTAGGTTATTTGGGTCTTTCATTAGATCCACACTCATGTTAGATATTTTTCTTTATGTGGTTGATCAACACATTTCATGGTCAATTTCATTACTCATGCTGGATCACATTATTCATAGTTTCTTAGCATGAAAACATTTCATGGTAGATACAATTATGAGGTCTCCCACATCGCAGTTGATCAAATTACTTATATTTATCTGATCAACCCATCATTTAAAATATTTTCAGTCAATTTAAACATTAAACACAACAAAACCTTCACCTAATGGAGGTTGAATAAAACCTTAGTGACATTGCATTTAAAAATTCCATGACCCATGTGATATGTCTATATCAATTAATAAATGATTAGTACATGTAAATGGGTTCTCCCATATCTATGTTTCCATTGGAAGGGATTATCTTAATTACCCAACACATTCCCTTAGTGGCTCAATAAAATTATAAGGGTGTTGGTGGTCACTTACTATCATTTTTCCACCCTTTATAAATGAAACTAACCACCAGTCTCTTGCAAGAATTTCAACATCACACACCAACATTCCTTCACCCAACATCCATGTATTCACATTCTTTATCCACTGTACTCCACTATAGATAGATATTTGTTATTATATGGTATTCTTTATACAATTGAGATAGTTCCTATATCTATCTATGGTGGGACTATTTTTTAAAATCAACCCTCAACTCAAAATCACATTGGAAAATATCCTTAAATTGTAGCCTCTGTAGAAAATATATTTTAATCACCTCAGAAACTTCTACTTGAAAAATTTCCAACTCCTCTTGCAATATTAAAATATTTCATAATCTTATTTCCACCATATTTAAGTAAAAACTATACATTTATTTCATAATTGTTTCAATATTCAATATATAATTAGAAATAATATTTTAAAGAATGTTATTTAAAAAAAATAATGATCATATTTAATGATCAATAAGAATAGTTGAATAATTTTCACATGTAATTGGAATATTTATTTATTATGCATGATAACCAATGAATACAGAACAATCCTCTAATTAGTATCACAAATAATACATTTACTTCTTCACTTATTGAAAATAAATACAACTCATTCATTTGGAAACATAAATACCCCTCTTTGGATTTGTTATCAATACCTCCTTTATCACTCAAAATCAATATTGTCTTCTATTTTAGAAAATATTTTTCTCCCCCTTACTGAAAATAAATACAAAAGGTTTATTTAGGGATCAGATATCACTCAATTGTAGACCACTTGATCAAAAATAACCATTTCTCCGAGTTTGAGTTTGGAATAATAACATGGTCCATCATTTTGAGAAAGTAATGACATAAAAAATCACTTAAAAATGAGTCATTAGTTAGTAAACTCTATGTCTACATGGGCTAGTCTGGTATAGAGAACAAGAGAGACTCTACCAAGGCATTAATTTTATCTATAGATACCATGCATGTGATACCCATATCAAGATAATCTTCTAGGGGATACAATAACACATTTAACACGAGTTAAAAAGAAAATTTTATAGCCTACAAATATATAAATAAACATATTATAACACTTAAGTAAAAGGAAAACATTTCTCCCTTCCAGTATTATCACAAACCAATAATCCCTATTTATAAACATATTTTTATTATAAAAACATAGACATGTAATGTGGTTGTAATTATCTATGCTTCAATTTTATATAGTTTTCCCCCAATCATCATTTTATCATAAAATAATTCTATATTGATAGTATCACTTTATCATGGAGTTTTATGTTCATTGTGATAGACACCATTTCTTATTGTAAAACTACTACAACAGTCATCTAGACCCTCCATTAGTTTATCTCCTTCAATTACCTATACATTAAATTAACCAAACAACAATTTAGGGAATAAATAAGGGTTTAAATGATCCTTAGTAAAATCAGTAAGGATGAGAGTTTCCTCTCCAACATAATTGTCCTATCATTCCAGTTTCAGTACTGTTGAAACTCTTCATTCATCCTTTTATAAAATTTTTATCATCTGTCATCATGATCTCAATTCTATTTTCAACAGTATCCATGTGTAGAGATTCTTTCTAAGTATGGACCATAAATTCCATTTATTCTTGAGATACTTTCAACATACCTTTCCTTAGATTTTCTTCTTATATAGATAACACTACCATGAAAAACATTGCAACATTCCCAGTTTGTTTTCATTTTGTTTAATGAACCTCATGATCATTGGTTCATTATTGTGAATCCTACCACCTACCCTAAACAAGAGTACTTTATTTACTTCCTCATTTTTATTTTTGAATATAATTTATCTGACTAGAATAGATAGATTCATTTTAATTGCTTTTATTATTTTTAATTTTATTAGTTTTAGTTTTCTAACTTGGATGTATTTATCATGTAATTTTCAGAAGAATGACCTGACTATTGTAACTTGTAGCAGCTAGAGGGTTATAGGTTTAGGAATTTTGAGGTTTGGTAGTAGTGTTTATGCCATATAAACTATATAATTTTTAGTGGCTTGGTTCTTGGCTCGTGGGAGGTGAAGCTGAGCAGCAGCTCAATGAAGATGGTTTTTGGTTTTCATTACATGATAATGATAATTAATCTGGAAAGCGGTGTCGATCTTGGAGGATTAGACCTGAAAAACTCAAAGACATTGATTTTAGTGTCTTTTAAAGACCATCTTCTTTGAAAAAGTTTTGAACGATCCCACCATGTTGATAATTCTTAATTTATTATCCTGTATGGAAAATCAGGATGATAAATGTTGATATTTATAGATTCTATTTTTCTTGTATTTACATGATGCTTGTTTCTACTTGTATTTACATGCAACCATGTTTCTTGTATTGATGGATTCTTGTTGCTGCTTGTAAGGAAAATATAGATTATATTTTTCATGTATTTATTATCCTGTTATTCTTTATCTATACTAGATTCTATTTTCACTACTAAAAATTTGGTCTTTATCAGCGTTAGAAAAGGGCATTGACAACGCTAAAAAAGCACTGTTAATCGAGGTTAAGATAGGGGGGGGTCCCTTTAATCAGTGCTCAAAAAAGTGATGATAAAAGACCCTTTAATCAGTGTTTTTTAGCACTGATAAAAGTTAAAAAAATATTTTATAAAATAAAATAAAAATATTTTTGCAATTCTGGGGGGCTTCAACAACGCTTGAATCCCCCCTTTAACAGTGCCCCACCCCCCATCGTAACCCACACATAACCCATCTAGCTCCACACAGCCCCACCCAGCCCCACCCCCTTTAAAAGCACCCCCCTTTAATAGTGCTAGGTTATTCCCCCCACTTGGGCGTGCGACCTGTCTCCCCCAAGATTCGAACTCGAGACCTGTTGCCTGCGCGCCTAAACCTTTACCACTCCACCATATTGCTTTGCTCTTCATTTATTAATATATCTATCTATTTATTTATATATATAGTTATATTAACACATATATTAATATATATATTGTTATATTAATATATATATATAGTTATATTAATATATATATATATATCCATATATTAATATATATATATATCCATATGTATATTTAGTTATATTAATATATATATATATATTAATATATATATATATACATATTAATATATATATATATATATATTAATATATGTATATTTAGTTATATTAATATATATATATATATATTAATATCTATATATATATATATTAATATATATATATATATATATTTATATATATATATATAAATTTAGTCATATTAATATATATATATATATATTTATATATATATATATAAATTTAGTCATATTAATATATATATATATATATAATTATATTAATATATATATATATATATAATTATATTAATATATATATATATCTGTATATTAATATATATTTATATCTATATATATATATATAGTTATAATTTTTTATCTGTATATTTATTTGTATATTAATATATATTTATAAGATTAGTTTTAAATACATTTATAAAATATGTTTTCTTATGTGTGTTTATAAATAAATAAATACATACATACATACATATATAGAACACACACACACACACACATATATACGAATAAATACATATATATGTGTATCTGAAAAGCCATAGGATGTTAAAACAACTATAACTTCTAATACAGAAGTTAGTTTCATCTCCACAACTAGTCAAATAAAAAAAATGAAAGAATATTTGATATGATATGTGATACAGGCCTAGAGGACATCCAGATCAGAAGTTATATTTGAATGTTAAAAAATTTAGATATCCAGACTAAAAACTCAGTTTTGGAGGCCTTCTGGGCCTCAAAAAATGGGATAGAAGGTTCCCTCAGGTTATTAGTGTGTAGATCTCATCGTATGCTTCAATTTGATATGATGTAGAGCTCAAACGGACACCCGAATCAAAATTTATAGTTGTTTGAAGTTTGAGTTACATTTTCAACTTATTTTAGATCTTTTATTATTATTTTTGTTTTTTTGTCTTCAAAATGTTATTAAATTATTATTAGTCAATGATAATTAGAAAATTATTAATTAAAAATATTTTTAAAAATATTTTATAAGATTCTTTTACTAAATATCTTATACATTAATTTTAGATTTCCATTTATCCTTATCTAAAACATATTTAAAAAGTATATATTATATTAATATCAATATAAATATACTTATATATCAACATGTTATTTTTGATGATTTTTTTTGAAATATACACTTTATCAACACTTGGAAGAAGTGCGGATAAAGCCCCCCTTTATCAGCGCTACTAAAAAAAGTGTTAATAAAGGGGCCCCCTTTAACAATGCTAAAAAAAGTGATGATAAAGGGGGGCCTTTATCAGTGCAAAAACAAAGCGCTGATAAAGATCCTCCCTTTATCAATTGTTTTTTAGCGCTGATAAAGGGTGGCACTGTGAAAACCTAGTTTTTTGGTAGTGTTTGACTGTATGGAAAATCTAGATTCTATATTTCTTGTATTTACATGCTAAATTTATTATCCTTATATTCTTTATATAGAAATTATATTAGTGAATCTTTATGATGAAACTATGAAACTATGGAAGGATTTTTTTACAGTATCTGCAGGTTATAACCACAATTATAAATTTTAGAATTGGACCTATTATCACAATTTAAACTATGGAAGTAGCCCTATATCTGGGGTTTATAACCGTGGCTATAAGTCTGTGTAGAAGAAGTTATAGTCACAGTTTTGAACTATGTCTATAAGTTAGTGTTCCAGAAGTTATAGCCATGGTTGGAAATAGTGTCTATAGGTGTACTTCTATAGTGGAAACTATGGCTATAGACCTATATCCATGGTTTTGAAACTATTGCTATAGTTGTGGCCCTATTGTCACACCAATAGGATCCATGGTCCACCAAACTATGTATATTACCTATAGCCACAATGTCTTGACCTATATCCATAGTTATAAACTGTGGCTATAGCCTGAATTTATAGTAGTGTATAGAAGGGTAGATGATTTGTTAGTTAATTTAGGTAATCCCACTCTTCCCATAAATTTTCTTATCCTTCAAATAGAGTTTAAAAAACAAGTTCTTAACATTATATGGAGACCTTTCTTGGCTAATGTTGGTGTTGTCCTTGATGTATCAAAAGTAAAACTAACTCTTCAAACTAATGAGGATCAATAATATTTCCTTGTTTTTAAATTGTATCCACTTGTGGTGAGTTGTAAATTGATAGATGTTACTGAGGAGGCCTTTAGAGCTAAGGTTTGGAAGAAGATTAATCATCCTTTTAATGACATGGTTAATGAATATGTTAATGAGGATTTTAATGTTTACTTTTCTGAATCTAAATCTATACTAGAATTGGAGAGAATATAAAGGCTTGAGTGCCAAATTAAGAGGCTCATTGTTGAGGTCCATGAAGTGGTCTATCCAAAATGATGCTTTCTTTATGATAATGTTCTTTAAGATATTATAAAAAGTCCATAGTCTTCCTATTTACCCAATTTGGATACAACCTCTATTTCCTTAGGATATGTAAGTTTGTTTCAGTTAATTTTTTTAGCTGGAATTGATTTTTTTTAGCCTTTTTTTAATTTTTTTCTCATGTGAGGTTGAATGTTTACACATCCCTAAATCTAGGGAGTGTTAGGGTTTAAGACCTACTAAAAAAATATTATTGTATTCAATATGAAAAAGTGTACTTCTTTGAAAAATTTTTACATACAGAGATGGATTTTTTGTGTGATGAATTACAGCCATAATTTGGAAAGCTCACTTCATTTGAGTCTTCTATGGACTTTGGAAAATATATTTTGGATTTACAATTTTATTCTTCCAAATGGGAGTCTTCTGTTCTCTACAATTTACAAGTGAATTTAGGATTTTTTTTGTAAATGTTGAGCAGGATGCTACTTGATTAAATTTTGTTTCTATGTTTTTTTAACCCTCTAAGTGTGGGGGAATCCATGAAAAAGTTTCTCATTAATTAGGTGAGTTTTTTGGGTTACTGTTAACCTTTTTAAGAGTCTATAGAGAGAGGTTCTGAGGGATCAAGTTGAGTTGGACAACATGATACCTACTACTACTTTGGAAAATTTATAGATAATTTTATTGGATGCTGAAGTTGCTAACTTCTTGAGAGGTCCTATTGATGATTTCTGAGACAATAGTGAAGTAAACCCAATCAATAATTCATACCCATTGAATGGTAATGTATAAAATCTAATATAGGTATAAGTATGGATAAAGACTTTAAAGTAAACTATTTATGAGAGGAAACCCATGATTTTCTTATTTTTTATCTTTTATTTTTTTAAATATATGTTTATTGCTCGGTTGTGTGTCTCCCTGGACTGGTGAACCATAGTCGCTAGAGTTCTTGTTGTATATTTGTACTCATATTTGATTTATTTTTGTTTAAAAGTTTCAATGTTAACTAAACATGAGGCGAATTTGGCGTGAGGTAGGATGAGTTACCATGACAAGTGGTCATGTGGTAGGACAAGTAACTGTGAGAAGTAGACACGGTCTTTCATGAGAACTATTTACCAGTGGCAGAGTCATTTTGAAATTAAGTCTTGTAGGAGATTCTTGTAGGATGAAACCATATAAAACTTCCATAAACTATAACCATGGTTATTTTTAAATTCTAGAAACTCATTGTGAAATGTTCTTTTTATTGGAACTTGAACATTCAACTAGAGAACTGTTTCATTGGCTTAAAGGGATGTTACACATTTTTTGTAAAATAATGATAAAAACTTCTACATATTTGGGGAGTAGTTGTTTTTATTTATTTATTATTATTTTTAAAATTTTGTTGTTGGCTTCATGGAATTCACTACTTTAAATTTATTACTAAAATTATGTCCAGCATGTTTCATTCTTGAATTCATTGCTGGTAATTTTCATAATTTGAGCTACCATTGTGTTTTTTGTAATTGCATCTTAAATTTTGGTGCTCTTCTAAAAATAATTCATTTACTTCATTTGTAGGATGAAAATTTTTGAAAATAATATTTTCATTTTATTGTATAGTAGTGGCTAGTAGGGATCATTTTTTCATGTTTTGTGTTCCTTGATTTTTGTGTGAAAAACCAATTTTTTAACCTTCCTTTCACCCCTCGAAACTGCATTTCACTATACTGCATTTCTTAATCTGTTTGATATAATTTTTTTATTTGTTTCTCCTACCTTAAATCTGAGAGTGGGGAAATCGTTGAGTTTTAAGTGTAGGAGAGATGTATTAATTGAGTTGATATGTGATTCATTATTAACCCATCAAAAACCCCTAAAGTTTTTTTTTTCAAAAGTTTCCACCCTTTTAGAAATAAAATCAGTCTTTGTAAATAAACCCACCGTTTTAATGTGTTCTTAAGTTAGGAAAATAAAATCAATTTTGTCTTTCCTAGGTGATAAGTGCATACTAGATTGATGGGTTTCACTAAGTTTGAAATTTCTAGAATTATGTGATTGTTGAGTGATGTTACATACTGGTTTTACAAATGTTCTATTTTGGAACTGAGAAAGGGAGTAAGATATGGTAGATCTTTTTAGAATTATGATTTGAACTAGAGAAAACTAGATATTTGAACTCGAACTTAGGAGACTCGCCTTTTTGAAAATTAAGTATGCCACGTGGCCAACTCAAGTATTATTCATATAAGTCCTTTGAAACTAGTTTGAAATGGGAAATTGAGATTCCATGGTGAATCTCTGAGACTTTAGACACTTGGTGTGTAAGTAATCCCTTTGTACATATCCAATAAGTTCATTTTTGCAATGCTTTGTACATACATGTTTGATAAAAATTCAAAAAAAATCAATAAAGTGTCTAATAGTAAAAAATGAGTTCATTAAGGTCAAGGAGATATTGCACCAAGATGAGGAGGGAACAATTGACTTACAAAATAATCATTTTGAGGTGAATTAATGAAGTGAAAAAATTTATCTTTGATTTTTGGAACTCAGAGAATATTGATAATTACAGGTGTGTCTTGTTAAAACTTTAATTTCACTTCTATCTAATATGTCTCAATCCAATAACTGGAACCCAAATTAGAATTGAAATGAACCAGTGATTGACTTTCACATACGAGGTCTGTTAATTTCAAATAATGAAGAGAATTTTGATTACTTTTGATTCTGAAATAATTTAGATCCTAGGTAGGATAACAGCTTGTTTTTAAGAGTTTTTTGTAAATAAATAAATTTCATTGAATTGCTTGAGAGTGCAACTGATTAAGTATGAGGAAATTTGGTGTTACCTTTTTCTCTCATATTTTTCCGCATCATTTATTGTGATGTATTGTGTTTTTATTATAAAACTAATTTTTTGAGTTGAATAATTTACCATTGTTGTTAATTTGATCTTAAATTATTAAAATTTTGAATTTTATGTTAAAATACTTATTTTATTGGTTATTTTAGTTATTTGGTTCATTTATAGATTAACGAGTAATTATTTTAAGCCTTCATTTTTTTTCATGTTTGTATATTAATTTATAAGGTGTCATTCTTCTAATTCTTTATTCATTGTTTATTTTTCAAAATAATGGTTTTAATTGTTTTAACTTAATACCTATATTTAATTCATTTATTCTTTTTTTGTAAATAATTAATTTAACTTGGTTTTATTTCAATTCAATCTCTATTTTTATGTTTTTTTTTAATTTGAAATCATTTTACTTTTTTTTATTATTTACTTTTTAGGTGAGGATGTGGTGCAGTTGAGTGACCACGCTAACCCTGTGTTTGGTATAATTTTAGTAAAAGAAAAGAAATGATTTGATAGTGTATAAAAGAAAAGAAAGGAAAAGAAATGATTGTGATTTACCTCCTTGTGTTTGGATCAATAACTTAGTAAAAGAAATGAAATGATTTGGATTTCTCTCCATCTTTTTTGGTGAATCTTTTTAAAAGAAAAGAAAAGAGATATTTTTGAAATATGATAAAAATAACCATTAATAAAAAATATAGTTTTCCGATACTCGATTATTCCAAATAAAAAATATTATAATTCCAAATTGTGTCTTCAATTTATAAATAAATATATATATAATACAAATAAATATATATTTTTATAAAATATTTATATAATTATAAACATATATATTTTTATAAATATATTTATTTATATATAATTATATAAATACGCGTTCATAAATATATATATTTATAAAATAAATTTATTATTATATAAATATATATATTTTAATATATTAAATATATATTTAAAAATATATTTATATATAAATATTTAATTATAAATACATATATATTTTTAAAAAATATTTATATAATTATAAATATATATTTATAAATATATTTATATAATCATATATAAAAATATAAAAATATATATTTATAAATTAAATTTGAAATTATTACCAGATTATTAATCCAAGCGAGTTCAAATAACATTTTTAAAAAATATTGTTTTCCAGTACTCAATTATTCCAACTAAAAAAATTATAATTTAAAATTGTATCTTTGATTTTTATATCATGTCAATTATATAGACATTTAATTTTGAAAAATATATTAGCAATGATATTTTTTTTTATTTTTATATCATTTAAATTACATAAACAATAATTTTGATTTTAATCAATCATTATCTTTCATGTTACCAAAATTAAGTAAACATTAAACTACGAAAAATATATTAATAAAATTTTTATTTAAAAAAAAAATGTTTAAACAAAATTAATTTCATATATTCACCAAAATCATTTGCACAATCCATATATTTATTTAGTTGTATAATTACTTATAAATTACATTGAATAAAATATTTATATTCACATAATCAAAATTATTAATATACACATAATAAAAATTATTAATTCAAGGAAATCAAAATTATTTATATAATTTATTAATTCAAGATAATCAAAAATATTAAGTCAAAATAATTATTAATTCGAAATTATTTATATAGTATGTTTATAAATTATATATATAAACTACTAATTCAAGATAATAATAATTATTTATAATTGTTTTTTATTATTAATTATAAATATTGTTGAAGTTATAAAAATAATTATTTACAAATTACATTTAACAAAATATATATATTCACATGAAAATACTAATTTTTATTATTAATAATCACAAAACTTATCATTTATGTAAATATTAATTCATGAAAATATTGAATAAGATATAATATTCACATGAGGATAATATAAGAAATTTTAAAAAAAATGGCACACAGGTCTGTTTTCTTCCAAATCACCCAAAAATCGGGGTGATTTGAAACTGGCCACAGGAGAGAAATATTTCTCTCCCTTTCCGCTTCTAATTATCTCTCCTGGTGGCTTCTGTCTCACCAAAGTGGAAAACAGTTTCTCTCCATTCAAATCATTTCTTTTCCAGACAGAATTTGTGGAGTCTTCACTTTGATTATCGATGGAGGGAGCTTAACCTGTTTTAGGAAGAGGATTTACCAAAATTGGAAATGTTTCTGAGAGAACTCAACACCGAGGAGGCCTACCCTTTTGAATTTTTCGATGCTGCTTGTGTACGATGAGCTTGAGCAAGAAGCTTCTTCGCCAGTTGAAGTTTGGATTGTAAAGAGGACGATTGTGCTCACGTTGAATCGGGGCCACTCGAATTTGGAGTTTGAAGAAGAATTTGGATTCCCTTTTCCTTTTTTAGGTCTGTGAATTTATGTTTAAGGGGACTCCACACACCCCGTTCTATGGTAGGGCATTTATTGAAGGTCTCATACCAGGTGTTTGGTGCAATGCTTGAGTGAATCTCAATTTCTGTTGCAGAACGGTAGATCCAGCATTGCTGATTTGTGAAGGTTTTTATTCGATGGACTGATTGAAGGGGACGAAGCTTTTTGAGCCCATCAATTACTATGTGCATGGGTAACCAAGATAACACCGAGCATGTTGGTTGATCAAATATGGTTTGTGGGCATTAAATTAGTTTGGTGACAAATTAGGCACTGGTATTTTGTGGGAATTAAAAAATTAAGAATATATTTAAGAATGGAGATGGGTGCTTGAGAATCTTCTAGAATTCACTGGAGAAGCCCGAGAGGAATATACCAAGATTAGAAAATGTCTAGATTTACTTGCATTTATGCCAAAGTAAAACCACATGCAGGAGCATATTTGGTTAATAGAGTTTATCTCAACTCATGTGAAGAGGATATTTTATGACGAAGGTTGCCACGTGGAAGGATGTGGAGGCTAATTCTAATTAGTGATTTTGGATGTGATGCAAAAATTGGTGTGCAACTTGATTTGAAATTGAATAAGGGTATCCACAATCATCAGAGCATCATTCATTAGGAGATCATGCAACATAGTAGAGACCAGAACCAGAGACTCGCAGAAGAAGGTAGCGAACTTGAAGTGAGAGCATGAAGACAATCATACAAAGAATCTTCTTGTCTCATTCTTTTCTTCTTCTGTTTAACTATTTCGACATGCTCTCTCTAAATCATTTGTTTCTAGTTTTCACAAGCATCTGTAACTAGATTAATTAGGGGAATCATATGGTATGTTTTAAAAATTTAATATGTTCTTTTTTTTAATTCCACAATTTTATGAGTGCTACTTAAGCTCAAAGATCTCATTTTCATTCTTAATGAACATCAATTTTACTATTTATTACTATTTATTACTAATTACTATTTACTAGTTACTATTTATTACTACTTAATACTAATTCCTAGTTATTAATATTTACTAATTACTAATTACTACTAATTATTACTAATTATTACTAATTATTCTTATTTATTCCTATTTATTACTAATTATTACTAATTATTACTAATTATTACTAATTATTACTAATTATTACTAATTATTATTACTACTTAATACTAATTACTAGTTATTACTATTTACTATTTACTAATTACTAATTATTACTAATTATTACTATTTATTCCTAATTATTACTAATTATTACTAATTATTTCTATTTATTCCTATTTATTCATTACTATTTATTAATTACTATTTATTCATTACTATTTATTCATTACTATTTATTCATTACTATTTATTCATTACTATTTATTCATTACTATTTATTCATTACTATTTATTCATTACTAATTATTACTAATTATTACTAATTATTCTTAATTATTCTTAATTATTCCTAATTATTCTTAATTATTACGAATTATTCCTAATTATTCCTAATTATTACTAATTATTCCTAATTATTCCTAATTATTCCTAATTATTCCCATTTATTCCTAATTATTCCTAATTATTCCTAATTATTCCAATTTATTACTATTTATTACTAATTATTCCTATTTATTACTATTTATTCCTATTTATTCCTATTTATTCCTAATTATTCCTAATTATTACTAATTATTCCTATTTATTACTATTTATTCCTATTTATTCCTAATTATTCCTAATTATTACTAAAATACCGATAACAAAACAATTTAAATCTAATTTAATTACAACTAATCAATAATAATAAAAATTAACATAAAAAAATTAAATAAATACTTAACTAAATAAAATATAAATACCTTTAAACTTTATCTCCTATTGATGTAAGCTCCTTCAAAACTTCTTTGTAAAAAAAAAATTAACTGAGAGAAATTTTCACTCTAAAATTCGAGTTTAGTGAGAGAGAGGAAGTGATAAATGAGAGGAAGGGAAAGAAAAACAAAGGGGGTATATATAGGTTAGATTAGTTGTAACGGGTCTATTAGCGACGTGATTACCGTCGCAAAAAGTACTATTTGCGACGGGACCCGTCGAAAATACTTTCGACCGCATTAATTACGGGTGATAGTTAAAAGGTTATTTGCGACGAGTCCTGTCACAAAAAGTGAACTGCTGACACACCTTTTGCAATGGGACAACATCCCGTCACAAAAACTCATTTACCGCCACTGGTATTTGCGACGGGACCCGTCGCAAATACCCTCTGACTGACACAATATTTGCGACGGTAAATACAACATTTAAATGAACCTGAACACCATGCCGAAATGTTTTCTTATACAGGTAGATTCCTTTTTTTGAGTTGGTGTTGTTTGTTTAAAGCTACTCATGTAGTGTTGACAGTTCAACAAAGAATTTCAATTGAAATCATGGTAAGATTGATAGTTTGGATTGTTTTTGAATGTATATAATAATTGGTATTTATGTAATTCTATTAACCAATGTTTTAAATGTTTATAATATATAAGTACATTTTCTAAAAGTTACCCTATATACAAATAAGAAAAATATGATTATAAATGGTCATAATGATAAAAATGATTACATGTACAAAATTTTATAGCAACTGATAGAGTACATGATTCATTTCAACCATTAGATGATTTCCCTATGTGTCTAGGGCAACGTGTCTTTGTATGACCTTCCTGGCGGCATATGCTGCACCTTCGTCCAGCTGGTTGTTCACTAGGCCAATCCATCTCATTCCGAATACGAGTAGACTTTGGCCTCCCTTTAGGTCGAAGTCTAGTGTTGTTCGGTAGAAGCGTGGGTGCGCCATCAGACAGCCAAAAATTCTGATATTCCCCAATTGACATCCACGGAGTACTGTAGCAAGAGTTGATGCTCTCGAGCCGATAAGCTGGATCAATGAACTGCTCCCATGATACGTGTACGTAAGCACATGCTGCAATCACATGGCCTCAAGGATATCTCAGTGCCTGAAAGTTTTCACATTCATAGTAACGCTTCTCCAGTAAAAAAACTCACACACGACCATTTATACAGGACACAACATCACTAGGCTCAGTGACCTCAAATCGTTTCTCTGGATGATTAAATGCAGTTACACGGTAAGTTGCAGCCTCCTGAAGAACCGTATCTACAATATTGGAATTTTACCCTTTACCGACGGTTCAGAACCGTTGGTAAAGGCTGGGAAACCGTTGGTATATTATATACCAACGGTTTCCCAAACCGTAGACAAGTAAGCCGTGGGTATAGGCTTATACCAACAGTTATGTGTAAACCGTTGGTATATGTGTTAAAGTAAGAGATATACCAATGGTTTGTGGAACCGTTGGTATATGTTACCCTTATACCAACGGTTTAGAACTGTTGGTATATAGTGTACAATATACATCCAAAGGATATACCAACAGTTTTGAAAACCGTTGGTAGAAGTTTATACCAACAGTTATAACAAAATCGTTGGTATAATATACATCAAAAGGCTATACCAACAGTTTTGAAAACCGTTGGTATACATATGCTGCAGCTCCACTGCATCCAGCATCCACCACTAACCTGCAACTCTCCATGACCTGCAAGAACACATACAAACAGAATCCAAAAGCCTATATGAGATGTTTAAAATTCATCCAGAATTCAGAAATTTAGAAATTTAAAATTCATTCCTCACTCAAACCACAACATAAGAGAAAAATCCAGAATCCAATACATCCACAATCCAATACATCCAGAATTGAAATGCAATAACACCCATAACCCCAATACAAAATTAAAATCCAATACATCCAAAATCCAATACACATAACAGTATTCAAAATTTAGAATTCATTACCAATTCAGCTATAATCCAATACATCCAGAATTCAGAAATTAAGAATTGAAAAGCAATAACACCCATAAAAGTATTCAAAATTTACAATTCACTCCTCACTCAAACCACAACACCAATACACACAAGAGAAAAATCCTACATGCTATAGGAAGCACATGGGATGTTTACTCATGGTCTTGGTTTGACTATCTTAAAACCAACAGAAAAACTTAGGTAGAGTGGACAAGGATCATGATACCCAGAAGATAGGCAATTGTAGTGGTCATGTTCTTAGACCTAGGATGAGTTAAAGGAAGAACATGGGATGTTTATATTTCTCTAATGACTATGTATCCATGTATAAATGGTTCCTGATGTGTTAGTGGGAAACATTGGCCAATCTCGACATATGAGATTGGTTACCAGAATAACCTACATGTTTTTCATAGACTTTTCAATTAGAATAAGGGGGTATGTGGCTAATTATAATTTGGTCTCTTGGGTGTGATGTGATATGAATCCCCATTTTGGGTAGTGGGTTTGAATATTCAATTTTTTCTTTGGTATTGGGTTCCCAAAGGGACTTTGGTTTGGTCCTAGAACCCACAGTTTGAGGATGGGATTGGCATATTAAATGTCATGTGTTTTAGAATAGGGGTATGAGTTCCTCACATGATAAGTGGATTGTGTGAGGCTAGACCATGGATCCTTATGCTAAAGTATCAACATAATCCAAATACGTTTGGTCGGTTTTCTGTATGCAAGTTGTTGTTTTCACTTAAAATACTATCCATTTCAAATAAAAATGAGACAATTTGAGTGGTACCAGCCACACCGTGCCTCGGATTGAGGCAGGGTTGACTCATACATGTCACAAATGACCCATGGATTGTTGTCATAAAGTATCAACAGAATATGAATGCGTTTGGTCAGTTTTTTGTATGCCAATTGTTGTTTTCACTTAAAATGTTGTCCATTTTAAATAAAAGTGATACATTTTGAGTGGTACTGGCCACATCATTCCTTGTATTGAGACGAGGTTGACTCTTACACATCAAAAATGACCCATGGATCCTTGTGATAAAGTATCAACACAATCAGAATATGTTTGGTCAGTTTTCCAAATGTCTGTTGTTTTTACTTTAAACAGTGTCCATTTTAAACAAAAAAGAGACACTTTGAGTGATACCGGCCACACTGTGCCTCATATTGTGTAAGGGTTGACTCGTAAACATCAAAAATGACCCATGTATAATTTTCCTAAAGTATCAATACGATCAGAAAGCTTTTGGATGGTTTTCTGTATGAAAGTTGTTGTTTTCACTTAAAATCTTGTCCATTTCAAATAAAAGTGAGACAATTTGAGTGGTACCGGCCACACTGTGCCTCGGATTGAGGCGGGGTTGACTCGTACATGTCAAAAATGACCCATGGATCGTTTTTCTGAAGTATCAATAGAATCTGAATGTGTTTGGTCAGTTTCCAAATGCAAGTTGTTGTTTTCACTTAAAACCCTGTCCATTTCAAATAAAAGTGAGACAGTTTGAGTGGTACCGGCCAGACCATGCCTCGGATTGAGGTGGGGTTGACTCATACACATAAAAAATGACCCATGGATATTTTTACTAAAGTATCAACATAATTCTAATGCGTTTTTTTCGGTCTTCTGTATGCAAGTTGTTGTTTTCACTTAAAATCATGTCCATTTCAAATAAAAGTGAGACAATTTGAGTGGTACTGGCCACACTGTGCCTCGTATTGAGGCAGGGTTGACTCGTACACATCAAAAATGACCCATGGATCATTTTCCTAAAGTATCAATAGAATATGTATGCATTTGGTTAGTTTTCCATATGCCAATTGTTATTTTCACTTAAAATGTTGTCCAATTCAAATAAAAGTGAGACAGTTTGAGTGGTACCAGCCACACCGTGCCTTGGACTGAGGCGGGGTTGACTCGTACACCTCAAAAATTAACCATGGATATTTTTTAAAAAGTATCAACATAATAAAAATACGATTGGTCGGTTTTCCGTGTGCAAGTTGTTTTTACTTAAAAGGGTGTCAATTTTAAACAAAAGAAAGACACTTAGAGTGATACTGGCTACACCGTGCCTCATATTGAGGCGGGGTTGACTCGTACATGTCAAAAATGACCCATGGATCATTTTCCTAAAGTATCAACACAATCCGAATGTGTTTGGTTGGTTTTCCGTATGCCAGTTGTTGTTTTCACTTAAAATGTTGTCCATTTCAAATAAATGTGAGACACTTTGAGTGGTACCGGCCACACCGTTCCTTTAATTGAGACAGAGTTGACTCGTACACATCAAAAATGACCCATGGATCATTGTGCTAAAGTATAAACATAATCTGAATATGTTTGTTCAGTTTTCCATATTCCAGTTTTTGTTTTCGCGTAAAATGTTTTCCATTTCAAATAAAGGTGAGACACTTTGAGTGGTACCTGCCACACCGTACCTCGGATTGATACAGGGTTTAATCTTACACATAAAAAATGACCCATATAACCTTGTTATAAATTATCAACACAATCCAAATCTCCCAAGAGCTCTTAAGGGAATATCTCCTTCGATCCTTATGCGTTTTGAGTGCCGTTAAGTGCGGATTGAAGATCCGGGCGAGTCTAATACTCTTTTTGCTTCCACTTTTTGATTAGGGTTTCCAATATTCTATCATCTTCTTACAAAGTGCTAAAAACCTATTTTCCTTTGGGATTTAGGGTGAATCTTGAAGAGAGATTAGATTGGGATCTAAGATTCCGAATTAAGAGTGCAATTGTCTCCGAAATCAAGGTAGTTGTTCGGTGCTTGGTACTGAAGTAAAAGTAATGGAATGTTAATTAGATTGGGATTTAGGGTAAATCTTGAAGAGAGATTAGATTGGTCTCAGTGACCTTATGATGTAGTGATTGGTGTGATGATGTCAGTGATACATAGTTGTGTGAGGTACCCTGTGGAGGATGAGGATATATGTGGTAGGGGTTATGCTTGGTAGGAGGAGGGTGGGGGGGTGTCCAGGGTCTAAGAATGAGGGGGGGGGGGGGGGGGTTGTCCGGGGTCCAAGGAGGAGGGTGGTGGGATGTCTGGGGGGCTATCTGGGGGGGCTATCCGGGGTCCAGGGAGGAGGGTGGGGGGGGGGGGGGCTATCTGGGGTCTAGGGAGGAGGGTGGGGGGCTGTCTGGGGGGCTATCTGGGGTCCAGGAAGGAGGGTGGGGAGGCTGTTTGGGGTCTAGAGAGGAGGGTGGGGGGGGGGGGGTTCTATCTTGGATCCAGGAAGGACAGTGGGGGGGGGGGGTGTCCAGGGTCCAAGGAGGAGGGTGGGGGTGGAGGGGGAGGGGGTTGTTCGGGGTCCATGGAGGAGGGTGCGGGGGCTGTCCAGGGTCTAGGGAGGAGGGTGGGGGCTGTCTAGGGTCTAGGAAGGAGGGGGGGTGTCTGGGGTCTAAGGAGGAGGGTGGGGGGGTTGTCTGGGGTCCAGGGAGGAGGGTGGGGGGCCTGTCCGGGGGGTTGTCCGGGGTCCAGGAAGGAGGGTGGGGGGGGGGAATCCAGGGGCTGTTCGGGGTCCAGGGAGGAGGGTGTGTGTGGGGGGGGGGGGGGGCTGTCCAGGGTCCAGGAAGGAGGGAGGATGTTCAGGGTCCTGGGAGGAGGGTTGGGGGGGGGGGCTTTCCGGAGTCCAGGAAGGAGGGGGGGCTGTCTGGGGGGCTGCCTGGGGGGCTGTCCCGGAGGCTATCTGGGGGGCTATCCGGGGGGCTGTCCGGGGTCTAGGGAAGAGGGTGGGGGGTTGTCCGGGGGGCTATCTGTGGGGCTGTCTGGGGGGCTGTTACGGGTTCATGGGATGGTATTTACATATTTTCTAAGCAAATTCTTTCAAGGTTAAAAAATAATTTCATTATATTAACTTCAAATCAGACCACCAATTTTCTAAATTCCACAAAAAATTACAATTTCCTTAAAATAGGGGGATTTCACAGCAAATCATCAAATCAAGTTTTATTATTTATAGATAAAAAAATAAAGATAATGTGACCTAGCTAATCACAAATATATTCAGGCACAAAAAATTAATAAACATTAAAGGTCAGTAATATCAGTCAAAAATGTAACAGATCAATCTATCCCTCATCACCATCACTGTCATCACCATTATCTTCACCCTCACCATCATCCTCATCGTCATCCACATCATCTTCCCCATCCTCCTCCTCGCCCTCGTACTTAGCATCATCCTCCTCATCACCCTCCTCCTCCGCCTCGACCTCCTCCTCACCCTCCTCCTCCACCTCGACCTCCTTCTCGCCCTCCTCCTCCTCCGCCTCGACCTCATCCTTTCCATAGTCTTGACCACCACTAGAACTTTCACTTGGTGAACCATATATAGAACACATCAATGACATATATTCATCACAAGTAGTGATGTCCTCTGGTGGAAGTGTTGGATGTAAAGATTCCATCAGTTTCATAAATGCAGTGTTTGCCACAACAGACTATTCTTCCATCTCTGTGGCCCTTTTTTCAGCCTTTTCTACCTGTGTCTTAACCTGATGCAACTCGGTGGCACTACAACTCATACCTGAGGAGGGCCAATACCTCATCATAACTATACTCTTCCCAGGTCGGCAGCGTACTCTATCAGGGTTCTCATCTCCCAACACCTGATGTAAGTGATCGTTTGGCCCAAAATTGTCAGGTTCATAGGAATCAAGGGCCTCTAAAGCAGCCTATTACAAATATAAATATATTATTAAGTTACAAAATAGAGATTAAAATTTTAAATCTACAATGTAAAACTTACAATCTGCTATTGAGTCGGTTTATTAACCACACTTCCATCTTTCTTCTTTCTAATCGAGCAAAACAGTTTTGCTCGAGGCACACGTCCTTCTATATTAAATTTATGCCTCTAAAATTACATTGAATGTAGGAAACCATAATTAAAAATAGGATACAAAAAATAGTAATTTCATAACTGAAATTATATAACAACTTTAGCAATCGAATAAATTATGGAGGAAGTAATAGAAAGTGAAAGTTATAAAAAAATATTATAAATTTTCATACCTGCTATCTCTCATGATCTGGCATCATAGTACGTCCCAATGTGTGGAATTATTTCTTAGCATCAATATTTTTGTTTATTTATTCTATATGAATCCTAAATAAAATTCAATAATTAGTATTAATGAAAAACATGAAAATTTTCTTTTAAATAAATATAATTTGATTAATACCGTAAATTGGCTAGTCTTCTAATGAGTAATCATATATTGGTACTATTTTAATGGACAATCATCCATGAAAGGGACCGCCTCTAACTCTGTGCCCACTCTAGCATGCCAGTCAATGTACAAATCATGCTTATAAGCTCTCTAAAGCTTGCCTAAATCCTTTAGACATGCTGGCCGTGCACCCTCACCATCTGGGAAATTAAACTGCAGCTGACACCAAAATATTAATTCATATAATTACAAAAATTAATATATTTCATTAAATACAACAAATTTTTTTACCCATATCTCTGCCCAGGATTTATCCTTGACTTTATTTGGCACCTGTCTCTATGAGAGCGGGTTGATAGGAATGATGTCGGAGTATTTGGCAAGCGTCACAAAAAAACTCTGACATTGGTGCCCGGATTTTTCAATCATCTGACTATCTTCATTGTAGTACACCATTAACAGCGTGCAGCTGTTCCACATCGCACACATGAATGTGCGCCCCCACCTCCGCCTCCTATCATTAGAGGCATCTGTTATGAAAGGAAAACAAATATTTTATCAATACATGTTATAATGAAAATAAATAATGGTGTAACAATTTGTTAGGGTTGTATAAGTATACCTGCGGTAGTCTGATCAATGGGCGTCATTGGATCCACAGAAACTGAAGGAACACCTTGTACAGATGGAGTGAGTACCAATGTATGCTCCACAGGGATAGACTCTGGCGGAGCAAGAGTCGAATAATATGGAATATAAAATCCCGAAGAGATCAAAGCAGTAGTAAAAGAAGATGACAGGGATGGCTAGCCAAATGATGGATGGGGAGTGGGAATCATCATTGGATATGGTACAGATGGGTGAGGAGGGTCAGATGTAAATGGTGGTGAAAACATGAGAGGCCTAAATATCCCGTGTTTCCCTAATAGCACATCGGGATCAAAATGTGGGATGGATGGTATGTCAGTGGGAGGGGCAGGGTGTAATCGGGTATGCCGACCAGATCATCTAGCTCCCATACCACCCCCTCGTACGAACACCCTGAGTACTGGGATCACTACTAGGCTGCTCATCAAATAACTATCACCTAATAGATGGATCCTGAAAAAATGTTTAAAAAAAATTAATCACATGACATTATATATAATTTAAATAAATATATTTGAAAAAAAATACTCACTGCAGGCACTAGTGGTGGAATTCCCAGCTCAGTCATGCGACGATTGTTGTCCATAATCTGTTTTCGTCACCTCTCTTCAATTGGTTTAATTTCCTGCATTTGAAAACAAATATGGAAGTAAATAGAAAAGGATAACTAATGTGTAACCCAAGAAACAAAATAAATGAGAGGGAATAGGGTATTCATGGATAATTTAACTAACCATTGTTTTAGGTGAGCTTGAACAAATATATAATGAAGTGAATAAATCATACAAGATGTAATAAAGAAATTTAATTTTTAGTAGGATGATTATTTACTAATTGTCACCAGTCTATTAAAATCATGGAACATTGATTCTACTAGATTCATAAGTGGAAAAGCAATTGTCAAAATTAAGGAAAAATTTAATTTCTTTAGATCAGGTAGATGATGCAGGTTTCAATACATGTTTTGTAGAAGAATACAAACCATCATGTTCATTACCTGGTAAAATGTTAAAGAGAGGTCTTAGAGTCATACAAATTTTATACAAATCACATTTGAAGAATTGAAATG
Organism: Viscum album; assembly: GCA_963277665.1. Classification (NCBI taxonomy): domain Eukaryota; kingdom Viridiplantae; phylum Streptophyta; class Magnoliopsida; order Santalales; family Viscaceae; genus Viscum; species Viscum album. Next base: position 2,102,739,306 of record OY728165.1, read on the forward strand.
TTCACCAAGTTATAAATGTTGGTTTTTTAGGTTTAAATATAGTTCAATTCCAAATTAGAAAATGCAATTCAAATAAAAATTTCAACTAATAAACACTGAAAATTCACATAATGGTCAAGTCGGATACAACATATTTGTAATCAATATTAAATCAATCTGAATAGAACCAACCTTAACAACCCAACTCGAGGTAAACCAAAAGAATTGAGACACATGAATGGATGATTTTATATATTTCCCACCACAACTTCAGGTTTACAGTCAAATCTGATAATTGAGATATTAGAGTCATCAAAAGAAATAAATGGATTGGTTCCAATAGAAGTAGGGATGGTGTAAAATCCATCATCACCATCATAAAAAATGTGTCTTGGAATTACTTCAACTATGAAACCAAATTCAGGTCGAAGTTGGTCTTTGACATACAAAACTTTATTATCCATTGATGCCAATACATATGGTTCTTCGATAGCAAGAGTGCGAGTAATATTAATTAATTGAAATCCAAAATCATCAATAAATTTTCCATGTCTCATCATCGAATCAAACCAATGGAATTTCATCATCCTGACTCATCCATGAGAGTAATAATCCAACATTATTATTTTTTCAATGACTCCATAATAACCCACATTTTTAAATCATGGTATACTATCTGATGCACTGGCATAACAATCTGTTGTGGTAGTAACCATAACACCATCATGTTGTCTTCTCATGTTCTTTGCTCATTTAGTGATAATAAATTTTTACCCACTCATAACAATTGATTTAAAGTCACAAACCATGGTATTAGGACCAAAATCCAAAGCTCTTATTTCTTCAGAGACAGAGTCAGCAAGAAAACTCAATACCTACAATATAAATGAATATTAAACTTAATTAAATATTTATTTAATTATTTTAAATAGTAATATTTTTACCTTTAATTTTAACTAAGTAGAAAACTCTTTGCTATGCAAAGTCTCTCTCCTTCTCAAAGATAAAGAATGATTATTTCTATTTATCATTGTTTTATGTTCCCTATAGATAAAAAATATGAATAGTTTAATAGATATATATGTAAGATATGCATATTCAATTTAGTTACCTGATGTAGTCATCGAACAAATCATAGTTGAACAAAACTGTGCGATGTGCCATATCCCGCTCTTCAAGACTTAATGTCTTCAATGTATATGATCAAGGAATTCCTCCTATTTAAGGAAGTGATGAAAAAATGGGTTCAATTTTCTCATACTGTTCTTCTTTATTTCTCATTGGTCTGTTTATTATTGTAGTAAGATCAGAAAAATACATTGAGCAGAAATCCATACATTCTTGAGCCAAGTAACCGTTCATGATAGAACCTTCAGGATGATTCACGTTTCAGACATAAGAATTTAATGTGTACATATTTATTTCAGTTGGATACATCCAACGAAAAGAAATAGGTCCTCCGAGAATTATTTCAGTGGGAATATGGATATTCAGATGAAGCATGCATGTGAAAAATGATGGAGGAAATATTTTCTCCAACTCACACAAAATTAATGGTGCATCTATCTACATTTTTGCAAGAAAGACTTAGATAAATTCTTAGCACAAAGATCACTAAAAAATTGGAACACCTGAATAATAGTCACCCTTAAATTATTGGACAAAAGATAATGAATTTCTATTGGAATCAACTCATGCAGAAGAACGTGATAATCACGAGTCTTCAAAGATTTTAGCTTCAACTCTATTCTATTGACCCGTTTAGATATGTTGCTTGAATATCCATCAGGAACTCTAATAGTCACTAATACCTCCAGAAATTGTTTTTTTCCATAGGTGTCATCACATAAGAATAACAAGGAACTTTCCATTTATTTTCATTGATACGCAGAATACGTAATTCGGGTTTGATGCCCAAATCCACCAAGTCACGTCGAGATCGTAAATCATCTTTTTTCCTTTCCATTAACATTTAGAAGTATCAAAAAAAAAATTCACATATATTCTTTTCAATGTGCATTACATATAAGCAATGACATAACAAATTGGTTGACCAATAAGGCAAATAAAAAAAGATACTCCTCTTCCTCTAATTGTAACAGGTTTCAGTGAAAACATTCTTTCTATTTCTAGATTTCACTTGACCCTTCTCAAATGAAAAACCAAAATCTTTCAATTCATTAGGCACATCAATTCTAGACATACGCTAAGGTGGATCATCAGTCTCTATGGTATTATCAAATATTTAATGATTATTTCTATATGGATGGTCCATTGGAAATAATTTTTGATGTCCCATAAAACTAAAACTACAATGATGTTTCAGTCTTCTGGATAGTGTATTCTTCATAAAAATAGGACATGATAGTTTTCCCTTCGTTCTCCATCCAGACATCATTGCATAAGTCATAAAATCATTGCTCATCCACATAAGCGCAGCAGGCATCTGAAATATGTCTTTCAAATATGCATCGTATGTGCACACACCCACATCCCAAATAAGTTTCAACTATTTTATTAAAGGTTTCATGTATATGTCAATATCAATGCCGGGATCAGAAGGGCCAGATATGATTATAATCATGAAAGAGAAAGGTTTTTTAATACACAACCATGGGGGAATATTATAAATGTGTATAAAAACTGGCCACATGCTGTGCGAAGTAAGCATCTTCCCAAATAGATTAAAACCATCACATGAAAGACCCAACCTCACATTATGAACATCAACTGCAAAATCAGGATATCGAGCATCAAATCTCTGCCATGCAAATCCATCTATAGGGTGAAGCAACTCATCATTAGTCTTCTTTCTCTCGGTATCATTCCATCTCATTTTTATTGATATTTAATCAGACATAAAAAGATTCTAGAGTCTTGGGATCAATGGAAAGTGCCACATTACTTTCTATGGAACGCGGGATGGTGTTCCATCAGATTTTGACTTCCAGTGGGATGTGCCACATTTTATACAATCATTTCGTTTATCAATTTCCTCCTAGAATAAATTGCAATCTTTTGGGAAAGCATGAATTTTGTTTCTTGAAAATCCAAGTTCCTCAACTAACTTCCATGCCATATAGTGGTTTGAGGGAATATCTACATCATCTGTAAGTAAATCCTTCAAGAAGGTAAGAATGTAATCAATTTTTGTATTAGAAATCCCATAAATAGTTTTCCCATGAAACAATCAAATTAAAAATTCCAGCTTTTTCATTTTATCACACTGTCGATATACTAGAGTTGTGGCAGCATCATTCAATTTTTTCACCCTTACAACATCATCATTTTCATTAGATGCATCATGTGTGCTCATATCAAAGTCTTCTTGGGTAGGAATCCTTTTTTTTTCATGATGATGAATAAATGGAAACAGGTCATATAACAAATTCTCCACTCCAGTCCTCTCATTTGTATCATCAGAAATTTGAGATTTCATTTTCTACCCATTTTGATACCACACATAGTATTTTTCTTGAAAACCATATTTGGTTATGTGGTAGCTGACTTCTTCACAGCTCAACCAAGGTCTACAAACACAATTGGAACATGGGAAGTGTATGCGACCATTATCTGAAGCATTATGAAATAAAAAATCTAGAAAGATCTCTAAATTGTTTTGAAAATCTCTTGAGATCCGATCAGATTCATATATCCAACTTCTATCCATTCTGTAAAAAAATAATTTTTATAAGTCATTTCGTCAAAATCAATTCAATAAGATTGAAGTTTCATCGAAAATATATTTAAGTAAACGATAATTTTTCACATTATATGAAACCATAACTAACACACTACTCTATATGAGAATAATAATATAAAAGACAACAAAATACTATATTTATAACAAAATATCATTGAAGAACTATACATGAGTGTACAAGATCAT